>JBAJHW010000001.1:202566663-203766663 GCA_037013535.1 Intellagama lesueurii | reverse complement strand
TTAAAAAAATCAATATTTTTATTTAAATCATGATTTAAATCAATTTGATTCTTAAAAACATTGATTTTTATCCACCCTGTATGTTAATAAGCTGTTTAAGAATTATTCTCCTGGGTCTGTCTTTGTTATATCTGCTCTTGTCTTTGTGATATAAATAAATAAAACCCTAGTGATTAATTTGGAGCTCTCAACAAGAGCTGCAAAAAACCAGGAAAGGAATATTGCTTTTGTTTTCTGCACTTCTTAATGGCTGAAAGCAATGCAGAGGAGTCATTTTGTTCCAGCTTTAAAAGGAGATGGGCTGCACACCTTGGTGTGATGCCCATTCTTGGCAACTGAGATTTGCTGGCACGCCTGCATTCCCCGTGAAGAAATCAGGAAGAAGGCTGTGTGCTTTTAAACCAAGTTTCATCTTCTCTGCTGTCCTGTCACAGCTCAGTATACCTGTGTTCCAAATCAAATGTTCTTATTTTGTTCTTCATACACATTGCAAGAGTCTTCGTTGATGTTCCTCCAAACCGGTTGTTTGCTCTCTGCCATCTAATATCTCTGTTTTTCCCTTGTGCTATAATGAGTACTCCTGATTTGATGCTAAAACTCTTTTTACTGCCTTCACTGGAATTATGCTAGGATGTAAGGCTTAGTCACACCAGGTACTGGGGAGCAGGACAACAGTGGAGGGTTTTTTTAAAAGAAAAGTCATCCTGTCATATAAACCCATGGAGAATGGACACCTTCTGTACTTTGTAGGGAATTCATGTTTTAAAAAGTATAATTCAAGCTGGAAAAGTTAGGTCAAAACACAATTAATAGAGAAATGAGAGGTAACTGATGGCAACATGCCTTATGCAACTTCATATGTGTTGTGGGTTTGTTTGTTTGGATTTCTTTTCACTTTTTCACAAAGTATGGGAAACAGCTGGCCATCTGTTAAACTAATGAGTTCAGGCAACACAGCCACAATGTGGTTACTTATCAGCATACATTTTTCTGAGTGGAAAAAGATGGAACAAAGATGGATGATGGGATCACTTACTCAGAAGAACAAGAGTGCAGTGGAAGACAACTGTGCCCCCCCCCCCCGCGAATGTTTTTGTTCACAACACAGATCAGCCATTGCTGATATAGCCTATTGAGAGGAGCTAGAAGAGCTGTACTCTGAAGCACCATACAAATTCCTACATACATTAATATCTGAAGTCTAACGCTAATGGGAAAAACAGTGGTTTAGGTCATTTAAAATGTACATTACTGAGCTACCTTTGCTTTATATTGCCAATCAATATTTATGGATAATATTGTTGGTAATCTTTTTAAAAACAATAGTCAGTCCCCTGTTTCCTAAATGTGGAGCAGAAGGGCAATCAGTTCCACCTTTTTCCATCCCCCTTTTGATGCAACTCTTTAATTGGCAGCAGATGGTCGGTAATTAAAGAGTTCCTGCTTCCATCCTGGGTCTCCCCCAATTCATGTGCAATGAGACTGATTACATACAAATTGAGAAAGCCCTGGGACTGAAGCAGGAATTCTTTAGTTACTAGTAATCCTCCCTTCTGGTGATGTCATCATCCTTATGCAGGTATAATTTGTGGAACAGGATTTTTACCATAGTTTTCTTACTACAAAACATCAATATGAAATGAATTTGTTGTACTTCCTTTTTCACAACCATGTAAAAATAATTACTCTCATGCAAATAAAATTAATGGATGAAATTGTAAGTGAATATTTGTTTACTACGTCTAACATACAGACATATATATACCCTACCACTTTAAGACCCAGTGTAATCTCACAGTGCTGTGAAGGCTTTTGAGTTCTCCAGGATTCTTCATTAGGCTAGGTGGAAAAATAAAACAAAATATTATGGAACTACATTTGGTCCTAAAGGCATTGTCTCCCCTTGTGATTTTGGACCTGGTTTTATTCTGGCTACCTCTGTTTATGGTATTATGACTAACTCAAGTGTTCCTCAAGAGCAGGAACAAGCTTCTCAATTATTCAGAATGCATTGTTGGGCAGGAGGTAGGAGAAATGCAGTTGCTCCTCCAAAGCCCAAGGTATTTGATTCCCCCTCTGATTGTGCTCCTTTTTCCCCAGCCTGATCTGCCTAATTAATGTGGAAGTTTCATTGTGAAGTGGAAAGGCAGCATTTTAAAAATGAAAGTACATGAATGAGTCATTTTGGAATCCAGCTGCATCACCTTCTACTTTCAATTTCCCAATATTGTTAAATAACTTAAGAAGACACTTCACAATATTAGGAGATCAAACACTTCCTCTGCTTCTCCCTGCAGGGGCAGAGGAAGGAAGTAAAAGGGTTTTTTAAAGTCTGTTAGGACAGCGCTGATCCGCTCTATCGCTTTAAAAGGTTATTTTAAAAATATTGAAAACTGCCTCCTTGGAGTGGGAGGGGAGGGGAGAGGGCAAAGAGGGAGATTGCTTTTGTTGTCATTTCTATAAGGAAGGTGGACAGATAGGGTTGCTTGAGATGTGTATGCTACCTGGATACAAGAATTGCATCAAATAGCATACTGGGCCTCTACCTGTCCTTAAGCAACCCTATTTAGCCTGCACCAGCTTGCTCTAATTGAGTCTGTGTAGACAAATCTTTACTCTCTTTCAGCATGGTGACAAAATTGTGAAGGGGCACCAAAAATGTGTGTGTGGAAAAACAAAAGAGAAGATATTGTGGCACCTTAAAGTCTAAAAATTTGTTAAGAGTGAGCTTTTGTGAATCAAAATCCTCTTCCTCTGCCACATGTCTTATGCCTGCTCCTTTTGTCAACATGTTGAAACTAACACAGAGACACAGGTACCGCGGTTGCAGTGCTGGAATTTGTTTTGAAGATCCATGTTCAAGTCTCCAGTGAGCCACCAAACTCACTGGGCAATCTTGGGCTTTCACGTTCTTTTGCCCTGACCAACTTCACAGGGTTGTTGTGAGAATTAAGAGAAGGAGCCGTATTTGCTACCTTGACTTCAATGAAGGAAAGGTGAGTTACTATTAAAAATAAAATAAAGTCAGTGCCTAAGCTTTATTCCTTGAACTAGAACCTGATCATCTGAGTCATTCCTTGGGCTATTTGAAGACAAAGTGGGTGATACTTTTATTAGACCACTTAAAAATCCAGGATTCTTGGCCAGATGTGCAGGCCTGGTTTCCTTGTTTAAATCAAGATCCAAGATGGGGGCTGCAGGCTCGTGTCAGAGGTGGTAGATTTCAGATTTCACCTCTGGTGGTATGGAATTTAAAGGACACTCCCAATTTTGTTCGATAAAAGGTTGACAGTCACTTTACACACACATACCGCTTTTCAATTCCTTGGGCTAGTTATCTGTGAAGAGAAGAAGCTGCCTTCAGTCAAGTCCACTGCTCTGCCTTGCCTTGAACTGCCTCCTCTAACATAGAGGTGGTTCTGGCTCCCTTCCAACAGAAGATAAAAGGAGTTGAACTTCGGATTTTCTAAATATCAAGATTCTCTCTAACTATATGGATTTATAGCTCCTCTCCAACACAGGTAAGGACATATTTGTCAACTATAAAAAGTAGGAAAATCCAGGGCCAGCCCAAAGGTTTTTGCTGCCTGATGTGAAGGACAAAATGGCATTCCTTTTAAAAGAAGAACCTCTGTTTGCCATCAAGGTTTTAAAATGTTATGTAAATGTTAACAGCCACTCCAAAGGTTTATCAGACTCTCCAGTGGCCTTAATTATCTGCTTTTGTCATGCTTCGCTGGCACTGTGCAAGGTACTCAAGCCCATCATGTTAAAATTGATTGCCTTCTTTCCTCACTTGTGAGTTCTCTCTTTTACTTACAGCTCCCTTTCTGTGATACTTTGTTCTGTTGTTCCTTTCATGCGTTCAGAATATATTGAGGTGAACAATTTCTGCCCCCTAGGTGTTGTTGAATTTTGGCACCCATCATTGTCAAGTATTTGGTCATGTTGACTGGGGCTAGAGTGGGTGAAACTTTTTGTTCTGGGGTTTGTTCCATTTATTTCTGAGAATCTAATCAAATTTTGCAAATGTTTTTATATGGGAGGTGCAAAGATTGATTGACTGATTTCTAAATCAGCTCTGCGGAAAGTAGGTATGTCCATCCAGGCTCAGGACTTTGAATCAACAATTCTTTCGTTGCTCAATCAGGTTTGTGACATTTTGAAAATATTTATTAATTTCTGTATGACAGGAAGGTACATGCTGGGAATAAGCTTACCTACTGAATTTGACCAATTCAAATGGGAGGGAAATTCAGCCAAATTCATTTTTGAAGAAATCACACATTTCTTCACATTCAGGTTGAAAGAATTGGAAGTTTTAAAAAACCATCACCCACAAAAAATAGAAATTGAGAGATTTCTGTGTCCATAGCTAGTACTGGTAGGAGTTGAGGTCTAAAAAAACATGGAGGTGAAGAGCTGGCCCAAGCCTAAAGCAAACTGTCAGAGCTGTTGGTCGTACTTGCCTCAAAAGTAATGCCTAGACCAGTGCTTCCCACCCTTGGGTCTCCAGATGATCTTGGATTACAAGTCCCAGAAACCCAGGCTAGCTCAGATAGCGGTGAAGACTTCTGGGAGTTTTAGTCCAATAACATCTGGGAACTCAAGGTTGGGAACCACTGCGCTCGTCTTCTCTACTACTAAATTAGCAGCAGATATCCCACCGCCAAGGTCTCTGATCAGAAACTTTCAGTTTAGCACTAATCTACTGATACAACAAGAAAAACAAAAATCCAGCCAGAGGAGATGATTTTTTGAGGCATTTCCTCAAGGTTGCTGCAATATTCTTTGACCAATTCTTGAAGAGGGCTGATGTTTTAAAGAGGAGTTTTAAGAATACACGTAGAAAGAAATCGTGATAGCATCCCTGCTCGTTAGGCACTAAGCAGCATCTGCCAGCACAAAAGGCAAAGGAACAAATGTTATATCTAGAGGATCCCAAGGAGGAACTGGCTCACGATCACTCAGGAACTTTCATGGCTCTGGGCAGACTTGAACCTGGATCGACCAAGCTTCAGTCCAACACCCTAATCTAACCACATGCTTTCCACCTTAGCCTTCAGCGATCAACTCCCAATCCAACACAAAGGCTAGAATCCTGTTGCTTTGCATTTTAAATTGCAGCTAGAGTAGGTCCATTTTATCAGAGAGGATTTGGTGAGTCAACTCCTCTGTAAGTTTGATGGATTCAGCTGGCTTACTCTAGTTGCAGCTTGCTACATTAATCCACAGGATTTCAACCACTGATTTAAAACTTATCAGTGCCTTTGTTACATAACTGGAATGGGGATAGGTAGATGTGTATTATTACTACTATAATGCCCAACCTGATTTTGTTATCTACATTTATGCCTCACTTCCCCCCTCCTGGGCGACTTCCTTCCCGTCGCTTGTCCCAGCTCCTGCCAACCTAGCAGTTCGAAAGCATGCAAATGCAAGTAGATAAATAGGGACCACCTCGGTGGGAAGGTAACGGCGTTCCGTGTCTAGTCGCGCTGGCCACGTGACCACGGAAACTGTCTTCGGACAAAACGCTGGCTCTATGGCTTGGAAACGGGGATGAGCACCGCGCCCTAGAGTCGGACACGACTGAACTAAATGTCAAGGGGAACCTTTACCTTTACCTTCCCCCCTCCTATTAATTCAAAGCCATCCACATGGCTCTCCTCCTCCCCATCTTTATTTTCCCACCAAAAACAGGCTTGTCATCATTCCAGAAGGAGGCAGAGGTTGAATTTCACTCCTTCTCAGGGAGCCACAGCATTTATTGTTCCTGTTATGGAGTTGACTAACAGTAAAACTGACACATTACTAAAGAAACATGTATGCAGAAAATTCACTTTAAATTGTTTCAATACTTGCCTACTTATGTGAACAAATGTCCAAATTAACTAATAATTTAATTGATCATAATAAGTTAGTGCCTATCTCGTACAGTTAGATTTCTTAGTGCTAACACTGGGGAAAGGGTCTATGCTCCCTTTTTCTACCTTGAGAGCTGAAATACAAGAAGAAGCATATATTTGCTTCCCATTGCCTTTTTAATTTTGTTGTCAATACAAAATAAAAAATTAAAAAATAACATATTCATGTTCACATATGCACAGCTTAATACTAAATTCAGTTTCATGCTCCAGAAGCATTAATAAATGAATCAGAAAGATTTATTTATTTACGTGAGATTAAAAATTAGGAGAGCAAGAGAGAGCAAGCCAGCCGGAAAGAACAAGTTTTATCACATCTCCTATTTGAAGTAGAATGGAAATAAGCATGGTTTACCCTTTTTCCAGAGTAATAACCAAACTAAAGTTGAACCCCACATTCTTGCCACCATCAACTACAAATGCCCTACTGTGTTGAATGGGTAGTGCTAGTTCTGACAGCTAAGCCTCATATTTTTTGGCATATCCTCTAAGCTCTTCAGATCTTGATTTTGGCACCAATCAGGGCTGAACTTGGCAGTCATCACAAGGAAGCAGGAACTGAGTCTGTCAGAAAATACACCATAGCCAAGAATATTCTGTTACTCAGCCAAAGTCTCAACCTAATCAGAAAGCATTTTTATACCCCTTCCTGTCCATCAGGATTCAATGTCCAACTTGGGTGCATGAGGCCCCTCCAGGGTTTAGCAATACTGTGCAACCAAGATTATCCAAACTGCAGTTCTCACAAATCACCATATGGGGCAGCTTCACACACAACAGAAGTTTCTGGGTTCAGCATATCCTGTCAGAGGCTTCCGTGTTTTTCTTTTTCTTAAAGGATTTATTGAAAGAAGACTAATAAATAATAACAATAGCTTTGAGAGACCCCAGCCGGAGGAAGCCACTGGAGCATATTCGCCCTATAAGGCATCACCACCAGACTGGCTGACAGGGACTTAGGTGACACCAGTCCTGATCCCCACTCAGTCATGCAACTCATTGGGTACCCTTGGGCCCAGCTGTTTGGTTCCTTTTGGCTTGATATTTCTCCCAGAGCTGCGCCATGAGGAAAAGGAAAGTAACGTGTTGTCTTGTGCAGTCTGACAGAAAAGCAGACTACAAGTACAGATAATTGAAAAACCTAAAATAAGATTTGAATCGGGGATTTTCTGGTTCAAATACTTAGCCAGTGTAACACAGATCTTCAGCAGGATCACACAAGAGCTACCATCACCACAATTGTGCAGGGTGGCTCCTTACAGGAAGAGAAAATGGCAGAAAAAAAGGAGAGACAAATGAAAGTAAAGAATGGCTGGACAAGACTCCTTTTCTTCTTTAAAGGGCTGTTCAGAAATTTTACTCTTGTGTTGTCTCAATCCCTGCACTGCCACCAGCAAGCGCCTGCTGTGATTGATGGGGTGGAAGTCAGTAGTAAGGAGAACCAAGGGGGAGAGGCTGCTGCTGCTTGCTGGTGCTTCCCTCTGTTCACTGCTCCCCCAACAAATATGGAGGATGGTAAGGAGGCAGCCAGGAGTTGGCGGGTGAGGCAAGGGGAGCACCTCATTTGCCACAATGGACCATCCACCATTGTTCAGCACATGGTCATATTGTATGCACATGTACTGTGGTTGCCACATAATAGAAAAGGGAATGGTTCCTCTATCTTTACTGGTTGTAAGGAAGATGAACTTTCAGCAGATGTAAAGTTTGCATGACACACTGCCCTGCCAATGTTCCTGCTTGTGTACATCTTCTACAAGTGTAGGAGGCCAGTCTTAGCAAACCCAAGGAAGCCGGTGTCTTCAGTACATGTGATAAAAGGTATGCAGCAACTCAGAGTAGGCTGGCTTCCCCAGTGTGACAAGGCACTGGAAAGTCGTTCTCAACCTTTTTCAAGCTACAACTCACTTTAATAATAGCCAAGTAACCTGCCACGTTTGCATAAAAAAGCATTTTTAATGGAGTGAAAAAAACATATTTAAAATACATTTTTCAAAATATAATTCTGAAATATAATTGTGAAGGAGAACAGGAGACAAGTGTGCCGTCCTCATCAGCGAGACCAGCAAAAGAGGAGAAAGATATCAAAGAGGGTGACTTAGGAGGGATGACAGGAGTGTTAGGGGAAGGGAAGAAGAACATAGAAGTCTGCTTAGTGGAGGAGGGAGAAGGAAGAAAAGGGGAGGAGTTAAAACTCTCTTTGGGAGGAGGATATAAAAGAAGGGGGAGAAAGGAGGTTCGGGAGCAGAATAGTGGAGAATGAGAGTCGAGAGAGCAAGACAGAAGTAGAATCAGAGAAAGGTAATCAGAAGTATGAGAAAGCACGCAATCTACTTAAAGACTTTCCCAATCTGAAAGTAGGAGGTTTACTCCCAAATCCAGAAGTTCCAAGGGAAGGAGAAACGGTCTACGAAACCCAGGAATGGACCGTGATAGTGTTTCCGCGTGGGCAAGGACGTGGGAGAAAGGTGATACGCCCCAATGCAGTATACAACACCCCACCGAAGGAGGGAGATTGGGCACGTCACCCGTGCTGTGGGACGGTGTGCGCGATGAGGAGTGCTCCCCTGCGCAAGATTACCGATCGCGAAGGGTTTGGTCCAGCCCTGCAGTGAATGGACTTGTTAGAAGAAAGGTCCGCATTGACTAGTTATGGACATTTACCAGATTTGTCTTGTTTTGACCCTGTTGGCATCATAGTTGATACTCCGCGTGTTAATAAAGTAGAAAGTGAGAATCTTCCAATTCAGTCTCAGTCTCTTCTTCCCACCAAATGTGAGGAACTCTCATTAGTTTCAAAAGAACCCAATCACAATAATTCTAACCCAATATTTCACGTGATGGTTGTACTTGCATCTGGGCAACCAGCTTCAAAATTTGCGGCTAAGTGTTTGTTAAAGCCAACCTCCTGCCATTCTCAACATGCAGTCCAGGCTGCTTTTACCACTGACTCCACCGCCACACTTCAAAACTGGGGAGGAATCAGGCTGGGGGAGATTAAATGTTGGGAGAAGAGAAGACAAAGGGACTTCAAAGATGGGCCAGGGGATGGAAAGACATTGCAATACCCAGGGAGGGGGCAAAATCTTTGCACAGAGAGGATCCCCCTCAGAAACCGGCAAGAAGCTTTACTTGCACCCACTGTAGAAGAGGCAAGCCATGTGTTTTTTGTGTTGCCTTACTGGGGGTTTGTTGTTTGTGTGGCTTTTTTTCTTCTTTTTCCTTTTCCTCCCCTTCTTTACGCTTTCTAGAAGTGACACATCATAGTTAAAATCCCTTTCCTATGGAAGCAGCAGCAATTAGATCTTTCTGCTGGCATTTTTTTTTGGAGGGGGGAACAAATCAGGTCATCCCTTCTCAGAAAGTAGAAGCTTCTTTCTCCCCCAAAAGGCCTGTTTTTCATACATACACTCACACACTACCTTTAATATCCCGCTCTGAAAGGTCAAGGAAGAAATAATTTAACAAGGACCACAACACATACAAGGAGCCCCACAACCCTCCAGAACACACTTTGGGACCCCCTTGGGGGGTCGTGACCCCCAGGTTGGAAAACAGTGCACTAGAAGAACACTAAAGAATCTTTATAATAATTGTGTAGAAATGATTATTTAGTAGGACTCCCTACTTTCCAGCACCCAGGGACAGCTCATGGTTCAAGGAGTGGACTTCTCCCACCATTTGGAGCAGAGAGGCAATTCCAACTGTGCTCAGAATATGGGCCAGTTTAGCTTCACAAATTGCCTTTTTTAGGTCTGCTAAAAATATACACAATCTGTCCTCCATTGCACCTGGTTATTGTGAACAAAAAGAGAGAGAACTAGACCTATCCAAAGAAGAAGAGGAGGAGGAGGAGATTCCCCTTTTAAATTCACTTTTTGAATTTTGTAGGAATGAGCTTTCACTCTAGAAAAGGTTGAAAACCAGTTTATAGAGAAGAGCTTAATCCCACGTAGTTTTAATTGAAAGAGAGACTGGCTGTGTTCAGTGAGGCAACTGTTTGCACAGCATTTGCTGATTCTGCCATGAAAAGTATTTCCATTATTTTAGACAAGAGAAATTGTTGTATCCATGCAATATGCTGACAGCATCAGTTCTACTGAAACGTGCCTAATATCTCTTAATTGGGTAATTAATCAGTTTACTGAAACACAGCTAATGGGAAACCTTTAATTGCTTCATAGACCTAATATGAATATTGCACAGCTCCCAGAGTATCCATTTATAGGTGCTGAATAAATGATATAAATATGTAAATAAATAGTGAGTGTAGACGTTGTGCATTCATTTCTGCTTCTTCTTGTTCTTCCGCTCAGCTTCTGTTAGTTATTTCTTGCATGCCTCACTTCCTTTAATAGCAAATTCAGTAAATGTCTCTTGAAAAAGCTGAAGAAGAAATGAAACCACTAGGAAACAAGAGACAGCACTCTTGCTCTTTTGATGGCACCCCCCCCCACACACACTCAACCGAGCCACCCTCCCCATTTCCATCAGTATAAATACAAAAATGGCAAATAATCGGTAATCTGATGTCCTTTCATTACACTCCTGATCCTCACTGTGACCCCCAACAATCCTTGTTGGATTGGTAGGATTCCCTCCTTCCATTCTAGCCTCCATAACCACCTTACTCAAATTTGCTGAAGTAGAAAGGTTTATTAATCTTGGTGGGGCAGGAGCAATGTTATGAACTTCCAACACACCAGAGACTGTCTTGCGTAATGAACTTCAAAACACCTCCTAAACTCTGTCCCTTCTCTCCTTTCATATAAGCTAAAGTAACAGGAGAGGCGATTGGCTCAGTTCCTCAGGAAGTTGGGGTTCCTGTTGGTTGGTACAAGGAGTGGCACAACAGAGGTGGCTTATAACTCTGCACACCCAGCACATCAGTTTGCCTCTGGCTTCCCCTCCCTTTGGATCTTGACCTGAGATAGGGAGTGGGTGGGGGTGGTTGCTTTACTTTCCACCGGGATTTATCTCTTGCGTTTGCCGCTTTCTTGGGAACTCCCTCTTGGGCTCTCCTTCTCCTTTCTCTTTTTTCACATTCGCTCCCCATGAGAGGGCTTAGAGGAGGTACACGGATTGTACCTTTTCCCAGGGTACTCATATCTGAACCAAGATCCTGGTCCAGAAGTATTCTCATTCCCCAGGAGGTAATGTATCTTTTGGGATGTCTAGATTTAACGGATAGTTCTCTGCCTCTGGAATTTCCACTGTATATCATCCCACATTACTTCTTTCTCTCCTTCTCTAGTCTGAACTGATGTAGCCCTCCTGTCCTCTTCTCTGCACCCTTTTACCCCAGCTGCCTCTAAACCCTCTCTTATATTCTCCAAGTTCCCAATTACTTAACCTCAACAGCCCTCCTCAGCCCAAGTCTGTGGTTCCTTTAGGGAGTCAATCTATCTCATATTTGGTTTCCTCTTTCCCTGCTGCTTCCAAATTTTCCAGAGATTCTTGCCTTCTCATGATGTGCCCAAAGCTATCCTCCAGCACCAGATTTCAAATGAGCCAATTTTCTTCCTGTCAGCTTTCTTCACTGTCTAGCTCTTGCACCCATACCTGGTAATCAGTAATGCAATAGTGGACACCAGTGATACATAATTACACTTGATGATCCTTTCTAATTCCTTCTGAGCCTCAGTCTTCTGATTTCTTGACTGCAGTCTCCATTTGGACTGATGACTGAGTCAAGGTATACAAAATCTTTAACAATTTCAATTTCTCACACACACACACCCAATCTAGCAGATAGACCCCTATCTACTCTCTTATACGCAGATGATGTTGTACTTCTCTCATTAACCTGTGTTGGCCTACGACGGTTATTAAGAGCCCTGGGCAACTATTGTAAAACTGAGGAGTTAGTAATTAATTATGATAAATCAAAAGTCTTAGTGTTTACCAGGATCACACATAAATGGCAAATAAATGACCACCTAATTGAGCAAGTCAAATCTTATAAATATCTGGGTGTGATCTTTCAGTCCTCAGGATCTTGGAAGGCTCAATTATCCAACACTATTGCAAACATTCAGAGAAGTATTAAGTCACTCATACATTTTTTCTTTGCAAAAGGAGGTCAGCATATACCATCAGCCATACAGGTCTTCAATGCCAAGGTGTTAGCACAGATGTTATATGGTGCACAATGGTGTAGATATAGAAATTTTACTGCAATGGAGTCCATTCAAATGAAATTTCTGAGAACTATTCTTGGACTCCCGAGTTGTGTGCCAAATGTACTTTTAGAATTAGAAACAGGCCAGATGTTGATAGAGTCTCGGGCATGGATACTTAAGTTAAATTTTTGGTTAAAAATGTTCTTCACCCCTGTGGGGTTGGCTCCCTTAGTGCTAACTGATAAGTTTCAGTCCAGATGGGAAAGATCTATGGATAAGAAATTAAATAATTTGGGCCTCTCGAGAAGTGCTATTTTGTTAAAGGGCTATACAAAAGCAAAACAGGAACTACACCAGTGCATCACAGACAAAGAGCTGCAACACCATGTAAGCATAGCTACGGCCCATCCTGGCTTTAGAGATTATGGTCAGGCATTTTTACCTGCAAGCTATCTGAATATTCTGACCCTTCCAAAATATAGAAAAGCTTTTACATTAGCAAAGTTTAATGTACTTCCTTCAGCCCTGCTGGAAGGCAGATACAAGAACATTCCTTATGAAGAGTGCTTATGTCCTTGTGAGGCTGGTGTGGTGGAGACGGTTGGCCATGTTCTGTTGTATTGCTCCTTCTACACTGGTTTCTGTGACACTTTTATTCATCCAATTTTGCAAAGCATCCCTGGAAGAGATGATGAGTACTATACATGTTATCTGCTGGCAGACCAGTGTCCATCAGTAACAATTAAAGTGGCCAGCTTCTGTGCAGCAGCACTAGTCTGCAGGTGAGAAATGGTGCCTTAATCCTCTAGATATATGCATGTATGTGTGCATATGTGAATATGTACAGTATGTATTGGGGGTGGGGTTATGCTTCTAACAATTATCTATGGAATTTGTCTCCCTAAGAGTCTGCCGACCATAATGTATATCACAGTTGTATTGATACTGTTTATTTTTATGCAGTTGTTCTGTGTTATTCACATCTGATCTATTGATCGTACAAATAAAAATAGCCACAAATTTCAATTTCTTCATTGTTAAGATTAAAATTGTGTAGTTCTTCTGCAATCATGATTTTTGTCTTGAATTGCCATGCATATTCTTTTGTTAGTGTTATACCTAAATATTGGAGGTGCAGATGGACAGACAACTTAATTTGAGAAGTGAGTTCATTGAGGAAATGAACACATTGTATTTTGCACAGACGTATGACCCTCTCTGATACACAGTTATAGCAGTCTGATACCAGCTTTACTGTCATGATCCCATGCACCACCTGTTCAAAACAGGCCCCTAGTAGAGGGAAAGAAGTTCTTCACAGTTTCTCTTCTACTACATTTTGAGGCAAGGTGAGAGAGCTGAGATCTTTTGACTCACCTTTACAGTATAGAATACATTGGGCTCTTCCCAAATAAAACAGGTGGATGGACCAACTGCTCCTTGGAACTCTAGAACAAAGAAGCTTGAGAATCTGGAACATGATCAGAGGAGGGTGACCAGGATGATGAAAGGTCCAGAAATAAAGCCTTATGAAGAACAGTTGAGGGAACTGGGCATGTTCAGCCTAGAGAAGAGGAGACATGGTATGACAGCCATGTTTAAATATTTGAAGGATGTTGTGTGGAAGATGGAAGATTTTTTCTCCAGCTCCAGAGAGTAGGACATGTCGTGAGAATGGCTGAAGGTTGGATTCCAAAAGATCTCCTGTATGGAGAATTCGTTCAGGAAAAGTGCCCCAGAGGGAGACCACAGCTGTGATACAAGGATATCTGCAAGCGGGATCTGAAGGCCTTAGGAATGGACCTCAACAGATGGGAAACCTTGACATCTGAACGTTCAGCCTGCAGGCAGGTGGTGCAGCATGGCCTCTCCCAATTTGAAGAGACACTTGTTCAGCAGGCCAAGGCAAAGAGGCAGTCCTGAAACCAGCAAAACCAGGGAGCTGGACAGGGGACAGATTGTATTTGTCCTCAGTGTGGGATGGTCACTCTCGAATTGGCCTTCTCAGCCACACTAGACACTGTTCCAAGACCTCTATTCAGAGCACGTTACCATAGTCTCTTGAGACTGAAGGATGCCTACTACTAAGAGGATAGGACTCAAAGTAATGGATTTAAATTACAAGATGAGTGATTTAGACAGAACATTAGGATGAACTTCTTGACAGTAAGAGCTGTTTGATAGTGGAACAGACCACCTCAGGAAGAGGTGGAATTTTTTTTTCTCCTTTGAGGCTTTAAGCTGAGGTCGGATGTCCACCTGCCAGGGTAGCTTTGGTGGTTTATTTCCTGCAGAAGACTGGACTCAACTGCCCTTGGAGTCCCTTCCAGCTCTGCACGTCTATGATTCAAAAACTATTGGATTAGTTTTCAATGTGCTGGCCCATAAATCCACTGAGAGAGGGCAAAACAGCCTAATGCTTCAGAAGAAGAAAGAATATGATAGGTTATGTTATACACTATGTCAGTTCCGATACTTCCCTTTCAATGTTGAAGTTAGAAAGACAGAGAGGTAAGGTCCAGATGCCTTCCAGTCACAGCCAATACAGGAAAAAAACATACATTTCTACTTATTTACAAACATAAAACACTGTGTACATAACCACCTTGACACACATTGCATTTTCCAAAGACAGTTGGGATACCAAGATACAGTAGCATGACAAACTGCCCTATTCCTTCTATAGGTTGGGTGATATGATGGGGCAGGATCACACATGTGATGACATTAGTTTCATTGTATGCCAATTTTCTCCTGTCTCAGGAAGGTGACACACAGTGAAGTCAATCTCCCCACCCACCAAGGCATCATCTGCAGGACTGCTCATGAGGTTGATGATTGATTACAGAAGGGACTTTGCCTGCCCCATGCTTTTCCTTATCGGGGATGACATGTGGGGAGTGATACCCTGTGAAACTCTCCTTTCATAACCTGAGATTTTAGATCTAGGATGCCAGATCACACTCATTGCTCAGAGTCCACAGATTAGAGGTGAGGTATAGCAGAGACTCTGGAGGAGGTGGGCCTTTGCAGCAGGCAGGGGCACAGAGGGTACACTATGGACTGCTTTCGGGAGTCTTGATTCTGAAACTTCATAGCCCAATTCTGCCCCCCAAAGTAGAAGCCCTACAATTAGACAAAAAATGTCCGGTTTGGACATGGATCAGGTTTGGCCTAGAGCACATTTCCCTGTGCATCATGTACATTTCCCTGTGCATTTCATGTTGTAAGCCGCCCAGAGACCTTTGGGTAGTGTGGGCGGCATATAAGTTAAATAAATAAATAAATAAATAAATAAATAAATAAATAAATAAATAAATAAATAAATAAATAAATAAATAAATAAATGTAATTGCTGGAAAACAGGTTGCACTGGACTGCTCCAGAAGCAGTTCAAATTCTGATCTATTTTTCTGTGTAATCACACCTTTTAACTTAAGTATAGGGAGATTTCCACACTCAGTGACTTTGAAACCTCCCTTTCCTTCCTATTGTTCCTTTGCTAGCTGTCTTTCCTCCCTCCTCCTTTTTCTTCTCTCCAGAAGTAGAGATCTGTGGAGAGGTAGCTCCATACTATATATTAGGCAAGAGGAAAAAAACAAATGGAAGAACAAAGGAGAGTAACAGCATTCCAAATCCCACCAACAGCACTTTGTCCATCCCTGACTAACTGCACCATGAGAGTAGCTAGTGGGTCCATGAGAGGCAGAAACAAGCAGAGGAATCTGCTTGCAATAGTTGAGTCTGACTTCTTCCCTTCCTTTCCTTATTTTGCATCGTTCTGTTGTTAAACTCTAGAGATGGCGACGAATCGCCATTTTGGTGAGTTGTCGTGCTTCGTGATTTGTCAAAGTTGACGAAGCACGAATATCCTCCCCATTAACCGACAAAGCATGAATATATTTGTCGGTTCATGGGGGGGGGTCTTAAAAAAAAGCTGACCCCTCCACCCCCACAGCCTGCCCCCCTGACCCCTTCCCACTACCGCTGTCACCCCCCTACCTTGGCTGCCGCAGTTTGCACCACCACCACTGCCACTGCTGCTGCCATCCACAGAGGCCTGTGCCACAACAGTCTCCGCTGTCACCATCCAGCACCACTTGCTGCGATGGCCTCCGCCACTATCGCCTGCCTTAAGGGAATCTAGGCTGCCCTTTGCAAAGATGGTGGCTGCAGCTTCCCTGCCTAAAAGAAGCTGGAGCCGCCATCTTTGCAAAGGACAGCCTGGAATCCCTTAAGGCAGGCAACGTCCCTGCTGCCATCTTTGCAAAGGGCAGCCAGTGTCCCTTATGGCAGGCGGTGGCTGTGTAGGCCACCGCAGTGGGCAGCGATGAATAGCAGCGCCAGCGGGCAGCAGTAGATAGTGGCGGCGGCGGGCGGTGGTGGATGGCGGCAGCGGCTAAGGTAGGAAGGGGAAGGGGTATAGGCTGTGGTGGTGGGTGGCTGTGGGGCTGGCTGGCTGCCTATCAGCCCGCCGATCAGCTGATAGGCAGAATGGGAAATCCACAGGAAGAGAGGGAAGGCTAGCCTTCCCTCTCTTCGTATGGGGGACGAATAAAAATGGGGAAATATTTGTCCCTTCGTATTCGTCGGGGTCTCTGGAACTGATGAATATGAAGGGATGAATATTTAACAAATCAGCAATTTTTCACGAATACCACGATCTGTTTTTTTTTATTCGTCCCCATGTCTATTAAACTCCCATGATAGTGTTAAAATATATGCTGCAGTACAGAGTGCCAATATCATATCTAGATCTAAAAAACCCCAAAGTTATGAGATTTTGCATCAGCAACGGGCAAATCGTTCTGGCTGGCACTAGATGGAGGGGACTTCCCACAGCTCTGACAGAGGGTAAAACCTCATCCAGTACTTTGCAGTCACAAATACGAGTCAGCAGGCAGTGATGCCAAAAAGTTAAGAATTCCCTTCAGCTCCTCAGAGTACTTCTACTGAATAATAAAAAAAAAGATCTTGAAAAATGACATTTTATGTCTAGAGTATAAAAACAGATCTCTGACACATCTGAAAATGATATGAAAAGGTTCTGGACTTTGTGGTGTCTCCCTGCAGAGCCCTTAAGGCTGGTTCACATAAGCATGTACATTAACTTGGGCACTGATCAGTGAAGGCTCTTTCACGTATGACACGGTGACTTGATGCTTCAGCCATTCTGGTGATACGTACATCCACATGTGAATTTCTCTAGCCTTGATTTTTCAGCACTGATTCATGTAACTGAATACCTGAACTGAGACTCTTAAGGCAGAAAGCGAAAAGAAAGCAAGGTGATTTGCTTTCTTTGTGATTTTATATATCACAGTGATTTTATATATCACAGAGGTGATATATAAAAGTTCTAGCCATGATTATTTTTGGAACAGAGTCCAAGCTGTCTGTCTCATTTTGACACCTCAGGAACACTAGTCAGAAGCTCCTGAGCTTTGGGAGAAAATTAACAGAAAAAAAAATCTTGGAAGGTATTTCTATTCAGATGAGTCTATCCTCTATAAGCCTCTTCCAGCCCATGTTTGGTGACTTTACCTTGGAATGAAGGCTTAAGGAGACTCTGTCTAGGGAATCTGCCCAGAGCTTGGAAGTGTCGTGTTATTTTATCTTGTTGACATAAGTAAGGTGGGAAAGAAAAGAGAGGAAAGAGAAAATATTGTAGCACTGACAGATTTATTTCAGTGCAAGCTTTCATGGATCAAAATCCACTTCTTCGGCTACAGGAAGTCATGTCTAGTTCAGAATACATATATAAACAAAGTGGCAATAGTTTGTTAGCATAGGAATGGGACTACCAAGCTGTTAATTAGCAGATCCTAGCCAGGGTGGTAACAGAACAAGCAATTTTAGTAACTTTAGTGTATTTTAAGTGGAACTAGTAACATCTGTTTACCTAGCACTCCTAGAACTTGGTGTCAGGGGTCATAAATATTTGGAAAGATTTTTGGCCATTTTTGGTTCTTAGATTTATTTTTAGAATAAAATTATGAAGGAATTGAAACAAAGTTAATGACATGTTCCTTTGAAAAAAAGTAACGAGCAACAAGCAACCAATTTCTTTCTCAGAAAAATGTATCTAACTCAATGCAGTTGAGGAGTTTGCCCTCAGTCAGAAAACGTTCGAGGTTCTGCTATTCTCTGGAACTTTGAAAATAAGCCAGTGGGACCTTTCCTATAGCTATCTCTCTCTGAGCTGAGATGGATGACAAGGACTTACTCGGAGTAATATCAGCCAAATATGTCCAGTTTTGCAGGTGGCAAAGCCATTTTTCATACACATTTCAACTCACTTGGGTCCTTTCGCACACTTGGTTGTAAACCACCCTTTAGCCCATCTACTAGCAATCTTTTTCCTCTAGGCATCAGGTCTGCAAACTTTAAAACTGGGCACTAATAAAGAACAGAGAAGAAAAGAGAGCGAGAGCAAGAGAGGCACAAATGAAAGTCAAGATTTCCAAACGAGAGTGTGAGTCACAATGACAAAGGAGTCAGCAGCAGCCATCAGACGTTTCACATTGTTTACAAGGATCTGGCCAATATAAATGCTGGGTCACTTCCATCTTCTGCAGCACCAGCGTGAGGGGAAGGAGAGGAAAGTGGTGAATGCTGAAATGCATTTTCTAAAAAGCGAGAAATGATACTGTGCTTCTGCAGCCAAGATATTACCCAGGGGAAAGGGGAGGGAGAAGCAGTGACTTAGCACAGTCACTGCATTCTTGAGTTGATCCAGGTTTTATACCTCCCGGTGAGTATCCTCTTTCTTGACTGGTTTGAGTGCCAAACCCAAAGATCTCATGGTTCTGCTTTTCAGATTCAGAAGTGGTGAGGATTCCTTTCCAGACCTTTTAATCTATTAGAGAGGAAAGTGTAGCCCTCCAAATATTGGTGGACTACAACTCCTATCTGCTCTAGCCACTAGAGAGGGATGTTAGGAATTGTAGTCCAACAACATCCAGAGGGGCACCCCTTCCCCATCCCTGCTTTAAGCCTACATTTTGTGGCTGTTTACTCCTGTCTAGCTGGCTGGGAAGCTCAGTGGTTTAGGTATGGGTGGGAGTTCAATTCCCTGCTGTGCTTTGGAGAAGCAAAGCCAGCCTGTGTAGCCTTGGGCAAGCTGGACAGATCCAGGATGCCCCAAGAAGAAGGGAATGGTAAACCACTTCTGTGTATTCTCTACCTGGAAGTCCCTGGAAGAGGTCAAGTTGGAATCGACTTGATGACACACAATTATTATTACTCCTGCCTGCAGCTACTTTTTCGTCCTCTGATGCTGCTGAGGTAGCTAATTTTTTCCTTGTGTCATTGCTATAGAGTGCCAGTCAGAGATCATGGGCCAACCGTGATAACTTGTCTTCAATAGGTCATGTAGCCAGTCAGGATTGGCTGTCTTTGGGCACAAAAATTAAATGAAGGCAATTTTAGCATTTGGGTTAGCTTCCACAACATTTAACACCCATAGTTTATAATCAGGATTCACAATACAAATACTGTCCTAGCCCTTTCACAACCAACCGCTACGACTAGTGAACAATGGAAGCACCTCTTTCAGTTATAATTCAGGTTTAAAAAAATTGCTTTAATCACAATTGATCGATAATTCACAAACCCAAGACAATTGTTTTGAACCACAAATTAGCCCTGGGTTCCTTTAGAACACCCTATATGGAAAAAAAACAAAGAGGTTTTTCAAAGAAATTCTGAAAAGAAAAAACAAAACTCTGTTTTTCAGGGTTTACTATTCTCAGTGTTTCATTAGTGGTGTGGTTTTTTGTTTGTTTGTTTGTTGTTGTTTTTTTTTGCATTTTATAGCTTTGGACAGCCCATTTCCAAGTCACCTTACTAGGGGTGAGAACATCTGTCAGTTTTGCTTTCTCCTCCATCTGAATTTCTTAAAATTCAAGTTCATTCCATATTCTTGTGCCCTGGCAGCAGTCAAGATGGTCTATAGAATACTCTCTTCTCCTCACTACCATTCACACTTGTTGAAAAACAGCCCTGATAATTGCTTTGTGTTTGGGTGAGAAGTGGTTAACTGATGAAAAAAGGAGTCAGCTTCTGAGATTTTCCCTTGCATGGTGTCACTTTTTGAATGGTAGTGAGCAGAAGAGGGTGTCCTGTAAGCTATTTTGACTTCTGCCATCAGTGTTGTCAACATTCAGGCAGGCCTTTGCTATATAAAGTTTGGCATCCCTTTTCCTGCTGGCAACGCAGGCACAGTATTAGGCCATTTCCTGGCTTTTTGAATTGTTGGTACAGAAGCACAATATCCAACATTCATAAACCAGAGGCTTTTTGAAGAATTGAATAAAATTTGTGCCTTACAGTAAATTCTTTAAAAAGAAATGAAAACAGACAAGAATTGAATAAAAATTTGTGCCTTACAGTAAATTCTTTAAAAAGAAACAAAAACAAATGAGAATTGAACAAAATTTGCGCCTTACAATAAATTATTTTAAAAGAAATGAAAACAAACGAGAATTGAACAAAATTTGTGCCTTACAGTTAACTCTTTAAAAAGAAAGGAAAACAAGGAAGAATTGAGTAAAATGTGTGTCTTACAGTAAATTCTTTTAAAATAAACTAAAACAAACAAACAGAAATTCTCACCCAACCCTATTTCTTGATCAACCACTGTAAAAAGCAGGTCATCGTGAGATCTTCACTGGAAAACAGATGAGCATTCCTAAACATACTTCTTTCAACATCAACCTCTCATTGAACTCCCCTACTGTATATAGACAGCAGACAATAATGTGCCTCCGAAGGAGCCTTTTGCTTTTGCTCAGTAAGTTGTCTTTTTGGGCTTCTTTCTCTTCTCTAGGGAACCGCTATGAAGTCGAGGCAGGGATGATCCATCCTAAGAAACTCTCCTACTGTGATCAGCCAAAGCTTGGGCAGAGAGTTGATCTCTTGTAAAAGCTCCTAGTGTTCCTCACTCAATTACCCTTATACAGCTTAATCTTTCCAGCCTCCAAGATCAGGTAGCAGGAGTCAGCTTATATAGCTGTAATGGTACCACCATTTCTCCGTTTTCTCTCCATTCTGGATGAGAGCTTGAGCATGCATCAGCATGCTGCCATGACTGCTTTTCCTTTTCCTTCTCCTTCAAGTGGAACACAAATAAAATGCCACTTCAGAGGTGTGCTGTGAATGAAAAACATGGCTGGAGAACAGCTTTCTCTCTTGGGCTGTGAAAGAGTGTGTGTATATGTGTGTCTCTCTTTGTATAGAATACGCAGTTCTCTAATAGCCCTTCAGAAATGCTTGAGGCCATCCAATAACTTCACGCTATCCATGCCATTTTTTTGGAAACAAATATTTATGCAAAATGTGAACATCTAGGACGGCCACTGTGGAGAACAGGATGCTGGATTCAGTAGGCCTTTGATGCTTCCAGAACAGCCCGTTTTACATTTTTATGTTGTTATTTTCACAGAACATAGAACGTGACAGAATTATGATTGACTGGAAGCTATCTTAATAGGACAAACAATAAATGCTTTTGAATAATTAAAAGAACAGTAAATGATTTAGAATCAGTCTGGATTAACCATTTGCAGTATTTCTGGTTGCAATCTACAAGGGTTGGCTGAAAGTCTGTATTCTCTCCTATGAGCCTGTCTGGCTTCTGAGATTTCCAAGGAAAAACCTTCTCTTCCTTCTACCACTGTCCAAGGTGGGGTTGAAGGGTAAGGAGGCAAGAGAAAGGGACTTCTCTGTGGCTGGAATTATGTGCCAAGAGAGACCGAACTGGTCCCATCCTTTTTGTCCTTCCACTACCAAGCATAGAGCCATTTCATTCAGCAATTAACTAACTGCTGAGAAATTAGCTTTTAATGGATTGGTCCTATACTTCTTTGAAATGTGATTTAAAATTGCTTTGTAACATGATAGGATTTTAATATCACTATTTATCTAATTAGCTGGCTCAATGGTTTAGGTATCTGATTGCGGAGCCAGGGGTTGGGAGTTTGATTCCCCACTGTGCCTCCCAGGAGTAGAGCCAGCCTGCAGAGTCTTGGCCAAGCTCCACAGTCCTAGAGCACCTCTAGAAGTAGGGAATGGTAAACCGCCTCTGAGTACTCTCTACCTGGAAAAGGGTAACTAGAAGTCAGAATTCTCTCTCTCTCTCTCTCTCTCTCTCTCTCTCTCTCTCTCTCTCTCTCGTTGTGCTTTCACATTGTAACTTGTTTGCCTAATTTTAGAGGCACCTGCTATGATCTGTTGTTGTTTTTAATCTGTACTTGTTTGTTCTGAACCGCCTTGAATTGCAGTCCTGGGAGAAAGGTAGGATAAGTCAAAATATACAAACAGACAGGCAGTGTAATATGTGTCTGGAAGGAGTTACACAGAAATAAACTACATGTGACAAACACATGTCTTTCCGCATTGCAAATATTCCCTCTCTAATGATGTATCTGTAATATGCAGTTTGGCCCTAACATGATGAAATAAGCAGCATGAATGTTAGGAGTACTTTAAAAAGAAAGCCTTAAAAGCTTAAAAACTTAAAAACTTAGCCCATAGTGCCCTGAGGCACATCAGGTTCATCAGAGGTCAATGAGTAAAGTTTAAGCCTTCCCCTCAGCTGTCCCTCAATCCCTCTCACATCAAGTGGTGACTAAAAATAGGGACATCTAGTGTCAGAAAGGGATCCCCACCCTCACCTCTTAACTTCTATGCAGAGGAAAGAGTCTTCTGAGGGGAAAATGTCTAAAGGAGAAATTTAATTCCCTTCTCAACTGTCCCAGTCTGTATGTGGGCACCGCATACTTATCAATTCCATGCCACTTTGGGTCCTTTTAAGGTGAAATGTGGGGTAAAAAGAAGTTATGGTTATGCTCCCAAGGATTTCTAGGTGTGCAGCATCCAGAGGAGGTTTATCAGTCCGTTCTTCCAGGGGTATTCTGGGATGCTGCAGCTTACCTAAGGCCACATAGGGACCCCACCAGATGCACACACTCTGGGTGATCTTGGCTGACGCTTTTCTCAGGAGGCGCAGTAGGGCTATGGAATCACAGCCCCAGCGAGGATCTCAAGCCCACTGAACTATCCCAGATCTTTAGCACACCTTTACTTGAGAGTTAAAAAAGCAAGTGACCCAAAACTGGACACTACCTATATAACATGGAGGACAGTTGAAACTGAGGCTGTCATATTTGGGGCACATCATAAGAAAGCAAGATTTTCTGGAAAAGACAATAATGCTGGAAAAGGTTGAAGGCACCGGGAGAAGAGGAAAGCCAAATACAAGATGAACTGACTCCCTAAAGGAAGCCACAGGCTTGAGTTTGCAAGAGCTGAGCAGGCCTGTTGAGGAAAAAAAGGTCATTTTGGAAATCACTCATTTATAGGGTCTCCATAAGTTGGAGACGACTTGATGGCACATAAACAACAAGGGTTTAGCCCTCAGAAGGAATACACCTCTGTATTGGTGGGGAACAACAGCAGAAGGGGATTTTTGCCCTCATGTCCCACTTCAGAGCTTCCCAGAGGCATCTGGTCGTGACCGTGAAAACTGAATGCTTTTGCATCTTCTGAGGCCAATCTGCTTCAACTGTTTGGACCACAGCTGCCCTCTGGTGGCAAATTTCGAAAGAAACAGACCCAGGACACAACATGCAATGGCAGCCGGGGGGGGGGGGATGTTTAAGCTCCTCCCATTCATTTTTAAAGAGAACATTTTCATGCCCCTTATATCCCTCTTGCTTCTCTTCTTTTATTACTCTTGAAATTCTGAGGCGAGAATGGGCAAAGCACAGGTGATTTTAAAGCAAAGTACAGGAGGAGAAACAAGAGCTGTCTTATAGTATCCGAAGGGCTGTTATGTAAAACATGAGGAAGGACTTGTTCTCTGGTGCTCCTGAAGTCAGCACTAGAAGTGATAGCAGGAAGTGACAAGGAAGCAGATTTTGACTAAAAACTAAGAGGAATGTTCTTATCCCGAGAACTGCTGGAGAATAGAATAGATGTTTTGGGGAGATGGCAGACCTTCCTCTAATGGAAATGTTTAAGCAGAGACTGGGCATGGATACTATAGCACAGGGGCATAGATGTTTCTGATGACAACTCCCATTAGCTTCACCTGGCATAGCTAATAGTGAGGAATTGTGGGAACTGTAGTCCAAATTATCTGGAGGGCTGAAGATTTTCCACCTTCTGTTGTATTTGCAAGGTCCCCCCAACCTCAAGCTGGGTTTCAATTAATGGACCTCTGGTGTCTCTTCCAGCTCCAGAACAGTTCTAATTCCAAAGCATTCCTGTGAACTATGAATCTCAGCGGCTACAAGCTGCAAATATTTCTCATTTTTTTATTTTCTTTTTCTTTCTTTCTTTCTTTCTTTCTTTCTTTCTTTCTTTCTTTCTTTCTTTTTGGTGCAAAAGACATCTCCTCTCTATATTTGGCCAGCAAAGCAACCGACAAATATTCTTGTGACACAGGTCTCTTTGCAATATTGGTAAACAGCTGCTTTACCTTTAACTAGAGATGTTCTAGTTAAACGTCAGACAAATATGACCCCCCCCCAAAAAAAAGGCACTGCAAGGAGCTACTCAGTACTACACCCCGTCTGTGGTATCTCCTTCAGCATCCATAGGGTTAAAAGGATGGCCCATACTTTGGATTGAGGGGAACTGAAAGTACCATAATAGACAGCTCCTGGGCAGTCAGAGCAGTCAATCCCTTGCCCGGTGAAACCTAAGATCTCCTCTGGACTTGCTAACAACCGATGCACTAGGAAGGGCTGACTTAAGTCATCATACAATATACTCGGCAGCCACTCCGTTGGTGTTTTCGTGGCACTGTAGAGCAAAGAGAAAGGCCCGTGTTGTTGTCTAGATAGCCTTTTGTGTTCTGTTGCATTCTTCTTTTTCTTTGTTCTTTTAGTTTACTAAACTTCACTGAAGCAATACTATATATAGTATTAAGATTGAGTCTGTGAGTGTGGAAGGATGGTTGTTGTATGGGCTTTGTGTGGATAAGTTACACATAATGATTTGCAATTCTTCCCCATTCACAGAAATACTTTGGATTTTTTTCCAACTAGAGATGAAGTGGGACTGAAAGTTTCCTAAAAGGTACAGAGTGGGTTGGCCCTGATCTACACACCCCTTGTTCAATCCAGAATGGGTCGGGGGGCTTCCATACTTCTCTACCTTTAACTGGACTTAAATATCACTTCATTTGCTAATTATTTATTGACAGAACTTTGTAAAATTACTGTCTTGGATTACAATTTCCATAGTGCTCCTTATAGTATGGCCACTGGCATGTTGTCTGGGGAGATTCTCTGAGTTGTAGTATTTCTTGTTGTTATCATTGAGGTCGGGCCTTTGACATGCTGATTTATTTAGAAAATTGGAAGTTGAAGTAGGGAGAGAATGGGTTCCCAAGACTATTAAATATTGTCCATTCAGAAAAATCCTGAACAGAGAGATGGTGGTTTTTATTGTTTATAACTAATTGGTGTTATTGATCTTCTGGAGTAAGCATTCAGTGCAGATGGATCTTGGCTGAGCTGCTGCTCTGATTTTGTTGATGGCTTAATGCAGACAATCGACTCTGATTCATTGCAGATGAATCTGAAGCCAGGAGCACATCAGCCAGTCACCTTTCTTACCTACCTATTCATTTTCCCTTGGCCTATTGAATATGATTTGCATCCAAACTTTGTTATGCAGGGTAGCATATTTCGTGCTGTCTAAACCTCACGGCCTCAGATTTGTTTTGATATTCTCTCTGCAGACCTTTAGCTTCCCACTGCTTTGCACTGTGGTCTACTCTGAACTCCTTCCCAACAAGACAGTCTTGATCAAATCTCCTAGCGAGTGATCGTAAGCGAAGAGCAGACACTCATGCCATACTAACACTCATGCACAGGCCCCATGCTTCTGAGATGCTTTATTTGCTCAGGACCAGACTGTGCAACACAATATGTTACAGGGTGGTGGTGGTAGAGTTTTCTCCAAAGTTGTCCCCCGCCCCCCTCACTCCCAGCTAGTTTCCTGACCAGACTATAAATTAGAACCGAGGGAGAGCAGAAGGGGAGAGACGGATTCCCCGTTTCTCCTCCAGTTGTTTTTCCAAATCAAAATCATGCCCTGCAGAGTGCTCTGGTGGAGGAGGGGGAATCAGTCAGACATCCTACCAAACCTTAACTGCAGGCCCAGCCTGGCTGTTACCTAGACTAAGATGGTTGCCTCAAGCAGCAGAGTTGCTGCCACCACCCTATAGTGGCTGCCTGCAACAACCACAGTCACCACCACTAGGTTCTTTCGCCCCTCCTTTGGTTGCACCAGAGAATGGCAATCCTCTCCCCCCTCCCCATAGTACGACCTCAAATGGCTTTGATATCTTTGTTACCAGAATGCTGAGGCTGCTGAAGTGATCAATGGGATGATTTAGTATCCCTGCCTGAAAAAGGTGAATATAATACAGCCTGCTGCTGATCTTTGAAGAAATATCATCTCGATTTAAACCTGGGCTGAGTTAAGCCCTCCTCCCATACTGCAGCAGAACTTTTCAGCTTTGCTAATGCACTGTGTTTGCCACAGTCTTGGGCCTTCTGTGTGCAGCAGGCTGCTTGGGTTGCTGAAAAACCAACAACACAATGTTTACACTGACGCCGAGCCTTCTTGAACAGCCGAGAGTGCAGAGGCAGCACGAGAGGCAAGAGAATATTACAGAAACCTCCATCATAGCTTGAGCTGAGCAGCAATGAGGGGCCTGAGTCAAGGAAAGCAGGGAGACTTACAAAAATAGCACCCTTGACAAAACAGTAATCGATTTTTTTGCTGGGTGCATAGGTAAATGCCAAAAACTGTTGGCTAATCAGCAATCCAAATGCTAATTTCAAGATGTGGGAGGAAGGGGCCTGCATCAGAGACTAACTTGTTTTTTGCCTGTTTGTTTATATACTAACCAATCAGAGGGATTTGTTGTTTCCCGGGTTAAATAAGCTCCGCCCCTTCTCACCATGAGGTTTGAGAAACTCCATTTTGTAACAGAGATCCTTTGTGTCCTTGCAAGATGCTAGACCTCCAGACAGGATCTCTGAACCCCAGAGATCCTCCTAGCCACGTGGGCTAAAGAAAGAAACCTTTGCTTTTTCTATTAATCCTTTTGTATCAACCTGAAACCTACTGAGTGCCTGTTCATGTGAGTTAAATATACAAAACCTTTTTACACTTAAAGATCGCCTCCTGAGTGTTGTTTTGAACAAAAGTGCTAGGCTTTGGTGAGGGTGGATAAACAAGGGAACTTCCCTAGCTAATTCTACCCTGAGGTAGCTGGCCTTCCACTGTGCATTTTAAAGGAACTTAAGCGAGTTCCCCAAGAACTCTCAACAGGTTATGGGCCCAGTTGAGTAACCAAACACAGCCAGCAATCCCCCTCAACCAAAAACCAAAGCTAGCTGAAGAGACTTTTTTTGGCTAGAAGGAGGCAGGACTCAGCATGGCAGAAAGGAAGGAAATTCTAGAAAAATTACCAGTGTTAACCTCAGTGAATTTTGAAAGATGGAAGGAAAGATTAATGGTTGATTTATCAGCTCTTGAATTTGATGAATGTTTAAATTCAGACAGACCTGCAGAAGGAAAAGCCAGGAAAGATTGGGAGAAGAAGGATAGAAATGCAAAATCAATAATTTACCACAGTCTAACAGACTCCCAGCTAGCCTATGTTACAGGATGTGAATCAGCCAAACAAATGGTTAAAAATCTGGAAGAATCTTTTGGGGTTGCAAGTCACCAATCTGAAGCAGCCTTGATTAAAGATCTAACCAGAATTCGATTAAATAACAAGAAGGATTGTGAAAAGCATATATCTGAATTTTTAAATATCGTTGGCAGTTTGAATACAACTGGTTTCCAAATGCCTGATAGAATTAAAAAGGGATTTTTGATAGCATCCCTAGGAGAACGTTTTGATGCTTTTGCTTCAATTGTAAATGCTCAAAAGCTGTCTTTTGAAGAAAGCCTTAAAGCTTTGCGAGATGAATGCATAAACCAGGCAGGCTTGAATTCCTCAGAGGCAAATGGATCAAATTACCTGTTTCAAAGTAGGAGCTACAGAAAGGCCCCACCCCATGACCAATCACGTAACAGTTGCTGGTCTTGTGGAAAACCAGGGCATAAATCAAGGGATTGTTACGCCCACAGAGAGCCTTCAGCCAATAGGAGCTCTCACCAATCTGAACAAAGGGCTCAGAAAAGGCAGAATGCACCTCCTAGTTACAAGAGGGACAAAGACAAAGGAAAGCCAAACAAAGAAATTAAACAGAGCTCATTTATGGCCTATGAAGTTATACCAAACTACCAGAGAAATAGAGATTCATGGATAATTGACAGTGGATGCACACAGCATGCAACCAATGAGAAAACATTTTTTAAAACTTTTGATTCACGGACCACTGGAGAGATTAGGGTTGCTGATGGGAACTGTGTAAAGATCCAAGGAAAGGGATCTGGGACTTTGATGTGTCCAGTACCAAATGCAATCTATGAAAATACTGTGAAGGAAGTCGTCTATGTACCAAAGCTGGAATGCAACATGATAAGCGTGTCAGCTCTTGGGAAAAAGGGTTTTAAAATACATTTTGATGATGAAAAATGCATAATTGAAAAGGACAATGAGATATATTTGGAAAGTTATGAATCTAATGGCATCTATAAAGTCAGTATCTTAGATGAACAGGTGCAAATCAACACAGCGCAGACGGTGCAAGAAGAGGTGAACAGCCTGGACCTGTGGCATCGCAGATTTGCACATAGAGATACGAATGCAATCCTGGAACTGCACAATAAGAACCTAGCCAAAGGAACTGAGGTAAAACCATGTGACACAAACAAGACAACCAGGTGCGTAAATTGCCTTACAGAAAAAGGGGTCAGACCCTCATTTCACTCAAGTACTGAACAAAGAAGCACAAAGGTGTTGGAATTAATTCACACTGACCTGTGTGGGCCAATTAATGTGCCATCAATGGGAGGCAACAGATATATTCTAATTTTTGTGGATGATTTTTCAAGGTATTGTGTCACCTACCTACTGAAGGACAAGAGTGAGACCCACAACCTTCTGAGGAAATATGTGGCCATGGTGAACAACAAATTTGGAAGAAAACCTCAGGCGTTTCAATCAGACAACGGTGGTGAGTACATTTCAAGCCACACACAAACATTCTTTGAGGAACAAGGTATTCTACACAGAAGGACTGTTCCATACACACCAGAACAAAATGGAATAGCTGAGAGAAAACTAAGGTCTCTTCTAGAGATGACCAGATGCATGCTTGCAGATGCAGAACTACCCAACAAACTTTGGGGTGATGCAATCATGACAGCAACGTATCTCCAGAACAGATTACCAACAAAAGGCACCACAAAAACACCTTTTGAACTTTGGCATGATAGAATCCCGAACATTTCACACATTAGAGTATTTGGAAGCATTGCATACTCCTACATTCCCAAGGAGAAAAGGCATAAACTGGACTCTAGAACAGAACAAACAATTCTTGTTGGATATGCTTCCGGTGTCAAAGGCTACAGAGTCATGAATCTGAGAACTGGTGAAGTCAGTGCAAGACATGTGGTTCACTTTGATGAACAAAGGAAGGCTGACAGGAGAGGGACTGTGCTAGACAGCTCCAATGAGCAGGATCAACGCAACCAACCTCTCCTAGACATACTTATGCCAGTGCCCTCACAAACCAAACCAGAGGAAGTGGAGGATGAGAATGAGGCACAGGATGAGAGCAGTACACCAAAAGAAGGGGATACAGATGAAGCAGTCGACAACGCTGTGGAACTGGAAGATGGCACCATGCCACCAGAGGTTCCAGAACCAGAAGTCAGACGCTCATCAAGATCCAACAGAGGTGTGCCGGCCCCTCGCCTGTCCTACCTTGCAAGGCTGTCGCAGACAGATGAACCAGCAACCTGGGAAGACGTTGAACAAATGCCAGCACAAGAGGGCGCCAAATGGAGACAAGCTGCAAAGGAGGAGATAGAAGCCTTACATAAAAATGAAACATGGACACTGACAAGGCTACCACCAGGCAAGAAAGCAATTGGATGCAAATGGGTTTTCAAAGAGAAAAAGGGAGCAGATGGAGAAGTGGAACGCTACAAAGCAAGATTAGTTGCCAAAGGATTTCTTCAGAAGTATGGAGAAGACTTTGATGAAACTTTTGCTCCAGTTGTCAGACACAGCACCATAAGAATGCTCCTGAGTATAGCAGCCTCCAGACAAATGCAAGTCAAGCACCTAGATGTCAAGACTGCATTTCTACATGGAGAGATTGAGGAGGAACTGTACATGGAACAACCACCAGGTTTTATTGACAAGAAGCACCCTGACCTTGTCTGCAGACTGAAGAAAAGCCTCTATGGGCTGAAACAAGCAGCCAGAGCCTGGAACGAGAAACTGAAGAAGATGCTACTTCAACAAGGTTTCAAGCAAGGAAAGGGAGATCAGTGCCTGTATACTAGAAACAGGAATGGACATTTCACATATATTCTAGCTTATGTTGATGACCTGATAGTGGCCACCAATGAGGAAAGGGAGTACAGAAGTGTAGTACAGAAACTGAGCAAAGAGGTAGAAATAAAGGAATTGGGAGATGCAACATACTATTTGGGCATTAAAATTGAGAAAGAGGCAGATGGTTCATATCTGTTGAGTCAGAAACAAAAGATACTTGAACTTTTAGACATGTTGAATATGCAGGATGCCCACAGTGCTGCAACACCCATGCACACAGATTTTCTTAAAAATAAAGAGAAAGGAGAACCTTTACCCAACAATAGCCAGTACAGAGCAGCTATAGGAAAGCTTTTGTACTTGACAACTACTGCGAGACCTGACATTGCCACTGCAGTAGGAATACTGAGCAGAAAAGTCAGCTCACCAACACAGAGTGACTGGACAGCTGTAAAGAGAGTAGCTAGATATTTGAAAGGGACCATGGACTTTAAGCTAAGATTGCCAGCTAACAAGAACTCAAAACTTATAGGGTGGGCAGATGCAGATTGGGCAGAAGATAGCGAAGGTCGTAAATCTACTAGTGGTTTTCTGTTTCTGTATGGTAATGGTCCTATCTCATGGGGCAGCCATAAACAAGATATTGTAGCTTTATCTTCCACAGAGTCTGAGTTTGTTGCAGCAGCAGAAGCATGCAGAGAACTGCTATGGCTGAAGAAACTACTGATGGACTTTGAAATAGATGAAGAAACACCATTCCAGATGATGGAAGACAACCAAAGCTGCATCAAGCTATCACAGGGAGAGAAGATGAACGCGCGCACCAAACACATTGATGTGAGATATGAGTTTGTGCGTGACCTGATCGAGAAGGGTATCATCCAGATGACCTATTGTCCAACTAAGGAGATGACGGCGGACATCCTGACGAAACCTCTACCAAGAGATTGCTTTCAGGACCTGCGAACCATGATGGGACTTGTTGAAATTTAGCATGCTAGATTGAGAAGGGGTGTTGGCTAATCAGCAATCCAAATGCTAATTTCAAGATGTGGGAGGAAGGGGCCTGCATCAGAGACTAACTTGTTTTTTGCCTGTTTGTTTATATACTAACCAATCAGAGGGATTTGTTGTTTCCCCGGGTTAAATAAGCTCCGCCCCTTCTCACCATGAGGTTTGAGAAACTCCATTTTGTAACAGAGATCCTTTGTGTCCTTGCAAGATGCTAGACCTCCAGACAGGATCTCTGAACCCCAGAGATCCTCCTAGCCACGTGGGCTAAAGAAAGAAACCTTTGCTTTTTCTATTAATCCTTTTGTATCAACCTGAAACCTACTGAGTGCCTGTTCATGTGAGTTAAATATACAAAACCTTTTTACACTTAAAGATCGCCTCCTGAGTGTTGTTTTGAACAAAAGTGCTAGGCTTTGGTGAGGGTGGATAAACAAGGGAACTTCCCTAGCTAATTCTACCCTGAGGTAGCTGGCCTTCCACTGTGCATTTTAAAGGAACTTAAGCGAGTTCCCCAAGAACTCTCAACAAAAACAGAGATGTTTACTGCAGCAGCATCTCCAAATCCAGAACCCCCCCCCCCCCCCTTAATGTCCTTAATAAAATAAACACACCTTTTTGATCCCCTGGGCTGTTCACTGGAGGCGATTGCTTTTCCTCTTGAATTATGGCTTCCCTTTATTTGCCCTTTTTTTCTTGACCGCATTCTTTATGCCTTGTTTGGTTTCTTTGCTCTGTGCCCCTCATTCAAGCCAGTCTCGTCTTTATTCCTTTTCCTTTCCTCTTCCACGCTGCATCAGGAGACGGCGCCCCTCCGTTTCTGTGAATGAATGTAGCACCCTGAGTGATGCATCACCAGATGCCTCTTTCAACCTGGTACCCTGCACAGGTTTGGAGCTGCCGCTCCCATCATTCCCCATCACTCCCTCCCTTATCTGGACCTGATGAGAGTTGCAGGCCAACACATATTGAGGGCACCAGGTTGGGAAAAGCTTCCCCAGTGTTTTGCAGGTTCAGAGCCAGCTAACTAGCCAGGCTAACAGAGCCCGCAAGGAGATGTTGTGAAACTAACTGGGTAGATCAAGTTGTCAGGTTAAATACAGTTGTGCAACTAAATGGTTCATTTCCAACCTGGCCTCACCAGATCTTGTTTGACCACAGACTGCAGGGCCAAAGAGAAAAGACTCCAGGAGCTGTATTTCACCCATTCCTGAGGACCCAGGTTTGAGAACAGCTGGAGCAGACCAAAAGCTTTCTTCGAAGAGGCTCACTGCCTGGTTGGTAACCATGTGTACTGGAAACCGTTAGCCCCGTTGTGCAGGCATCATCCCAACCCCACCCACCCAGAAAATAAAACTGCATGTTTTTCATACAGTAGGAAAAATCAGGCAAGCAAGCTGCCCAGCCAGGTTTGGAAACTGAATGGATCAGGCTGCCTTGGTTCCAAATGTGACCTTGGGTAGGCTGGAGGGAGCAGGAGAACACGGATGAAATTGACAGGCTGTTGGCTGCTCATCCAAAGTGAATCCTGCAGCCCTGCTTAGGGAGAGACATGGGGAGCAGGTGTGCTGTGGCTTTTCTTCCCTTCTTTCATTGCATTTCATGTGGTGGTGGTGGTGGTGGTGGTGGTGGTGGTGGTGTGTGTGTGTGTGTGTGTGTGTGTGTGTGTGTGTGTGTGTGTGTGTGTGTGTTGCTTCTGCCCTGAATCTGACCCTTCGTATAGTAAGAAGCCAATTAGAAATCCTAAAGGGCACTGAAGTGATGTCATGATAAATTGCAAAATTATCTGCCAAAACCTGGTCCTCTAATCTGGTTACGCAATAGGGGAGACAGAGGTTGCACAGCAATTTAGAGATCATCTAGGAAATCAGCTCAGGGCAGAGTATTAGATGCTTCCCCTGTTGTTGCTCTTATTGTTGTTATAGGGTGGCAGAGAAAATACAAAATGAGTATGCTCTGATCCTTGGCCATTCCTTGGGGGAGTGTCATTCTTCCTTCTCCCATTGTGGTTCACTAATCTCACAAATTACCCTTTTCTCAACTGCCACCCATCATTTTGAAAACAGCCCTGACTGCTTAAAGTGCTTTGTTTATTGTGGGCTGTATTTTTCTGACAGGAAGGGAGGGAGGGAGACGTAGCCTCTTTTTCTGGCACCTACAGCTTTTTAAAAATCTTGGCTCTCATCTACTCCTACCTATGGCCATTTCCTCAAATATTTCCCAGCATGCTTAGGGGCACAGTAGGCATGACAAATCCCCCATTAGAGCTGCTCTCTTGGTTTTTTCTGTATACCTGCCCCATTCATAGGGAAAGCCCTGTGCCGAATATCACGTTTACCTGAATAGGGGAATGTGTGTGAGGGAACCTGACTTCCTTCTCAATTTTACCTCATGATGCTCTGTCACTTCAGAAACTTCCCCCTCACTCAGCTGAGCTCACTACTGGTATTGGATACAGGCTGGAAAAACTAGAGCCTGCAGTGAGTGACACAGTGTGTGCATGTTGGGGGGGGGGGGGGAAAGGCCACCCATTTTGCTGCCTGAAGTACAGCTGAAGATGGAACCCTCCCCCACTCACATAATTACCCAGATCAAGATGCATAATACCTAAGACCAGCCAAGTTATTTTGGCATAGGAGGCAGAAATTCTGGTAAGCTGCCTCTCCTGTCCCTGGCAATAAATATACAGCAATGTGTTATATAACAGTGGACTCTTTGCTTAGTTCATGCCTGATGCACATGTGTGTTGGGCTTTTCCAAGGCTGTGCTCAAGAAGGTGTCCATGGCATCTCCTTGTGCAAGCATAAGGTCCGTTTGTTATGAGATGCTGATTGTTGGCTTGCATAGCACCAAAACAGAGATTGTAGAGGGCAGTGGTGTCATGATAAATTTGGAAGTGCAAGTGCTCATTGTGACAGTCTCTGCAGATGCACACTCATAAGGAGAGTCCAAATGTGCAGGTAAGTGGATTGGTTCAGAATCAACAAAGAACGGGTCCTTTGTGAAGTTCACAGCTCTTAACAGCCTATTCCATTTGCAGTTCTATTTCTCCCCCAGGTGCTGTGAGGATTCCAACTAAGCTCAGAGGAAACAGGGAATCCCGAGGGGTGGCAAACAATGCCCTCATGCTCAACAGTCAGGAAATCCTGGGCTTTGACCCTGAGAGCCCTAGCTCTGCCACGGCACTCATCAAGAGCCTTGTGGCACAGTGGTTAAACTGAAGTACTGCAGTCAAGCCTCGGCTCACAACCTGAGTTCAATCCTGACGGGCTCAGGTAGCCAGCTCAGGGTTGACTCAGCCTTCCATCCTTCTGAGGTTGCTAAATTGAGTACCCAGCTCATTGCTGGAGGGGGGCAATGCGCACCCTGCATAATAAAATTGCAAACCACCCAGAGAGAGCTTTTAGCACTATGGGGTTGGTATGTAAGCAGAAGCACACTTTGCTTTTTACTTTGGTGCAGAGCCATGTGGGAGGAGTGTAGGAGTGTAACAATTCCATGTGCACTTTGTCAGGGTACTGGCTAAACAATTGACTGACCTTTCACAACACTCCAGATCTGATGCCTTCGGTAACTGTTTCATTCTGTCTAGTAGTAAGTCCAGCCTTGTGATACAGAATGCAGTTTTAATTCAAAGATTCTTCACATTGAGCAAAAGCCATACCTTGTCATACGGAGGGAGATGCAGAGACCTGCCTCCCCATGACTATATGGTGCAGGGGTTGGTGCATTGTAGTGGGACTTGGTTGACCATGGAAGAGGCTCTATCTCTCCTTCCCTCCTTTTGTCTGCCAGGTGTACTCACAGGATTGTTGGGAGGATATCAGGGTGTGTGGCACGACCTCTATCCTAATCTCTTTGGAAGAATGACAGTCTACAGCAGGGGTCTCAAACTCAATTTACCTGGGGGCTGCTGGAGGCAGAGTCTGAGTGAGGCTGGGCCGCATCAGATTTTCCGCCAAGCGGAGCAAGAGCCCGAGGAAGCCGCGCGGGAGTTTCCTTAGCCCAGCTGGGGTTCCGAGGAGGAGGAGGAGGAGGAGGGGCGCGCGAGCCCTCGTCGCCGGCCACGACCCCCTCCAGCTCCTTCTTCACCACCACCACCACCAGCAGCAGCAGCAGGACAAAGAAGCGGAGAAGGGAGGGAGCGCCGGCGACCGCTTAGCCGGGGGGAGGAGGGCATGACATAAAATTTTAAAAAAAAACCCTCACAGAATTCACCTTGTCAAAGGAGAAAAGCCCCCACCGGTACCCGCGAAATTAAACAGAACGGGATGGGGGCCCCCATGCACACAAACAAACACACACACAAACACACACATGGAGGTCCGGCAACCTTCCTCTGAGCGCCCCCCCCCCTAAAAAAAAGGCGCACTCAGCAGCAGCAGCTACCCCCACCACGACAGAGGAGCAAACTTTGCAAGGCGAGCCCAGGCAGCCTCCAGAGCCAAGGTGGCTGAAGCAGGAGGAGGAGGAGGAGGACGCACCGCCGGGCGCTGAGGCGGCTGCTGGCCGGGCTGGTGCTGGGGGTGCCGAGAGAGAAAGAGAGCCGCTTCCCTGGAAGAGGCAGCGGCGGCGGCTGCTGTTGGCGGCTTGGAGGTGCTCTTCGAGGATGGGCCGGGAGCGACTTGACAGCAGAGGACGCGTGGGTGCTTCGGGGGGGAGGCAAGGTGGGGGCCACAAACTATCATCCGGCGGGCTGCAAATGGCCCCCGGGCCGCATGTTTGAGACCCCTGGTCTACAGTATGAATCTAACTAATAACCAAATGCGCTTTTGCTGTTGCTGCTGCTATTGTTGTTGTTGTGTAGCAGATTTCTTGGAGCTAGATCTGTGCTATTTCAGCTGTCTAGGATTGGTTTCCAAGGAGAATATAGGAAGAACCTGGAAGTGCTGGTGGAAAGCAGGATGCTATCCTGATCATGAGTCTGTCTCTCTGTCTCTCAAGCAAAGTGTGTGCTGTTATCACTCAGCTCCAGCAATAGCAAGTGAGGTCATGTGGATGATCATGGGAATGGCCTGCTGTGTCTGGTGTCTGGTGGGTGGATCATGATGGGCACAGGAAAGGGAGGTGACTGGAGGAAATGGCCAGATCTCTCCTCAGTCCAAGTAGAAAAATTACCTATGATTCTGGCCACTCTGAAATCATAATAGCTCCCTTTGAAACCCTGCAAAAGGGATTTAATCAGGAATAGGATGGTGTGGTCCTCCAGATGTAGATGAATTTGAGCTCCTATCTGTCCCAGCTAGCACAAGCAATGATGAGGCATGATGGGATTTGTAATACAATATTCAGGTAACCACATGTTCCCCATCCATGGTGTAAATACTACGTCAGAGCTCACAGCGTCTCATTTGGCACATTTTCCTTCAGAGAGAGGACTTACCCACATAGTTATTTTGGGTGCCTCTGCCCTACTGGCTCATTCAGTCTATACCTCTGGTGTTTTCTCCCCACTGCTTTGCTATTACCTGCTGCTCCCAAATATTCCCCTTAACTTATTCTGCTGAGGACCATCAGTGCAGAAAGGAAACCACTTTAACAGCTGCTGCCAACATTGTCAATGTTTTGAAACATCAAACACCATGCCTGGCATTTTTATTCATTCAGCAAGCTTAAGTACTCCCACCTATCTGGTTGGCATACGTACCAGCAGGAGTGCATGCGGGCACACACAAGGGTTGTGTAGAATAACAGAAAACCTGAAGCAACCTGCTGCTTCTGCAGTGTACACCGTAAGTGCATTTTTGTGGCTCGTCTTCCATAAATATGCACAGTGTGAGATTCTGAGAAAAGGAGGGAGGATCTGTAAGAAAGAGGATATGAAGCAGAAACTGGGGATGGGGAGACAAAATGGAATACCTATAGAGGGGCAGGATAGGGTTAGGTATTGTCTATGCAGGATTCACGGGAGGAAAGGACTGGAGATCTTAAGAAAGGTAAGGCAGCTTCATATCTGTCTGGATAATCTGTGTCCACAGTGACAGACCTTTCTGAGGCTATATTGGTGTGACAAACAATCGGAACTTACATCTGAAAGCAGGCATGGCTAGATCATGATTACATGGACATCCTGGAAAAGCTATTTTCCTAGGTTCCACATGAAGCAGGGGTTGGGAACCTACAGCCCATGCCCACCCAGTTGTTTTGCAGATGTAAAGAGTTGAAACCAAGATCCTGGTGCAGTAGTGGTTATAGCTGTTTGAGACAGTAATGACAATACCACAGGGCTGGGGAAGATGTGGCCCTGATATTGTTTTTGGATGGCAACTGTAGAAGGCTCGTAAATTTTCTTTGGTTTCTATAGTAGTTCCCTGTGTCTATCTAGGCTGTTCCTATGGAGAAAATGGCTTAACCAAAAACTGTGCAATTTACTGGGGAGCTTAAAAGCAAATAATATCAGGAAATGGCCCTTCCTCCAGTGTTGTTATTGGTAAGAAAGGAGTGAATAACATTTCTAGTTTGGCTATGATGCTGGCTTGAGATTAGGGGCTGTACACACTAATAAGCATGCATGTGTACATATGCTCTAGCGACTCTTTTGCACTGCTGCATGGGAGTAGACAGTCTTCTCTTTGCCCCCACCCCACCCTTGACATTCCAATTTGAAGGAGGATCTCTAGGGAAGAGAAGGGAAGGGAGGGAGAATTTTCTCTCCCACTCCACCTCATCTCATCCCTTCCTCTTTGTTCAATCACTAGTGGGGGGGGGAGAGAATCCACGTGGAATCAGTGGGAAATCGGCAGATGTGGATGATTTTAGTGTTAGGGAATCAAGCTGCCCCTTGCAAAAGATGAGTTGGAACCTTTAAAACCCAGGAATAACAAGGAGTTGTTCACTGAGCTGGCAAACCCAAGCCATCCAGGGGTACAGGAAGCCACACCCCAAAAGAGGGACAGCTTGGCTCTGCTCTAAACAGGAAGCTGGGTCTTTTCTCACTCCTTGGGAACAACACTGACAATAAACATGGGTTTGGCATGAGGCCTCCAGGTATGGTGCTCAGCCACAAGAGAGAACTCCTCAAGAATAGAAACTTTCTGAGAAGAAGGGCATCACTTTGAGTGCCAGTTCCTCCTCTCTGGGAGACCCCTGTCCAAATGCTTGTAGCTGACTTTTGGGTGGTGCCACAGCATCTCAGCCATGTAAGCTTTGGGCCTGTGAGTCTGCTGGAAACAATGCCTATCCTATGTGCTTCACCAGGTTACGAAGTCCTTTGTGACTTGCTTGTTATGGATGATCTGCCAATGCCTGAGATAGCAGTGTGTTTGATTTACCACCTGGCATATTCTGGCTTGTTTCCTGTCCCAAAACAAAATGAACTGGTGGAACTCTTGACCAGTTACTTGACTTTGGCTTTGGATCTCCCTCACTTGCTTACTGGTCTAGTAGGATATTGTTTGTTTGGATGTTGGCCATTGTGACGATTGCCCCACATCACTCATGCCACTCATAGTCATGATCTAATTTGCATGAGCCTATGAGAGGATTGGAGGGGCGGAGTCAGCTGCTATATGAAGGTTTGGCAGGAGGAGGGAGAGTCAGATAGATAGAAAGACAGTCAGAGAGAGATACAGATAGAGAGAGAGACAGAGAGATAAGAGACTGGTTAGTCAGAGAGAGAAGGAACAGATACTAAGAGAGATAAAGCTGGTTAAGATAAATAGATAGAGAAGGTGGTAATTATATGGCAAGAGAAAAGTATGTATTGAGAGACCTGTTAATGATTTACTTGTGTACAATGTTCATCTGAAGAACTTCTGTGATTATTAAATTGGCTTCACTTCAATAAAGAAGTTCTGTTTGCATTCACAAGACAAGTGTTTTGACAAACTTCATTTATATTGTGGATTGAGGTAATCCACTGGTGGCAGTGAGAGGAAAACGCGACGTGAGCCTTTGTGAGGGCAAAACACGCAGGTGCCACAAAGGGTGAACACCACAGCCATGTTCTCTCATTCTGCTTCTAGAGTCCCCTTGCCTGGTTGCTCTACTGGTGGTGTAGGTCCTTTGTAGCAGAAGATCTGGGATGGTACACCTTCCTTCTGGCCCCTGCCTGCAGAAGACCTAGAGGTGGTTGATATGCTCTTAGGGTCTTCAGTGGGTTGAAGGCAGATGCAGGGACACCACAGGTTGGACATTCCTATCCCAATCATTTCCTAGCCATCACTTCTTCTAATAGTTTAGCTAATTCTGCAGCTTCTTTCCAAATGAATACACCCTGTTGATCTCAGTGGGGCTTATGTCTAATTAAGTGCAAAGAATTACAGCATCAGTCTCTGATTCCCATTCAGCCACCTTCAAAAATGGCATGACATACCTTTGCTTTATAAACCTTTGGATCTGCTTTCTAAAAAAAAAAAAAAGCTTTGCTTTCATATTACTCTTTTTTTAAAAAAAAAACCTGGAACAGGTGAGTTCTGAGACATGAATGTTGCCACATGCAGAAAAAATGATGACCAGAGCATTTACTATGGTATTTAATGACATTTTGGAAATACTGTCTACGAGGTGCTTTAAATTTTTATTCAGTGTGCAATATAACTAATGAATTATAATGTGACATTTTATTATTCCCCCCCCCCCCCAAGTAATGAAAATGCAAATGTTGGCAGTATTATGGCACCTCAGATATTTATTCTGGAAGGAAGGAAAACTTTTGCCTTTATTGATCTAGTTACAACAGGCCAAACTACTTTTTTCTGTCAGGCCAGTGACCTACCTTGCTCAAGGATCAGAAACTGTTAGATGACCTTGACTCACAATTCTTATCATCCTTAGCCAACCCAACTATGGGTGTTGCATTTCAACAACTTCTCGAAGCAAAGTTTGTACCTTTTTTGGACAACACCCCCCATAATCCTCCATCCTGGCTAGGAGATTTTGGGAGCACGACTCCACAAATGGGAGTCCTTGGGGCAGTGTGTTTACTGAACAAGCAAGGAGGGGAGATGTGGAGAGATTGGGCTAGTTTGGCTTCTTAACATGGTCACTGTGCTCAAATGATGGCCTCAAAAGAAGAGATTTGACTACTCATGAGCCAGAACATGGAATATCAAGATTCTAGCTCACATGAGAGAGCCTTCTGAAATCTCCTCTCTTCATTCTCATATGAGCAAAGCTTCAGCTGAGAAGATAGGGCTGGTGTGCTGCCTCCTCAGGTGTGCAATAAGCACAGCGCTCTAAGGGCTGAATAGGGCTCTCTCTTTCCTGAACTCTGCGGAGAGCCATGGCTGCTCTATCTCACTATTGTCAACACAAGACTGAGAGTGCCTGGCCAGGTTTCCAGTTGGGCAGGGCAGTACTTCAGGCCTTCTGCAAATCCTAAGTATTCACAGCTCAAGCTTCTATTTGCAAAACCTGAGCTCTGTCACTCACCTCGGGCCCTTTTCTGTGTTCAATGCTTTCTGTGCTCTGGTGGTACTCCTTCCTCCTTTTAATACAAGGCTAATTCCTTCCTTCATGGAGCAGCCTGATTGCTCCACGTCTCAAAATGCTGCAGTAACACCAACTGCAGGGCAGTGTCCAGGATGACCTACTTCCTCCAAACACAAGCAACAATGTTGCTCCCTCCAGGAGGGGCAATGGCTCAGGACCACAATCAGCAGTGTTCCTACATTTGAAGGACAAGGGACACTCATTTGATGACCAAGATGTACTCATTTTGGACCAAGAAGACGGGTGGTTTGAGAGAAGGGTCAGGGAGGCCATACATCTGCATATAGAAAATCTTTCACTCAAAAGGGATGGAGGCCTTAGATACAATCTGTCTCCTATTTATCATGCTGCCCTTTCATCCATCCCCAGAAAGATCAGGACCACACCCACCAGAAAGACCACTGCTAACAACCGTTAACGACCCATGACAATGGATGGAGAAGAACTGCAGAAGTGGGATTATCCCTCACCCCCCAGTTCTTTGTCCTTCTAATGAGCCTATTCAGACCAGGGGGGAGTGAAACCAACCTGGAGGATATATCAGGGATCTCCTACCAACTCTCCTCAGACTGAAGAAGCTGCTTGATTGAGTAGTGAAACCTTTCAACCTAACAAGAAAGAAGTCTAGTTACCATGACTCAATTTCCAGATAATCTCACCTGGATGACTGGGAATCTTCACAGACCAGGTAGCAGTTAATATGAACACTCTTCCAGAAACCCAGGAGATCTACAGCCTAAAAGAACACAAAAAAAAGCTGTAGTGAATCAAGATGAACACTATTTAGTCCAGCATTCTGGTCCCATAGCAAGTGCTGTATTCACTGTCTATAAAGAAGCCTTACAAGCAGGCAGATAACTTTGAAAAGTTACTTTTTTTACTACAGGTCACCAAATTCTGGGAGTTTGAAAACTGACAAAACTTGTCTATTTGGACAAATAATCTGACCTGGAACATAGCATCTTCCTATAATTCTGGTTGGTCCCAGTTGCCCCTGGCTGGAATCCGGATGTCCTTATTTTATTGAAGAAAGGTCCTATAGAGCAGCTTCCTTCAAGAAATACAGTACGATTTAATGTGCAATTCAGTTTGTTTTATACCAGAGAACTAGACAATAATCTAGAGGGGAAGAGGAATGTTGGTTGAAGGTCAAGATGAGGAAGAGTCACCAGATGCTGGTGGAGGGATGGAGAGATAAGAGGAAGTCGTCTGTCCCTGATAAGCTGTGCCGAGCATAAATGATCCTGAAAATGTTAGCAGTCAGATGCTGGGAAAAAATTGCTTTGTATTCCGTCTGCCTCCATATATTCTCTTGTAGCAAGCAGGGCTAATTGAGGGCAAAGACTCGTGTGCAGTGTGGCTTTAAAGAGCTGATGAAATGAAAGCAAAAGGCGACAGCACAATAATTGTGCAGACACGGCAACTGTCAATCTTAATGCTAAACTCAAAAGTCGCCAGCCCTGGACCCTGACTTGGTGCATCTCAACGGGGAGTGGGAGTGCCATCGTTTGATTTAATAGTTACACGGCAGGGATCAGCTGGCTATCAGACTCAACTGGTAGCAAGCAGGTTAACTGCCCAGCAGGTTCCAGGTCCATGTTCACTTGGCGTCTGGGGACAGAAATTCATGTTAGGCCACCAAATTAATATTTTCTAGTTAGTGGTAATGGAGGAAGGAAGGAAGGAGAGAGGGCTGGACGATGGGGAAGGGCAGGGGAGTGAATCACTAAATGGAGGAGGGATCAACGTCTCCTCTCTCCCATCCTCTACTACAAACGCTTCCTACCCCAACAGGAGTGGAAACAGAATGCATATCACTGCTGGATAACTCAGTGGTTAAGGTCTCTGCCTGAGGAGCCAGAGGTTGGGAGTTTGATTCCCCACTGTGCCTCCTTGACAGGAGCTGGACTTGATGATCCACAGGGTCCCTTCCAGCTCTGCAGTTATGAGGTGGTTATTATTATTATTATTATTATTATTATTATTATTATTATTATTATTATTATTATTATTATTATTATTATTATTATTATTATTATTATTATTATTATTATTATTGTTATTGTTATTGTTATTATTGTTATTGTTGTTATTGTTATTGTTGTTATTGTTGTTGTTGTTATTATTATTATTATTATTATTATTATTATTATTATTATTATTATTATTATTATTATTCATGCCTTGAAAAGTCCATGACTACTTTTTAAGAGCTATTGGTGGTGCAGTCCTTGGACTTCAGAACTATAACTGCTACTTGTATTTCTAAAGCTTCAAGAAGATCCCAGAAAATAATATGAATAAAATCATCTCAATCCCAGAGCACTTCTTGACTTATTTGTCAATATAGTTGCACTCTCAGTGTCCCAGCCCTGAGTACTTTCATAATAATTTTATCATTTCTGAGAAAACTCTTGACACAAGTCTTCAAGGAGGAATTTAGCTCCAGGTTTGGGGCAATCTAAACTTTTGACCCTGCCAGTCAGGACCCAAGTAGCTGCCTCTCAGGAGCAGAACTTTTTAACTTCTTCCTGGTCAAATAGGAATTTGTGCTGGCAAAGGGATTCTGAGTCTGGTTCTAAAAATATTTTAAAAGATATTGAAAAAAGAATAGAGAACAAATATTCAGAAGCTCACTTGTTTAAGCTATTAATGTACTATTTTTTTTATTTGTGGCTGGGGATAGTCTTGCTCACTGCTTTGGTGCCTATATCCAGTTGTAGTTTCAACTGTTCCACCTGTCTTGTCACTATACAATATTTTGGAAATTAAGAAAAAATCTCCAAAGATGTTATGTGCTATCAAGTCATTTCTGATGTGTGGTGATTACATGAGTTAATGATCTACAAAATGTCCTATTATTAATAACTCTGCTCTGATCTTGCAAACCAACAACACCTCATGTTAGGTTGTTCTCTCTTCCTACTGCCCACCTTCCTAGCAATATATAGTATTTTCCAGTAAGTTTTGCTTTGGTCTTGCAAAATAACAGTGTGGCTTCCTTTATTGAGACTATCTGTCTCATGTTTGGTCTTCCTCTCTTTCTACTCACCCCCCCCCCCTTTTTTTCCCCCAGCAATATTGTTTGTTTGTTTTTCTGGTCAGTTCTGTATTTTCATTAAATGTGCATGGAAGGATAGGCTCAGGTTACTAATTTTTGCTCAAGAGTTCAGGCTTTACTTAATTGAGCACCCACTTTTCTGCTTTTTTCGCTGTCTTTCATATCTGGACGGCTGTCCTCCAATACCACATTTCAAATGAATTGATTTTTGTCTCTGTCTTTCTTCACTGTCTTTCTATCATACAGTATGGATGATTTTGATCTAGGTTTCCAGTAACAATCTTTGCTAACTCCAACTTTCCCCCTTTTTTTTAATTTCAAAAGGCAATGGGACATATTTTGGAAAGCATGCACAAAATATGTTTGTAAAGCTTTTGGTCAAATATAGCTTTTCTTCCTCAGCTTGCCTGACTCAAGGAAAGGGTTTAGAAACTGGAAGATAGCTTTCTTGTCTGCATTCTGCAGAGTGGGCATGGCAACATTAGTTTACCTGAGAGGCTGAAGAGTGTGCATGTTTCTCCATTGTGTGTGTTGCACTAACAAAGACCTCTGCTTTACCATTTTGTTAAGTCCTAAAGAGCACTTCAAAATGTTTTGGCATGGAGGGATTATAGCCACATCCAAACTGTTCTTACTACGGTCCATGATCTGTACTATGGTTCCAGCAACCATAGTACAGATAATGTGCTTCTGGGATCCTCTGCCACTGGGTAATTCTACATGAGGGAAGTTTATTTTGAAATTCATGTGTAGTGTATATTTACTTAAAACTTACATTTTAAAAGCCAGGAAATTCAGTTCTTCAAAATACTTCTGGTTTATGAATATGGGATATTGTGCTTCTGTATCCATGATTCAAAATACCAGGAAATGGCCCAATATTGCCACACAATATCATGCCCACGTTGCCAGTAGGAAAAAGGATGCCAAAATTTACAAACCAAAGGGCAGCACTAATGGCAGAAGTCAAGATGGTCCACAGGGTACCCTCTTGTGCTCACTATGATTCACACTTGTTGAAAACACTCATGATTGCTGTTTGGGTGAGAGGCAGTTAACTTATGGGGGGAAAAGGCATCAGCTTCTGGGATTTTCCCTTCCTTTGTAGGAATGGTGGGAATAGAACATTCAGTCAAGAGGCAGGGCTCTCTTTGAATTTCATAAGATGGAAATAACAATTGGTTAGTGCTGGATAGATAGACAATCACCCCTGCCCTGAAAAGTCCCCTCAAGTGACTTGAACTACAGACAGCATGCAAGGTTGTAAATAAAACTCAAAACAATTTCTGTGCCTTTGATCTCAAGTGATAAGAAAATGCAAACAAAAAGCCTTAGACTGCTTCTCACTCATCATAACTCCTTAGACCTGAAGTGTTCCTCCTGAAATGTTGCACTTTTCTTGCCTAAGGAGATAGGTTTATGGCACATAATTGCAAAATGAAAATAACAGTAAACTTTCGAATTTCAATTTACAAAATCCACCCCAAATTCATGGATGTGAAATGCCAACATTTAAAAATCCATATATTGAGTAAGAATTATGCCTGAAGACCAGCTCAGTGCTAGCATCAATTTGTGTTTAAAAAAAAAAAAGGAGCAAGCGAGAGAACTTGCATGCAGGCACAGAACATGATCCAACCACATATCAATGATTTCCATGGGGAAAGCAAAAAAGTTATTTTCACATGGAATAAGGATAAGAGGGGACAGGGCAGCAGTGGTAGCATGGTTGTGAGGATTGGTGAGGACAGTGGTGGTGCTTCTCCCTCTGTGCTGTGTGTGTGTGTGTGTGTGTGTGTGTAACAGCTCAGTCTGCTGCTGTCCTACAGCCTCAGCTACAAGTTGTTAAATCAGCTTGTATGAGTAGGAAAAGCTTCTGCCTGGGACTTCAAGCAACAGCTTCTGTGAGTCACAGCTGAAAAATCCTGAGCTGCACAAAGCCATGCCACACACCCACCCCAGGAGTTTTTCCTATTTTCATCAGCAATCAAATGTCAAGTGCTTGTTGGGAGAACATTGTTCTAATGTATCTGGCTGTACATTCCTCTTTGGCCTGTGTACAAATGTAGCCATTTTCATGGGAAGAACCTTAAGAAGCCAAAGACTTTCGAACAAAGTATGTGACTGAGTACTTTTAAAAATAACTTGCCATGCCCTGCATTAGAAGCGAAATCATCCTTAACTCTGGTACCAGAGTTTTTAGTATTATTATTATTATATTTTTTGTGCCCCAGTCCCACCTCTGACACTAAAAATATAACAATAAAGTAAATAGCTAATAATTGTCTGTCCTTTTTTACTCTGAAGCTGCTGTCCGAGGTGGCTGCCCAAATCTGCCTAATGGGGGCCCAGCCCCATGGTGGGAAATGCTGGGTAGCAGAGACTAAGGATGGAATGCCTCCCTGTCTTCCATCAACAGTCTGAGCAGACTTATTTTCATGCACAGGCTTTTCTGCCAAAAGGCGAGATTCTTTCATTATGCCAGTCAGCCACTGAGAAGAGGAGGAGGAAGAGAAATCCTTTGTGGATTTCTCCTTGGCACTCCGAAGATCAAACGAAGAAAGTCACTGGTCATGAATAATCTATTCTTTGTAAGTAAAAGTTGATTGGGATGTTTCTGCTTTTCGCAGTGCTCTTAACCCTCTCCTACTCCTGCCACCATCCTCTCCCCTACAAGGAACCTTACAAGAAACTGCAAGGTCCCCTCCTTTAAACCTCTAAGCTGCCACAAACAGCATGTATTGTAAGTCTACATACGTCTTTTCTCTTGGCTTTCTTATTGACCATCCATCATTCCTAGATGATTAGTTTTGCTACCAGAGTGCTATCAAGGTAGGCTTTGTGGGCAGAATCCTGGGGTCCCCATGCAACTGAATGGAGGGGGGGAAATCCTTACACAACAGGCCACACTATAAAGAAAGTGAAGGAATGCCTGTTGCCAGAAGTCCAGAGTCTAAAATTACCTGACTGCAGGCCTGGGTGTTACCCGACATGGACTTGATCAGTCCACATTGTGAGCTTCCTGCAAAAAAAATCTTGTTAGCTGTTATTGGTAGAGCTGGTCTTGGGACCGAGTAGGGGGTTCAGTCTAAAATCACAGGGAAAGACTCTGACCTCTTGCCTGGACAAGTACTGGAAACAGGTTGCTGGAGTAAACAGAACTTGGTATGAGCCAACAGGACTTCTCTTTCCGATTGCTAGACCTCCACTGTGTGATATTATCTCTATTCATTTTCCTTACTTTGTTTACTTTACCTTTATTTTGCCTGGTAACCTGCATTTTCCTGGCAGATCTAAACACAAAACATTAAAACAGCACAACACATATGGTTTTTGAAAAAAAGCAAACAGAAATCCTAAAGCAAGTTTAAAGCAGCCACAGAATAAAACATTTGACAGAGGACAGCAGTAGTGCAAAAGCTCTGGAAAATGTTAGCATGGTTTAAAAACACAATAATGCCCTAAAACCCAAAATAGCCTGGTGGGGGGAGGAGATCACACTGTAGCCACTGTGTAAGCCTTTTTGGAGAAGGCATTCCACAGTCACCTGCCACCACTAAGGAACACCTGCTGGCTGCTGACATCAGTATTTCTGCTCCATTTCAACCTCTGACACATGTAGGATAGTCATCTGCCACAAATCTCATCCATTCAGGATAACCAAGAAAGGATTTGGGCTTGCCACATCAAAGCCATTTCTACTCTAGGCTCCACTATAAGCCAAAATCAAAAACAAAAAAAACCCCAAGTCATTCCAACAACTCAAACAACATCTAAGCCATCTGATCTACAGCCTAACAGCTTCAACCCCTCTGGCATGAATCCAGCACAAGCTGTGCTCGTTAACAGCTTCTAAAACAAGTAAGGTAACTCCATGTGCATCTGCGCATGTGGAAAAATTACATTTGGGGTGGGGGTGGGGTTACAACTGCCAGAATCTCCTAGTCAAGCATAACCAAGTGTCCATACAGGCTGGGGTATTCTGGACATTGTAGTCAGAAAGTGTAATTATTCCACTCTTTACCTCTGTGCTGAATAAGAGACATTGCCAGATCAGAGAGACCCAGACAAGCTTTTGCTTTTGCAAACAACTTTTCCCCATCAAATTTGGATTATCTCCATTTCAGCCCTCCATGTTTGTGGGTCCTGGTACAACAAACAGCATTTTCTTTCTGCTCTTTGATGGTCTTGTTGATATACCAGATGTCGCTTTTTCAGGCATTCAGAAAACAGTTACAGTCAACCCTCGATTTACGAACAGCCCTAGTTACGAACATTTTGACTTACGAACCACTCTGATAGAAAAATAATGCCTCGACTTGCGAACTTTGCTTCGAGTTACGAACCGAAAAAAACGCGCGGGAGGTGGGGAAAGCGCGAAATTTTAATTTTCAGTTAAAGGTGTCTGTTCCCTCCTTCCCTCCCTCTTTTCTTTCCTTTTTTTTAAAACCTAAGTCATCTTAGGTTAAAAGGAAAAAAAAAATTCTGCCCCTAGTGGTAGGAACGGATTAACCGGCTTTGCATTAGTTCCTATGGGAACTAATGCTTCGACTTACAAACCGCCCCTCGACCTAAGAACCAAAAACAGCCAGAACAGATTAATTGGTTTTCAATGCATTCCTATTGGAAATGCTGATTCGACTTACAAACTTTTCGACTTACGAATGTCCTTCCGGAACGGATTAAGTTCGTAAGTCGAGGGTTGACTGTAATACAAAAACACAGGCAGGCCTAGCTCCACCTCCTGCTTGTCACTGTCTCTCTGTGAAGAGCGACACTCCACAGAGGAAATGGGCCGTCTGCCACACATGAAGCTTCTCCATGCAACCTGAAATCCTGACATTCAGGATCCCTAATCAGGCAGAGAGACTGGGCATCTAAGCAAAAGATTTCCATTTCAGTTAGTCCTTCTTGTGGTGGAGAAAGAAGATACAGAGGTGGGCCTATATCCTTCTCCTTGATCATGCCTTCAGAATAACCCTCTCCCTTTTTAAAACAACCAGATAAGGCTATTGCCTTGAACAGTCTTTTCCTCACCTGGTGCCCTCCAGATGCTGCCTAGGTATCATGGGAGTTGTCTTCTGAAACATCTGGCAGGCACCCAGTTCAGGAAACCTTGGTTTGAGGCTTTAAACCGGGATGGTGGAGAGATGGCTTCCCAGCTGCTGCTGCACTGCCCCTCACCATCCACCCCTACTAGTTGTTGCAGTCCAGCAGCATACAGTGGGGCCGTATTCTCCCTCGACTTAACCCTTTAAGTTGTGATGCTCAGTTGGCATGATATAGAAGCAGCCAGGAATTGCCTGCTCTGTTACCCGGCTGCGGAGCACAATAATATTTTTTTCTTCCCATAAATACACAGTGTTTCTCTCCTCTCATCTCCTGTCACTTAACACATTGGGCTTCAAAGACACCTTTTCGGTTGGGAGTGGGAAAATTGCTTAGCTTTTATTTCACTTTTAGACAGTGGTGCCAGCATTTTAAAATGAGCTCTGCATCCTTTACTAACCCCTACTGAAAACTGTTTATCCGCTAAAATTTACTTTAACAGAGAAGCTGTAGCTAGTTGGGTGAATGGGGATGATGGCTTCATTTTTATTTTCATTTACATCTGACCCCATACGCCTGTGGGGCAGCGGAGTGGGGAGAAGACGTTGCTGTTTCCTATATGTGTTTACAACAACTGTCAGAATAAATTATTCTTTGGGGGGAAATGTGTTTCTTATGCCGATAGCTCTGTCCAAGGTGCTTGTTCAAAGCAGAGGATAACAGACCAGAGAATTAGATTTCCTTTATTTTACAACAAATTTGAGACACATTTTTAAAGGCTGTTGTTGGCCAAGTTACTTTATTCCCCCCCTGAGTATCATGTTAATGATAGAGAAGGCATTTAAAAAACTCTTCAATTATTCTTGACCTCCTACCAAAGGCATAAAAGGGTTGTGTTTCTTTTAACACCACGTTAGCTCTGCAAGTTAGCAGCATGAATAATGTGACTGCATTCCAACTAAATGATATAACCTTCCCTGGAAAGGAGGCAAGATGTGCTGTTTTTTATAAATGCAGTTTAAAGATGAAATTGAGAAGACAAAAAATTGGGCCCTTTTAGTCCCCAGTAAGAAAAGGAGTAATGGAAAATTGAACTAGAAGTTTTAGAGCCAAAGTCATCTGTTCTTGTTTCCATTTTTTTTCTTCTCCTGGCAGTGGTTATGGTGCCAGTTTAGTATATGGTGCCACACAGATACCCAGACACTGAAATGTTATAGTACAAGAACTGTGATCCAAAGAAAGGCTAAACAATTTATCTCAGGCAGATGAATTTAATATTATTCTTGAAAAAACTGCTGAAAACAAATGTACTCTGGACCAGTGGAAACATTTAGATGATAGAAAGGGATGGATTGAGCCTGTATCAAGTTCAGTCTCAACTTACTGAAATTAAAGGGCCTTCAACTGTTCGTTACTTTTTTCATAGCCATTGGTTTCAGTGGTCCTCGTTTAAATAAGACTAAATCTGGATCCAGCCCTCTGCTATAGGAACAGTCCATATCTCAGTGGAGAGCAAAAGTGAAGAACATGTTGTTCTCCAGATGTTGTCCCCTAATAACTACCCAGTATAGCCAAAGGTCAGAAATGAAGGGAGTTGCACTCCAGCGTTATTAAGAGGGCTGCAAGTTGCCCACACCTAGCATAGACTATATACTTTCTGCAGAGAATATGAAATGTTCAATTATTGTCATCTCCTGGGCTGGAGATCAAGGTAGTTGACTCTATACCAAGAATTCAGGTAGAAGTAGTCAGCAGGTCCTCCATAAGACCAAAGACTTAAGGAGTTTCTTGCTTCAGCGGTCTACTTGTAGAGAAACAGGCACACAAACTTCTTTACGTGTGCCTGACTGTATGTGTATACATCTTATATGTACTAATGGCAAATATCATACCTGAAAACGTCTCCCCAAATGGACATGGCAGCTCAACAGCCAACCAGTAGCAACCAAGGGCAAGTTCTAGTTCAAGGAGGAGGAGGGAGGGAACCTCACGCTTGAAACTTCAGAGCATGCACCACCTGTAGTTTATTTGAAAAAAACTACTAATGGTAGCAACAATACAGCAGACAACATATACTTCATTTGTGTCTAATAACTGAAAATAAATCCGCATGCTTTTCTGGGAGAAACTGATTTCCTCAGGATAGAATCCAGTCTTTAAGTCCCAGAAGACATTTCTCTCCCCCACCCCACCCCATAGCATTAATAAGCAGTTCACATTTCTATTTCCTTCTCTTTGTCAACCTTGGTGCAAACAGAATAGGCTTTTCATCATACTCAAAAAAATAGTATCTGAGAATTACACTAATTCTTTTCCCTAAAGTACTGGAAAGTTTTCGGAGCTGTGACGGATGCCCCACATCAGGCCTGTCACTCATAGCTGGAGATCATTTGCATCAGCCTATGAGAGGACTGGAGAGGCGGAGTTAGAGAGTCGGTTAAGTCAGTTAGAGAGAGAGGGAGTGAAGAGAGGAGGAGAGAGGTTTGCAAAGAGAGATAGATAGTCAGAGAAAGAGTGAGAACTGAAACTAATAAAGATAAGCTGGTTAAAGTGAATATATAAAACAGGAGGTGATTGAATGTGTGGCAGAATATATGATATCTCAATGATTTTGGTTCTATGAAATGAATAAAGAACATCTGTGATCCTGAATTACCCTAATACCCTTTAATAAACAAGTTCTGTTGTTGGCAGCCAGTGTCAGACTAAAGTCTTTTACAGTGTGGATAAATAAATCCACTGGTGGCAGCGAAGGAAAGAGAGAACGTCACCAGCGTGAGCCCTTTAGTTGAGAAAAAGAAGCAGGGGCATGGGGTGAACGTCACAGGAGCCATCCTTTATCTATATCTCATTTTTGTTTAAGCATTTTTTTTTTCAGAATGAAAGACCCAAAGGATTTGCTTCAAGGGGACAGGCAATTGGTCCCTTTCAACTCTCATCACCCAGAGATTTAGTTTAGGTCAACACATTTTAAAAAATACATTGTATTTTACTCCAAAAAACACAAACAGAACTACTACCACCATCATCACTACAGTAACCAGGGATCTTAATCACATTTACACTTGTCCCTTCAACAACTCTGGGATTAGGGGTGCTGGACCCCCGTGTAGTTCAAAATGTAAGAATAACTCCTATACCCCCCAAAATGTAACTACAAAGCATAAACACTTCACACACACACACACGTATACATATACAACAGTTTTCTCTATCTAGGTTCTCTTCCATAACATTGACAATCCTTTCCGTACAGTTCTGGGTAAATGAGCCTTAAAGGTCCTTATGACCCCCTGATCTAGAGGCTGAATTAGAGATGTTGTCTTTAGGGGCATGTAGACCACTTTGACACCTTCAGTGTTGAAATCATGGATTTCTGGGTGGCCAGTGGCACCATATTTGCTGAATAGTTATTTATTGAATAGTTATTTATTTATTGAAAAAATCCATGTGTATCCAAAACCATGCTGTTCAGATCCATGCAGTTCAAGGGAGAAGTGTACATTGAACCTCATGTCAGTGAGTTGATCACATTTACCTAACCAGAAGAGTAATTAATTCCAAAAGCAAATATATTGCTTTGGGATTTTTTTTAAAAAAGGCATTTCAAGCTGGAGCAGTTGTACAAAATTTTGAGGCACAAACATCATTGCCTAATTGAGTGTCATTTCCATGTACATACAGTCCTGGTGCTGCTGCTGCCCTAGGGTATTACTCAATGTACTTGAGAAAAGCTTAACTGATGAAGCTGAGTCTGTTTCTAGATGACTTGTGAATTCAATTTCCAAATAGAATAGCTTTGTTAGGCTGTTGCAGCAAAAATGAAGCGTCTTGCTCTGGCACTTTAAAGGCTGACAGATTTATTATAACTTGAGCAGCACTCCTGAACTATAGTCCATTTAGGGTCTAGGGTTCTAGATTACGCAGAATTCTCTTCGTGCGGTACACACATGATGAGAGGTTACTATACATAGTGACGTCAAAGAGACGTTCAGCTGATTAGGACATTCCAATCTATCACGAGAAGTCTGAATTATGATGGTTGCTTATTATACGACACATGTTAATTGGTTCATTTAGTGTCAGGATGTTTGTGTTATTACCAACGAGTTGTAGAATGATTAGTGTTAGTAAAGAAATTATCACTGTCATAATTATCTCTATGCAATTCCCCTCCAATCTCATCATCCACAAATCAGGAGTGGCTTATGGACCAGGAAGGGAGGCACCTCACCCCCAACTTTCAGGAGGGGCAGGCACCCCCACCCCAATAATGGATGGCCCTTCCTACAAATGTATAGTGAGTGTCTGAAACTTATAAATAGTTAAGCAGATGGTGGCCTATAGATGGAAGGCCTCCCAAATATTTCTGTGGCAACTGCTACCTCACCATCCTCTCACTAGGCCAAAGAGCTATGCAAGCCTTGTTATGTGCCTTGAAGTTGGAACTGATGTACAGCAACCCTAACAGGGTTTTAAAGGTAAGTGAGGAGTTTAAGGAGTGATTTTACCACTTCCACAATGCCAAGGAATTTGAATGACTGATCAGGGATTTGAATCCAGGCCTCCTGAGTCCTGATCCGTTACTCTACTACACCACACTGGGTATCCACATAAGCCCAACTGCAGTTTTTAAAAGTGTGGATTAGGCACCCTTTTTAAACTGCAGCAGGGTTTGCATTATGTACAGCAACAAGAGTCACTGCAAATCTCACCCACTTTTCCTGAAGTGTGTTGTTTCAGATCAAGTGGACTTATATTTGCCTGAAATTCTGGAAAACTCTTCATGTATCTAATGGTGGGCAATAATCCAAAAAAGCTCTCCAGATAAATGTTCCTGAAGTCTTGTTTATGTTGGTTCTGAAATATATCCAAAAGTATAAGACCTAAGTCAGAAACAGATGATAGAGACAGCTAGTAACAACAAGAGGAAAATCCTTAACTAGTGAAAGCATCTGAGTGTCACAGCCAGAGTTTCTCTCACTTCCAGAACTTTGCAAATTGTTATGCTTTGTTTGGTGATTCAGGATTTAAGCATGGGATTCCATTAAAGTTTGATTTTGCAAATGCAAACAACCCTACCTAAATCACCTTTTTGCATCATCAATGTGCTTTTAGCTCTGTCTATCAGCTCTCTCTAATGTCTGTTTCTGGCCTTTGAAAATCCAGTATTTTGTAAAGATACTGTTGATTTCTTAACTAAAATATCTGGGTAAGTTATATCACAAAATAGGTCCCTACCTCCACCTTCTTTTGTTCGTCTGTTTAGAAAGGTCTCTGAAACTGTGAGAAATTTGTGTGGGTATTATTGATTTCCTACATTGAACAACTGGATTGGTTACATCTCAAAATCAGTTTCCCCAGAGTTCCTTTTGTTGGATTCTTTGTCTGGGGAGGTCTTCAAAATGGTAAGACCTGTAAAAACAAGATTTTGAATGGGTGATATGGATTTCCTGACTTAAATAACAGCACTGGTGTTGGGAATTCGATCCCCCACTGTGTTGGGAATTCGATCTCCCACAGGGGCTGGACTTGTTGATCCATAGAGTCCCTTCCAACTCTGCAGTTCTAAGATGATGATGATGTCAATGATGATGATTGGTTATATCTCCAACTCATTTCTGCCAGAGCCCCAACAGAGTGCACTAATAATTAGCTTTTTAGTAGCACTTGATATAATAGGCTATTGCCAGATTCTTTCTGTTAAGGTGGCACAAGCTGAATGAGCATCCAGGTGTGTGTGTGGGAGAGAGAGACAGAGAGAGAGAGAGAGAGAGAGCAGTGCAAATCAAAGAGTGTGGGAAAACAGGAAAGAAGAGGGAGGATACCAGGGTGAGGATGAGATTTCTTTTTATTATTATTATTTTATATAGGGTGAGTATTGGGCTGAGTACTCTACTGAAAGAGTGGTAGGATGAAGAAGGGGAAAATGCCAATGTGGAGAAGGGGGAAGGAGAAAGAGGGCACACTGAGGTGATGGCGTGGAATTAGTAGGTTCCTAATGAGGTAAAGCTACCTGAAGAGGTCTTAAGTAGAAACCAAGTTAACCAGTAAAAATGGCAGGACCTGAGAACTGAATTTACTACCCTGTATTCAAGTGGCTTGGCTTGCTTTGTGATCCAAAGTGATCTGCTTTGTATGGATTTTTATATTTCAACTATTTGGCAAATTTGATTGTGAGCCAGAGAGGAGGACTGAAGAAAGACAGAAAAAAGAGTAGTGTGGAAAAATAAGTGGGGCAGGAGAGAACAGTGAGGGCACTGGGATGATGTGGGCTTTGACACAGAATGAGTGCTTAGCAGAGTACTGGGATGAGTATTCATCTGAACGAGTACCTTTTTTAGTTTTAATAAAGGTGCTAGTCTTGAAGCTGTCCCAAGACTCTTGGTTGCTCTTGGGAACGCAAACAGCTCGTTAAAAATACTGATGCAGTTCAGACTACACTTGCTTCCCAACTGACCCAATGTGGAGGGTGGAGTGAATGTTCATGGCTTCTCCTCAAGGTTGGCAGCTGTTAATCTGGACGACAACTCATAGAAGCCCACAGGTTAGTATTCAAGATATTTGAAGAGAGAGGGCCCTTGCCTTATATTAACTGCCACTGCAATTTTGCAAAGAAAGTTTTTATTTGCCCTCACATTCCAGACCAGTTTGTGAGTCTCAGCTAACCATACAGCCCAGTTCCTGGAAAAAGAGTGCCCATCATTTTTGACCGCCTTCAAGTAAGTGGCAGGGCAGAATGAGTGGTATAAACTGCAAGAGAAAATTTTAGGGCAGAATGACCCATTTAACTGCTCTTTTAATACACAGGTCAGCATGGCTGAAAGCTACCAGAGGGACCCCAGCAGAATTGCTAATAGGAAAACACATCTAAATGCCCAGGCCAACCCTCAAGAAGAAGCTCATTCCAGTACATGTTGACCCAGAAGAAATATGCCACTTCTGATTACCAGACATTCATAAGAGTTCATAAGAAATGCTACGAGTACTTCTATAAGGAGCACCATACAGAGACAGAACCACCACATTCAGAACCAGGAGAGTTTACAAAAAAAAAGCAAAAAACAAAAACAAACCAAAAAACAAACTAAAAACAAACCCTGTATAAACTGTCTGTCTCTCTGTCTGTCTCTCTCCCCTGCCCCCAGAAAAGGGTCAGGGTCATTTATTTAGAATTTTGCTTGCTATAGTCTGGCAGCATTTGTGACTGTCTTAGCTGGCTGTTTAGCTCAGTGAGTTAGGTATCCAGAGGTTGAAAGTTCAGTTCCATATTGTGCATCCTCAATTTGTGTAGCTTTGGGCAAACTGCACAGTCCCAGACACCCCTCCAGAAGAAGGCAAAAGGGAAGCATTTGTGAGTACTCGTTACCGAGAAAACCCTGGAAACAGTTTCCGAAATCAGTATTTACTCGAAGACTTGTAGTTGTTTTATTTATATAGCCAATCTTGGAGATGAGGCTGTTATCATTGCCCTACTTCATTCACTGAATTTTATATGGACCTCAAATGGCATCATCCTCCACTCATAATCCTCCTTTCTTGAAGCATGATGTACAAATGATTTGCATTTCCCATGTCATGATGATGATCTTCCACCCTGACTGTGCCCATCACAGAATCCTGGACTCTAGTAAACTGCACCCATTCTCCCCCACTGTCCTTGTGGCCTGAAGTGGAGAAGTGCTGTTCCCTATTACTATAGCTTTTAGTTGCCAGAGTTTGGCAGGCAGGACAGAGAGCGTAGATTACAAGGTTACCAGAAAGAAGACCATCATCCACTACTGTGATCTTTGGGGGCAGTCTTATTGTCCTACAGAGTCCTATCAGGCAGCAACACACTACTGAGTCTTCTCTGTGTTGGCACCCAACCTCTGCAGTGACCTTCTCTCTGCAACACATCAGGCACCGACAATCATGAGCTCTGATATCTGTTGCAGACTTACTGTTTTCTCTTTGTTTTCCCAGTCCCAGACATTCATTGTCTACACTCTTTCAAGTTTTTCCTCACAGGACCCTGTGAGCTGTGATATGCCAAGTTTTTATAATATTGTTTTCTAATTTGGTATAACCACTTAATTTTTTTAAAAAAAGTGAAGCAGTTCATAAACATTTTAAGTGAACGGATAAATAATTCAGGATGTTGGTTACTGATACTCCCCCTCTGTTAAGCTGGTTGTCCACATCAAGAAGCCGTGCAGTTGCTGTGGACAATGTGATCATGGTACACTCAGTATCATGTTTGAAAGCTGGAATGGCACCCATGAGTTGCTTCCTATTTCGGTCGGGAATGATTAAGTGGTGGAGGTGTGTCAAGGCCACTGTAATTGGATTGTAGGATTGAGCTGCCCAAAGAGTGAAAGATCAAGGACCCTGATTTTGAAAGGCAGTTGGGCCAAACTATAAATTACAGAGTTCTTCACACTGCCTGTAGTTTGTTTTTTTAAAATTCGTTGGCTTCATCCTGTGAGTGAATTTCTGGACATAAACATGGGTTTTGTTAGAAAGTCTGATTTCTCAGACATGGAGGTCTGCTAGAATCACATCTCCAGGACCGTAGTATGATTCCAACTAGAATGGGGTGTTATTGTTAACCAACTGTAGGGACCTGTAACTTATGATTTGGCCCCATGTTTGATTGAGGAGGAGGTTTCAGGAGTGACTTCTCCATCTGTTTTCTTACAAGTCTGTCCTGTGGTCAATGCAAGACATAACAGTATTACTTGTCTGCCTTTCTGTTACTGGCTGAGTCTGCTCTTTTCCTAGTTTCCCTTCCTTTCCTTTCCTTTCCTTATGAAGAATAAATATAGGCCCATGTCCTCTGGATTATTAACCTGAAGATTATTAATGGATGGAGGGCAGAGAGTGGTAGCTGTCTCAGATGGAAGCTGTTGGAGGGGATTATGGGATATCTTTTCTCACACACCAAAATAATTTAGCAGGCAGCTTGATATGGGGGGGGGGGGGAGAGAGGATTCAAACTAGTATTTTATTTAAGGAGCAAACTATTTTGGGCTAGGTCCTGAGGTGGATATTGTTTTGTAAAAGGCTGCTCTTGTTCCCCTCTGTCTTACACTGCTATCAACTGTCAGTGGGCAGTTTAGCTGCTGAGGGTGTAAAATCATGATATGATTTATCCAGCACATCTGGTAAGCTTGCCTTCTGCCTCAGATGGTTCCTTGTGTACACAGGGCTCTTCCAGCTAAGGTATGAGTGTCTGTATCTTCCTGTATAAAACACACAGTGTGTACTTACCACGGATCTCCTCTTTCTGATTATCTGTGTTCCTGCTTTCTCTCCCTCCCTCCCACCCACCCCCTCAGTGCTGGGTGAATGAGTCAGAAGTCCCCAAAGCTGAGCACTGCACTACCGTGAAGGAGAATAATATACAGACTTCTCCTGCCTGTGCCAAGTCAGTGCTGCAATGAATCGATTCTACCACACTCGGCTGCAATTCGTTAAACCTCCATGACTATGTGTGGGTTAAGTCCACTGCTGCAGAAGCTCAGCAGCTGCTTGTTTGTGTCATCATCATGTGACTTAAGTCCTTGCAGCCACCAACATCTGATGTTATTTTCTTACCGGGAACCTCAGTGGCTCAAGACAAAATGGCTGCAACTACACCCTGCCTCCTCCAAAATCTATCAATGGGGAGGAACCATGGCTTCATTAGTAGGCAGAAGCATGCCTTGCCTTTCCACTCCATTTTGATTCTGTTGTACTCAGATGCAAAAGGCACTGAGAGTTTCCCAAGAAATCTATGCAGGTGTCTGTGGAAACAGAACTGATGGGTGGGAGGAGCATTCTCTTTTTCTACATAGATACAACATCCATCCATCCATCCATCCATCCTCTGTGTGTGTGTGTGAGAGAGAGAGAGAGAATTCTAATATAATCTTAAATTTCCTTAGAAAACCCTCTCCCCCCACCCCGATATGCTTAAAACAAGGCACATGACCTTAAGTTTTACTTCAAACCAGAGTCTTGGAAAGTTACTTTCAGGAAGGAAGATATCTTGCCCCCCCCCCCGGGGAAGGGTCCTTGCAACTGACTACAAAGCCGATGGTGCTGTTCTTACTCCTTCTACCTGGCCTGGCTCCAGAAAGACGAAGGCTTGCACTAACCAGAAATCCTGTCCATCATTAGACTTCAGACTAGATTTTTCATCAGACAATGTCAGAAGACATGTGATCTCACATCTCATGAAATTTTAGTTCAGGATAGACCCACGTGAGCCCCACAAAGGTACTTTTAGGAAGAATGGGTATAATGACATGTGGAAGCTATTCATAAATGAGCAGTTGGGTATTTTATAGAATCAAAGAATAATGGAGTTGGCCTATAAGGCCATCACATCCAACTCCCTGCTCAATGCAAAATAAAAATCAAAGTATATCTGACATACTGTATGGTTGTCTAAATTTCTTTTGAATGCCTCCAGCATTGGAACACTCACCACCTCCCGAGGTCATTGGTTCCGTTGTTGTACTGCTCTAACAGGGAATTTCTCCTGATATTCAACTGAAATCTGGCTTCCTGTAACTTGAACCCATTATTCTGTCTTGTTCTCTGGGATCCAGATTGCTGTTGAGTTATAGATGGCTTCAAGATGTATTAGCTTAAAAGTAACTTTCGAACATCTGCTTCAGGAAAACATATTGTTATACACCATTCTCCTGCTTCTGGCTGCCTAACCAGTGGAGGAAGCATCATTCTGGGGCAATACTACAGGGTCCTGTTGCCTTCATATGAGAGTGCCCTGGAGACAAATAGCATTTCTGTGAGGTTTGTTTTATGTACAACTCAGCACGCAGAGCAGACTGAAGGAAAAGAAGGGAGAACAGCCTGCATCAGCTTTCCCAAGAGAAACTGCCAGATCCCTTCTATAGTTTCACCTCAACTAATGAAATCCTTCTACTCTAGCACAAAACAGCTTCTTTGCTGTCAATCTTCTCCCTTCCCCTTCAAGTTGATGAATGTCATCATTTTCAAACTCTGATGAATATCCCATTCCAGGAACTCAAGAGAGATCCTCACCTATCAAGAGAGCATCATCTGTCATTAGTTCTCACTGAAAAAACAATAGATGACCTTGCTGGGCTATTCAAGTAGCAGTCTGTCTAAACAAAAAGAGATTGGTTGGCAGCCTTAGAAATATAGGTGATTAAAAACTAGACTATCCCAGCACAGTTTTATTTTTGTCATTTTCCGATGTCAAATGTATACGACCCATTGTTAATTGAATGGAATCATTTCTTCTGTTTGTAATGTAATCTATTTAACAATCCAGAATAGATTGAGGAAAAGCCTACTAGTACTGATAAGTGCTTGCACTGAGGACTTAAAAATAATATTTAAAGTAGAACTGCTGGATAGCTCAGTCATTTAGGCATCTGGCAGAGGTTGGGAGTTCGATTCCCCACTGTGCCTCTTTGACAAAGGCTGGACTTGATGATCCATCAGGTCCCTTCCAGCTCTGCAGTTCTAAAATTATTCTAAAGTATAAAAATTATATGTGACTACTGAGATATGTGACCATGTGATCTAGAAAAATGGGGAAATCACCTGCCAGAAAACATTTTATGAGTTAATTGCGCCCAAAACAGAGGCATGATGAACTATAAGATTGTTGACTTGGATTATCCAGGATGGATTTTTCCAAATAGCTTTGTAAAAACAAACAAACAAAACCATGTATTTATACAAGCACTAAACAAAGTCAGGCATGGCCACCAATTGCCTTGTCTGTTTCCTTGGAAGTACAATGAAAAGATTACAAACCTGTAGCTCTCCAGATGTTGCTGAATGAGTTTCCATCATGCATAACCCCTAGGGTAGGAGGCTGTAGATGCAACTGAATAAGTCAATATTCTTCAAGAAAAGTCCATTGCCCATCTCTGCCCCACCAACACATACCACCTATCAAGAGTTCAGCATATATTTTGGATGCCTCTGTCCACATACTGCAGAGCAGTTCCCTGCAGTTCCTTCTACAGATTTTTTGGGAGCCCATGTGCTATGGCTTGCTGCAGAACATCTGTGCCCAGCTAGCTTTAAAAGCCTGCAAAACCATCCACCCAAAGTGGTGTCATCCAAGCAGATTGGGGCAGGGACAGTTAGACAGGCCTAGCTCAGCCAAAGGAGAAGAAAGAGAAACCCCCAATGTAGAAGGGCTGGCTTCCCACATTTTGTACTAAGTGGAATCATACACAGTGGTTCAGGGCCAGTGTCCTTGTTGGTAAAAGGCTGAGCATTTCTAGCTGAGCATTTCTACTGGTTGAATGGGGGAGAAGGCAGTCTTCATGGGTTCCCTCTCTCCCTGCAGTCTCCTAATCCCCATATACCTCATGTGCTCTAGAGCAGAGGTCCCCAACCCCCGGTCTGCGGCCCAGTGCCGGTCCGTGGCCTGAGCCAGACCGGGCCGCCGAGACAGACCTCCCCCCCCCCGCACACACTCACCCCTGCACATCCTGTTTGCGCCTGCGCGCGCGCTCCAGCACGCCCGTGTGAGTGCTGCGCCATTTGTGCATGCGCATGAGCACAAGCACGCCCAGACAAGCCCCGCACCTCCATTTGCGCATGCGCCTGGGCGCCCATGCGAGAGAGCGCGCACGCTTGTTCGCGCATGCGCGCGAGCATGGGGGTTGCCCCGCCTTCCCCAGCCGGTCTACAGACCGAAAAAGGTTGGGGACCGCTGCTCTAGAGGGTAGGGTGGACCCCCCCCACACACACACACACACAGAATAATGGAGGTCCTGGCACTGGGTGTTACAGAGGTAAGGGGCATAGGCCAAGATGACCTCCCTACCCCACCCCATTTTTGACAACAGCAACATGTGGGATGGAACCTTGAAACTTTGAAATTATACCGTCAGAAGACCTGCAGTCATAAGATCGAATCCACGCGTCGGAGTGAGCCCCCGTCGCTTGTCCCAGCTCCCGCCAACCTAGCGGTTCGAAAGCATGCAAAATGCAAAATGCGAGTAGATAAATAGGTACCACCACGGTGGGAAGGTAACAGCGTTCCGTGTCTATATGAATATATATGAATCTAGGGGGCAGTGCTCATCCCCGTTTCCAAGCCGTAGAGCCAGCGTTTGTCCGTAGACAATCTTCCGTGGTCACGTGGCCAGCACGACTAGACACGGAATGCCGTTACCTTCCCACCGTGGTGGTACCTATTTATATACTCGCGTTTACATGCTTTCGAGCTGCTAGGTTGGCAGGAGCTGGGACAAGCGATGGGAGCTCACTCCGACGTGTGGATTCAAACTGCTGGTCTTTTGACCTTGCAGCCCAGAGGCTTTGCGGTTTAACCTGCAGCAGCACCACGTCCCTGCAGCTCTCATACGTACAAATCCCCAGTCCTCTTCGGGAAAGGACTGCAAACTCTCCAGGAAGGCTGTGACTGTTCTGCCTGAATTACCTCCCAGAAGATTTTTTTAATGGAAATATGTGAGAAGCTGCTCTTTATCAAACTGACAGGAAAGAGGTTGATTTCTAAATCCTAAATGACCAATTATATTTTTCATGGTCTAGAATTCACAGGATAAAGTTGCCACAGTGAGGAGGAAGAGAAGGTGGCAGCCATGCTGAACTAGGCTTATTTTTTAAGGATTAGGATAACCGCAGAGATAAGGAAGATTTGAGGGGTTTTTTTGGAACTACATTCCCCAGAATCCCACAGCCAGCATAGTTATTGATCATGCTGGTTGTGGAATTCTGGGAGATGTAGTCAATCAATGAATGTTTCCCACTGCTGGGTAGCTCCGGCTTCAGGAATTCACAAGCATTGCTCCTGCCTTCCCCATGTGGTGGAAGAGACCGCTTTGCAGCCCACAGAGATTGTTATCCACCCTCTAAGCTTGCCTGCTGCACCCAGGTGTGATGGAGGATGATGTCCTGTCACTAGTGTTGAAGTAAAATTCACCTACCAGTCCAGCTGGCTTCTCTACATGGTGGGGGGGGGGGGGGGAGAGAAGGTATTGTTTTCTCTTTTACCTAAGGCAGCAAAAGATCTTGGACTCACCCTGTTGCTTCCTGTTGCCTCTCCAGACCATGACCATGGATGGCATCTGCAGCTGTTAAGGAAAGGAGGGGAAGGCCAGGGATGGGGGAGTTTGCCACTGGCCACGAAAGAAGGCCAGGGCCATTCTGCAGCCTCCCTCTGTAGTAGGTGGGAGGGGAAAGTGGGCAATGCAAAAGTGATTATTTTATGCATGAGACCCCAGAGTCAAAATAGGGAAAGAATACCAACCTGGATAGGCATTATGGTGGCCAGATATAAAGTAGCATTTTATATTATTAGCTATTTTTCCTCTGCTTCCCCACCCCCACCCCTTGATCCCACTGCCATTCTTATCTTGGCTGGCCTGGTGCCTTCGCCAGAAACCTAAAACAATGGGGGTTGTTTGCACAATTTTGTCAGCACAGCCCATATTTATTCAGCACAGGACAACACATTTTGGGCCTTTCTTCCAGCCAATGCCAACGCCAACGCACACATACACATTCTGAAATGTGAAGGAAGCTTTTTGTGGCCATGGCATCTTTGCTTTATTTTCAGCTCTCCTTTCTTTTCTTTTTTTTCCCCCACCGCTTTTCTTTTTGTACTGTGTTGCTGCTCTGCATTCTGTCTCTTTTTCATCGCCCCTGCCAAGGCTGGCTCTTTCTCCTGAAGGAAAAATTTCTCACTGTGATATTTTGAGCATCTCTAGGTGCAATCGTCATGCTCCAGATTTGTATTCAACTCCATTTTCTTGGCATCCGTTTATTGATGTGAACCCCCCACCCTGAAAGGCGCCCGTTCACAATATATCTCAGCAAACTGTCTTAACAACAAGCCCTTCCTGCTCATTTATTTTTGGTAAATAAATGTTTGATTGAGGCATGATTGGCTTACAAGCTGTGTTTAGCCCACTACTGTAAACGAGGCCTCAGAGCTGAAGTGTGTTTGTTGCATTGGGTGCCATATTTCTGGATCTTTAAGATGACTTGACTCAGAAATCAAGATGTCAAGGCATGTCATAGCTAGTGCAAAATAGTGCAGGATATGAGAAGCCTTATTCTCTCTCACACACACACACACTCACACTCACCACCCACCCACACCCACCAAGTGGCCAGCCAAGTGCTTCTGAGAAGCCAACAAAAAAGACTGGAGGGCAACAATACCCTCTCAGTTGTGTTCCTTGTTAAATTGTGTTCCACAACATCTTGTATCCTCTATCACTTGCATGTCTCTGATAATGGAGTTAATATATAGCCATCATGACAAGTAAGTTTTGATAGGCCTGTCCTCCGGCATTTGCCTCATCCCCATTAAAGAGATCCAAATTAGTCTTCATTGTGACATCTTGGGATAGTAAATGTTGCTGTTTCATTACTGTCTGGGTGATAGACCACTGCTCCTCACCCTTTGGTTCTTCACATGTCTCAGAAGCTTCTGTCCATACAGCCAAAGGCCAGGGATTCTGAGACATGAGGTCCAAAAGATCTGGAGGCCCAACATTTAAAATCCCTTCCTTGTGCATAAAGACCCCTGAACCTAACTTGCTGTGTGGGGAAAATCCTTGCAGAGATTCAGACCTCCTCCCTGTCACCTTAGGCTGCCATTCCCTGACACTGTCCTTATATCTAGAATGCCACCCTTGAAAACTGTCTCTATGAACACGAATAAGGAGAGAGAAGGGACAGAGGCACACACAAATTATCTTCAAAGGTTTTTACAAATTTGTCTTCACATACAACTAGCCCTGCTGTCCATTATTTTGGCAACTGAAGCAGAAAATCTCACAAACAGGTCTTCCCTTCCCTGGCAATAAGTTCAAAATAATAACAAAAGAAAAAAGAAAGAAACAACAATAACCATTTGCTGCCCTATCCTGACACCTAACAGGAGGAGGTGGCTGCCTCCCTCTGCCTATAGGTAAGGCTGTCCCGTTCAATGGAGTTGAGAAAGGAGGAGGAACGCGGCCTCACAGGCACAAGCATCCTCTTCAAAGGCTATTATTCTAAAAAGTCTTCACATAAAACTGTAAATGAAGAACACTCTTCAATGCTGGATTTTACTAAAACGATTTCAAAGCCAGAATGAACCAGCCTCAGCCACGTTACTCTTTCTTTAGCAGAGAAAATGTAGCAGTAAAGGAGACTGTAGCCAGTCAGGAATACAGTATGTGATGCACTTACTTCAGGACAAAGGAATAGAGTGCAGGCTCACCGTAGCTCAGATGATTACACTCAAGACAACTCACTCAGCCCAGGCCAGGGATAAAATAAGCAAAGTGGTGGCGGAGGAATGGCTTGGATGCCTTCAGATCCTCAAGGAAAATATTTCTGAGAAGAGTGAAAAGGAAGGGTTGCTGTACAGGCTTCCAGCCCGGCCTACCAGTGTAGGATAAAACATACAAACAACCTCATGGGCTGTGTGCACTACAGTGATTCAGAATGAAATGGTGGATAAGCACTCAGTCCCTGGGCAGTGGGCAAACATGCACATGAGGAACCAAAGGATTTTGTACCTCTCTTTGCCAGTGCCACTGTCCATGGGGGTCAAGAGCTTCATGCTTTGTTTTCAGCAGCATAGTCTAGAGGAGGCCTGGGAAATTCTGCTTCTGGGGGCTACAGCTCCCAGATTCCTCAAGCAGCATGGCCAGGGGCTTTAGGCTGTCTCCCGGGTCAAAGATGGCCTGCTTCTGAAGAGCAGTTGGCAGGACCACAATAGGTGAGGTGGTTATTTTCATGCTTTCCTCAGTGTTTTCCAGAGGCCTCTGTTGGGCTCCTACAGGTATTGTATGACAGTGAACAAAATGAAGCTTAAACCAGGCAAAATAGAGGTGATCCTGACTGGCTGAGATTACTCTTCCTCTGAAAACACAGGGGCATCGCTTCGGTGTACTTCTGGATTCATCTCTGAGCCTGGATGCCCAGGTCTTGGCAGTGGCTAGAAGTGTGTTTGCACCCATTTCTTGAAAAGTCTAACTTGGCTACAGTGACTCGTGCCTTGGTTGCCTTCCATTTAGATTATTGCAAAGTGCTCTGTGGGGGGCTACCTCTGAAGATAGTTTGGAAACTTCAACCGATGTAAAATGCTGCAGCCAGACTGTTGGCTGGTGATTGGTTACTGAGATCATTTGACACACACATACACACACCCATTACAACAGCTTCACTGCTACTTCATTTCCAGGCCCTATTCAAAATGCTGGTCATGATGACCTTTAAAACCCTTTATAGCTCTTGTCCAAGCTATCTGAAAGACTGTATCTCATTGTATGAGCCCCCACGACCATGAAGATCCTCAGGGGAATGGCTTCTCTTGGTCCAACCACTTTCACAACCATGTCTAGTGGGGACACAAGAGAAGTCTTTTCTGTGGCTGCTTCCAGATTATGTAACCCCACTCCCTCGGGAGGTGCAGTTCACCCTTTCATTCTTTCTGCCGGCAGGTGAAAACTTTCCTCTTGAGAGAGGCTTTTGGGAAGGGAGCAACCAAGTGAGATGAAAAAGTCTTTTAAAATCTGACTTACATTTTTTCAATGATGTTTTTAAATATTTGAATATTATAATCTAAAATTTTTATTGGTATGCTTTTAATGTAGATTTTAAATATTGCTGTACACCACCTTGCATCCTCACTGAGGGAGAAAAAGTAGGATAAAAATTAAATTAAGGATACACTGGCATGCTGAATTGCTTCGATTCAGCTTTGCTGAAATTTGATTTGCAGCCTGTATTATGGTTGAATTCATAGTCAGTGATCATACATGGGCTATAGATTGATTTGGGAGTTCAGTGTTCACACTTGATACAATCTGATTCACAATTCAGCCCAAAGCCACCTTATTTCCTTCCTTACTGTGGTCCCACCTCTGCTGATCCTTTTATGGTTCACTGCCAGGCTGCTTGATTTTGAGAAGGTTGTACTGTGTTCCAGAAAAAGTGGCAGTGTTCCAAAATTCTTCTTAATGTGTATAGAAATACTCCATGCCACAGTAATATCTTTTATTTTGTCTGAGTTGTTTCTGTTTTGTTTGTAACTTAATTCTCATCTGGAGGTGATTTAGTGCTAAACTAGTATATCAATGCTAGTGGTAAGGTGATAAGGTGATCTAGTGCTAATCTCATATATATATATAATAATAAAATTTCAGAAGATAATCAGGGAGAAATAATGCAGGGGTGGGTATTCCTGTGGTCCTTAACATAATGCCCCAATGACCTATATCACCATAATGCCACCCAAAGACACACGCCGCCGTCTTTACAAGAATTAGCCAACTGACCACATGGGGAAAAATCCATTTAAATCATTCCAATATGAAAACAATAGAAGCCCCCCAGTAGCAAAGTAAAAAGCTGCATTGGAACAAAAAGGGCTGGACTGATTCGAATAAGTCTTTGTATCATGTGATCAGTAAAAAAATAATTTGAGCTCATCCATTTTATAAGTGGAGCAAATCCCGCTGTATTTGATCATGTATTTGACCGTCGCAGCGTAAAACAAAGAAGGAGAAGGAGAAGCAGGGGCCAATTCATGAAGGGAATAATTGATCTGATGCAGGAGGCTCTTATATTTTTAGGGTTGAACAAGATGCCTCAGAGAGTTCATTGTAAGAAGCAGCAATTCCTTAAAAGCTGTCGAACTGTAATCCTGACAGCTTTTCTGATTCTTCATCACATATTAATTAGTTTCTTTCAATTTGTGACCAGGCACCAGGAATTGAACAGAGGTTTAGCTTCCACCCTGATTGCTCAGACATGGTGTTCAGAGAGAGGGTGGCATGGCTGAAGCACTAAAGGCTAAAAAAAACACCCATTTGCTTCTAATGAGGTACTCACTATACCATCTGATTTGGGCTATTTTGATTCAAGTCATTCAGATTCCCACCCCACCTCATCTCGCAATTGGCTTCAAATAGCCAGTTTGTTCACACAGGATACAATCCAGAAAGTCTCCCAAGCATTCACAGTATGTGGTAAGGCTCTCACATATTGTTTCCTTTCTCCTTGAAAGATAACAGCACAAATCTAAAGATTATGAGGAAGTTCATCCTATAAATGCTGCACTCATTGCAGCCTCTCTTTTGGGCTTGGCTCCTTTAAGTGCCGAGGTTCTGCCTGCATCCCTGTCTTTCTTTTGTCTCCTGCTCCAGCAGCCAGTCAGTGGAGCCATTCACAGCACATTCTCTGAGCATAAGATCTATGATATAACAGGTCAGATCCCTGCAGGCTTGAATTGACAAGGAAGGGGAGGCAAGCAAGAGAAAGGGACAAGCTGTTGAAGGACTGCAGGCATTCAGGCAGATCTCGGCTCTCTTAGGGCACAGGAAGGAAGGAGCAGCAAAAAAAGGGGGGGCTGGGGAAGCAAAGGCAGCTGCCAATGTTGGGGCCACATTTGGAAGGGTGAATTTGTGTCGTGAATTGGTCACAGAGCTTGGCAAGCTGCTTTGGGGGAAGAATGTGTGTCATAGCAGGCTAGAATCCAGAGCATCATCGTATCACTGCTCAGTTATGAATAGCTTTGTCAATTGCTGGATAGCTCAGTGGTATCCCACTGTGCCTCCTTGACAGAGGCTGGACTTGATGATCCATAGGGTCACTTCCAGCTGTGCAGTTCTAAGATGATGCTGGTGCTGTTGATGATGATGTCATTACATTCATTGTTCTCATCTCAAAAATAACTTTTCTGGTTTGCCATCCCTGTATCGGGGCAAGAGAAGGAGATGTGAAACTGTGATTATAACTGGAGGCTTGATGCATTCCTCTGGAAGTTTTAATCTAGTTGTTTGATCATTGAACATACTGTGTATTTTTGATAATTTTTTTTGCATCTATGTCAAGTCATGCTTGTGTCCTGCAGTTCATCATCTGTTAAGGTTTCGGCCTTTTAAAAGTAAGTTCCTAGAATTCCAAGGTTTCAGCTTGAGTATTATCTTTGGGAAAAAATAAATTAATTGTATTTTTCTGCAACACTGGGTAACAAGATTGTGGAATTGAAGAAGGCAGGATACATGTGCCTTGATCTCTCTGTATTTTTCTTACTCAAATTCAGCATCATTTTTTATCTGGAGGTTCACTTTCCAACGTGTTGTGGCCCAGAGGTTGTAAAGTGTCATGAATTGCTTACCACTATGCAATTATCTTGACTCAGAAAGATTTCTTCAGAGCATATGGGCATAAAAGAACATTATCACAATAGCTGCATTCCTACCATCTGTTTAACCTTTTGGTGCAAAAACATTCCCCTGCATCTTGCTAAATCAATTATGTCAAGTTTAACTGCACATAGTTGTTGGGCTCTAGAAAGAAAATGTTTAGGCAGTCTTATGACTACAAAACCCATGTCACTGTGTGACTGTAAGTGAAAGTAGCTATGAAGCTTTTGCATATGTGAAGGCTTAAAGACTAGGCTGTATCGGCCTAATCCACACAAGTGAAAACTTCTGATGTTTTAAAAGTAAAGCAAACAATTTTGAAAAGAAAATTGAAATGATAAAAATCAAGCTGAATGATCTTAGATTAGAACATGTTGATTGTTTTTCTGTGACAGTCCAGTTTTTCAGCATAGGCAAATTGGACTGGAAACCAAATCCCTTTATTCATTTCTGGAAGGTGTTGCAGATGCAATTCACAGTTCAGCTAACAAGTGAGACAGGGGGTTTCAATGTGCGACATCTTCTGATGAAACTGAGAAGTGACTGTTACCTCAAAAATCCTCTGTTTCTACCTGCTTTGTGGATGAGACTGCCAATGGGATGAGTAATTTGGAGATCATATGCTGGCATGGGTAAGAGCAACTGAAATGCAAAGGCTTGGTTGCCTGCAGACATTAGAAATCAAAGGATCACCTTTTCATTGGTTTTGGGTGGAGGATCATCCCTTACAGAAAAAAACAACAATAGAAGCATCTTGTGTCACATTAAATACAACCATGTTTTATTTAGCATAACCTATCATGGACTGTGGCTGGGTTGCAGCCTGCAAAAGGTTATGCCACATAAAATGTGCCCATCTTTAAGGTAACACAAGATTAATTTTTACTCAGTGTTTCTCATATCTTCATAGAGTCTTATTACTCTTGTGCAGTCTCAGTTGCCCTGAAAGAAGAGGTTTAAAAAATTAAAAACAAATCCAGATGCAAATGTAACACTTTGGATGGCTTTCTTGGCAGCAAACATGTTCTTTTGCTGGTGTGTGGGAGAATTTATTTCTGTTCTAGATTCCTACTCTGTGCCATGTAGGCGCAGAGAGAGAGAGAGAGAGAAGCCGTAGCAGCTATAATTGCCAAATAAGCAGCAGAACTGGTGCATTGCATGGCAGAGATCCCAGCAGAAGGAGGACAAAGCCAGGGAGGCAAAAACTAGCAACTGTCAAGAATGTGAGTGAGATAGATCTGCCATTCCAAGGAGAAATGGTCTCTGGTCTTTGAATACACACTGGGTACTTTTGCCTCCAGTGTCTGCCTACAGGCTCATCTCTTCTGCATGCTAATAGAGCACAGGAAAATGAAGCATCACAATGTCATGCTCAGCAAGCTTTATGACACTTTGATCCTGGCAAGACCTGACTTCGGGAGCAAGGTATGGCAGAAGCAAAGGGATGTGACGAGGAACTGGCTCAAAACAAAAAGCCGAAAAGCCTCTGACAACCATCCCTTGCAAGCGGACTGTGTTGTCTCGCTGCCAAATTGCATCAAATATACAAGCCTATTTTAAGTACTGCAAGTACCCAGAACGCCAACAAGAAAAACACAGAAATCTAGAATACATCATCAAGATCCTATGGCAATGCAGAGCTGGGATGGGGGACATGTGGCTCTCCAGATATGGCTGAGCTGCAACTCCCATCATCCCTCAGTACTATCTAGGATGGCTAGAAATTTTCCATTTCACAGAGTGACTTTTTTGTATACTTATTGATCTTTGCCTTAATATTGCCTGTTTATATTGCAAGATGCCTCCTTATTCATTGTTCATAGTTTTAAATATTGTCTTTTAATGATGTCAATCACCCTTGTATACTCATTGATTTCAACTTTCAATATTGTCTTTCATTGTTTGTAAGCCACCTTGGGTCCTTTTCAAGGAGAAAGGTAGGGTAAAAATATTTTAAATAAATAAATAATAAATAAATAAATAAATAAATAGGATGGCTAAGGCTGATGAGAATTTCAGCTCAACAACATCCAAAAGGCAGAGCTTGTGACTGGTGGATCCTTGGAGTTGTAGTTCAAAAAAAGTGATTTCCCCAAGCTAAATCTGAAGGGACACACCTCCCCCACTACTGCTGTGCAGCTTTGTGCTTCCTCATGGAAATGATGCTGAAATGTGGTGTCATCTGAACTAGAATATATTGCATCTTTATGTTTATTAAGGCAGGAGAGGGAATTGTGTATTGCATGTTATCCAAAATATTCTTGCCATCTGTTCAAGAGCACATCTGCTGGAAATTCTGTTTCAGGGCCAGCTCAAGATTAGCTGCTGAGTACCAAAATCAGTCATTTCTTTACATCCCTAGTCCTGCTTTAATGACTCAAAGATGCACTGGTTCCTGGCTACCATGGGCATTTGGCTGTTGGCAAGGTCATATCCTTTGGTGATCTAACATGGAGAAATGAGTCACAAAAAGAAGCATGAATTCGAGAGCCTATGAATTGTCCTAACATGTCCTTAAAGAATCGGATCTGGTTGACACTAGATTAGGAGAAAAAAATTATATAAAGAATGTTGGTTTAGAGCAGATTAGAGTACTTGTCTATGGACCTCAGTATTGCCTGTTTAGACTGGCAGCAGATTTCCGGGGTCTTGGGCCAAGGTTTTTCCCATCATTGTTACAGGACCAGTACCAAAAATTTTGCTACCAAAGTCCCAGGATTTTCTGAATAGAAGGGATCACAGCATCATATACCACCTTGCTTGCTCTGAGCTAAATCGCAGTCCACACAGTAGTTAGGACAGAGGATTTTCCCTGGAACAGTATATTGTTGCAAGCTGTCAATGCTATAATGCAAAGCATTTGAAGGTGGTTCGGTCTTGAAAGGCCAATTAAGAGCCACTAACTTTAATAATAATAATAATAATAATAATAATAATAATAATAATAATAATAATAATAATAATAATAATAATAATAATAATAATAATAAATCCCAGTCATTATTTCTTGAGATGGACTGATTCAGTGGTCAGCATTTTCAGTGTGAGGGTTGCCTGGCTACAGGGACTGTCATGCTAAGCACCTGCACTTCCAAATTTACCACTACATCATCCATGCGGTGAGTAGTTAAAATGTTGGCTTAGGACACGGGAGATACAGATCCTGGTTCCCATTCAGCTATGAAACTTACTGGGTTAAACCTCAGTCTATACTTGTCAGCATGATCTACCACACATGGTTGTTTTGAGGACCAAGTAAAAAAGAGAAGAGCCATGAACACCTTTCAAGCTCATTGGAGGAAAGTAAATTTTTAATGCTTTTGATTGAATTGTTTATTTGTATTTTATTGTTTTTATTTTCTGTTCTGTCAAATTGGGCTTTTAATTATGCTGTTGCTGTGTTTGTTGTAAACCACCCAGAGTGGTCAGATGGGTGGTATAACAAACAAACAAACAAACAAACAAAGCCAAGAATATAAATTTTACTAATAAAGTAAAATAATTATGATTATTTTGTGAATTTAGAAAAATCACCTACTGTGTCTTCTCCCCTAGGACAATGGCAGACAGCTGCAGCCTTCTACCTTCAGTCTAAAGCAGTGGTTCCCAACCTCAGGTCCCCAGATGTTCTTAGACTAAAACTCCAGAAGCCTCCACCACTAACTGTGTTGGCCGGGATTTCTGGGAGCTGTAGTCTGAGAACATGTGGGGACCCAAGGTTGGGGACTGATGCAACTCATGATCTGCTGATTGTTAAAGCTACCTTTCCATTCCAAGGCCATGTCTGATTTCCCATCCCTGCTTTCTTCATATGGTAAAGTCATGTGCCCAGATCCTGGCAATCCACAGAACTGCAAAGTCTCTCAAGGCAGTCTGAGAAATAAGGGACTGACAAGGAGATCAAAACAGCTCAATACCTCCACTTCCATCTACATCTGTCAATGCTGGGCTCAGCCCCCTTATTAATAGGGTGCCTAAGCCATGCTTGCTTGTCCCTTTAGCAGCTAGTTTGAGAAGCAAATAAATAAGAACAGCTGCTCTTTCATCATTAATGTTATGACTGCCATAGGCTGGCACATGGGTAGGAGGTCTTCTAACTCTGAACAGAATCTGGAAATGTTCCATGCTTTGGCTACCACTGTCTGATCTCCCAGTCAGCAAGGCTACTGGCCATGCTGGCTGGCAGATTCTGAGAGCTGTAATTCAGATAAGCAATTTTTCCAAGGCTCCAGTTCTAAGCATTACTATTCCAGCCATTCTGGAGCAGAAAGTTAACTTCATCCCATGTTTACTTCCAGGAAAATTTGCCACTTAAAAAGATTCTTGTATTTTATTTAATTACAAATGGATAGTTTAGATGATTTAATTTTAAATGTTGGGAGGGTATCCCAGTGAGTTAGGCATCTGATTGTGGAGCCACAGGTTGGGAGTTTGATTCCCCATGGTGCCTCCTGCAAGTACAGCCTGTCTGTGTGGCCTTGGACAAAGCTGCACAGCCACAGGATGCCCTCAGAAGAAGGGAAAGTTAAACCACTTCTGAGTATTCTCTACCTGGAAGATCCTGAAAAGGGTCACCCTAAATCAGAATTGAGTTGATGGGACACAATTATTATTATTATTATAATTTTAAAGAGATATTGTCATGTTGTTCAAGTTTGTCTGAAAGTAAGGACACTTACTCAAAAGTACATCCCATTGAACACAACGGCTGAAATCCTGTAGCTTAGTCTAGTAACTTGTGCTAGAATAGGCCCATGGAATCAATGAGGAGTTGGTGAGCCAACTCCATAAGTTCCACTGAATAAAATGGACCTACTCTAATACAACTTACTATGCTAAGCAACAGGATTTCAGCCAATGAGATTTCCTAATGAACATGCAAAGGTTTGCCCTGTGAAAATCAATCACCTTTCTAGAAATCCTATCACCACGTCTAGATTGTTTATGGACTCCCCATGCCCAACCCCAATACCACACATAACTCTTCATGATTGTTGCCATGCAAACATCAGAAAGAACATTTTTCTTGTCCAGGTTTTACCTTTAAATGGAACTGAGAGTTGCTCAACGGATATTACAAGACTTTTCTTTTTGAGGGGGGTAGTGGGATAGTGGTAGGAACTTTCCCTTCAATATAAACAAATTGGAGTGTACAAAAGGGAATGGTCAACATTTTCTCATAAAGTTAAGGACTGTGAAGTTGTTTTGTGAGATTGTTTTCCTAAAGGACTCCTCACAGCCTTACTGTGCATCTCCGTGAGACATAGAGTGTAATGAATCCATTTATTCAATAGGGGCTTTAGCTGTTGGGAGGGCTGTTACTGCAGAACACCCAGAGATCTATTACACAAAATGTTGCTGAAATTTGAATGACTTCTTTCCTGAGAAGTGGCACTGATAAAGTCGCATAGATTTTGTTCTGGAATCAGATTCCACAGACAAGAGCAGTTTTTCTGAGGTCAGCTATGATTAAAAGCCTTTATTTTATGTCCAGTCAGCTTTCCTGGGAAATGTAAGTCTTCATGGAGTATTTAAGCATTTTTTAAAATCTGGTCTCAGTCAGGGGATGTGATTACAGGTTCCCAGATCTTTGCTTTGGAAGACGATGCCCATTCTAGACCAGGGCCCAGAAAAGCTACTTTTTTTGGACAGAGACTCATAGAACTCCTGAAGTAGCATATGCAGTCGCTCTGTTGGCTGGAGGATTCCATGAGTTGTAGACCCAAAAAGTAACTTTTCCAAGCTCTGTTCCACAATATACATTTTTAGAGATTCTTTCTTCACCTGTATATTCAGTGAGCCATTTCTTATGGGAAGAGGTTAAAACTAGGTGTGGGGACACACTGTGTCCGTTCAACACTGCCCCCCCCCCCCGGCCTAAACTGGTCAAAGGAGATTTACCATGAAGTACAGAGGCCGCTCTCCAAGTTCTCCTTCTCCAGAGGCACACAGAGTAGGAAAATTCTCACAGACACTACTGCTTTTCCCACTTGGGAGGGTAATTAGGAGACTCCTGTTGTCTCTGATGAGTTGATTAGCTACTAATCCTTAAAAGAGGGGTTTTGCCTTCCACCTAAGAATGTATTCTTCTTTTCCCTCTCATCTCCACCTAGCAGCATAATGGTAAACTTGGAAATGCAGGTGCTCATCACAACAATCCTCACAGCAATTTAAAAGTATAGGCAACTTGATCAGTCCATATCAGTATATGAGGACTTATGTAAAGTTAATGGCTCTTAGCTACCCATTAAAGACCAAAACAAGCTCAGATATTTTTCATTGCAACAAGAATAGCTCACTCTCCTATCTATGTTGAGGACCGCTGCCAAATTCAAAGGGAACAGGGAAGTCAAGGGGGGCGGGGGATGGATAATGTCATAGTCCCTGCTACTCAGAAAGTACCAGGGCTTCAGCTCTATGAGCCCTGATTCTATTACCTCACTGTCCCCATCATCTGCCCATGCATTAGCACAAATGTCTGTACTGAGGAACACATGGATAGAAATTTGTGTGTGGAGGCTTCCCCAGGTCAAGGAACCTAATCATGCAGTATTCTGGGGTCCAGGGAAGACTTTGCAGATAAGATGTCTAACATATGGATAGCTGGACAGGGGAAAGCTTAGTGTCAATGGTCACAGAGCCAGAGGTGTGACCCCCACATCCACTTTCTATACACTCTGCTCCTTCATATGAGCCTCACATGAAGGAAGCTGTTGAACCACTCGATCAGTCGGGATGACATTGTGACTATTGCTTGATGGCTCATGCCTTCCATCAATCAGATACTAACATCAAGGAAATGGCATCTGGAAAGATGTTTGTTGAAACTGGCAACCGTCCTGTCACACCTTCCTTCTGGAAGTCTGCCCAAGTTCCACCGCGTGTATTTCCCAGAAGTAATGCAAAACATTTTATTTCAAAACTTCTAGTGCTGGGGGGATTTTAATGGAGAGTGAGTAGTATAAACATCTGAGGGTAAATGGAACTAAAGAGATATTTCCCATATGAACCTTTCTTTATCCAATTGTGTGCCCAGAAACTCCTGAACATCTTTGAATGAATCCATCCATGGTACGGTAGATGGTAGAATCTCTAACATATTTTAGGTCAGGAGTAAGATGGGTCAAGAAACCTCATGCCTACTGGTTCTCAGATTCTTGGAAACCAGTGCTACTGTTCAGTATGATTTTAGCCTGATCCACCGAGGCACTCTTTGTATTTGTGAGCAAAGGATGTGTGCTCAGGGTTATTTAACACATATCAATTCAGGCTCAAGTGTTATGAGATTCTGTGTGTACTCTCCTGCTTTGTAGAGTGAAACACAATAGTGCTTCAGGAAAGAAATATAAGCTATGCAGGATTGAAATTAGGCTTTGGCTATTCTGGGGCATACATTTCTCATCAAGAATGGAGGAATTTGAGGCTATACATGTGTTGTTGGGCCACAGCACCTATCATCCATAACTATAGGCCCTGCAACTCATCAAATGGTAGGGGAGGATCAGCAAGCTTACTGGGAAACTTGTTTGTCATGGCTGATCTTTGTGACCAGGAGCCTTAAGATACAGTCTGAAAACCATGATGAATTGTGGGCGAAGCTTCCCTGAATTCATGTATGTGAAACTGTTGTAAGAATGAGAGAGAGAGAGAGAGAGAGAGAGATCATGCCCTTCTGGAGGGCAGGGCTGATACTATAATGTACTCCCCAGGGAATCCACAGAAAAGTCAGCAAAAAGAGAAGAGCAAGGAACTGCAGTATTTATTGTAGACATTTCATCATTATATAACAATAATAAATCAGCACTTAATAATGTTTTATAGAGACGGCGGAGTAAAATGTGACATGTCAATGAATCACTCATAAGAAATGCATGAGAAATTACATGCTACGGGCCTCGAGTTATTATGTAAGAGCTCAAGTTATTTCTGAAGAAGGCAAAGGGCGGAGGAACTCCTTCAGGCAGGCTAATTGGCTAAGCAGCATTCAGAGCGAGAAACGCTTCAGTGCACTGCTGCAACCAGAAGTGTGCCAGGTCTCTGATAAGTACCATCCTAGGAGTGCCTAGTGAGTTCACTGGGGCTTACTCCAAAGCACATGACCCTGAGCTTGCAGCTTAAGAAGCAATCATTGACATGTTTCATGCATGCTGACCAAACTGATCAAGGGGCTAGAGAATACATTTACAGTTAGGATTGCTAAGCCATTATTACTAGCCATGTTATCATGAAATTCAAAATCCCCACACTAACACATAGACCAGAACACCATTATTCTTCTGATTTTATCATTCTCTAAATTCTGTGCGGTGCCTACTGGAAAAATTCACTGTGTGAAAAGTTGCATATACTAAAATGTATCTGTTAGGAAAAGATGGGACAAAAATGTCTGTGTTAGGGAATGTTGCATAGGTACATACAGGCAGATGGTTATGCAATTTCTTTCTGTGGAGGGGCACAGAAATTGAATGGGACAGTTAGGACTGAATCCAGGTGAAAACTGATGCAGAGCAGATATCGATTGATTCACATATCCCCACTCTTAGCTTGCTAGAGATTCCAGAGAGTTACTTTAATATTCTGAAGACCCATTGTGTGAGATCAACAGACGTGCAAGTCTGTTGCTTTCAGGCCTGGCTGGGTTGGGTTGGGTTTTTTCTTTCTTTCACTGCAGCTTAAATAAGCTATACTTATTGATGCATATGCTTTGGTTCATTTCTGTGTCCAGTCTTCAAGCTGCAAGTCTTGTTGCACCAACACTGCCTCATTGAAAAAGAAGCATGTTATTGGTAGGGTTGGGAGAAACTGAGGCTTAATAGAAATATAAACATATTTTTAAGAGAAAAAACATTGAGGACAACCTAGTGTGCGCTCAGACAAGGATTCATCCCATGGTTTGGTCTGCTCTGGAGACAAGCTGGTTCGCTCCTTTTTCTAGTGACCACATGCCATATGAGCCAGTCCATTCTTGATCCATGGCTACCTGTACCATTTTGGGCCCTTGTCTGTGGCTACTGGTGTTTTTTGTTTGTTTGTTTGTTTTTTAGTGTAGGTAAGATTCCTCTATTTTGTTTGGTTCCAATGTGTGTGATCGCTGGGATCAAACCAAAGTGGATGGCTTAAACTGTCCAGTTGCTGAAATCACTTGACAATGTCAGGGACAGAGAAGTATATCATGTGTGGTATGCCATTTGAGGTGATCAATCAAAAAAACAAAAACACAAAAACCTGTTTATCCCCTCCTGTCTCCTCCATGCTTTGCTTAAGCCACTTCACACCCATGAGAAAGCTTCCTCCCACTCCTCCATGGAGGGGGAGAGACAGAATGCAAAGGGTTGTTGAGTTTTTTTGTCCCTCAAGGCAACACTGATGTAATATGTGACTTAAAATATTGAAGCTTCCTCTTTCTCCCCCTCCTCAGGGGAGTGAGAGGAAGCTTTCAATTTCCCATGAGTGTGAAGTGGCTTAAGTAAAGCATAGAGAAGGAAACAGGAGGGGACAAAGAGGGTTTTTTTCTTATTTTTTTCTCTCTTTTTTGGACCCATCACCTCAAATGGCATGCCACAACTCAAAGTGACCTGAGTAGCCTGATCCAGCCTAATCCAGGCCAGGATAATTTGGCCATTTAATTGTATTTCTAGCGTGGAACTGAGCATGCTTAGTGACCAAGGAACTATCTCTGTCTTTTAGGTTTGTGGAAGGAAAACAGAACAAATGGGAAGGAGAATGGAATGAGGTACATAAAATCCTGAACAGAAGCATCTCACAGTACCATCTTTTTCTATATAATTGCATTCAATATGTAATCAGTGTTGAGGGACACCCTAGACTATAGTCATGGTCCTCAACCAGTGGTACACATAGACTACTTCTCTGTCCAGCTGCTGGTGTACATATCACTAGTAGGACATAGAAATATTCTACCTGGAATGCAGGTTGATCAGAGCAATTCCTAAGAATTTATTGTCCCTCAACCCCCATGATATACCACCTCCTGCCTATCTTATCAGCCATGGACTATTCATCTATAACCTTTTGGCATGCTAGTAGTGACTATAGATACACAGTGTTTTTCCTAGCTCTCTGTTCACCCTGCCTACTAATTTACCAAAATTGATTATATATATCATTAGGTGGGCAAATGACAAAATAGCACCAGAATGTCTGCAAATATATCAATGTCCTTCCAGAGAGAGGTGGACTTTTATATCATGATGGGAGTTTAGGCTCTTTGATCGGGTGATTGGTGGGACATGAGATACAAAGGTTGTGAACCACTACGCTAGAGCACCATCAAGGCATAGGGAATAACTGGAGAGAAAAGATCTCCAATGATCACAGAGCTTATGAGAAAGCGTAGCAGTAGTAGAATAAGGAGGAGAGTAAGGCTGTGATCACGTGAGGAACTAGATTGCAATTTGGACCACCTGAGGAGTGGTCTGGTGTGATCTATTTCCCAGTGAACACATGACACATAGGGAAATATGCTCCAGCCCAACTCTGATCTTTGCCTGTATGATTACTGTTTTTGGGAGCTAGGCTGGAATGATTCCCCAGCAGACAGAAGGATTACTTCAAGGGAGATCACTCCCATTAAAGCAACCCTTTCTGGTGTGATCAGGTGCACACCTTGGCATCCATCTGATTGCACCCTGAGTCTAAATGCTTACAATCTGGAGCCACAAAAAAAGAATTTGAATTTACTTTTCATCTTGGTCAATGAAAGCAGACTCTATATTGGCATCAAAAGCTTGTTCTCATGCAAACCCAAGCTACATTATTCAGTCAGAATGAGAACCTACATGTGTGTCCGTACAAAGAGCAAGGTCCAATTTGATCATTTCACGATGGTGCTGCTTCCATCAGCAGGACCAGGCAGGACGATTCCCTCTTCCTATGGAGATCCCACCCCCACCCGGGTGTCTTCCAAACCTTTTCTGCAGGGCTGGGAAACTATCAAGGCCAGGTGTTTGGGACGGGAGGAAAGTCTTGTCTTGTTGTCATTGATAAAAACTCTTCTTTGCTGCTGTTTCATTGCTTCCGAATTCTTCTTTCCCATTTGCTGAGTCACTGAGTATTGCCCATAATTTTCACTATCTGGGCAAAGAACAGCACTACTTGTCTTCTAGCTGGAATGAATATCAACAAGGTGATACAATCAAGAGAAAGAGGACTCAGTGAAGGCTTGTACTCCTCTAAAGAGTAGATACCTTTGACAAATGCCTTTTATGGACGATTAACAAATGGGTTCCCTCTCTCTCTTTCTTTTTAAAGAAATCTCACTTTCTACTGCTGCAGTGAGCAGATTTAGGGAAGAATTAAATTGCAGATTCTGACTATATCAGCACCATGGTGGTGAAACATTCAGACCTCCAAAATCCAGGGAAGAATTTGGCAAAGGAAAAAGCTATTGCGTGGTTACTTAGCATCTGAAGCGTCAGCCTATGAACGAAATTGAAGTGCTCTCACAGGACTATTCATGAGCCTATTATAAAGGAAAGGAGAGTCTATCATTTGCCATGGAAATCCCAAGGTTTCACAACAATGGGTCTGGAGACGGAATGCTTCTGTGCTCTGATGCAGAGGGACCTCGGGGCAGCCATAATCTCTGTACTTGGCCTATCTCCAATTGCCAGGGTTTGCAGGGTCAAAGTACTGGGAGGTAGAAGTCACATCATTATCATCCACCCCTTTCAAGCTTCCCTGTAAGCCTAGCTGCAGTCCTCCCAGCCTGAGACAGAATCAGATATTTCAAGGAACAATATACTGTTGCAAGCTATGGCTATAATAATGCAAAGCATTTGAGATGGCTTGTTCTCAAATGTGCAATTGGGAACCATTAGCTTTACAAAAAACATGCTTCTCTTTTATCAAGATGAATCTTTTTTGAAACCTCTCTTTGATGAGTGGATGGCTATGGGGAAATAACACAATGGGCACCTGGCACTTTGCAATGTACCAGTACACTTCTTGCTATCTCACAGGCTGTTGTGAACATAAAATGAAGATGAGAACATGTACAGAGGCTTGAGCTTATTGGAGGAATGGCAAGATATGAATGAAACAAACAAACAAGCCACAGAGACTGGCGAAACGTTAGGAAGAAAAACGTTCAGAACATGGCCAAACAGCCCAAAAAAAACCTACAACAACCATTGGATCCCGGCCGTGAAAGCCTTCGAGGATACAAACAAACAAGAGTTTTAGGGTGAGGTTCTTAGTCCGAGGTATGTGGTACAACTTTATACTATGGACTTTGAATAAGTGCTATGGAGTTAAATGGACCTGATTAGACAATGAGTAGAACTATGCCAAGCTGAGGTAAAGCTCTTCCACCACAGACACTCTTAGGAGATATGAGCAACAGCCTAACAGTGGTCCATAATCCTTACTTACCCAGCTGTGAGGTCCAAGGGAATGGTGAGTTCTCCACAGTTCCTCAAGTGTGTAAATGGCACTGTTCACATGGCTTTGCATGAAAAAAATGGTTTCACAACCCATTTATGCCACCGTTTACGAGCAAAATTGCACCACCTTGACCACGTAAAAAAAAACACGTGTCCTGCCCTGACCCCAGCAGTCGCGGTCCTGCCCCCTCAGTCTTTCTTTTGCCTTCATTTCCCTCTCCTTTCACCTGCACGCTCAGTCAAGATATGCCCCTGCTCTCTTTTCCTTAAATAGGACTTTAGTAGTATCTAAGTAGTATCAGGACAGATCCTGAAGCTGAGGCTCCAATACTTTGGCCATCTCATGAGAAGAGAAGACTCCCTGGAAAAGACCCTGATGTTGGGAAAGTGTGAAGGCCAGAGAAGGGGACAACAGAGGACGAGATGGTTGGACAGTGTCATCAAAGCTACCAACATGAATTTGACCCAACTCCGGGAGGCAGTGGAAGACAGGAGGGCCTGGCGTGCTCTGGTCCATGGGGTCACGAAGAGTCAGACACGACTTAATGACTAAACAACAACAACAAGTATCTAAATTAGTTTAAATAATCAGTTGCTATATGTTAAAGTTTAATTTTATGTATAAATATCAGTATTATTTTACTTAATTATATATTTATTGATAAATACTTATGGTATGATATTATTGACATATTACGTTGATGTATTCATCCTATTTTAATATTGCAATGATCTGTTGATTGTGCAATGAAGATTTTGTCTAATGTCTACTATCTATGCAAAATGTGCTTTTAGCTCTTACTGTTTTAGAAATCTTTCTGGACAACAAACACATGATAAAAATTGCAGGGTTCCCCCCCCCCCCTATATTTTTAAGATGGTTATGTTTATATCCCTGTCTTCCTCTCATGGTCTCAAAGCACTGTAGATGGCTCACCCCATCTCTATTTTATTCTCTCAAGCCTGAAGCAGATCAGACTAACAAAGTGTGTGGCTGCCCTGAGGGACCCAGTAGTTTCCCAGCCGAATGGGGACTAGAATTTACAACTCTGATGTCCCAATCCATGCTCTAACCACTAGACAACAACACTATGTTTCCTGTGAGGTGGAACACAGAGGGTCACAAGTCAATACTGTCAACTTCTTATACACAGTTTAAATTGGGGATGGGGGCAAAAAAGGTGCTCACTTTCTGCAGTCAGTGGATCTTAAACCATTTATGTGCCTCACTAGGTATAGGCTGGCATTCAGTGATCTCCACCTGCATTCCCAAAACAACTTATCTCTGAAGAACAGGGAAGGAGGGATCATTCTCCCTCTCTCTGCAGCTCTTTGTAGGGCCTCTGCTCTGGAAGTTTTAGGACAGAGCTCAGAAAGTTATTTTTAAGAACAGTGAATTCAATGACATGCTGAAGCCATCCATAACTGAGCAGACGTGGGATGACAGATGTAGATCATTGCTTGTCTCATCTTCACAGGGAAGGATGAGGAATTGCACCATTCTGAGATTTCACAGCATATTTGAATCCTTCCTTGCATTTGCAAGGATGTGTGTGTGTGTGTGTGTGTGTGTGTGACACAAACTAAAGCAACAGAGCAATAAAGCAAAACAAAACAGGATAACTGCAGCTTTGTTTCATGGGAAACATAAAACACTTGTCGTCTTTAAGCCTTGGATGGGTTGTTTGCCTCTTTCTTAACAAACAGCCCTCCTGTGCTTTAATGGGGGGAGGGAGGATAGCCTAGTCTTGTTTTCAGCTGGAGGCAAGCAGTCTTGCAGGATGACAACATTCTTCATGAAGACTCTCACGCCATGGAAACACCAAGACTTCAGAGAATGCTCTTCACATCCCTGGATTTGGTTCTATCTTAGGCCCAGAGTATCCTCCCATTACTGCTCATCCTGGACAGCTTTGGCATGCCGTTATATTTAGCCTTCTTAGAAGTAACCATCTATGCTGAGGACGCTCTAAAGAAGATGATGAGGGAGGGGGTTGCAGCAGGAATGAGAGGAAGGGAAGGCCCCTTTGCTTAAACCCAAGTCGGTCCATGCAGTGTTCGATCCTGCCCAGAATATAAACAATTCCAAAGTGATGCTGCCACTGCTAATGTGCAGTTTCCTGAAGAGCTGAAAATTCCCCTTACTTTCTGGAGTTCCTGAGAACATTTAAGTGCTGCAATGCAGTGCTTTTTAAAGAGAAACAAATTGAGAAACCGGTCATAAACAAGAGACACTGTTGCTCAAAGAATTACCTCAGGAGTTCATGGGAAGATACCTTTTTATCAAAGGCCTGTTAATTCATCTTTCTCCTTCTCTGCTTCTAAAAATGATAGCTTGCCAAACACAGTGCCCTTTACTACATCTTTTAGGATGCCTTTATCAGGGCTGGTGCACGTTCTTTAACGCTTCACTCCCAGGAGTTATTGCAGTTAGATATTATTTCAAAGGATGTAACATCAGCACAATTTGGTGGGAGAGAGCGGCTGGCTGGGAGTGGCAGCGGCATGAATGCCATCTTTGTAAATAAAACAGAGGGGTGTGAATTGTCGCTTGTCACATCCTCCCCAGCAAGAATGAGAAATTGCAATATTCTTTGCCTTGCCATTGAAGATAGTAAGGAATTTTATGGCATGGACATTGTATGCAATAATGAAACAAAATAACACTGCCTGTATTTTTTTTGTGTGTGTGCAGAATTGTCCAGCCCTAGGATGACTGCTGCTTTATTTAAGGATCTGAACCATGAGGTGGATTGTTGGTATCTAGTATTTTGTCCAGCCCCTGCTAAAAGAGCATCATGGAAGGAATCACCCCGCATGGCCATTTTTGGCCTTCGAAGCCATGGGAAATGACACTAGGCTGAACCAGTTGCCAATTATATTAATGGGGGTGGGGGGGAACCACACTGGTTTTCTAGACAGCCAGGAGGACTCCAATGGCTTTGGCCAGTTTTCCCAGATTTCAAAAAGAAACAAAATGATAAAACTGCAACCCTAGAGCACATGTTACTATTCCCCAACTCTCTCTCTCTCTCTCTCTCTCTCACACACACACACACACACACACACAGAGAGAGAGAGAGAGAGAGAGAGAGAGAGAGAGAGAGAGAGAGAGGCAGAAATGCAGATTATCATCTGTAGCACCCTGAGAGTTAATGTGGAAGAAGGGGCTAAAAATGTGATATCAAGCCTCTGTATAGATTGGCTTGGACTTTTGTGGCCCCTTCCAGTCCATGACAAGTCAGACACATGGAAAAGTGTCAGAAAGAAGTGTCAGCCATCTTATGGGCAGAGCCTGCTTAGAAACCACATGTGGGTTTAGCACTCCACGGGTGCTGCTCAGTCTCTACCTTGCAGTTCCACAAGCCAGAGACCGGTTCACCACAGCAACAGGGCTTCTGCAAGGGGGTAGTGAACACCTCCTTGAACAAACAGTGAGGAGTGTGCAGCTTTGTGTGCAAGGAATCATTGTGTGTGTCATGAAAACAAACAGGATTTGGGGCTATTTATGTGTGGGCGGGGATGCTTGCATCTGAAGAATGGTTCATCTAGAATTCTGTGTTAATCTCTGCAATCCATTAAACAGAATAACATAATATGATGTGTGTCTCTATGTGTGTCTGTCTGTCTCTCTCTGTGTGTCTCTCTCTCTCCCTCCCTCTCTCTAAATCTGACACCACACTATTAGCCAACACCTGAGCAGCCTCCAGAGCAGATTTTGAGACTGTCCAGTGTGGTGCCAGCAGGAGGGAAGAGAGGCTGGGCCTTGAACAAAAAGCTCCTGTTTCAGGGGTGGGAGATTTCTTGCCCTCCAGATCTTGCTAGATGCCAAGCGTCACTTCTAGATTAGGAGTTGTGAGCCTTTGTTCCTCCAGATGTTGTCCACTTCAATTTGTACAGTCTTACTATCCATAGCACACCTGACACTGTCTGATTTCAGAAGTTAGGCAGGGTCAGGCCCAGTTAATAGTTGGATGGAAGACCATCAGGGGACACCAGGGGTTTTCAGGTAGAGGAGGAAAGACTCCTGCCTGAAACTCTGATGAACAACCCCTGCCAGTTAGAGCTAACAATACTAGGCTAGATTGCTCAGTGATCTGATACAGTATAAAGTCCATCCACCCCAGCTGGAATGGGCAATGGTAAAGGAAGGGGTGAAATGTAGCCCTAAACATCTGAATGGGCAAAGGAGCCCCATCTCTGATGTTGAAGATAGCCCACATTTCCGGGGGGGGGGATTCAGGGGTGGTGGTACCTTGTGCTGCAGGGATGGCATATTATGCATATTTATTTAGCAGGCCATAAGCCCAACTGAACACACTGGGGTTTAATTCTGAGTAAACACAAATAGGATTATGAATCAGCTCTGTGTTCAATACCTTCTCACAACAGAGTAAACATTCTTCGATCTTAATATATGTTGCATCCACCAGAGCATGTTAATTCTTTTTTTTCTTTCTCTCCACCCACCTCCCGCCCCTTTACTTACTGGGCCCACATGTGTTTGTTCAGTTTATAGAAAAGCTAGCAGGAAAACTGCAAGCTTCTGAAAACAACCTGAAGTCCTATTCTCTCTTTATTTTCAGGACTTCTTCTGTAGAAAAAATACTCATTTCAAAGCAGGTCATACCTGCGGAATACCTGGAAATGCAGGTACTTGTGTGTAACTTCATTGGTAGCACTGCATTTTTTAAAAAACAGCACCCACCCACAAAAGAAAAACAATCCAGAAAGCAGTGCTACCAAGTCAGTTAAGAACAACTAGCTGCATTTCCTTTTCAATTAAAATGTAGTTGTTTTTTGTTTTTGTTTTTAAATTAAAGCCGCTTCCCCCACCCCCATGATGAAATGCTACTATGGACCATCTGCAAACAACATCAAACAGGACTCTTAGCTCTGCAGTTCTTGACATATTACCTCTTCCCCCAACTGTGATCCCACAGCCATTGCACCAAGCTGGGGAATAAGAAGAAGAACACAGCATCACCATCTGCTCTCCTAGGAATGACTTGGACAACATAAAATTTATGTTCCTGTGATTGTTTTTAATATGATTTTAGTTGAAGAATATAATCTAAATTGGTGGTTCACAACTGTTTGTGCATATAAGATAGGGTTTTTGCAACAATGATCAACTACTAATGGAATTATTATTTTGGTTGGCTTGGGTATACTCCCGATTTTTTTTGTTGGAAAATAGCAATCTTGCATGCACTAACACTGAGTATCTGTGGGAGGCACTTTGCGGCCTGAAGTGATGATTCTTTGCCACTAGTTTGACTGGAAATGCTTTTCCTGCCTCTGGCATTGCAGTCAGCCCCTTCTTTCTGTTTCCCTGGGATCCCTCTTGTTTTGTTAATTGCCTTCTTCCCTGATCATCCTTAAGAAGTAGCCATGGAGGTTCTTTCCCTGTCAGAAGACTCTACATTGTCCTTTTCCCTCTAGCTATAGCTACAAGCCAATGACTGTGAGTAAAGATACTTCTCTCTATCTAAAAATGCACCTAGAATGACTTTTACCACAGAAAGAGTTAGATTTGTGTGTTAAGGGAGGGCTGTGAGACTGGACTAAGTCTCTTCACATTTCTGCCTTGGACTCTGATAACAAAAGGAATACCACATTCCTCATCCAAAACCCTTTAATAAAAAATTCACAATAGTTTATGTCCTTTGATTTTTTCTGTATATACTAAATCTAGTAACATTATGTAGATCTCTCTCAGACAAACTAAGCTTTCGGTCGGGCTTCAACTTCTTTGAAATAGAGTGATTGGTGGGATGTTAGATGTGGAAAGTTGAGAATCACTGCTATAACCCTCCCCTCTGGTTCCTATAGAACGTAACTATTCTGAAGTCAAAGCATGCACAAGTTACTTTTTAGGATGGTAGCCCTCAAGACTGAACTGCTGGATAGCTCAATGGTTTAGGCATCAGAGGTTGGGAGTTCGATTTCCCACTGTGTCTCCTTGACAGGGGCTGGACTCGATGATCCAAAGGGTCCCTTCCAGCTCTACAGTTCTAAGATTATTACTGTGATTATTATTCCCCAGCAAGCGTTGTCAGGTGGGATAATTCGAAGCATTGTCGTCCCACATGGTAATTTTCCCAAGCTTCATATTGAAATACTTAGAAAGACAAATCTTTCTGAAAGTTTGTTGATTGATTGGTTTGTCCATTTGCCTTTTCTGGCAGACCTCAGAAATGGTAAAAGCTAGAAACACAAAAAGTCTGAATGGATACTACAGATTCCCTAACTTAAACCATTGGACTCAATTTCCCTAAAGCCCCAATTTAGCTGAGTGCAGGCATTTTCTGAACTGTTTGGTTAAGGTGTAACAAGCTGAATGAGTAAAAGAGTGGACAGTGAGAGGGAGGGAGGGAGGGAGAGGGAGAAGCCATTGTGAAAGGGAGAAAAGAGAGGGTAGAAAAAAGAGAGGGTACTAAAGTGAGATTGGGACTCCTGGGTTGTTAATCTGGATGACTCTGGTACTCTGGCTAGTTAATCAGTAAACATGCACCAGAAGGGTACATGTTTTTCCCATTAGGTCTAATGACTATTGCTTACCACTGAGCTACATAACTCTATTTTACTATGGAGGATACCCTGGTGCTCAAAACACCACCTAGAAGACAACATGGACACTTGGCATCAGCCAAGCATGACTGCAAACTGAAGAAAATATCTGCTTCCAGCCACTAGGTAATACTATTAATTTGGCTGCAATTGGCTTCACCTAGTGTATAGACTAAATTGTATTCCCAATTGTCTGGTAGTAGGTTTGCCATATTTCTGTGTAATCTCATGCCATGGCCAAACAGGAACCTTGAGTTTCATAAGATGATGGGGAAGGGGAAAAAGCAAAATCCCTGGCAGCCATTTGCTTCATGGGTTGGGAAAGGAAATCCAACCAAAGGCCACCAAGGATGGAATTTGAAACCTAGACTCCAGCCTGCATTTTGGAACTCACTTTTGAGAAACAGACCTGGCACAGACATCCGCCATGACCTTGGGGGACTTTCATTTTTATTTTCCTGCACTATCTGCAAAATATTGGTGCGCAGCCTGATGAAGTTTTCTAAAATTTATTTCTAATGGTCTAATAAAGCCTATCATCTGCCCTTGCTTTTGCGTTGTGTAAGGGCCACATAGCTTTCTTTGGGATTTTTTCCCTCTTCTTTTATGATGCCACAGTATCTGATGTGTTACATCACAAAGATGAACACAAATAGAGACATTTTCTCTGTTGAATGCTAGCCTAACATTTGGCTTTATGATCCTCATGAGTCCAATCCAACACACTCCTTTGGTGCTTCCCAAGGACTCCTGTACGCCCAGGTGAATATCTAGCCATTTTAGTTTGGCCTCTGGTTCAATCTTCCCTCCCTCCCTCGCTCAAATTGTGTCGCAAATTGCTTTCAACTCTTTTCTTCATTTTGGAAGTAATTTGGTTTGCAGCATGAGAAGAACGTTCTTCTAGGGTGGAGGTGGAATATAAAAACTCCAGCTGGCCCACATGAGGTTAGTCACATAGTTCTCTGGGATTATGGCATATTTTATTCACCCACAAAATAGGCTTCTGTGATGCTGGCCAATTTCACAGAGTGGGAACAGAGGCCAGAAGAGATTTGCCAATATTTTCCAGTAAATACAGGCTTGCACTCAATTTTTTTTCACCCAAGTGCCATAGGCTGAAGACCAATAGCCATCAGTTAACACAGGGTTGGGAAACCTGTGGCCATCCAGGTGTTGTTGAAGCACAATGTCTATCATCCTTATCAGTGGCCACTGTAATTAACACCTAATGGAAACTAGAGTCCAATCAAATATGGCAAGCTGAAGATTCTCAGAGTGATTTCCTCTTTCTTAAAAAGAAAAGATTGGTTTTCTATCACATGGGTACTTCTCATATATTTGACTGCAGGATCCCCACAGATGTAGCTGTTATAAAGATATTAGAAGACATGGCATCCTCTTCTCCTCCATGATCCCTGGGAAAGTCATCTTTCCAAATCTAATTTTAATATGATGGGGCACATTTGAATACATCCAGAGAATGTTTCCAGAATCTGTGCGATCCCATCGGAGTATTCCATCTGAACATTTTGCAAGAATGCATTATTAACCTGAGTTGGTATTCATCGGTATTGTTTTGCTGTGGGAAGGCTGGAGCAGACTCACGGGGTCTGCATGATTTATGACTCAGGGCTCCTCAGACTTCAGATCACGGCCAGCCCTACCATTGGACAGAGTGAGATGGGCACCTTAGGCAGCATGTTTTGCATGTCATGAAAACCTAGCAAGACAAAGATGGTCTGCAGTGCTAGACTTGTATGTGTGTGTCCCAACCAAGCACTAACAGCATAACAGAGGTCCTATCCAGCCTGTCCCTGTAATGATATTGTGAAATGCTGGGACTGTAGTCACATAAAAGAAGATGGAGTCTGTTAAGTTCTGTTACGATGAGTTAAAAGCAATGGAATGTGTGAGATTGTTTTTGCAGAGTTACCTGGTACAAGAGGAGCTTGTTACAGAGATAAGAAGGCAAGGCCAGAGAGAGGCCTGGAGGAGACCAAACAAGAATACCGCTTAATTGGAAACAAGATAAAAACACCTGTGGACTCATGAGAAAAATGGGTGTAGAGATGTGTTAAGTTTTCTTACAATTAATTGGATAACAGCTGCTAAGTGTCAAGAAGGAGGAGGTCTTAGACATGTAGAAAATGATTGTTTTGTGTATGTGAAAAGTTCTAAGTTGGTTCATGGTTGATGTATGTCGAAGAATGCTTGCAGGATGTAGTAAAGAAAAACAGTTTGTCTTTTTGAAACCAGAAGAAGGGGGAGGGAATAGCCCAGCTTAGAAGCAAGATGATTACTAGAGATTTTAGAAGTTATTATTTTATCTAGAATTAGCAGCTTTATTTAACCATTGAAATGGATGGATATGTAATGCGAAATGCTTTTGCACAACTGTATACTAATGAAACTATATTATTTGCTTAATAAAAACAAATACTTCTTAAGAGAAGACTTGTCTTTGATACAGCAGGGCTCACATCTAAATCCAGTGGTGATTTGATAACAGGTTCTACTTTGCTGGTCTGTTGTGCTGTCTAAGGAAGCACAAAGTCAATGCTTAATTACTTGGAAAGTAAACAAAGGTTTTCTTTTAAGGTCAGGCTTGTCCATGGGGCTTATGCTATGCACTTCTGAGGCCTAGAGGACCAACCTCAGAGATAAAGGTGGTAGATTTGCGCCCACAGTGACTCCCTGTCCAAACATCATACTCTCTTTAGGGAGGGGTGAGTGTTACAGTCTCCACCTCCTGAAGCTGCCTTGCTTACTTCGGGCAGTGCAAGTGCCACACAGCTTTGTTCCACAGAAGTATCTGCCATTTTCATTTCCCAAAACGATACTCCAGACATCATATCAGTGCTCTCTGAAGAACAATTGAGTTAGTTCAGTACATTTAGCATGGAGAAGACAAGACTGGAAGGTGAAATGATAGCTATCTTCAGATTAGGGCTTTTTTTCGGTGTGCTGTTGGACATAAAATGCACAGTTGGAAAAATGAGTGCAGTTGGAGACTGACAGATGTGCAGCTGGAAAAATGGAAAAAATGGCCAAGTTATGCACATCTGTTTATCGAGAATGTGCTATGTAACACAATTTCCAACTGTACATTTTGTATCCAACTGCACACTAACAAAACAAAACAAATATCTGCCTCAGATATCTGACAAGCTGTTCCCAAGAAGACAGAGCAACCTTGCTGTTGATGTTCTAGAGGGTGGGACTTGAAATGGATTCAAGTTACAAGAAAGGCAATTCGATGGAAACATAAGGAAGAACCTCTGGATAGTAAGAGTTGTTCAGCAGCAGAACAGACTACCTTGGAAAGTGGTGGCCTCTCCTTCATCAGAGATTTTTAAACAGAAGTTGAACAGGCATCTGTCAGGGATGCTCAGTTGTGGATTCCCTTGATAGGGAGAAGAGTAATCTTGGGATCCCTTCCAGGCTACTGCTCTAGCGTCAGAGCAAATTAAGATGGTGGGCATGCCTGTGGAGCTTTGCTCTACAACAATGGACCCATCCTGCCCAAAAATTAATTTTTAAAAAATATAAAGGAGAAAGAAATCATTGCAACTTCCATGGTGGTGAGGTCCTCTGGGTTTTGAGGGTTCCAGATCTGCACTTGGAGGACCACCCATGGTGGCACTACTGCCTACAGAGCAGTGAACATATCTGGAAACCTTTCATAATTCTTGTTTCCTCCACCCATCAAGATTCTGCCCTGAGGGGATCCTCTCTGACCTGGCTAGTTCTTTAATGCTACCTCCTCACCAACAACCATTTTATGTTTCTTTCCCAATCAAGGCCCACTTCTTGTTGTCTCCCAGTTTCCTCATGATTGTAATTTCCTGCAAAAGAGTCTTTGTTGCCTAGAAACAAGGCTGACATCTCCCCCCCCCCCCCGCAACTGCTGCCAGCCTTAGCTTCAGGGCCGCCTGCGCACATCTGCTAGGCATCCTCAGCCACTTTTTGAAGTACTATACTAATAGGAAACCAGATGGAATGATACATTAAAAATATTTCCTTTACATGTAGATTGTGGACATCTCTTGAAAAGAAAAGAAAAGAAAGGCCACTTCTATGGGATTTCTCAGTACTGATGGGATGTTTGCCAAGGCCAGTAAATACGGACACAATCCAGACCTTACCCATGAAAGGAAAGAAGTGGACAGACTTGCCACCCAGCATGGCCAGGGAGAGTGCTGAGCAGCCAGGAACAGGTAAGCCAAAAATATATGGGAGGCCATATTTTCTCCAACTCTGCTCCAGCCTTTTCCAGCTATCAGGTACAATGTGAATCCACTGACACTTTGAAACAAGGAACAGCTCCTGTACATTAGCTGCACCATTCTCTTGGGTCAGCTGTGTTTTTTTTTTACACTTTCCAGCCACATGGGTGTCCAGGTGATGTATTCTGGTGCATCAGCCTGCCTGTATGGGACCTCCATGCTATGGTTTCCACTGGTATCCCCTGTGGGTTAGGTCACGCCTACCATGAAACATATCAGTTATTACCCTGAGTAAAAGTTGTCCCTGGTTCCAAGCTGTCATCTAATCAAGATACTTGATTAACCCAATACACTTCTGCCCCTCCCCCAAGCCTCTTCCACATGGGTCCATTGCCTCCATCTGCCTCAAGCTAGGGCCTTTCCCACATGCCAATACAGTTAACTTGGCTAAACTAGGATTCATTGGATGTTTGAGACTGTGATCCTGTTCTACTTCACTGAAGGGGAGTTTTGCTGTTGCACCTCCTGTCTCCCTTTGGACACTTTCTTGGAGTTGTGACATACTCAGATCACATGTGCAACCGTGGGAATTTTTCTCTCCAGTCCTCTTCCTTGGTCACAGATATTCTCCTTCTAGTTTTATAATATCTACATTTAAATGAGATTTCTTGAATTTCTGTGCACAATCAGTTAGCACTTTTTGGGTGAGAGAGGGAGGAAGAGAAACTGCAAAGAGGTACCCAGATTATCTCTATTTCTGTTGTACTTCATAGTCCACACAAGCACAGGCTTGATGACTGCCTGATTAAAAAAAATGCATATAATTTTATTTCTGTTGTGGAGAGTTTTATGAATAAGGTTGAAAGAGAAAATTCAGTATTGTAGTGGGGTGGGGGCTTAACTTCTTTATAGTTTTTTTATTCTAAAGCAAGAACGTATTGAGATGAGTGACATCTAGGCATGTTAAACTGTGTGCTAGGAACCTGTCATTATTTATGTATTAACACAATGTTGACATTGTGGCTGGCATCAGAGTGAAAAATTTCTGGAAGAAATAGAGGCTTCTAGACTTTAGCTCAAAGTTTTAAAATGAGCAAAGACCAGACAGAGCAGGCTCCACTCAATTACGTAGTGTGCAACTGCTCTTTCAGCTAGTTGATTTAAAAATAAAATATAAAAAATAGATTTTGAGGAGGCAAGCAGCTGCTTGACAATCCTACCCAATAAGGTGCAGCTTTTTAAAAGGTCGAAAATATTTAAACTATTTAAAAACGAACATTTGAAAGTTAGTAAAAAAATATTTAAAATACTTTGGATGAAATGGGTTTCCAACGGGCCAAAGGGGCGTGATGTGATCCTCTCCCCCCCCCCCCCCCCGCCCACAAACACATTGAAAAGATGGTTTGTTGGGGGCAAGCACGAGAAGCAACACAGAAAGAAGAACATAGACATAAAAATAGAAGTCCACGTCGACGGGCCATATATGGAATCCTGAAGACTTCAGAGGGATACCCTTTTTGGGCCCACCCCTTTGGCGAAAACAAATCACTACCGCATTACTGCTCTCCCCTTCCTCCAACTTCATGAAAACAGAGCTGCACATACCGACGCGCACTTTCCAAAGGCGAACAACAAGCTCTGTTTCGGGCTCGTAGGTGGACACGAAGGCCACACGCCACCGTGGCCTCTTTAAAACCATTTTCCAAGTAGATTTCTCTCTTTCAATAACGGGATGGGGGGGGGGGGGGCGGGGAAGCAAAAGATTGCGGTATTGTGCAGCAACAGCAGCTTCTGATGAGTCAAGCTCCCACAGACGCCGGCCTGCCTCTCTCGCTCCCCCGCCCCTCCTCGCCCGCCACACACACACACACACACACACACCCTCCTTTTCTCTCCTCTCCTCCCCCATCCGCCCCTCAATAGATGTCTATTAAAAGCTGCTGACGTTGGAAGCGACGGCCATCTTTGATGAGGGCAGAGCTCCCATTCCATTGAAGAAGGAGACTTGGGGAGCTCCGGAGCGGCTGGGCTGACTTTCTCTCCACGGCAGCCGCACGCTCCGGTCTCTCGCAACCTTCCGGCCGAGGCAACCGACCCGAACTCTCCTTGCAGCCAAGGTAAGGGAAAACAACGGCGAAAAGCCTCCTGCCTTTCCTCGGGAAAGCCCGATCCCTGTTACCCAAGGCGTGGAAAAGAGGGAGAGAGATGGCTGGCTGGGTGGAGAGCACTAACCTCCCCATCCATATTGTTGTTTCTGAAATTGCCAACCAAGGGGAAGAAGGAGAAGAAAACAAGTCTTCCTTTCCCCGCTTGGCTTTCTTAGAATATAGGCGCACATTTTTATTGCTTAGCAGGCTCCTGACAGCTGCGGTTGAGTGTGCGAGTGAATGTTGTTTTCCTCTTTGATGGTAACATGAGCGGTTATTATTATTATTATTATTATTATTATTATTATTATTATTATTATTATTATTATTATTATTATTATTATTATTATTATTATTATGCTGGTTTCTCACCCCCGCCTCTCGTTCCTCCTTTCCAACATTTTGGAGCATGGCTCTGTTCTGCTTACCCAGCAAGGTGGCTGGGTCGGAAGCGGTGCGTGTGTGTGTGTGTGTATCGGGGGACTGTGGAGGGAGAGCTGCGATGTCTAGTGGCGATTTCTCGCTGCCTCTTGGCCGGCCGTCTTCGACTGCAGATGCCGGTTTCAGCACCCTGGACAGCGTCTGGTGGCGCGGCCCCTTGTCGCAGCGGCCGCAGAGATCCATCAGGACAGCCTGCGCAGCTCGAAGCTGGACTGCGGCAGCCAGCTGGGATTCAGCACCTCGGACAGCGGGGCGCCGTCCATCCTGGGACTCCAGTCTGCGTGCCAAGGAGGCGCTATCCAGGGTGGGCATTCTGGACCGTGCTTGCTTGGTGCAGAGAGAAGCTATAAGAATGCAAACACTGCAAAGTGCGCGGGAGGGGGGCAGGAGGGGGGGGGGGGAAACGGGACCGAACTGCCTCTCTTTCTCTACCGAGTCTACTCACACGCACTAACAATATGTGGCTCGCATTAAAGTCTTCAGTAAATACGATTTAGTACTTCGTTCCCAGCTCCTCTTCCCCGCTGGATCAATACTAATCTCCTCCCAGCGGTTGCTCTGTTTACACGCCATCACTTTGGCCTCGCGCTGTGCTCGAGTCTCTCAAAACATCCGCATTCACCGCCATCTAGGAAAGAGGGAGCCTTCCCCGACCTCTGTATCGCAGAAGCCTCGGCGTTTTTCTCTTTTCCTTTCCTTTTCCTTCTTTTTCGTCCCCTCCTGTTTCCGGCCCCACCCTTACAAGAACGAGTGGGTTCTCGTGTTACTGCGAGGAAAGCCTGCTATTAAGTAACTCAGTAATTATAATGTGAAAAGAAAAGTGACGGGGGAGCGAAAGAAGGGAGCGGGAGACTGTGGTAAGCAAGTGTTTTACGTCTTCAAATTGCAATATCAGAATCCTGCTTGTAGCCTTTTTTTGCTCGGTTTTCAAGAAGTTGGGTAAACCTATGAGGGAGGGAACCCGGAATACTTTTTATTTCCTATTTTTAAATGTTGAACGACCGACGTGTGGGCTTAAGGATCGCACTGTGTGACGCTTCTGCCCGAATTTGGGAATCACGCCTAATCCCCGCGGCCGGTAATTTTCCTGGAGGTCCGCTGGAACAACTTCATTCATCTTTTCGTGACTGCTGCCAGCGCCTACTACAGCAACATGCCGGGAGGCCATTCTTAAACAGGATTATGGGCAGCAGCACTGGGGGGGGGGGGGGAGAGCAGTCTTTTGGGAACAGGAGACGGGGAAAAGAGAGAGGGCTGAATGTATGAGGATAAGCTATCCCACCCTCTCCCCTTGTCCGGAGGGGAGGGAGAGGAGCCGAGCGAAGACTCCCCCGGGGCTCCCACGTACTGCAGAGCTCCTGTTAACGGGCGTGAGTGCCATCTTATGTAACAGATCAGCCGGGTGTCTCACGCAGCGGTCGGGCTGCTGCCAGAGCAAATGCGGTTTCCCGATGATCACGGATGCTTGGCTGTGGAGGAGGTCGCTTTGAACCAGTGGGAAAGGGGCAGGCTGATGACACGAGGGGAGTTTTCTAGGGAGGCCGTAAAAAGCAAGCAAACAAACGCCAGGGAAGAACCAGGAGGAGGACATCACGATCGGGAGGTTTATACTTCCTCAAACAGTTCCAGGCCAAGGCAAGCCCTACCTGCCCGAGCAGCCCTGATGATTTTCCTGAGAAGCTGGGTTTGTGTGCCTGCCCGTGTGGTTGTGTTTCCTGACGAAAGGAGAAAGAGAAGGGGAGAAAGAAGCCCGCACTGTTTGCGGAGGGGGGGGGGGCAGCCTCGTAGGCGCTCCGGCTCCGGGACTGGTATGAAAACTAAGCGACCTGGAGGGGTTGTTGCCCATCTAGCGTCTCCCTGGCTTTCTGTAAGAGGAGCGGCGGGGGGGGGGGGCGAGCTCCCAGGTGGTGCCCATTCATGGGTCCAGGCGGGAAAGAGAGAGAGAGAGAGAGAGAGAGAGAAGCGCCAGTTTAGTTGACAGATTAGGAGAGGAGGATGGATTGAGACAAACTCCCCAAGCCAAGCAAGCGAAAGGCGCCGGAGACCGGCTTGTGCGTCTTTCCGCGGGTCACGTTTTGCTGGCCTCTGCGTCCATCTGCTGCATTAAAGGCTGGCGAGGAGGAGGAGGAAGATGAGGGGAAGACACGCTCACCGGAGAGGAGCGAGGGGAAGCTGCTCAACTGGGCCGGACCCCCCTCCCTCTCTCCACACCTTCTTCCCACCCTCGCACACGCCCTCCAGTTCCGTTCCCCGATAAGCCTCGACGTCCCATTCGCAGGGTCCGTCCCCTCTCTCCGGTTTAGGGCTTGCTGGTGAGCTTCTGCTGCTTCCTTCTCTGGATTGATCGTCACGATCAGGTGCGAGGCGGGGTGGGGGGGGGGAACCTTATGATTCAGGCTTGCGACGGCTGCTTCCCAATCCAGCCGAGGCACACGCAGCAAAAAGGAAAAAAAAAAAAATTTAAAATGTGGGCGACAGATCACCCCACGTGACGACTATAAACACAGCCGATGCGCCTTTAAATCAGATCAGATCAAACCAAATCACGTCAAATCCACCCGCCGCGTGTCCATGTGGGCTTGGCAGGCCATCTGGCAAAGCAGGTAGGGGAAAGAGACAGGGCAGCGAAGGGCAAGCGGGCCAAGGGTTGCGGGGGCGTCTGACGAGGAAAGAGCGCCTTCCTCAGCAGTCTCACGACGGAGTCATCATCATCATCATGATCTTCGCCACTAGCTCCAGCAGCAAGCAGCAGTGTCCTTCGGATGCCTCGTGAGTCAAGAGGATAGAACCCAGCACCATCCCGAGGAACCCCGAACAGAGGCATAGATAGCACCTGCCAGTTAAGAAAAAAAGAAGAGGAAGGGGAGGAGACGGAGAACCCAGTAAAGCCCTGGGAGAGGGGAGATACATTTGGGATGGGACAGGCTCTAGCCTCATTTAAACGCCAAGTCTCAGAGCTGCTGCTTCTGAATCATCTGTTTTTGAGCATGTGCAGAATGCATTTCTTGACGGAGCACTGGGATTACTCAGGAAAAGCTTCCAGCTGTAATTTCCAGGGACTCTTGGCCCCAGGCACCAGGCCAGGAAATCAATCACTTTGAGAGGAGTGAATCCGAGGCTGCTAATAATTAAGAGAAAGAAGTGAGCCAGTAAGGCCAAGGTTAGCAGCATTGCAGACCCAAGGCACCCCTGCCCCTCACTGAGAAATGGGGAGCATCCCTCTGGGAACAGCAGAAGGAGCCTCTCAGTTTGGACTGGCCAACAGCAGAATTCCACAATAGCTCAGGGGACAGCCAAAAGCTGCAGATGATAACAATTGGATTAATCTGATGGCTGCTTGCTTTGGCAAAGACTGTGGATCTGCCAAGGGGGTTGCTATCCCAATGGTGCAATGACTTGGAGCTCTTCGTTCCAAGAAATGAATGGGGGGGGGGGGGAAGAGGGAGGGAGGGCGTTCCTGGGAGAAAAGGGGGAATGCATGGCTGAGAATCCTAAAACCTTAGTCCCGAGAAGATTCCTTTGGTCCATGATGAAAATTAAAGGATCTCTGGAGTTAAAATAACAACAGTGATAACAACAACAACAACATCTTGTGTTAGCTTCTTCACTCAGTTGTTCTTACACCATTGCCATCGACAGGAGGAAGCCTAAGGGAAACAGTTGAGCGCAGTCATCTCTTAATCCCCCTTGCTCTCTTTGGTGAGCCCACGTTTGGCCCCTAGTGATCATGTCTGAAAGCAGGACCTGTTCTGTACGCACAGAATGCTGTTGCGCACCGAAACCACAGCATTTGCGTCTGAAGCAATAACAAAAATATGTCTAAGGACTGCGGAAAAGAGCTGTGACTTGGCAAAGCCACACCCCCGTACTAGCATCAATATAGCTGAATACAGCTCTTTACAGCTTTATACGTATCTATTCACCTGTCCTCTCTGTAGCTTCCGTTGAAGTCCTGGAACTAATGTCATGGAAATGTGTGTAAACACTGAACAGAAATGATATGAAAAGGAAAAAAAAAACAAATTCACAGTTGTTGGTTTCAATATCTCTAAAGGATTTCAGTGAAATTGCATTGTACAAAGCTGTGGTATGCTCCCAAATCAGAGGACTAGTATATTTTACTCTGTCTTGATCTCTCTTAACATCAGCTGCTATCTAGGACAGCCTTCCTCGATCCTTTGTCCATATATTTTGACTTTGAGTCCCAGGATGTTTCATTGAGGGTCCGTATTGGCTGGGGCTGATGGGATCTGTAGTCTAAAACATTTGGAGGGCACCAAGTGGTGGAAAGCCTGGTCTAAGGCCTCAGCCAATGTTCCTTATCAGCCTAACTTATCAATATGCATTTTCTTTAAATCATCAGAGAGGCCAGGGATTGAACTGGTGTTTTTTGCACTCAAGTCTTGTATTCTGTCACTGAGCTGCAGCAATTTCCCAGAAATCATCTTGATACTTAGATGGCATTATTTTCTAGAAATTAAAAGAAACCTACCCTACCATGAAAAAACAGGAAGAAACAGATGAGGTTTTGCTACATTTCCTGTTTCCTCAGTGTTTTTATGTACAGAAAACAGAAGATCTTGAGCATTAAATGTCAACATTTATGCCCTATTTCAGCCTGGACACACTCTTCCCACATGCCTCTAGAATCATTCCATGTATCTCTGATGTTCAGTTGTCAGTGTCATTGCTTATGGAAACAAAATGGCACCTACTATAAATAAAAAAAAATCATAGAAGCTTTAAGGGCAAGGGAGAAACCATAAGATACGGAATTTAATAGTCTACTTCCAATGATTCCTGGAAAGTTTCAGATGTTTTGATTTGTTCTGCATGGGATGAGTCTTTTAACGGTCTTTCCTCCCTCAAATTTGTCTTCAGTCCCTAAATAAATACCCATAACCTCTAAATAAAGTCATGTGAGATGTTTTATTCCTGCCTTTATGCTCAGCATAATCTAGATAAGAAAAGCCAGATGAGGCATGCTTAATTCCCAAAATGGTGGCCAACTTTGCCTTGCCACCAGGCAAAGCATCCTGAGGAGGAGTGGGTGTGTGAGGAAACAGTTGTCCATACTGGTGCTGGATTCGTGTGGTAACCTTTTTTTTTTTTGTATGGTGCAGGAAGGGTCTTTTAAGTGTTTGCCCTAGATGGGGGTTGGGATGGGATGACAGAGCCATGTCTTGGTACTGCCCCACAGCAAAGAACTTCCACAGCTTTACACTAATAGCTCAAGTCTAAACATGTATATTTGATGAGAAGCCCTCTCTTGTAAGTAGATTGGCCTGCTAAGGAATAAATGTTGAGGCAGCTAGAATGCTGCTCATGTAGTGATTTTTAGCTATTAAATATGAATGAATTTAAGCATGTCCTGTTGAATCTCACACAGAAAGGAAGCAAAGACTTAACATGAAAGACACATTCTGTCAGCAGCAGCTCTGTGTGCTAAACCTCTTGTTGGACTGTACCATGGTAGCCTGTGCTGAATACAGAATACGTATAAAATGAAAACTGAATGACCAAAACAAATAGAACTTTTCAGATGTCCAAAACCAGCATCTGCTAAGGCTAGAATCTTCTCTCTGGCGCACGATTATTTCATTATGTATATTATGTATATCTTGTTTTCTGGTTGAAAAATTGCTGATTAAATCTGGTAATCTGAGAGGGAAGGATGGGGTATTCAAAGACTCCACCCCACCTGAAATGGTACAGCCCAGCCATGAACATATCTCAGAAGGCACAGATTGTGTAGCTCGGCTGTCAGACCCTTCCTTACCCAAGCTGTCAGATTCGGCTTTAGGGCTCAGTCTGACAACCTTTTGCTGAGTCTAGAGACAATATGACTGACTAAGTAAATAGTTTCAGTTAAAGAAAATGTATTCTTCTGTTGTTATTAATTTGCTCTGGTTTGAATCCTGTTCATTTGTTTGAGCGATCATCCTTCCTGGCTGAACATATCTTGTGTTGATGAAAAATTTTGGCCGAACAGTGTTATAGCACTAAGCTATTTGCTTTTCAATTCACTGGAGTGAGAGGGCAATATACGTACATATCTGGAAATATGAGTCCATCTGTTATTCTAGCTAAGCAGAGCTACAGTTAGCAGGACTCAACCTTTCAAAGGTTATATGGCTTCTGTGTGGAATCTCTGCCATGCAGAAGATTTTTTTATTATCTTCTACACTGGGGGTTTATAATCCTCCTAATTAAATCCCATATTATGGCTGAGCAAGATGGTATTGTCCCTTGTCACCAAGGTGCCAGACATGCACAGTGGTGGAGGGGTATATTGTAACAGGTCATTCCACAATGTAGTATGAATTCTTCACTCTATAGCTCATGTTTGCTGCAAATGTTGAAAACCTTGTGCCACTGATGTACGATGAGCTGAGCAAAATGCTGTGTCTGTGCATAGGTCAAATATATATATAATGTTGCACCCTTGAAAAGGACAGCATTATCATTGCTTTTATACTATGCCTACCTTGGTAGTTATAGATATGGTATCTTGTCCTATCCAGGAGCAGAGGCTGAATGCTAATCCAAGAGAGAGAAAGAACAGGCACCATTTGTCATGAATGTTTCTCTGTTCTTTTCGATGACGCATCTTCATCTGGAATGGGCCAAATTGAATGCATGCTGGCTGCAACCACCAAATGTATTTAGGTCTTCTGCTGGAACTGTTCCAAAACCATGTGTGTTTTGCGTTTTAAAAGAGAGCCCACATTAATAGCGATTGAAATGGAGCTGAGAAGTTACTCTATTTTTTTATTTTTTTATTTATTGGTCCAAAACTCTCAAAATTCCCCCAGTTCATTTGGCTCCTGGCTCACTGGCTGGAAAGATCCTGTGGACTATAGTCCAGAAAAGTAACTTTCCCAAGTCTTGCACTGAACCTGCTTCTCAATAGGAAGTCACATTAATGAAACTCAATGGGTATATAGCAACTTAAAGATCCATTTCATTTCCAGGATCTGTTCACAGTTGCAGCCATAAAAACAGATGCTGTGATCACATGGTTGCAAATCTGAGCTTTTTCTCCTGCGTGCTTCACAGATCTGGAGTGCATGAAATTTGAACATTACTTTGAGTACGTTGAATGCCTTTCCCCTGGCTCCCAATGTTTTTTGTTTTTGTTTTTTTTAATATTGTGATGATGATGAAAATTGTGATGTTGGTGTTCTAAACAGGAAGGGTATAATTCTGTGTTAAAAGAAAAATAAATAAATGGTTTACAGCACTCTAGACATGCATAGTTTTAACACAGTTAGTGGATTACAACCCCCAGAATCCCCCAGCTAGCATGGCCATGACCATACTGTCTGGGGTATGTGTGTTCTGCGGCTTATAGTTTCCAAAAATAACTTTTCCACTGGTAGCTGTAGGTTAAAAGCTGTGTTTCTTATTTAGATATAGGCATATGTGATTTTTAATGATGTTCACACATAAGAACCTAGTGTCAGCGCTGACTATTTAAATACAGAAAACTGCTTTCAGTGTCTGAAGATTAACCATTCAACCATTAAGAGCAGGGCTGGAAAACATGGAGGCCCTCCAGCCGTGGAGTTTGGTGAATCAGCTCCAGGCTTTAGTTTGACCTTTACTGGAACTATCCAAGGTGTAGAACCCATTTTGTGGACAGCTCCCGTAGATTTCAGACCATCTGCAGCAGATTTACTGCCCGCATGGAACTGGAGTGACCAGTCTTCACTGCCTTCCACGTGTGACTGAACCATGCTGTTGGTTATGCTGAGCAGAGCTGATGGGAGTTGCAGGCCAACTGTTGGAGGACCACATAATCCCACCCTACTCTACTCCAATAAGACCTGGGAACTGGCCATACTCTGAATGGCAGTAACTTCCCAGCCTCCCTGCAGAGACCCTTGCTCACACTGTCACCATGGAGCATCATGACCTAAACCTTGTGCATGCATCTTGTGTGCTCTGCCATTGGGCTATGAATACATTTCTCAGCATAATTTCATGCAAAAATGAAGGGAAATAGAAATAAATCTCTTGCTTTGAAATGGATTTTGCTGGTATCATCTTACAATGTGTGTATGTGAGTCTTTTACTAATATTTTTCAGATGAAACCTTTTTCTCAATCAAGGCATTTTTTTGGTGGGGGGAATAATAATTCATACTCCTATCATTTTCTCACTCGGCCAGCTTACTCTGAGCGGTATGACTCAACATTAAATACAGTGATACAGCAGCAGCAGGAGGAATGGCCATTAAGATCGGACTGCTAATAAGTAAAGGAGATAACATTTTATACATGTTTAAGTAATTATAATTTTCCATTTCATATTATATCTTATCTAAAAAAAATTTCCTACTAGATAATCTGGGTAGTAGAACGATCACTGCCAGGAGCGACTCAGAAGAATAGCTGAAATGCATTTTCCTATTCTAGGATGAATAAAAGACATTTCTTAATATAGAATTTTGGATTTTGCCATTTGGTATTTAATGTCTGCTTTGAAACTTGCTTAAATAGGCGTTGCCTGCCAAAGCCACTGAGTGTTATAGTACAACAACCAATTCCTAGGATCACAAAACTTCAGCTTTAATACAAAGTTCCTTTGACTGTCTTTATCTGGTCTGTTTGGATTTTGCAATCATATAGAGATCCATGGAAATGTACTTTTGTCCTGTGGGTCCTAGAAGCTCCCTACCATCCTTGTTGTGCTCAGAGCAAAGACAATTCTGAAAACACCGGTAACCCTAGAGATCCTGCATGAACTTGCGGTCATTGTGAGCCATGTAAAGTTGATTCTTTGTTCATCGTTAGAGGTAGCCTAGGCACCATGTGGAGAGGTACCCTTTGTCAAAATACCCACGGTAGGCTCCCTTCCTGAATTGACCCATCCCTTTTCCTGTTCACCACTTCACTTGGTGTCATTTCTCACTGTCATGACTTTACTTGCCCTGTCTTCCACTGGGGGAAGCTGCCCACGGGGGGGGGCAGCTTTGGGGGCCACTAGTGAACTTCATGCTGAGGGGTAGGCCTCTGCAGGTCCTAGGCAATGTTGAATCCTGACACTGGCCCAGCCTGTGAGAGAGCCAGGCAACATAGCCACAGTTGTTGCATTATCATGCTGTCCCCGAACCTCCTTTGCAATGCTGAATTATGGTTGTGTAATTGAATTATGGTTGTGTAATTAGGTGGAGGACCACAGGGCCAAGAGCCATTATGAATTTAACCACAACATTGCACAGGCAGTACATGCTACCTATCCTTTCATACCTCTTTTAACATACTGAGTGTAATATGATTAAAATATGTCATAGAGTGGTGATCTGTTGCTGAGATAGGATAAGTTAATTTTTGAGACTGTAACTTCCAGAATGGTCCATTTAGCATAACTGTGGTTGCTGGGGTATTCCGAAGATGGCAGTCCCCAAAAGTAATGCTTCCCATCTCTGATCTGGTTCTGTTACAAAATGTATTTTATCTTGCACTATAAGAAAATCTTAACATTTGGATAAAAATTTTCCTACATTGCAAGGCAGATTTCTAAGCCATCACATATGTTCCATTTTGTGACAGAAGACAGTTAGGCTTCATGTCCACCTTTTCTCTTTGCTAATATTCACAGTGTTTACCCCTCTGCTCTAAGAGTGCTCTAAGACTGACCTCGGAAATGCTGCCTGTCTATTCAAGCAAAATTACTCCCAATCTGTATGGACACTGAAGAAGCAGAGAACCATTCATTGTCTAGCTGCAAAGACCAGGGAATAGCCCAGGGAAATCACTGCTATTGGTATTAGACCTATCATAGCTGTAGGAAACCAGACCAGGATTCTATCATCCTCCTGAAAGGCATGTACAGACAGGATATACTGCAAGCTGTATCTTCATGATGCACACCTTTTATGCAAAATATCCATGATAATCCAGAAGGAAAATGCGTTCGCCCATGCTGCAGAATATCAGTGAGATCTCAAGCTAATGTTTCGCTATTTGTTTCTCAGCCTGTCTGAGATGTTTAATCTTGCAGTGTGTTGCAGAACAGCACTGAGTGACTGACTAATCAGGGTATAGTGAGAGAGGTGTGTCATTTCAGATTTCTGCCTTCTCTTTGAATTTGTATTCCATGCTGCTTAAGGAGGAGAAGGGAATACGATTATGGGATGCTACATCAGGACACGTGCAACTTAGGAAACATGAACTATACTGTGGCAAAGAGCACTATCTGGATTCCCTGGTCCCCCCCCCCTCCATCTTTCCTATAATGCGCTACAAAAGATGAAAACGGCCAGTATTCCTAAGAAAGGTTGAGGAAAACCTTTCCAGCCTTTGCGCCCCACATGTTTTTGAAGCACAACTCCCTGATTCTTTGGCCATACTGGCCGAGGCTACTGGAAGCTGAAATTTAGCAATATCTGGAGACATAAGGTTGGGAATTAGGAGCCCAGAGTGACATTACGTGGGGCTAAATACAGTACAAGCCCTGATTAGAATAGACTTGCCTGTCGGGATACCTACTTGAAGTTGGAGTAGCAGCGCCAAGTGTGGGGGGTTTGGTTCCTGCTAGGTCTCCTGGGACAAGCAAGCAGAGAGTTGCTGTTGGGAAAGCATTTTCCTTTGTATGTGTGAAGTATCTTGCACAAAGGATGCTGGCACTGCATTGACTGGATAGCAATTAGTGTCCTGTGTGTAAGAGTTTCTGCAAATCTTATTAATCTGTTATCGGCCAGAATTCTCTTGGTGTTACGTACAGTTTGCATAACTTGCCACCGCTAATTGCAGGTAAGCAATGAGGTGCTAGGACAGTGGTTCCCAAACCTTGGATCACCCAGGTCTTCTTGGACTGCAGTTCCAGAAGCCTTCACCACCAGCTGTGCTGGCCGGGATTTCTGGGAGTTGCAGTGCAAGAACACGTGGGTTACCCAAGGTTGGGGACCACTGTGCCAGGGCATGTCTCGGTCCTGTGCCTGGTCACCCACCTGACTGCACAACCAAGCTTCTTGTCAATGAGCCAGAATTAGCTATGGCAAGGCGCTCAGACTGTCCCAAAATCTGATAGAGTACCAGTCATTACAGTTATATTGTGCCTTTGCAATGGTAAGCAATGTACGTAGATAACTCTCTTCCTCCCTACTTCATCTTCTAAAGTACAGCCCTGCAAAGTAGGTCAGGCTGGGAGAATGCAGCTTTTTAAAAGCAGGTTGGATAGCTGCCTGTCAGGGATATATTAGCTGTGGATTTCCTGCATTGGCAGGGGGTTGAGCTGGGTGATTCTTAGCACACCTTGCAGCTGTATGGCTTACAATTACGTAAGTTTAAAATGTACTCCAGTTAACCAAATTAAATAATTCAGACAAGTTTTAAGAAATCATATACAAAATGTGCTGCTTATGTATCCCCCTCCCATAGTGCTTAAAACACTCTCTGGATTGTTTAGAATTTAATTATGCAGGCTCAGACTACACATGGCCTCGCCCTCCCAGCGAGTGGGGTAATCAGTATACAATAATATACGGTACCAACAAAGAAGGGGATAAGAAAATACAGCCCACCTTTTAGCCCCAGATATATCATTACCTGCTTAAACAGGGTATAAAACCCAAAGTTTATTAAGCTCAAAACAGGGTATATTGCTTTCTTCCTCCCTGCTTGATCTTCACTACAAACCTGTGCCTATCCTATAGACTTGGAAAGTGCACAGAGCTGCTGGCCTGGGCTGTGCTCAAATAAAGGGATGCAGATCAGAAACTTCCCCATCCGTTGCCCTTTTGGAAACATCCCAGTTAGACCTTTCTCCTTCTCTGTGCTAGCAATTATCATTTCCCGACCTCCTTGAAATGCTCCACACTTGTAAAGGATTGTGGGAAGTTCAATGGCACCATCAGAAGTATTTCTGGCAGAGTTATTCATTGACCTGCAGCCCAGAGGACCAAGAAAAAGAGATGCAAGAGTTTCTGTTGTGAACAAGAGAAACTAGGGGGCAAAGGGCAGAAGAAGAGACCCTAACCTCCTAAAGTGAACTTCTGATCAAACCACAAGAATCCATACACATTCACCTGGGTGCGACATGCAGACACGCAGTGCTAGGAATTAACTAAGCCTTTTTCTGAAGAAGGAAAAAAGGCAAAACACAGGCAATATGCTGCATCTGTGGAAGTGCTTCTCTTCTCACTGAAGCTAAGAAGAAAAAACAGTGAAGTGTCGATGTTCATCGACAGGTTTAACCTATCAGTCTCCTTCTCCTTTGGTCCCAGCTCAGCATTTTCTTTACAAGGCGTTGATACTTTTTGTTGTTGTTGTTGTTGTTTTGCTATGTGCCATCAAGTTGCCTCTGACCCATGGTGACCCTACGAGCAAGTGACCTCCAAAACATCCTATCATTAACAGTCGTGCATTGCAAACTCAAGGTAGTGACTTTTTTATTGAGTATTGTTGTCTCTACCCCCGTTCTTAATGGCATTTCTTTCCTTTTTTTATCTTAATTTTTTAATCCTGTAAATACCAAATTTAGCACAAAGGATCTTTTGGAGTGATTCTTTGCCCCCTGAGCACCACTGGGCTCTTTTCTCTGCCCCATGGTTGCCACAGAGATGCTTAAATAGTACTAATTGGATTAGTGCAGAATTAAAATTGGATAAAATTGGATATACTGCTATATCTTGCTATTATATATTCATCCAATTCCTTTCTTTGTAGTTAGCCCAGCCACCTAGTATATGAAGGTAAAACAATTGCCAAATGGCATTTATGTCAGTGAATTCAATGGCAGCATTTGGATATCATGCTAAGCTATAGGTTCGAGTTTTTTGTGCTTCCCCAAGTCCTCTTCCAGTGCAGCACAGAGCACAAGATCAGAAGCTTCTGTTCACATTGTAGATTAAATGCAGTTTGGCATCATGTCTGAGTGCTAAACTGTGGTTAAGCTTAACTATCGTTAGTTGAGTCACATCAGCTTTGTAAACTGTGATTTGAAGTGGCCTTGTTTCCACCAACTATAATTAAGAATTTTTGGATGACACAGCAGACTGTAGATAGTGTAAACTATAAGGAAGTTCTTTTGAATTCCACCATATGGCTACATCAAAAGGAAAGAAGAGATCATGTGAGCATTTCCATTTGTATTCTAAAACATCTGTGGAGAGTTGATTCTGGTGAGTCAAATAATGATATTGTTACCACCAAAGACATTATCAACAATGTTTGACATGCAGACGATACAGTATTTCTAGCTGGCAATTCATAAGGTCTGCAAAATTTACTCAGAATTCAATGAAGTAAGCAATGAACACCACCTAAGAAAACCAAGATCATGATAACAGTAAGAAACAAGAAGCCCAAGAATATAAAGGTTCAAAATGAAAATGTAGACCATGTTAACAATGTAAGTACCTTGGAATTTGTTTGAATGAAGAGTGGGATGATAGCCCGAGAGTAAAAATCAGAATAGAGGTGATCAAAAGCAGCTTCCTTAAGATTACAAATATAATATCCACAGAATTTAAAATTGCCTTTGAGAAGGAACATGGTGTTTTGTAAGATTCTATTGCATGACCTGAAATCATGGACTGTAACATAGGCTATTATAAAAAAGATGGAAACATTTGAAAAATGAATTTGTCATGAATGCTAAGAAATTCTTGGACAGATTAGTTAAAGAAGTACTAAAGCAAATGGATAAGGATCAAGAAACCATGAAATACAGAAAGTTAGGATACTTAAGTTACATAATAAGAAATGAAAGGAATATATTTTAACAGCTGACCTTTCGTGGCAAAATAAATGGGAAGATAAGTGCAAGAAGGAGAAGAATGAATTTGCTGAAGGACCTAGGAGATTGACCGCCACATCCATGGTCAAAATGGCCATGAAGATGTCTAATCTCCAGTGAGAAATGAATAACAACAAGAGCAACCTGCTGTCTGTATCGTCCAGTTTGACACTAACTCTTGGCAGTATGTATAAATTGGACAAGAGTATGTATAAATTGGATTTAAGGAAATAAATATAACAAGTGACAATATTGTAATGTTTTAGGATACAGTGAGAAAAGCATTATGGAATGAGAAGGAGGTGACATAAGAGCCATCAGTTATTGCTCAGTAAGTCCACCAAGGAACAAATGTTTTTATATCAGGATTATTGATATCCTTAGCTATATCTGCCTTACTGTGAGCTTTATTTCCAAGCTTCCTTCAATTATGAACTTCAGGGGCTTCTAAAAGCATCCCTTTTATGAGAGGTGAGGGTTTTCAATTGTAATTGCAACAAACCACCTGAGAACAATAACTTCCAGTGGTCCCCAGGAATGGTGCACTGATGCACTCTTGTTCAAAGCATCAGCAGAACAAGAAAGAAGGAAGAGAAGAAAGAGAGAGGGGAAAAAACCCTGCTCTCATGGTCACTGGAAGGAAAGGGAAAGGAAGGGAGAATATTTTGAGAAAGGAGGGTCACAGAGAGAGGCAAGGAAATTATTTTGGGCTGTGAGAAGGGTTCAGAAAAATGCCTGAGTTCTCTTCGTCTCCTACACAGAGGTAAATTCTCAATTAATCCAAGAAGCGCTTGGGTGAATTTATCCATCTTGAATGGCCTTGTTTATGCTACAGAACAACAGTGTTTGTTTCTTACATGTCTGCCCCATAAACATATAAAGCTGAAGATGCAGGCAGTTCATGCTGTGAGCAGGTAGGAGGCAACGTGCTACCCTCCAAAATTTGAGAGATAATACATCCCCTTTGTTTCTATCACAAGCTGTCCAAAGCAGAGGACATGGTCTAATTTCCATAGCATCGACTCCTATACATGACCACTCCATTCTCCATTGCTTCAGGTACTTTTCTTCTAATTCCACTCTGATAATAGAAATGGGCTGGGTCAGAAGGGCCAGATCATGAAATGACAGATCACGGGAATGAAAGGTGGGAGATGGGGTTGCCCATTTATCCTTGCATTAATGTGCACACAGGAGTGAACGATGCATGCAACACCTTCCTGGGCAGGCTAGATGCTTGCCAGATGCCATCTATGCTGACTCTGATAGTGAGAGACCAAAAGTAACATTCCCATGACCTGGTTTCAGCCCATTTCCCTGTGAAAACTGAGATGTTCTCAAACCTTGAAAGTGATTTATTGCAAGTTACAAGTACCACTTGTTCTTCTTTTTAAAAAAGTAATTGGGCAAATAGTGGCACTGTTACATTTTGGTGTCATAAATTTTAAATGTAATATTTGTTACTTTCTGAAGGTTTGGGGCATTTTTCAATTTAAATGACTTTTTTAAAAAGAAAGATAAAAATAACATGTTATTCTGAAAGTAACAAAACATAATGCATTATGGTTTTTAGGTTTTTTTAAAAAAACATGCCAAGCTCTCCTTGGTCTGGCATCTTGATTTGTGGAAGGAAGCATTTACTCTTAGGGATGTTACATGTACATGTACATATAAACAGCTGAAGCCAGTATGATCAACAGAGACCCAAACGTTGTCTGGTGCAGAGATAGGAAACATGTTACCTTACAAATAGGGTTGAACTGGAACTTCCATCAACCCCAACAAGCACGGCCAGTGGGGAAAGATGATGGGAATGACAGGTCAACCACAAGTGAAAGCCACACCTTTTCACCCCTTATCTAGAGGCATTATTGAGCACATATTCATATTGATTAAAATTATGGCCAAGCAAAAGAAACAGCTGTCTATGAATCCATGTGTCATTGTTCTACGAGAGAGCGAGAGTGAGTGAGAGAGAGAGAGCAATTGGGTAACAGATTTAATAATAGCAGATGACATCACCTAATTATATAATCTATGAGAAACAAGATAGATTCAAGATTCATGATTAATTAATACTAAATAGACGATAGATAGGCATAATCTTACCTTTCTTCTAATCTACTATGTTTATACCCCCTTTTTTGTTGTTTAAAGGACTCATTGCACAGAAAACTAATGTCAGGCAGAATGGTTTTAGCCTAGCTGAGTCCCCTCACAATACTTGCATTTTGCCCTATTTTTCTGATGCAAATTCAACTACGTGAGCCCTAAACTGCCATCAAGAGTGGTTCACCTGGCCCCCTCACTGGGAGCTTTCAAGAGTAAATTGAAGACCTGGTTCTTTTGGCAGGCCTTCCCACCAGCTAGTACTTAGCTCCTACTCTCATTTTTCCCATCTTGGATTTTCATATGTTATTTTTGTTTTATTTTTATCGTTTGTTTTAATCCTATCTGTGTTTGATTGTAAACCACCCAGAGTGGATTTCTCCAGATGGGCAGTATAAAAATCAAATATATAAATAAAAATATATCCCAGAAGCAGGGAGACCTCCTCAGTAAGAACTAGGCTAAACGACTCTTTATTGCTGATGAAGAGGTTAAGATAAGTTGGTATTTATATTTATAGTGGCCTTGTGCTCTGCTTGTAATGAGTGAAGAGGAATGAGCACTCTAGAAACTGGTTTTAAGTAAACATTGTGCAGGGCAGGAAGGAAACACATATTGCATTCAGAAATCAATTTGTGGATAGAACATGAACAAAAAGATTTCTGAAGTTATTTACAGAAGCCCCTACTGAGATAGCTTCCATATTTACAAGTCCACCTGGCAGCCTTAACGGAGGAGCCATGCCCTCATGCTGTCCTCTAATAAAGAGAAGAACAAACAGGGTGGCCTTATACGGGAAATAAAAGGAAGGAAAGTGCTCATTCTGCACATAGATCTAGAAAAGATGTGAAGAGTAAAAAACATATTCAGTTCCTTTTGTTCATCTGACTGCCGTCACCAGCCCAGATTACTTGCACATGTTGGAGCTCTGTTCGAACGCAAAACCACAAAATGAAGCAGATTTCAAAAAGGGGGCTGCAGTCTGAATACCTGACTTAACCTGAGCTTTCCATATGAACCAGTCAGTCATATATAGTAGGGAGAATGCAACCATTTCTTTACCTCCGGCCAAACCAGATTCTAACAAGAGGATCAATAGTAACTTGGCTGCTGCATAGACTCTAAGCTATGCAGTAGCCTTGACTTTCAGTCTTTTTTAAAATTAAGTGTAACAGAAAGGCAGGCTCTAACTCATGTAGCACAGAGATCACCTGCTCTTCTGCAAACCATTGCTTCACAAAATGGCTGCTGCCCGAGCAGCCTGCCAACATTGTGAGCAGTGCTGTATGACAACAAAATGGCCCCACCTGCACAACTTTAAAAGTGTCATCGAGGCAAAGTATGTGAGGGAAGGGGCTTCTCTTTCTTTCCTCAGAAAAGGCCAGATGGGTACCCAGTCCTTGTCCACCTTCAACAATGTGAGTGGATTCAGCATTTCTGTCTGCTCTCTGTAGTATCCTAGAACTCAGTTATGGACGTGACAGCAATTCTTCCTATACACTACAAAATAGTTATTACCATTAAATATTAAAACAACAGCTTCAAACTGACCTACATTTTCTATAAAATGCCTTGGTCATTTGATGTGTTTCGTGTTGGAATGCAATGTATATTTAGAAGGCATATATGGCTAAAGGCAGTGCTGTAAAATCTATCACTAAAATAACATTACTGGATGCTGAAGGTCAGTATAGATTTAATAAGCATCAGTGATGCTCATATTTCTTCTATTTGCAATTTTGGACTTATTCTGTGCTACAGTTAAGACTCTACTAGCCCCATTCCGTCATAAGAATCCCATGTTCTTTTATATTCCAAAATGATGGCATACTTTTGTTGTAGAAAGAAGTGACAGCATTACCAAGATTTTCCTTGAAGGCTGAAAAGAAATGGAAACAATTTGTGGTTTCTGCCGTTTTCTTAAAGCTCACTGCAAGTGCATACACCTATGAAATTATTATGTATGGTATAGGCAGTAGACGTATATGTGAACTCATGATAATGGCTGGTGTGTGTGAATGTGTGTACATTTGTAGCTTAGGTCTATGCAGCAGATGGCTGGTGAGTGGGCTGCATGTATGCACACACTAAGACATGCTGAGCTTTCCACTGAGATCCAAAAAGCTTTTCTTCTTCTTCTTATAACTCTCACTTGCTATGCTGATTGAGAGTTCTGGAAACTACCATCTAAAAAAAGTAACTTCTCTGAGTTCTGGTTAGTAATAGCCAGGCCATCCAGTGTTATGACCTCACTACAATGGTGATTACACATATCTGCCCAAGACTGTATTCTATCTCTATTGCAGTGGTTCCCAACCTTGGGTCCCCAGGTATTCTTCCTGTGCTAGCCAAGATTTCCAGGAGTTGCAGTCCAAGAACATCTGGGGACCCAAGGTGGGAATTACTGCCCTACTGGAACAGATAACAGCTATTGATGCATATGGGGACAATCCATCAACTTGATCATTGGCTAATTGTGCCTAAAGTTTTCATACGTTTAACATATTGGTTAATTTTAATGGGATCTAGATCACAATGCACGGATAGTTTTAATTATGAAAATTGGTTCACTGTCCTTCACAAATCATTTTCTAATGGCCAGAATCCTATTACTTATGCCTCCTGGTGTAAGTTCATCAGAGCAAATATCAATAGCAAATAGCTGCTAGTTAAGAAACTAGAGGTTGCATTTCTTGTTACATACCAGTCATGTGACGTGGTGAGGGACAAGAAATGCAAATGCTGATGACTTGATAAGTGGCAATTTGTGGCTGAAATTTATGCTGCTCAGCTTAGGTAAAGGTAAAGGTTCCCCTTGACATTTAGTCCAGTCGTGTCCGACTCTAGGGGGCGGTGCTCATCCCCGTTTCCAAGCCATAGAGCCAGCATTTGTCCGTAGACACTTTCCGTGGTCACGTGGCCAGCGTGACTAGACACAGAACACCGTTACCTTCCCACCATGGTGGTGCCTATTTAGCTACTCGCATTTTTACATGCTTTCGAACTGCTAGGTTGGCAGGAGCTGGGACAAGCGACAGGAGCTCACTCCATCACGTGGATTCGATCTTACGACTGCTGGTCTTCTGACCTTGCAGCACAGAGGCTTCTGCGGTTTAACCCGCAGCGCCACCACGTCCGCTGCTCAGCTTACATTAGTGTAAATATCCAACTGGATTCTGGCTGTTCTGTTTGTAAGATAGCAGAATGCCAAACTGAAAAAGCTCCATTTTCTTGTGTGTGTTTCTTGACTATGTGGACTGTCTCTAATCCCGCCTTCTGTAATCAAAGAGGGACTGTTCAAATTTAAAACAAAACTGCCAATGCCACAACCCCACCACCACCACCACCACACACAAAAATTTATACAGGTATTAATGTTTTTGGAGGTTTGAGGCATTGGCAGTTTTTCCACGATGTCTTTGGGTTTATCTAGCATTCCATGCTAGAATATTTTCAAAACACAACTTTGGAAATGTAATTTGAAATGCTCAGAAATCAAAGACAATACCTAATTCTAGTGCTTATATTTATTTATTTATTTATTTATTTATTTATTTATTTATTTATTTATTTTATTCAAAACATTTTACTCCGCCTTTCTCCTCTGAAGGAGAAGGACCCAAGATGACTAGAATAGTACTACTGCTTAGAGTAGCAGGTCACACTAGAGTAGACCCAGAAAGAATTTGGTGAGTCAACTCCTCTGTAATTTCCATGGACTCAAATGGGCCTATTCCTGCTGTGATTTAATTTAGCATCGTAAGTTTCAAATAGAGTAGGTCTATTCGAATCAATTGAACTTATGGAGGAGTTGACTCATCAGATCCCTAGTGATTCAATGGGCCAAATCTAGCATGACGTACTATGCTAGGCAACAGGGTTTCAGCCTTCTTCTTTTTTTGAACATTTGTTTTATGGTTTACCTATAGTTAGGTGTTGAGACAGTTATGCTACAGGGCTCCTTAATGCTGTTTGATTTTTAATTAAGAATCAGTAGGAAGTTAAAGCTCCCCCCCCCATTTTTTTTCCTTGGTAATACGGGAAGAGTGACTAAAGGGAGGGTCATCTGGATGTGGCTGAACTACAGCTTCCATAATTTTTACTAATGGCCATCCGGGCTAGGACCAGAGCATTACTTTACTCAAGTAACAGGCCATTATCTCTGGCGTTACTGCAGCCCGAGGAAATAATAATGTGTTATATTTCTCATTAACAGTGTGTTACTGTTAGCATTGCCATTGCACTATTGAATAAGAAAGGAAATGCTCTCTGGTTCACTCAAGAGAATCTCACAAGTAGCCTTCCGCCTCCAGCAGTAAGCATTAATAACATTAACTTGTTAATCCTGTTCACTTCGGTGGGAGTGTGACTCTCTACTCTTAGTGTGCATGATAGGATTGAGGATAGCCATAAACAGCAACCCACCTCTGTTGCCCTGAATGTTTAGAGGCTAAGGATTAGAAATCCTCCTTTTGCAATTTGCCTTGGACTAGAGTTCAGGAGATGGAAAGGAGAGGAGGGAGATAAAGGTGGGTGGGGCAGGGGAGACCAAGAGGAAAGGCTAATACCTGAAAGACCCTTCCACATCATCCTGGGAAAAGTGTCTGATGATCTGGCAAATGGAAATAGGTCACAGAGGCAGATAAAGGCTCCCTTTGGAGTGTGCCATCACTCCCCTCTCCTCCCACACTCCCTTTCTCCTTGAGTCAACTTCCTCCCTTCTGCCTCCAAGGCAAAGTGAGCCACCTGGTGATTTTTCCATCTCCTCCCTCCCACTCTGAGCCCAAACGCCCCTACTCCCACCAGACCAGGAATAAGAGGCAGATAGCCTGTTCTCATTCCATTGAAAAGGAGCAAATTTCAGGTATGGACATTGTAGGGGGGGGGGGGGGAGTAACTTGCTGCAGCTCATTCATGCAAAATAGAACTCATTAGAGAAGCAGTTGCCTCCAAGCTCTGACTACAGCTAAATAACATGAGTGTCTGAATCCATTCATTTCTAAAGGTTCAGCATGAACTTAACTTTGTTTCCAGAAAACTAAATACAACAATGAATCCCCTTTTTACTCATGCTTCTACCTAAAGCTTCCATATGAACACATGCACAAATTATAACACCTACTCACCTCTCATATACTGTAGTAAAAATGAATTAAAAGTCTTGGCATACATCAGCTTTTAAATATTTCTCCTTCAGCCAGGGAACAAAAAGAGGTAAAAATTGTTACCGTAGCAATTAATTTGAAATAGTCAGCTAGCCGTCAGATTTTATGCTGGGAGTATGACTAAAAGGGTAATTGAGGTTGACTGCTAGGGAGTGGAGGATTGCATCATAGAGGAATACCAGACTGCAATGTCTAAAATGTTTCCAAGTTGACATGTTTGTTCATTATCCCATGCCATTATTTATACTGATCATTGTATGACTGAAACTTCTGAATACACAACAGGTAACTGTTTATATATGCTTACTTACTTTCGTTGTCTGTTGTTTCAGTTCTTAGCTTTGTAAATTCACTACAGTCCTGACTGCATGGAGTAGGGAAATGGAGATTTGGCCATAATTATTGTTGATCAATTCAGATATCACCTTAAATCATCATTTGGACAAATCATGATTTGCAAATCCAATTCACACCATGTTTTCTAATTTTGATTTGCCAGCCAATCATACATCAGTGGGCTAAATCTAGTCTTAGTCTCACCTAGAGTATATCCTCATTTGTCATTGTCAAGTTTTAATTGGTCTACTCTAGATAGGAATAAAGTTCAATCTAGCTCACTTTTTGTTATTTTAGACTTCATACCCAACCATAGCTACACCTTCTTGACCAAGGTCTGGTGTTATGTCTAAATGGAGCTATAATAATAGTAATCATGTGCCATCAAATCAATTCTGCCTTATGGCGACCCTTTTCAGGGTTTTCCAGGCAGAGAATTCTCTGAAGTAATTTAATTTTCCCTTCTTCTGGGGGCATCTAGAAAATGGGCAGCTTGCCCAAGGCCACACAGCCTGGCTCTACTTGCAAGAAGCATAGTGGGAATCAGACTCCTAACTTCTGGCTCCGCAACCAGATATCTAAACCGCTGAGCTATCCAGCCAGCTAAATGGAACTATAGCCTGAATAAAATTTCTCTGCTACTGGAAGCACTGTAATAGCTATGGCTGATACATTATTATATTGGTCAAACAGTATGTAATGAGCTGTTTGAGAATAAGTGCTCAGTACTGCTTCGTACTGTCTTTGTTTTAAAACTAATTCTGCATGACTTTTGTCTTCCATGAAATACTATTCTCATGAAAAAAAAATCTACATTCCTGCATTCTTTTATCTTCCACTTTTTGCTTCATAAAGGAAAATGTCATTTTGGAGCTGTCCATTGTTCTGATAACAACAGGTCTGCGTTTCTAAAGATTTTCAGTCCCAGAAGAATTAATGATGTAAAATAGACATTCCCCTTTCATTTCTGGAGATCTTATATTTTCAGATACAGGTTCAAATCCCCACTAGTCTTGTAGAAGCAGTAGTTTTCACACTGAGGAGATTTGGAGGAGGTTGGCTCTCCATAAATGAAACTGTAAGTGATGTTGTTAAATCCCAGTTCCTGTTAGTCATTTTAAGCATGGCCAATGGTGAAGGCTCATGGGAGTAGTAGTTCATCAGTACTTGGAGGGCAACAGATTACCCAGCCCAATCCCAGCAACTCACAGAGCTTGAAGCTGTGATTGTGGTTGCTCTTTGCTTGTCCCTAACAAGTGACATTTAGATGCAGACTATTTCTCGACGTAGATGTTCAGTTTTGGCAACCATGGCTCATTGGTGGTGTTTCCATGGGCATGGCTGAGGTGAGCAAGAAGAACTTTGGATGTGTTGCATGACATCAGTGTAGAAAGGATGGTTTGACAAGGTCAGTAGATTCTGTTTTAGGAGACACCAGTTTCCAGTGTTTAGATGTACAGAGCTGTAAACTGAGATGGGCAGTAGGTTGATCAAAATAGACCAACAGATCAACAAGGATTTCTGACTCCTAGTTAGATAACAATAAAACCAACAACAATAAAATGACATCTCATCACTACTGCCCTAAATTATGCTAGTGGAATGACGAAAGCTTGGGATAGTCAGGAGTGGAATTTTGTCTGGAACAACTAAGAATTCCATACTTGGAGTAAATTCCAGAGCTCTGGATTCTCCAACCATAAGTGTATGCCTTTTCCATCAGGTTAGAGGTTGGTGTATCTCAAGGTTCTAGTAAAAACACCACCACCCAAAGTACATATTGCAAATCTGCTATCCCTTGTTTTCAAGAGGGTGAAGTTATCCTAGCAGATCTATAGGTTTGCAGCCTGTAGGCCACAGTCCCAAGTATGTATTTCAGCACATGTCCCAAGGGCCATGCTTGATGTATGAGCATAAAGAGGAAAGCAGGCAGCAAAGAGAGATGTTTGTTCTGATGTTTGTCCTGTGGACCCACATTGCACCAAGGTGGTGGCATCAATATGGACATCTGAATGAGTGTATACAGTAGGTGTAGAGGGTTTTGCCCTCTGACTGAAGTCATGCTGCTGCACATCACCTTCCATGTCGTGGACAACACTTGACAAGACTCCTGAGGGGGTGGGTCACAGGAGCTATGAAGAATTCATGGCATTCTTTGGAAACTCAGAGCTCTCAGATCAGAACCCTACAGATGACAGTGCCAAACATAAAGTGCTTTGTCACCCAGAGAGCTCCATTTTACACAGTTCTCAGTAATCAGCAGTAGTGTCTGGTTTCCTGCTGTGCCTACTGCAGTGGCTGTCACATGCTGCATTTGTCTTACTCAGGCTTCTCCAGAAACGTAGCCTGCTGTTTCAAAAGAGTCCTCCCTGTAGCACTGTATCCATGATGATCTTTCGCCACGGTCTGTTGTTTCCTCAGCATTATTGTCAAATCCGCTTCTTCATCAGACCAGTTCTGTGATGCAGTATGAATTCTAAGCTCAGCATTCTCAGCACTGCCTGACACTGTGAAAGCCTTGTGACTAAAGATGCCCTTTTGTTTCCTTCTCTGGATGGTAGCTGGCTCTGAGTCATGGTTGCGCGCTTTCTCTCTCTCTCTCTCTCTCTCTCAGTCAGTCAGTCTGTGTGTGTGTGTGTGTGTGTGTGTGTGTGTGTGTGTTTAATATCTTGTTGTGGAGTCATTTCTATTCCTATCTTTTTTGCCCTTGGCCAAATCTGCTTCTAATTCCTAATGACAAGAGTCTAATGTAGCTCTACTGAAAGTTACTTTGGATTTCTATCTATCTATAAACAAGAACAAATGTAGCCTATGGAGCATTTGGAGGCACATGTGATTAATAATTAATAATAAATAATAAATGTGATTAATAATAATAAATGTGATTAATAATAAATTATAAATGTGATTTATTTTGCAATGCTTCGGGCTGTCTTGGGGTTGTAGGGAGTTGTGAGCAAGTGCTCCATAGAGTTCCCCTCCCACTCAGCTGGGCCTACCTGCCATTTTAATTTCCCACAGTGCTCTTGATGCATCGTCATGCCAAAAGTATTATGTGACATTTAAATGGCGGCTAGACTTCATAACTGTTACAAGAACCAGACTGGGGAGCCAGCGTCATGAGGAGATGAGGGAACAGTGGGCCTTATTAGGTCACAGATGGCTGGACAGGTCAATGAGTTTGAATATTTGAGGTTCTAGAGCCAGGGGTCAGAAGTTGTGCCTCCTGGGAGAAAAGTCAACCGGTGTAGTCTTGGGCAAGCTGCATAGTCCCAGAGTACCTCCAGAAGGTACCCTGTTTCCCCGAAAATACGACCTAACCTGAAAATAAGCCCTAGTAGGATTTTTCAGGATGCTCGTAATATAAGCCCTACCCCAAAAATAAGCCCTAGTTAAGTGAAACCCTGCCCTCCACCATTGTGCAGCAACCAGAAGATGACATGACTGTATTTGAATAAATGTAGATTGTTGTACATGAAAAAAATAAAACATCCCCTGAAAATAAGCCCTAATGCGTTTTTTGGAGCAAAAATTAATATAAGACCCTGTCTTATTTTCGGGGAAACAGGGTACTTCTGATTAATTTCTGTCAAGAAAACCTGCAAAGGGTCAGTGTAAGTTGGAATCAACAGCACTTAATAATTATATTATTTATTACGTTCCTGAGTCCCAGGGATGCTAGGTGGTGACACTAGTTATACCTTTATTAATGCCATTTTCCTTTAATCTCAGACCTAGTCGTCACTGAAGTGGACAATTTGTGTCTGGACTGTACCAGTTAGAGTCTCACACAGTGCAGTATATTTCTTTCAAGCTACCACCACCATTACCACCACAACCAACAACAGAAAACTATTTAGAATACTAGAGAAAACTAAGGTAGGCTAGAAACTGTCTTCTCCAAAAGCTGGCTTTCTACATGAAAGGAATTTTGGGGGGAGAAGGGCAGGAACATTGAACAGACACATTTCATGCCAACTGTGTGAGTACAAACCAGATACAGATTGACTAGCTCAATAAGAACTAGGCTTCTGACATTGGCTTTTGGGGAATAATCCATGCTTATTTACAGTTTCTTTTCTTGGAACTTATGCTGCAAGCCAGATATGAGAACCCAAGAGTCTACAGCTTAAAATGACACTGACCATATTGACTATGGCAGCAGAAGTCTCAATCAATCAGTTCCACCCATCTGTTCTTTACAATGTTTCATTTCGTAGGGTTGGCATGTTGTAAAAATAATCACAACTTGCCTTGCGTGTGAGCGTGCATGTGCACTTGTGCGTGCTTCTGTCTGTTCAAAGCACTTCACACATATCCTTAATGCAATAACTCTGTTCCATACCCGTATTTCAGATAACAGGCTGAGAGGCTGCTGTCACTCACACAACACAACCTCTGAAGTTCATAGTACAGTTCGATTCAGAGTCTTCAGATTTCATAGCTAAGTGATACATTTTTGACACAGTTTTTATCAAACTGTTTGGCATAGACTTTTTAGTAAATATATGAAAGCCTCAGGCAGAAATCTTTCGACAGTGATTTTTCCATGTGAACCATAAACTTAGATAGAAACCCCAGATATAATTTCTTTATTGCTGAAAAGATTATGTTAAAAATTAAAGTGCGCTAACCCTGAATCATTTATCCTTGCCTGGAGTCTATTCACTTACTTGGTATGCCAGAAAATACAACTAATCAATAGCATCACCTGAAGAATATAAAACCACATATGTACATTGAAGCCTTGTGATTTCAAATCCAGATTTGGCAATTTACTTTCACTATCCAAAATATTAATGTATTTATTTATCATTGATTCTTCATTTGCTCTCTTTAATTATATTGTCTGTTTTCTAGATTCGGGTTCTTGCTTACTTTATGCATTGAATTATTTTATATTTGTTATGGTCATGCTATGTTAACAGTTTTCTTTAGCATGAAAACATGTTTAACATTCTTAAATGATGAAAGCAAACCCCACAATATCAATATTTTAGCACGTCCTATATGAAACACTAGCCTGCTGGATAGCACAGTGAATTAGGATGCTTAGCAGCAGAGCCAGGCATCAGGAGTTCGATTCCCACTATGCATCCCAGAAGAACTGCCAGCCTGTGCAGCCTTGGGCAAGCTGCACAGTCCACAGAAGAAGGGAATGGTAAACCACATTTGAGCACTTTATGCATAAGACATCCTGGCAATGGTCACCATAAATGACCATAAGTTGGAACTGACTTGACAACACATAGTTAGTTAATACATGGAAAAGCACATCTCCATCCCAGAAATGCTATTAGCTGAGTAAAGATGGATGAAAACAATCTGGCATATATAACCTTATACTGTAGGCATCCTACAGTCTCGAGAGACTATGGTCTTATAAGTGTATCACTATCCAGAGTGGAACCAAATCAATTCTAGGTTCTGCAGAGCACGTGACAGACACCCAACATGAAATAAATATTATACTGTGGCTGTCATTTTTAACTGGACCATCCAATATGTCTGTATATATTTGAACCAGTAAAAGTAACATTAAGTAAATGACTGACATCCAGATATGCAAGATTTTAAAAAGGAGGTGTGGGGGAGAATGTATTGGAAGATCCACTGAAGTCATTAAGAGTAATTTTTTTAAAAAAATGAAATCTGCAGCTTAATTGCTTTTAGAGCAATGAGATAAAAAGGAGAAAGTGATTTCTGCAGCTTGTGTGGTAGAGCGCAAACAGCAGCACCTGGCAAGATTCCATCTTGTATATAAGCATGAAAAGCATATGAGATATTCCCTCCTGTTGTTTTTCATCATCATTGGTTTTAGGAGTGTGCTGTTATAGCTTTGTGAAGAAGAAGAAGAAGAAGAGGAGGAGGAGGAGGAGGAAGAGGAAGAAGAGGAAGAAGAAGAAGAAGCTGCCAGCAAGCCAATTCTGATTTATGATGACTTTTTCCAGGGTTTCCTAGGAATAAAGTACAGAGAAGTGGTTTACTATTCCCTTTCATGTGGGGGTATCCTGGGACTGTGCAGCTTGTCCAAGGCCTCACGGGCAAGGCAGAGTGCCAAATCAAACTCCCAACATCTGGCTGACTCACAGAGCTATCCAGCCAACCTTGTCAAACAATTATGATTTTATTTTTCAGGAAGATTTAAAAAAACCCACTTCCTGTTAATTGGTAGACTCTCCACTTCTGTTTATTATGTTTATATGTGGCTTAAAACGAATTGTGTGCCCCATTATCAAACAGCCCTGCTTGCCTGATTTGGCACTTCTGCTGCTTGTTTGTCACACCTTTTGGATGTCCTTCTCTTAAAGAAGTGAGAGCCAGTGGACAAACGTGGGCTTTGTGTTCCCCTCCCACTTTTTCCCCTGCTTGCAGCCATCCTGTGAGGTAGGTTAGATGGAGAGACGATGGCTGACCCAAGGCCAGGTTGTGAGTTTCATGGCTGAGCAGAGCTTAAACTCCAGTTGCCTTTGATGCCAGCCTCATTGCACTGCACCCACTATACAGGACTGCCTTTGTATCTGTAGCTTACCTGTCTCAGAACTGCCTGATTTATAGTTATGGCCTTGCATTTGCTGTACTGCTGCCCTTCAGTGAATATAGACTCGGCTAGTGAAGGAAAGAGAGTGTGATAAACCCAAGTCTCCTTCTTGCAGGACAGCCTCTGTGATTAGATCAAACTGAATTATATCCATATCTATCTACATGTATTTATTTTAGCTGTATGTTTGATGAACAGGCACAATTACTTTACACTGAATCAGACTTCTGGTCTCCAATCCCAGTATTGTCGGCTGTGACTGGGAGGAATTATCCAAGGTATTGGGCAGAAGTCTTTTCTGGACCTAATACTCTCTCACGAGAGAGAGCATGAACAGAATCTGGGAAATCACTGTGTAAAGTGCTCTACAAATCAACTGCAATTCCTTTCTTCAGTCATAAATAAGAAGAGGAAATAACGCTCAGGAGAAGCTTCTGTAATAATAGAACGAACCAAAATGTTCCATGAGGTGATATTAGGGTTGTAACAGGAATGGAGCAACTGAAATTTTGCCATACGGCACCAAAATTTAAAGGTGACTCTATCGGTGAGTGTGAGGAAAATAAACAGCAGTACTTTCTGGCCCTATTCATTTTTCTTTTCTTTAAAACCTTAAACTTTCTCTTTCTTTGGATGAGACATTAACATTCTCCTCCTCCTTTTGCATGGGGGACTCTGGAGTGGATGGAGACAGGACTGCTTAGCCTCAGGGCCAAAATGGTAGATTATGGCTCTGGTACGTTGTTGTTGTTGTTTAGTCGTTAAGTTGTGTCCGACTCTTCGTGACCCCATGGACCAGAGCATGCCAGGCCCTCCTGTCTTCCACTGCCTCCCGGAGTTGAGTCAAATTCATGTTGGTAGCTTCAGTGACACTGTCCAACCATCTCGTCCTCTGTCGTCCCCTTCTCCTCGTCCCTTCACACTTTCCCAACATCAGGGTCTTTTCCAGGGAGTCTTCTCTTCTCACGAGATGGCCAAAGTATTGAAGCCTCAGCTTCAGGATCTGTCCTTCCAGTGAGCACTCAGAGTTGATTTCTTTCAAAATGGATAGGTTTGTTCTCTTTGCAGTCCAGAGAACAGCAAATGATATAAATCCAGGGCACCAGCCATTCAGGATTCAACTGTAGTCTGAACTGCAGAATCTGTGGTTTGTTTGTTCCATATTTCAGTCTTGAGTGGCATTCAACAAAGTCTGCAACAGCAAATAATACAGTTTCTGGAGCATTATAATGTGTGTGTGAGAGGCATTATCTAGCTAGTGTTGATAGAAAACAAGACCATCCCCCTAGTGCTGATATCTGGAGTCTTAATCCCAACAAATCACAACACAAAGTGGCAATGGAGGGGGATGGTGGAGAGCAAAGAAAGAAATCAATAATGCCACCTGTACAGAGGGAAAGGTCTCGATTCTCTGACAGAAACAGTCTGAGCGGAAAGGATTTTGCTGCATTTAATCTGTTGGCCACATGACAGAAACCAATGCCCTCACAGCACAGTCCACATCCTTGCCGAGCTGATTGGTTACGGGGGAGGGGGGAGTTCTGCATCTATATTAGTACGAGATAAATCCTCCCCTGCCGGTATCTGATTTAATCGGCTGCACACACAAAGGGGGGGGGGGTGTGCCTCTGTGTTTGGTACTCTGAAGGCTGGAAATGAAGTTTGGTTTTAGCAGTCTACACTGCTTGCTTGAAGCGGGATTGCCTAGCCCCCAATAAATGATCTTTCCTGTGGTATGTAGTTTCTAGGCTTTCTTCATATTAAAATTCCTGAATAAAAGGTGACCTGTAGCTGAGAATGTAAAGGGAATCAGCAGCATGCTTTGGAAGTGAACAAATAAGTAATGTGTATCAGTGGGGTTCTGGGTTCTCTTAAACACCCCTGTGGCTGATATAATTTGCTGCTCAGCCTACAAACGGCAAGTGCTATAAAACGTGTATAAATGACAAAGTTGTGTCTTTTTTGTTTTTTTCCAATCACCAGTCTTACTGCAGGGGCAATTTAACCTCCAAGTACTGGGTCGGTGTAAATATTGATATGCTTTTTCTATTCAAAAGTATGATTGTGCCTGCTGATGGGGACAGTGGCATGGCTAAATCAAATAATGTTTACCTTTTTAATGATTCATATTGAGAAAAGGAGAGGTTTTATTTCAGAAGTTAATCCATTATTGTTTAATCATTGTACAAGGAACCGCTAAAGTTGGTAAGTATTTCCTTACTTTTTTCCCGACCAGCAGGCAAGATCATCAGCAAATTTAGTGGAATGGAAACACACCCACACCCACACCCACACACACACACACACACACACATGTTCCCTTACAGCCTTCCTCATTTTTGACATGTTATTGGTGAGACGTCTAGTTTTATGAATGGCAGAACAGGAATGATACAGAATTCACTAATTAGAGTCTTTTAGAAGGCACAAAATGGCAGACACGGACTGCCGCTGGTAAGGATACATGGTTTAAACGTCCTCATATTTCATAGAAGGTCCATCATTCTTACTCAAGCCTGCTGACAACACTGCTCAGGCAACTCATCCCAACTTTTCTACTGACTAGGGGTGCTGTGTAGATTTAAAAACACACACACAAAAAAAACACCCCTCTTGATTCCAGCATGGACTCCATGCCCCTAAAACAGCTCACAGGCAGAGCCATTAAGAGCCCCGTTTCAACCATCTTCATGGGCAAGCCCCATCAAAGCTTTAAAATAATTTGAGGAAAGAATTTCTGAAGGGAATGTGAGGTCAGATTCTTATTCCATAGAGGGAAACAGACATCATCATAAGTTGCAGTTAGTGTTGGAGACAGTGATTAAGGCAGTCTTTCATGTCTGAGAAGTCAGACTTTGAAGGAATCCTGTACTTAAGAAGAGGAACTTACAAAACAAAACAAACCAGTCTGCAAATACTGGAAAGCAAAATAAGCTCCCACTGTGACACTCACAGACAATCAGCCCTTAAGGAGCTAATGCTTCCACTCATAGGCTATCTATACACCTGTTTGCTCCTCAAGTCTCTTGCCAGATTTAGGATGCTTTGCTGGTTATGTTCCTACAGCTATGGCAGTTATGTTGCCTAGGGCAGCCATTCTCAACCCTTTTTGTCCATGGACATAAACACAATATGAAAGAAATATAGGCTGAATCAGGATTGTATAAGTCGTATAAGAAACTGTATTAAGTGCTGTATGAAGAATTGTTTCCAGTCTGAGGCCCCCTTCAAATATGCACGGGGGCCTCCAGAGCTCCCATTGAGAATAGCTGGCCTAGGGCATAATTTGTGGTTGTACGGGACTGAATGCACACCCACTCCCATGCCTGTTCTGTTTAGTTTTATGTCGCTCTTTCTTCCAGAAGGTTAGTAATAATATTTTAGTGAAGGTGTTCTTCGTGTGGTGCTGTTTCCCAAACTCAAAATCATTGCCGGTCCTCTAAATGCCCCACAGCTTCCATCAGCCCCACACAGTGGGGCAATGGCAATGGACTTTCAGAGTTGCAATCCAAAATATCTTGAAGGTCAAAGTTTCCCAGCCTCTGAAGTACTAGGGTTGCCAGGCTTCTGGGCGCCAAGTACAGTGTCAGGGAATTGCTATGCTTCTGCAGGTCTCCAGGCAGAGAGAGAGAGAGAGAAAATCCCAGAGTGAGCAGCACTGAAGGAGGACATTTTGTGTATATGGCGGCCTGAGTGCCCACCTGCATCCAGCAGGACTGCAGACCTTTCAATTTCCACAACCCAGGAGGTTATATCTAACAGGGGTCTCTGCAGGCAGCCATAAGGAGGTGAAGGTTGCTTGTTCCATCACACATTTGCCTTAGTTAGGCTCTTATCTTATTGGTCATGGCTGAATATTGCACAGTTTTGCTGGCTCTGTGATACAACAGTACTAAATTGAAATATAGGTTTGGGCAGCGATCTGAGGAGAAGGGTATGTATTTTCCCCAGTGGTGTTTTATTGGGGTCAAGATCAAAAAGTTTCCATGACAAAGATAGCTTTGGTTACTTAAATGGTCATACAAGTAACCCCACTGCTCAGAAACCTCCATTCGGGAAGGCAAAAGGATACCGTTTCCTTTCCTTCTCAACAAAACAGACAGGTAAGGGAACCATTTTATAGCACACCATTTTGCTAAACTAGGCAAGGAAGGTAGTTTGGGAAATGGGGCCGGAAGAGAAGCAGCAACATCAACCTTCAGCTTCAGGATGATAATTAAATATTTTCATTTCTCTTCCTGTAAGACATGGGTACAGTTTTCAAGTTCTCTAGTGCCATAAATGCTGATCGGTTGCTGGGATATGAGAATATTTTATAGTGTACCACAACTGTGTTGTCTGGGCCAGCCCAAGATATTTTGCAGCCTGAGGAAAGAGACAAAGTGGTGCCCCACTAGGGTCGCCATGTCTCAGGATATAGGGCGAAATCTCTTGACATAGCTATGTTTCATTGAGTCTTCTGGTGCCTGAGAAGGCTGACATTCCATAGTAACTAATCAATCCTGTTTTGTGAGCTTTGTCCTTTCACCTTCCCCCTCCCAGATTTCTTCTGCATTTTTCCAAACGTCATGGCTCTCCAAGGCTGTTGGCACCTTCCCTCTGTGCACGAGAACTTTTATATGGGGGTCTATAAATGAGGAGGAAAGAAAACCTGAACAACAAATATTGACTGAATGAATAAAATGGTTAAAGACTGTAGGATATAATGGATATAAAATGGTAGAAGAACATTAATGCTCAAAAATTAATAACTATTAAAGAAAATGCAGATAAGATGTTTTATTGATGATATATGATCCACCGATGGTACACAATGCCAACAAAATTTAAGAAAAAAAGATATAAGAATGTTTTTAAATAATGTGGGAAACGTAAAACACAGGAGGAGACATTTATTATGTTTGGTGGATATATAGGGAATAATTTCATAATTGGAAGATAGCCTGGAAAGCATAGATTAAAGAAGAATGTGAAGGTCCAATTAGGGAAAAGATAGATTAGTAACTATAGTAATACTGGAAAATTTGCTGTTTTTCTTTTTATCTCTCTTTCTAATATAATTGTACAAGTTGATGTAAACGTACTATCTCACTCTCTGGAATTTTACCCTCTCCCTATCCACATCTGCCCCCCCAACCCTAAATTCCCTTCCCCATAATCCTACCCCCATTGAAAAGAATAAAAAAAAATTAGAAATATAAATGAGGGCATACAAGAACTGAATCAGAATAAGTATACAGTGTTTAAGATACTTATATCCTTCCGTCTAAATATTAGCAAACTGTTCCAGAAGCAGTTATTATATGCATGTAGACACACTTTTAAAAGTGAATCATGTATATTTGTAGGGTTGATTTTGCAGTAGCAAAATTACAGTGCTTCAGCCTACTTACCTGACTTTCCTGCAGTGCACACACTCTTCAGACTATCCTGCCCTTTCAAGTTAACTAATTTTACTGGAGTTTTTCCCCTCTTTCTTTTTGCTAGGAACAGATATGGATGATGGAATAACTCCATTGATATAATATGGCATTCCTTATGAGCCTGAATTAATCTGAACATTAATATAGTAGGAAAATTCAAGTTCATAGTTTAGAATAACCCCAAAATGAAGCCCTGAAGTGGCCTAATTGGATTTCTTTTGCTTTCTTGAAACCTTAGGTTGAGCTCTTGGAATTGTCTGCTTGCAATTATCACGAGATTACATCAAGAGTCAGGAATCTGGGGCTTTCCAAAGGTGTTGTTGAACTACAACTCTCATCATCCTTGAACATGGACCTAATAGGCATTGCCGTATGGGAGCTGCAGTCCAGTAACATTCAGAGAGCCATTTTTTCTCTATCCCTGCTCAACGTAATTTAAATTGGGAATTAGGATGATTTCTTATTGGGCCCAATGCAGAAATAATCCATTTGGTTGTGCAGTTTGAGCTGCATTCTTCAGTCTAAACCCTCCTAATTTCATACATACGGCATCCAGGACAGGTGTAAGATCTTTATTTTGTTTTTGAAAAAAGTATAGATAGGCTCCAGTTCCTAGAAAGAAGGCCCACAAGTGGAAGGCAGCTTCCATGCATACAACTAAAAATGATTATTTTTAACTTTGTCTTCTTTATTGAAAGTATTTATAGGCCATTTTTCAGGCACACCCATTTAACATCACAAGATGATAGAGTACACAGTAAGGTTTCCACAGATGATCCAGGGAGACAGTCTTTCAAACCTCCTGGTCCCAAGTCAATACATGTTCATGTAAGCATGGCAGTGTTTCATTCCAACTCCACTGATCTGGATGACTGTTTCCTTTGGTGGTCATGGTGTCCCTGGCCAGACCTGCTACAAGTCAATCAGGCCCCCAGAGTTTCCTACAACTGGTCTCCATGCACCTCTGCTTTTTTATATATACTGTGATCAATACTGACTTGCTCAGTCCAGATCTATAAACTGGAATCTAGTGGACAGAGATGCTTCTCTTTCACACAGTGATCAGGGTCGGCTGGTGGTGTTTTTTTTCCCCCAGAAGTGTCAGAACAAGCAAAGAGTTCTCTGTCCTGCAGTTCTGCTGGAAGAGGGAGGAATGTCCTTTCTTTAAAAGAAAAGAAAAGAAACGTGACGGGGATAGTGTCCATTTTGTTTTGGACACCTCTGTATATGGATCTCAAATATGCAGGAGATTTATTTATTTTATTATTTATTTAAAATCCTTTTACCCTGCCTTTCTCTCTAAAAAGGGCCCAAGGCAGCTTACATCATTAAAAGGCAATATTTAAAGCTGAAAAACAACGAGTATACAAAGGTGGCTTACATCATAAAAGAAAACAATATTTAAAGCTAAGAACAATAGGTATAGAAATATTAAAAAAGAACAAATACCACTCTGAGAAACTGTAGACAGCAAGCAATACTAAAAACACTTTCAAAGCAGTAAGGCATAACAATCCATTTAAAAATCCCTGTCAGGCAGCCAGTCATTGAGGGAAAGCTTGCCTGAAGAGAAAGGTATTCGCCTAGTTGCAGAAGGACAGCAAAGATGGGGCCAGCCAGGCTTCCTGTGAGAGAGACTTCCAGAGTCTGGGAGCAGCAACAGAGAAGGCCCTCTCCTGTATCCCCACCAAACACATCTTCATCTAGATCTCCTTCATTTCAGTAAGGTTTTTAACCCTGAGTAAGCATGTGGAATAAGGTTGTGCAAGAGATTTCCTTCCCCCACTCAGGTTACAGATTGTGAGTCCCTCAAACTTAAATCCAAGAGATTTAAGCATTTGCTTAACTTTCCTGGGCTGGACATCTCAATGAGTTAGGTATCTGACTCTGCAGCCAGAGGTTGAGAGTTCCATTCCCCACTGTGCATCCCAGGAGAAAATCCAGCCTCTCTGGCCTTTGGCAAGCTGCACAGCCCCAGAGTATCCCCAGAAGAAGGGAATGGTAAAGACCTTCTAAGTACTCTGTATCTAGAAAACCCTGAATAGGGTCACTACAAATCAGATTGATTGATTGATTGATTGATTGATTGATTGATTGATTGATTGATTGATTGATTGATTCTTATTATTCTTAAAAAATACCAGGCACAGTCAATCAAAATTACAAAAAAAACATTGACTGGTATTATATGAATTTTAATAATTAAAAAAACCCTAAATATATGTTAAATATCAACACATTATGTATGCTGTTCCTAATATTGCCATTTTTTGTAGTTCTAATTGTATTGTTTCTCAGGTCTGCAACTGCTCATAGTTCTGTGTGAAATTTCTTGATATTGTTCCCAAAGTCCCAATGACTACAGGGACCCCTGAAGTGTGTTTCATCTACAAGCGAGATGTTTCGATTGCCATATCTCGGTATTTTGTTACTTTTCCCAATTCTTTATTTTCAATTCTGGCATCCCCTGGAATTTCAATGTCAATGATCCAGACATTTCTTTGTTCTGTTGTCTGGTGTATTATGTTCAAGTTGTCTATCAGTTTGGATCTGGAAATCCCACATGATCTTGACTTTGTCATTTTCTCTACCTGATGTTCCCATTAATTCTTTGAGGCTAGCAAGTTATATTTTTTGCGTAATGACCAGTACACTGATTTTGCCACTCTATCATGTCTAATTTTGTAATCTGTTTGTGCAATCTTTGGACATTCACAGATGACAGTGTCATCTTTTTCTTGGCAGAGTTGACATTTGCTGTTAATACTCATTCCTTGTATCTTAGCTTTCATAACATTAGTTTGGAGTGCTTGTTCTTGTGCAGCAAAAATCAAACCTTCGGTTTCTTTCTTAATGGTTTTAGCCATGCCCATGTAGAAGTATTGTCATGCCTTCTATCAATATTATTCAGATCTTGTATGTGTAGTGGCTTATTTTTCCAACTGGTTAATTTATTTTCAAATTATTGTTTCTCATACTGAGTCTTTGTTTCTGTTGTTTTCAAAGTATTCTCCATTTTCACCACCTTAAGTAATATTTCTTCACCATTTAATTTTGATTTTAAGATTTTTCTGAATCTTTTGATGTGTTCCCTTTCTTGTCAGTTCTTTACCTTCTGTGTGCAGGTTGTTATCTGCTTCTAGTATTCCAAGTTATTTATAATTTTCATCACTTGGTAGTGATTTTAGAATATCACCGTTTTTAAACTCTATTCTATCTAGTTTTTGAATCTTGTCACGTTTTATAGACAGAGCTGCATATTTGTAAATTCCAAATTTCATTTGCATATCTTCACTAAATATGTTTAGCAGTGATTTTAGCTCCATGAAACTTTTGATATATAGTTTTAGGTCATCCATGTATAACAGATGCTTGATTTTTTCCTGCTTGTTCAGAAATATGATAACCCAATCCAGTTTTATTTAAAATTATTGGCATGGGGATTAGTGAAATGTTAAACAGCAGTGGTGATAAAGAACCCCATTGAAATATTCCTTTTTCGATGCTGACTACTACTTGTTGTTGTTGTTGTTTTCTTGTTTAAAAAAAACAGGCACAATCAAAAATTTAAAAACATTGACTGGTATTATATATCAGATACATGTTTTAACCAAAAACCTAAGTATGTGTTAAATATCAGCACAGTATCTTCTTCTTCCTCCTCCTCCTCCTCCTCCTCTTCTTCTTCTTCTTCTTCTTAATGCAATTACAAGAAGAGATGTCAGCAGTTTAATGATGTTTTGTTTGCTAAACGTAGTTTGCAACAGTCACTAAGAATTAGACATCTAATTGGCCAGTGGGGAACAGAATACTGAATTAGGCAGGTTTCTATGGCTCTTCAAGCTGCTACTTCATGGCAGGAATTCTTTCCATGTTCGTGTAATAGCTAATAGTGGCTAACTGATGAGATACTGGGGTACACCTCAGTTGCACTATCAGTTTGGTTTTGTAACTCGTGGTGATGTTTATATTGACATTAATAACACTATGTCTTTAAAAAATGTTATCATACAAACCCCTATCTTTCACTTGTTCACCTATTTGCAAACCATTTTTCCACGATCTCCTACTATGTGGGATGGGAGAAAGAGAACATTTTCCTTTCCTAAAGCAACCAGACTGATACTTGTTTTCACTTGTTTTCACTGGGCACATTCAGACACATATTGAATTCTTCAAAAAACCTCTGGGTTACGAACGTGGGAAATTGTGCTTCTGTACCCACGATTCAAAAAGTCAGGAAATGACTTGATATTGCTGAATGATAGTCCTGTAGACTGCTCTCTATGTCTGTGCCAGATTTGGTGCTGATTAGAGACCCTTGTTATCTCCACCCGTGCAGGGGTATTCGTATACGAATACCCCCATCTCTAGAGCTGATCCAAGGTCCAGTTTCAAAGTTATATTTTTTTTGTTTGGGGTGCCCCCATTTTTTGTGTTGCCTTATGAAATGCTGATTTGCTCTGTTGCACAATATGTATTGCTGTACTCCTGTGCAGCAATAATAACACAAGACAAATAATTCATATGTGTATTCAGATGTCCATTTAGTGCCAATCTGAATGGGTATCTGCTTGTGAAAATATTTCCTTTACACTGCATCATTTTCAAAGGGATGACCATTCCAATACATGGCAGACACCTTCCCTCTTTCTCCTTGCACCCATCCTGTTGCAAGAAATTCACACCCTCTCTCAAAGGAGTCCGAATTTTGCCCCTCAAACCAGGAGCTTATTTCTTGATGAGATGGAGGTCAAATTATTCATGAATCACTTCCACCAAAACTGTCTTTTCAAACTGATCCAATAAGAAGATGTTTGAGTCTCTGAACATCAGGCATTGGTTCTAAAAACTGCCTGATTCATTTTGTCCTTCTTCTTTATCCTCTGCTCTGTAGCAGAGCTGTAAAATTAATAGTACCTCATTAAAGCAATTGATTGCAAATATCTTGCACAGCAGTAAACTGCAATCTCAAGGGGGGCACGTGTAGCTGGAAATCACAGATTGGTCTTTTGGGTGTCATATTTTTTGCAAATCAGTAAACCCATTCAATTATTGCATAGTGTTCTATAAACAAAAATCTCTCTATGTTCATATGGAGTACCATTAATTATTATTAAATTTTCATACCCTGTCTCCTTTCCTTAAGAAATTACTGATGATATTTTACATGTTCCAAAGTGCTTGTCTGAAGAAGAAGGTATTATAAGGTATTCGTTCTTTTCTGATCCCTGTGGTTCTCAGTTAACTGGAATGCGCTGCTAAATTCGTAATATTATAAGCTCATTAGAAGATATATTCCTGTGAACAAGTATCCAAATGCATACCATGATTCAGCTATATAAAATGTAACCACCAAAACAATGTTTAATAAATCATGAATACAGTACATAGTTTTTGGAATAACTGTACCTTCTGAAGTTACCGGACTGCATATTGAGCTGTACCTATTCTTGAGGCATATAAAAAGGTAGCATATTGTGGAGAGAAAATACATTTTAAACAAGCTTGGGATGTAGTTTACTAGGACTTCAGTGATATGTTAGGAATTCATCAGACACGCCCCTATGGTTGTTGGGTCATAGAAAAGTGTGAACCTCCTTCTCTCTGGGTGCAGCAAGAGAGAGGTGCTGTAGCAGTTCTGTCTTGGCCGCTGGGAGCAATCTCTTCCAGAGTTGCTGTTCCACCACTGTGGCAGTGGGACTAAGTAGTATGGGCACTATCAGATCATGAGAAGAAGAGGGCAAACGTCACCAAAAAGAAATGAGAAAAAGATGAAACTGCTATGCATACAACTACATATACTAATTTCTATGTACAAATGCAAAATTAAAAATTATTTCGATAAAGTAAGCAGTATTACAATGCTTTTCCCAGAGGGGGGAAGTCTGTGACCCTCTGTGCCTCCTAAGTTGATCATCCGGGTGCTTACTGTGGATGGACAACTTCAAGGTCCCTGATCTCCCTCCTTATCCTTAATCAGATTTGGATTGTCAGCTATTCAAACAGAGGAGACCTTCCCAAAGAGAGCAGTGACCTGTATAAAACAAGCCATCGGGCCATCCTAGGAGGAAGAAGAGAAAGGGGGTGCTCTGTAGATGTTCCTTCCCTCCCCCCACACTTTAGATCTTAGCACCATGCCTCCTAGTCTTGATGAAAGTGGCTCTTACTCTTCTTTGGCTCACAAGCTACTAGGAAAATCTAATTAAAATTATGGATCCTTTCCCAAGAAAAATGTGTAGAAACCCATGAAGCCCATCCATGGATCCCCAGAAAAATGTGTAGAAACCCATGAAGCCCATCCATGGATCCCCAGAAAAATGTGTAGAAACCCATGAAGCCCATCCATGGATCCTGTGCCAGACATTGGCCAAAATAAATCACACTAGAACAAGCCCATTGAATCAATGGGGATTTAGTGAGTCAACTCCTCCATAGGTTCCACCGATTCAAATGGGAGTGTTCTAGTTGTGACTTACTTGAGCATAGTATGTTGCAGTTAACGTGAGTCAACTCCTCCATAAGTTCCCATTGGAATCAAGGGAACCTATGGAGGAATTGAGTCATTATATCCTTATTAACTAAATGTGATTACTTTAGTGTGATTTACTACACTAACCAAGAGGATTTGGTCCAGAGCAACAGCTAAAAAGAAACTTTATTTCAAGCAAGCAATGTGAGAGTTTGTGGGGGAATAATCACAAGGTAATTTGTAGCCTTTTGGTCTCAAGAGCCAGGGTGTAGAAATTCCACATCTTGCCACAGAGACAGAAGAGGCTCAGCCTTACAAAAAGAACTGATCATCTCTCCCAGATATGTAACATTAATTTCTGGACAATTTTTTCTGCACAATCCATGAAGGGAGTGTGCTTAGAGCCCGAGGAAGTGGTTTTCATCTACAAAAGCTTGCTGTTTGTTTAACTTTTTAGTGGTCCAATAAAAGGTATAGTCTAGTCTTACATTTGCACACAGAAGATAGCTAACTTTAACACTTGTTTACTTTTTTTTAAGTGTATTAATTTTTGTGTGAGGAAAAAAAATGAAAGCAGTTAAAATCATAATTTTGATACTAAAAAGAAATAAAGACAACAACATAAGGACATTTCAAACAAAAGAAAATGACATTTTCATGTTCAGAAGTTGCCGGATGTATTGGCTGAAATCCAGCAGTAAGCAGCAACTACAGCAGGCCCATTGGATCAGTGGGGATCTGATGAATCAACTCCTCTCTAAGTTCCATTCATTCAATGGGCCTACTCCAGTTGCAACTTACTACTGGATTTCAGCCATTATGTATCTTTTTAAAATGTGTTACGTACCTCATCTTGCAAAGTTTTATGTCACTTTTCTGTAGCAATTGCTGGACTGTGACACAGCTAAAATTAAAAATTAAAAGTCAATATATCACACAATACCTCTAATCAATTCAGTTTGTTTGGTTTATTGTGCCTTGTGAAATAGCACCAGTTATGTCAACATCCTCTTTCCCAGGTTTAATTAATTGGTGCATGTTGGCAAGCGGTGCCCTCCTTTTCCCACAGACATCATTGTTGTCAAAGAAAAGTGAACCTTCATGATGAAATCATACTCAGAATGACCTTTTGCTCAAATTGAACTCACTTACTGCCAATGAACACTGATTCTGTGGGACTATTTTGATTACTCTCAGTCCCTCCTCTTCCCTCTATTTCCTAATGCCAATGCTCAGACATCTACAAGCCATGCTACTTGGTCATAATAGGAATAGTAATACAACACACTCTATATGATACTACACTAGGTTGGGGAAAGGGGGTATTAGAAAAAGGGCATGGAATTTCCTTCTTTAATCTCCAATCTGTGGGCCAAACTACAGGATATGCTACCTTTACAGTCAAAAGGTAATGAAACATTATTCCTCCAGAGACAAATTCCTTCAAAGCTATCATGCCTGTGCAATTACACTTGCAAAATTTACCTTCCAAATTCAAAATAAAAGGAAACTAATTTGCAATGTGCTGGCCTGGGGAAACTTGGGTTAGGATAAATGTCTTTTACTTCTAACAGGAGTCCCACTTCCAATACAGTACTGACAGTATTGTTTAGTATGAGCCTGGGGAGAGATAGACAGAGACAGAAAACAAACAGCAGAAGTGATTAATTGTGACTTGCATTTTTTGTTTCCTTGACCCTCCCACATTCAAAATGGTTTATCCACTGAAAAGTGAAAGATAATCTGCTTCTTATTTGATTATGCTATATTATTATTATTATATGGTTACACCACACTGAGTTTTACATTATGCCATTTGTAGGCTTTACCCCAGCCTCCTTCCATTAATCTACATAATTTTTCCACTGCCCACACTCACAAAGACAAATTATCACTGGGGAATGGACTAATGCAGTCCATTCCACTCCTTGTGCTAACTATATTAACAATCTATTTTATTTTTGTACTGAGAATTACTTTTAATACCTTGTCTTTTGACCAAAATCTCCCTAACTAAGCCCCCTTCAAATGCCTTGATATGGAGAATATATTTGTGAGGATTTTCATTGGCCTTAAGCAAAAATGTTAGAATAATATCAGAACTGCAGAGCTGAATGGACCCTATGCCTCATTGAGTCCAGCCCATCAGGGAGTCACAGTGGGAAATCGAACTCCCAACCTCTGGTAGAGACCTAAACCACTGAGCCATCTTGCAGTTCGTCCACCAGAAGCTTTTTGTATGTAGAAATAATTGTCTCCATTTGCCTTAAGCAAGAATTCTTTGAATGGTATCTGAAGCAAGACAAATGAAGGACACCCTGGTCTTAGAGGAGTTCACAAATAACACAGCAGGGGACCAAATGCAACCACAGATCTCTCTTCTACACTACAGAGAGCATCCAACCTTAGTTCTTAGTCTCATATCCATACTATAATGGGCATCATGATGAAAAGAGGTAAAGATATTTTACAGCAGTTGCTCTTGGTCCCCCTACCTCATCTTCACAATGGATATAGGTGATACCACCAACAGATGTGTGTGTATATCTTTCTGGGTTTAAGGCACATCTGGAATCATGACACTAAAGGTGTACATGGACGTGGGCATATAGCTCGCATTTGGGACTGCTAATGGCACAGTCTTGTGTAAGCTATTTCCCCACAATTACATGATATATGGGAAATAGAGCTCTAGCCTGGCCCCAATCTGTGCCCAACTGGACTTTTTTTGGTCTAGATGAAGAGCTACTGCTTTTACCAGCTGGACTGGAGCAATTTCCTAACAGACAGAAGAGTCACTTTAAGGAAGATTGCTCCTGGCAAAACGAACCTTTCCAGTGCAATCAGACACGTGCCTTTCCTGACTTCTGATCCCAGCCTGACTCCCCTCCCCTTCCCCCTGCTGTTCTGTCTTGTTTCTACATGAGTGGTATGCCTTAAGCAGAAAGCAGAAAATATTTATAGGAAAGCATACCCATAGATTTTAAAGGGTGTTGTGTTAAGATTTGCATATATTGGGGAAAGTGGGGGGATAATCACATAAAGGACAGAAGTCAACAAAGCTTACCTTGCCAGGGATAGTTCAGTGGTTTTACTGATTGCACAAAGATGTAGCTACAATGTTGGCCAATCAAGACAGATGTGTTAGCGACACACCCTTATCCATATTGAGGCCACAGTTTTCTATTAGTTAAAAGTCCTGGCTCTAGATTTCTATGAAAGTAGGACAACGGTGGAAACACCAATAGCTTGAGAGCATTTCAGGCCCATTGTCATCTTGAACAAAATACACATCCGACTGAATAATTGTCCAGCCATGTGGAATTGTATGAAACATCTACAATTTGACAGCTCTCCCTTTCCTCTCTCATTTATATTTCTAAAAGTCAACGAAACTGACTTCCTCATTGTCTGGTTTAAGATATGAGAGCCATTGACCCATAGAATTATAAGCCCAAACTCCAATTGTGTCATTTGGAAAAGAGAGAAACAATGTGTGTGTGTGTGTGTGTGTGTGTGTGAGAGAGAGAGAGAGAGAGAGAGAGAGAGAGAGAGAGAGAGAGAGAGAGAGAGAGAGATCGGAGAACTTGGCTAAGAGAGTCTCAGTCGATTCTGGGAGCTTTTAAAATGAACAGCCCTCCCAGAATCCATTTTTGATGTTGGACAACTGTGTGTGTTGGGCTTGCAAGTTATTTCTTGCCACTGCTTTTATTTTTGAGGAGCAGGAAAGGGAGGAATTGAAGAGAGAGGAGTTGACAATACAAAGTGGGTTTTGTGGTGATAGAAGAACATGGGGCTTCCTCTTCTCAGAGATTTCCCTGAATATGTGTGTGTTGGGAGGCTCACATTCCACGTTCAAAACCTGCTTCATTTAAATCCCCACAATTCAATTCTGAACAAGGCTTAGTTTAACTCTTGCACCAGACCAGTCTAGTCTGCTAAACTATACAAACAATGGCAACATATAGATCAGAAAAGAACTGTGCAGCCCTGCTCTATACTCCCTTTCCCTTACTTAAAGCAAGTTAATAATAATAAGTCACATATCTGTAATATTTTACAAAGTAAAGTGCTTCCTTCACTGTGTCAGTAATCCTTCCAACAATTCTGTAAGAAATCATACCCACCTTGTGTTTGGTGTGAGGCTAACAGCCAGTGCATTATCTAAGCTCGTATAGTAGGTTTATGGCTGGAATGAGATTTGCAGCAAGAATTTCTTGGCATCACAGCTCTGCGGCACTTTGTTCTAGAGTCTTAAGTCAGACTTTTGAAGTGTCCCTTTGTTTGCTGTCGGTAATAATTGTTTTACCGTCTTCAACCTTGGCAGTAGATGTGCTTCACCTGTTTCCACCAGCAGTTAATGGCCTAGATGGGACTGCCTGTTCTGTGATGTTTGTCAAAGAAGAGCATTAGTATGGCTTCCCACCCAGATCTCTGCCTCATTGTAGAGCAAGATGAGGACTGCACATCACCCAGGATGAAAAGGCAGGGCGTTCATGCTGCTTCAGTTTTGGAAATGTTAACAAACACCATTTTTATAGTTCCCCAAGGGCTGCAGTGGCAACAAAGAAGGACATGTGCTGACATTCATCCTTCAGTGGAAAAAAATCTTCCTGTAGATAAGGTTTTGGCAATTTTATTTGGCAAAATGCTCTGTGACACACCTGGCCCCAAATCAAATAATCTCTACTCAACACAATTAGACTTTGGGGGCACTGCAATAGGGTTTGGGGGTACTTCCAGAGGAGTCTTTTTATTGTACAATTCCCTGCCCCAGTGGATCCCAACCTTGGGTCCCCAGATGTTCTTGGACTAGAACTCCCAGAAATCCTGGCCAGCACAGCAACTGGTGAAGGCTTCTGGGAGCTACAGTTCAAGAACATCTGGGGACCTAAGGTTGGGAACCATCAACCTACCTCATTCATTGATTTATGGGATGTGGAGGGGTAGTCCAGGTGCTGTCATCTTTGGGAGTTTGAAAAATTACTTTTTTGGACTATGTCTCCTAAGATCTCTCAGGCAGCATGAGCACTGGCTCTAGGACAATGGCCCCAACCTTGGGTAACCCAGATGTTCTTGGACTGCAACTCCCAGAAGCCTTCATCACTAGCTGCACTGGCCAGAGTTTCTGGGGGTTCTAGTCCAAGAACACCTGGGAACCCAAGGTTGGGAACCACTGCTCTAGTAGCTATAGTTTAAAAAAAAAATCCAAGCTTTCATCATCTCTCCTTTTAACTCAACCACATTGCACCACTGTTCTTTTCCTTTTTTTGCACAACCACAAAAAAAGGGTTCTCCCAAACACCCTCAATGATCACTTCTTTTCCTTACCAAGGTTGATTTCTCTTCTGGTCCTAACTTTGGAGGTGTTTGAAGAATTTGGGATAAAACTTGAAGGTGAATTCTTCCCTTGAGGCCATCTCTGCTTTCCATTGGCTTTGTGGTTCAACAAAGGTTGACAGGATGGTGTTTTGACACAAGAGAAATGAATCAGTTCTGCTTCATGATTGCACCAAGCCTACAGTTGGGTTCGTCTTTAAGCAAATGACTAATCGCCCAGAAATAGAACAACATCACCTTGGGAACAATCTATGAGTGTTCTCTAGCTCATGAGAATTGCCAGCCACAGTTAAATGACTGGATGGCGAGAGCAGTAATCTAAGAGGAGCTTTTGAAAATACTGGAATTGACGCACACAGCACCAAAAACAATTTGTTGGTGAGAACACTCATCTAATGGTGTTTTTCCAAAGTGCTCTGTAACACAGAGATGTCTAACATGCAACACGTTTTCACTTCATTTCACTGAGTTCATTCCTCTCTGTTGTGATGTCTTTTCCTGTGTTCTAGGCTTGCAGGCAGGATAAAGGAAACCTCTTGATCTGCCCGACCTGCCGACACACTCACCACCAAAATGGCGGAAGATGCTGACATGCGCAATGAGTTGGAAGAAATGCAGCAGCGTGCTGACCAGATGACTGATGAGGTGAGGGAAGAGGGACCAAAACTATAACAAGCATCTGCTGCCTTGCCCAAAAGCTCAAATCCCCACCACCACCAAGAAACAGAGAGTTAAGACTCATGTATTACTTTCTGAGCCCCTCCATTTCTGATCCTTAGGTCGGGAGAGGCTGGACCTGTGAGCTTTTCCATGACAAGCAGGCACTTATCTGCTGAACTACAGCAGAAAAAATTAGATACGGTTGAAAATTTAAAAATAAAAATCCCAAGTTTCACTACTGCCTTTCCCATAGGACAGTGAAACAGAGAAGGGTAGTACTGAAAGTCTTTGGCTTCTGCCTAGTAAGGATGCTTTCCAAGCTGCCTGATATAATAGGGATTGTATCAGAAGGTCATAAAATTGGAGAAGGCTGTTCTAGGTTGACCACAAACAGACAGTCAATTATAGCTAAGTAACTAGTGCTGCTTATGGGCTTCCCATAGGCATTTGGTTGGCCATTTGTTATGGGAACAAATTGCTGGACTAGATAGGCTTTTGATCTGATCCTACATGGCTCTTCTTAACATTCTTATCTAGTTGTAGATTAGAAGTGGGGAGCCTCTGGACCTCCAGATGTTGTTAAACTCTAGTCAGCACTAGTCATTATGTCCAGTGATCAGAAACAATAGGAGCTGTTAGTCCAGCAATGACTGGACAGCCAGAGTTGCTCCATTCCCAATATAGGTCTATCTATTTATCTGTCTATCATCATACTCCTTTTTAAAGCCATCTTGACCACTCTTCTGGACGAAATATGGACTTTCTAAATAAACAAGGATATATTGAACTATTTTACTAAAGGCCTGTTGCTTCTTATAAGAGTTTTGCCTGTGCAGTACCACCACCTAGAGCAGCTCCATAGTAACTGGTACCAGCATTGTTCTCTGTGGCCACTAACAATATTGCTGTGTCCCACCACCTTCACTCACAAGCATTGTGAATTTGGCACTGTAATATTCTTCTGCTTCCCATGCTTAAAGCTTAGATAAGAACCGTGTCTTTGTCAACCTGAGGAAGCTATGGTTGATTCTGGAAAACCAACCAGAACAGGTGTTGTGAGAATAAGTGATAGGATACAGAACCAAGTCTACCATCTTGGATTGCATAGTCTCAGGCTTAGAGAAAAGTGGGATAGGATTGCCTTTCTGACTGCATGTGATGCAATCAAGTTTACCAAATGTAACTGTCTTTTCCTTTTGTTTTTCATTTTTTCCCCTCTTCTCAGTCACTCGAAAGCACCCGTCGTATGCTGCAGCTTGTTGAAGAGGTAAGGGGTTCATGGCTTAGCAGGAAAGCTTTTCTGGGGCACACAGTGGCTTTCAGGACAGAAGCCACCCTTCTTGAAGTCCATGAAGCTAAATACTAGAAACCTTACTAACTGCCTCAGTGGGATTGTTGGATCTATGAGACAGTCTTTCCTAACACAGGACATATAGGTGTGCACTAAGCCAGAGGTTTTGGTATTTCTCATTTTGTCAGTATGCACATCAGCAGTTGTCAAATGTTTTCTGGTAACATGCATACTAACCTCACATGGTGAAAAACAGCTTTGAGCTGCTACTTGACAGTATACTAGCAGCAGTATACGTAATGCAAGAAATGACATTCCTATATATTATGTGCCTTTGTACCTATCATCATGGTAAGTTAAACAAAAAACTATATGCTTGACAAGTGAACATAAGAAACCACCTTAACTTATTTCACTGTGTTGGTCTGTTACAGCTGTTTTGGGCTTGGCGACAAATAATTATGAATGGCATACTAGTCCACAATATAAAAGGTCAAATGTAAAAGATTGCAAGGTGGATCCAAATATTGTCATTCTTAGAGTACATTGATTGAAATTATGACTAAACTATACCTTCCTGATTTCAAGTATGAGTAAGGCAGGATCCACTCCATTGAAATGAAGTAGCTTTCTACTCTAACTCCAATGATAAAAAGCCAGCCTACAATAAGGTGTAGTATGCTGATTCTTATACGCCAGATATCATGTTAGGAGCACCTTTAATAGAGAGAAATGATGCAATGATGGTGTGGCTATTGAGAATTCCTCCATTATAAATCAATTAGGACACTCAGTTGACATGGTCGCTGACTTCCTACTCAACTTGTATTGAGTAGCTAATCTGTAGCTAATGTAAAAATGTCATGATGAAACTCAAAGAAACAAACTTCTAAGGACTGGATCCAGGTTTAGGTGTGTACAGCAGGGCTGGCAGAAGCAAGCGCCCTTACACCATTCTCTCATAGCACACCCCCTTCCCGTCTGGAAACGCTACACAGAGGATTCACATTTCACATTCTCAGTGAAAGTAGTAGTTTTGAGCATGGTGAGATGAAACATTCCTTACCTTGAGAATTCACACATTTGTGAGGCTTATAGGACATTTTGGAGAAACAATATTGTGACTGCCGCCACCCCTGCCCAGGATAGGGGTGGGCCAAGTGGGCTTCCTCGACCATAGGCCCCATGAACACCACTCTTGTTGCTGCTGAAATTCTACTTTGTCGGGGTAGAAGAATGGGGTGTGAGGGTTCCTGAAGATGAATGGCTGTATTGTCTAGAATAGCCATTCTCAATGGGGGCCATATGGCCCCCCGGGGGGCCCTGGCACATTTGGAGGGAACCACAGACTGGAAACAATTCTTCACACACCACCTTATAAAGTTTGTTATGTGTCCTATACAATCCTGATTCAGGCTGTATTCTTTTCATATTGTGTTTGGGAATGGCTGGTCTTGAAGATTGTGATGCGGAAAGCTGCCTGAGGAACAGACTGCTCGTTTCATCACAGCTTCATGCAAGGGAGCCCTAGCAGGCCTTTCCTTTCTCCCCTGCAAAATGCATGATCAAAATTGAATTCTCCATTCAAAGAAATAATGGAAGGGACACCAAGCAGGCATCTCAACAGTCCCATAATGGAAAAAGAAAAAGGAAATGCTGTGCTACCTTTAGGATTTACGAATATGCTTGAGTGTGAGCCTTTGTGGGCTACAGTTCACTTCTACAGATATGGAGGGATTTTCCCCCCCTGCAACAAACTAACATGGGCACCTCTGTAAAAATCCCTATGATTTCTACAGATCCCTGTTCGCTACAGCCTTGCACAAATCTTTCTGAGGGCACCCACGTGCTGTTCCTGTTGGAAAATACAGAAGGTGACATTCAAATCCAAGATGGTATACAGTCTGCCTGAGTTGCCTGTTGTCCTCATCTCAATTATCACATGAACCATGCCTTCAACCTGGCAATATGGGGGTGTCATATACAGCATTTGGTTTATTTCACCTTCCAGACCTTTTCTGACATGGAGCAGTTCTTAGTTATGGAGCCTTTACAGCCCCCTGGCCCATAGTCCTTGCACTGCAGACTGAACCTGGAACTTTATGTTTACAAAGCAATCCTTCAACCTCTGTGCTATAGCCTCCTCTCTCTCTTACAATCTCCAGGGCTCCTTTTGCTGTTTACCAACTCCTTTTGTCACATACCTGTTTCACAGCAAAGGGACATAAAAAGAAAATGCTTGCATTTGGTTCTACTCAGCTTTGCCTTTGACACAGTCTGCCACACCACACCCACTGATCAGAAACAGTATTTCCAGGATGTGGAAGTCAGAGAAAGATTGAAACAGAGGCAGAGATAATCATGACTCTTTCCCCTTGTCAGAGTTCTTGAATCGTCTGCACAGAGATTCAACGGGGAGCTATCAAACCAGGACCCTCATCATGCTCTGAGTAAACACAGACAGGACAGAACTGAAAATAGTTTGATTTAGTTAACCAAGCAGGCTCTTTGCAAACACAAAAAGAAGATAACAAAGGGGCAGATTTAAAAAAATACAATTAAACATTGGGCAAAATCAAATTACAATATAGAATAAAATGCTACAGCTAGTAATTATTTGACTAAATAATTAGTAATTTAAATGCTTCTGGGAGGTTTTACTGACACTGGGGAGAATGAAACATTTCCTCCTTTATGAAGCTAATTTAACATATTTAGCAACTCTTAAATGTCAAATAATAGTCTGTTCCTATCATCTAAACCTAGTTTTATTTGAGAAAATATTATCTCTAGTACTGGCAAACATGAAGTCAAGATATTTAATGCTTAGGTCTAGATGTGAAGAGCATTCTAGGAGAAAGGCAAACCAAGTCTTCTATCCTCCAGCAACTGGAAAGGCAATTCTCATTTTAGAGAGTTTTCTACAACGTCCCTTGACCTACCTCAGCTGCAGAATGTTTAGTCTGCATTTAGTAAAAAGCTGCTTAAGGCCATATGTGTAAAGGAAAACAAAACATGGGGGCAAATCCCCAGGAAAGGCAATAAAATTGTTTGTACAGTTTATTAGTGTGACAGTAAACCTGAAGTGTGGAAGTAGCTTGGAAACCAGCACTGATTAGATGCCTTGTAGCTTCCAGTGAGGCATGGCTGTAGCTTTGTGTAATCAAAATAGGCCAGTTCAGAAACAGTTCAGCTAGTGTTGGTAGCCTATGATTCCGATCCCATGTTTTCCAATGCTATTAGGACTAAGGAGGATTCAGCTGGAAAAATTATATTCTGGTGACTGATCACCAAGTAAAAGCAAGCTAATTTTCAATCGATGGAGGATAATCTGAAATCTCACTGAAGGATCAATCAGGTGTATTTTACATCTTGAGGCAACTCTACTTCTATTTGTGAAAATATCATCCCGGCTTGTTTGGATGCCCAACACTAGAGAGCCATTCCCACTCAGTGCCAATAGCATTGAACTAGATGGATACGACATAAGACAGTTGCCTATATTGACAGCTAGAATGCAGCTAACCTATTTTCGGAGCAGATTTTAATTGCCTGTTGCCTAGACCAGTGGCTTCCAATCTTGGGTCCCCAGATGTTCTTGGACTAAAATTCCCAGAAGCCTTCACCACTAGCTGTGCTGGGCAAGGTTTCTGGGAGTTGTACTCCAAGAACATCTGGGGACCCAAGGTTGGGAATCACTGGTCTAGACAATGGCCAGTGTGATGGCCTTGAACTTATGGCTGCTGCTGAGCACATGGCTTTCCTGAAAGCAAGAAAGATGTGGCTGGATCTCATCAGTGAGCTCACTAATTGTCTTGTCTCTCCCAGTGGTTAACCATGTTCTGCTGGAGAGTGCCTTTGAACCTTGAGATAACATATGGTTATGTGACTGCCACCATCCCCAGAAGATAGAAGGGGCTCCTCTCTGGCCTCAGCCCAGTCCTCTGACTCTGGGTCTGTTGAGAATGATGAGTCCCCCCTTCTTCTTCCTCCTTCTTTTCATTTAAAACTGGTTCCCACCAAGCTGCCCCAGCCCCAGTTCCACCCTCCAGATGTGACTCATTCACTTTTGGACTCCCACCTGGGACCCTGCTCTTGCCTTCTGCTCCCTCAGGCTGCCTTGCTCCAGGAAGTCCACGGGGGGGGGGGGGGTACAGGTCCGAGACAGACGGCCTGCCAGGGACAGCCAGAATGTCCCCATCACAGGTTATCATGGCTAATTTTGATGAAAACTATTTATATTGGAGGTCTGCTTAAAAATACCTCCAATATGAAATCTAATTTTAAAGCAGTCTCATCATGGAACGAAGCTAAACAAAACAACTAAAATAAAATAAAATAAAATCAGAACATTAAAATAATCCCCATATTTAAAACAAACCTAGAGTATACATTTATACAATTTTTAAAAAATAGGCTGAACTAAGTTTTAAAGCCTTCTGAAAGGTTGGCAAAGATGCAGCCAATCTGAGCTCCCTCAACACTGTGAAGGTCCTGTCCCTTGGTGCTGTCAACATCACTTCTCTTGGTGGGAGACACACAAGAGGCCCCTTGATAGAATGTGGAAATTACAGGCAGGTTTGTGTGGAAAGAGGCATTATTTTAGACATTGTGCCCCCCCCCCCCCCCATTATTTAGAGCCAGGGTAGGGAAACTGTGGAGCAAGCCACATTTCACAGGTCCCTTTCTGCAGCTCCCATGACACCTCCCCCACCCCAGCCCAACACACCCTTCATCTGCATGACGTGGAAGGGCTGTGTTAAATATGAAATAGGAACACAATCGTTCCTCTCTCTCTTTTTTGAGAGGTTGTCACAGAACAGTGAAATGCCAATCATTGGCATTAGAAGATAAGCCACTAGATGCACTCACTCTGAGTGGAGGCACCCCTCTCTTCTTTTGGTGGTGATGTCTTTGGTGTAATGATCCCCTAAATATATCAAGGAAGTAGGAACGAGGAAAGAGCTTTTGCAAAGGGCAGTGATGCCTGCTTTGCATATACGTCAGCACTACTAAATCTGGAGCAAATAGTCATTCCCATAAAAATGCTTGACCTCTGGGCCAATTCTAAAGATGAAAACCCTTGCAGAAAAAGGCAGGCCTTCTGGATAAATCTGTTTGGCATTTCACTCTGCCGCTTCAGAGAAGATCAGTTATTGAGGAAAATGCCATGATCTGCTGAGGTTAGTTAAGCCTCTACTGAATGTTTGCAAGATTCACACTTTTGGGGCGGGGGGGAGGGGCAGTGATGAGTGATGTGTACGGGGGAGGGGATGTGATTTTTCCTCCTCTCAAATGCCAGTTGAATATTGAGCATGCTTTGGGGGTGTGTGTGTGAGGAGGAATAATCCTTTTTTGGACTACAGCTTCTAGAATACCCCAGCCAACCACCTCCCCAAATTTTTCCACTCACTTAAGAGTAAGTTCATGAAACTAAGGTGAGTTAGAATGGCACTAAATGATTAATTTTGTTGTGGGGCCATTATTTCCCTTGTCAACAATGTGAATCTTTGGCCACATGCCAAGACAAAGGGAAGCAGGGGTCATACAGCAGATGGCCATCAGGGGGTGGAACTAACACCTAGGTTCACATGCCCCAACTGAAATGGGCAGCTCTTTCACAAGAGGGAAAATAATAATAATAATAATAATAATAATAATAATAATAATAATAATAATAATAATAATAATAATAATAATTATTATTATTATTATTATTATTATTATTATTATTATTATTATTATTATTATTATTATTATTATTATTATTATTATTATTATTCCCCAAAATAATAACATTCCCCAAAATGTCTGCAGATGCCCTGGGACTTGGGAACCCTAAGGAGGGAGGCAAGATTTACAAAATGCTTGAGCCTCCTTGCAGGGGACAACAGAGTTTGGAAGCTTCTCTCATACTGTATTAGATATATCTGTCTGACTTTGTCTGTTGATCTCTTTAGTTATAGACATCTCTGTCAGTCTGTCTCCAGTGTGTATGTATTGCAGGTTTAACGTGCCTGAGTTCTGCTGTAGGTAGTGCTCAGGTTGTGGCTTTAAACCCACCAATCCAAATTCATATACAGGAAGTTCCTGAACTGCTGGGAGAATCGGAATGGAGTAGACAGATTTGAGATGGACAAGATATGATATAGTGCCTTTCAAATGAATTCATTAGCAGATTCCATTAGCCACGGGGCAGCATCATGGCGTTCACACAGACTGTGCTTCAGTGAAGCAAATGTATGTCAAGGGAGGAGAACTAAGGAAATAAATCACAAGACATGGTGAGGAAATGGTTCTGCAAGCCCTTCTTGTGTCTTCAGGCAACTGACACTTGCTTTTAGTATCTTCTACTGGCTGGCACTGTCAGACTGTCCTGGTAGATTAATGTCCCTGTAGCCTCATTTAGAACAAAATGGCTAAACTGCAGCAAATGAAATAAAAGTCATTTAATCGCACACCAATTTCAGAAAATTCAAAACAGGCCTCCATCTGATGTCCACATCCCAATGTGGATTCATAGCAAAAGCAACATTGAAAATCTAATCTAAATAAATTGGTGGCTATGTTCATTTGGCTGATTTGACCCTAGAATTATTTTTTATTTGTTTATTTTGGAAAAAGACACTTTGAGTTCTTATTCTTTAAACCTAAAAGGAGATGCGGATTTTTTACTATCTTTTCCAGTTCTGAATTTGCCAATTCCTGCAAAGTCTACTTGGAAGATTTTTGATCTGTGCTACCTAGCAGTTCGCGGGAGGGAAAATTGGGCAACATAACCAAAGTCTTCTGAAGACTGATGTCTTCTATTTTGACCAAGCAGCTCAGACTTCCTTGCTTGTTTTTGGTGTGTGTGTGTGGGGGGGGGGGAGAATTTCAACTTCATTGCCCCACCACCATTGGAGAATTCCGTCATAGGCACCCCACCAGAGAATTTTCTGCAAAATGCCTCCCCCTCCCCCTTTGTCTCCCATAATTAAGATCAAGAATTTCAGCAGGCCAACTTTTCTCATTTCCTGTATTAGATCCACTAATCAACATTTGCTAAATCAGCATCTATTCTTTGTTTTTGCTTAGACTATTCTTTTTCTTGTCCACATTCCTACCTTTATTGTCTTTCACTCTGAACACCATTTCAGTATCACGCCCCAACAGGAATGGGTACTTAATTTGGGGGTGCTCATAGAGTCACTAGGAGCTCAAGTAACCTGGATGGCAAAGAATGCCTGTTACCAGCTTGGTATGACTATTCCTTGATAGAGACAACTTGGACGCAGTAATCCATACATTGGTAACCTCAAAATTGGACTATTCTAGTGGTCTTCATGTGGGTCTCCCAGGGAGGGGCATTTAAACCACTCCTTAAATATCCCACATACCTTGAAAACCCTGTGAGGGTAACTAGAAGTCCGATGCAACTTGATAACACATAAGAATCAACACATACATGGCCATACCCCTGAGCCTGATTCTGAGGCTGCAGATAGCTGCTGGGCAGCTTGGCGAAGTTTATATATGGTACACACAGGACTCCTGCATTGAAATATCTGCACTGGTTGCCAAGCAAATACAAAACCTGTGCAAGGGGTTACTTTTAGCTTATACTGTCCTCCACCATTTAGTTCCAGACTGTCTGAGGGACCATCTCCTCTCGTATAAACTGTGCCAAGCTTTATGTTTTGAGGATCCTACCAATTGTACTTCAACCTAATGTGGTTACTGTGCAGAGAAGGACCTTAACGTTATCTTATCATGTCCACTGAGCGGAATGGTCTTTCTGATGAAATCAGATGGGCCCCCAGTGCTGGATGAGTCCTCTAGATCCACCCAGTTGCCCAGGCATTTAATTCATTGTTAACCTTACCAGATAATCCTGGTTTTTAATGAATTATTTAGATGAACTGTATCATCTTTATTGTTCTTTAACTCTTGGTTGCATTGTTACACACCGTTTTGGAATTTTTCAATGAAAAGCAGTATAAAATGCTATAAAATAAATGCATGACTGTTTGGGTACCATTCAGGCTGACATTGGATTATCTATAAATCTGGACATTTCACTCTTAGACTTGACTAAGCCCTGACTTTGATGAGAGATCTAGGGATCCGTTAGTGTCTCCTCACTTGTCCCCTTTGCTCAGCTAGGAAACAAGGGTTCTCCTTCTCTTCCTGTGGATCTTGTTAGCTGGGTCTACTTTTGAGTTAGCTGGCTGTCCGTATATGAGCATTACATTTGAACAGAAGGTGCACATGTCCAGTTTATGTAGTTGATTCTTGGATTGTATGCAGAATACTAATGATACTGCTGAAGCTTATGCAGAAAGCCCATATATGCCATTGTGTGGGCACCCAATGGGATATACTTTGTCTGGGTAGGGTTCTGGTGACATCCCCTCACACCACCATCATTTGTATATTAGAACTGTTGGGGGAGGAGGGGATTATATAATCCACACTGAGCCTAGACAACAATTTGTGGAGACTGTTGGTTTCCCCAAGTCCAGCGGAACAAAGTCTGAAATTAATATTTCCAAACAAAAATATTTTCCTTCTTCTGACACTAGTTAGTCTTGCATTGGATACCTAGGAGTTCATCACCTTTCTGTGCATAGCAGATAGACAAACGATTGCTCAGTCATGGAAAGTGGCTGTAAAAAATCTTAATCAGCACTTCTTGGGAATGTAGAATATGGAAATTAGCATCAGTGGAAAAACTCACTGCACACTCGCAATTAAGGTATCAGAATTCCAAAAGAGATTCACTGGGCAGAAACCTGGCTCCTTTTTATTCAGTATTGTAATAATTATACAGATTCTTTTGGTGATCCCACAACCTGGCAATCTCCCAACAGGTGCCATGGGGAATGTTAAGTTTTTCTATACATTCTCAAGTATGGATGTAACCACTTCCTGTTGTTTTCCTCACCCCTTGTCATGCCTTTTGCTGTTGATCCTTGATCCTGTTTTCCCCCATATCAAGAACTGCTTGTTCTCTCACTAATTTCTTTCTTTCTTTCTCTATCTCTGTCTCTTTGCTTCATCTTGATATTCTTGCTGGAATGTAGAGCAAAGATGCTGGTATCAGGACTTTGGTTATGTTGGATGAGCAAGGAGGTAAGTTCAGATCATTTACATAAGAAATTAAAATTATCTTTCCAGGGAAGTGAATAATTAACTGCAGTTATCGATTAAAGATCATAACCAAACAATAATCATGGCCTAAACCTGATTTTTCATCCCAGCTAGAGTAGACTGATTGAATCCATAGAACTTACAGAAATGTTGATGTACTGATGTTCCATTAATTCAATGGCTATATTTTAATAGAAACTGACAGTTGGATTTGAGCCAAACTTATTTTGTAGAACAGACTCCCTAACCTGCTGGTGAAAGAAGGGATCTGGGTAATAATTCCGTTGCACAGTGGCACCTGAAGAACAAACTGCCACAAGTATTGCAAACAGATTTCGCCGAAGTGTCATTACATTGGTAGCGGTCGTGCTTTCAGATGTCAAATTAATTAACTCCCTGATTGATGGATTATTTCTTAAGTGAAAGGTTGGTCATGATTCAGAACTTGGAAAAGCTGTGATCACTGCACTGTGCTCAGGGTTCTTTAACCAAATTTGTATTTGTTTTTAGCAATGTACTGTATATATTGGATAAATGATTTCTCAGTGTTTCAAAGAAAAATGTGGCACTCCAACATGTGATTGAAAAAGCTGTATCTCTGCTAGCTTCTGGGATTCTCTTGGTGTTTGTGCAGTGCGCCTAAACCCTGTATGTGTCCACAGATGATCTGATTAAAGAGACCATTTGTTAACCTTGCCATGTGATCTTTTTTCAGATGACCCTGGCAGCAGAAGTTACTTAAGGTTATTAGGTGTTATATAGCTGAGGACTGACATGGATTATTTGAATGTGCAGATGACCAAGAGTATCACATCTTTTGCCCCCCCCCCCATGTTTTTAGGTTTCCTAGTTGACTTGTTTAGTTTGATGTGGCACATGATTTGCAAGACAAACGCCTCACGTGTCAGCCTCAGTGTAATTAGCACAGAGCAAGAGTTTATTTCTGGAATGAAAAACAAATATCTTTGAGATCGTCCATGTGGTGCAGGGATGAGCTGGGTGCAACCTACAAACCACATGCAGAACCACAAAGCTCTGTTAATAGTACCTAAATGATCTCAGCATTCATTTTACACACACACACACACACACACACACGAGATTTCAAATCCTCATGGATTTGCTGAAGTACCTCTACAATTCAGGAAGAGATGAGGTGGCGGAAGACAATGGCAAGTTTTTTGAAAACAGGAAGCACTACACAGCCATCACAAAGGGCCTCCTCATAGAACCTGTTATTCAAATTCACAGACTCTATACACATTTGTGGCATTGAAATTTGGAAGGTTAGTGTCATAGGGTGAAGGACCAAACGTAGCTCATGCAAGGTGAAGAATTGTTAGTGCTAATATTGCACTCTGCTTTTGGTTGCTATTTAAGATATTGGTCTCATGATTGCCACCAAATCTTCCTGTAGTCAGTGAGGACTAGATCCTTGTATACACATCAGAATGCCTGAACTGCCAGAAACCACATGTGTGTACTTGGCACTGGTTCTCCCATATACAACTATGCCTTTAGCCTTAGACTACTTAAACACTCTCCTTGTCTGCCAAGGCTCTCTTGTGAAGCACAGCCCAGATTCCTTATCAGTCCTATTGATGGGAGCATTTATGAACATTTATGAGTTGCATCAAATGTTTTGCCATGCCCAGCATATTTAGTTATCCTCTGGATTATAAATGTTACAGTGGGCAGTGCCTGAGTGGGTAACTGGAGTGGAGAGTATGGCTGATTATCCCTTTTGAGTACAACTAAGTTAAATAGCTAAGGGAGAATGCAGTACTGTATGCAGTCCAATCCTAAACGTGTTTACTCAGAAGTAAATCCCATTGCTTTCAATATGTCTAACTCCAAAATAAATGGGCATTGGATTGCAGTTGTAGAACACAGTCTGATGCATGTTTACTCAGATGTAAGTCCCAGTGGGGGACAAATGGATTTTACCTTCTAGTAATTGTGTTTAGGATTGCACCCTAAGCTAACAAAGCAAGAAGAGGTGATTGCCAAGATTAGGGTGATTAAATCCTATTGACCTATTGATTTGGGCAGGAGTCCAAATTGGACGCAATCCAAGCCCTTTGGGCTTACTGGGATTTGGACAGGACTGCCACTTTTGGCTGTGCCTCATGAATAGACAATGTGGCCATGGCTTTTACAAGGACCTAACTGGAAGCAAGCTTCCCCAGTGCCAGTGATGTCATTGCAGGATGCAAAGAACGACAATACTTGTGTCACTGAGTGTGTGTGAAGAGTGTAGTCCTCATCACTGAGTAACCTCAAGTAAGCATATATACAACTGAGAGCGGTGCTTAAGAACCCACATCAGAGAGAGCAATTTCCAGGCATGACTGAGGTATACCACCTTCCTCTTTAAAAACTAATTAGCTGTGCTGTTAGGCATTCTACCCACTCATCCCTTCCTCTCCTGGCAATTATCCCTGAGCTGGCAGCGCAAGTATTGAAACAGAAGCTGCTACTGCTCCAAAGCCACCTGAACATCGCCCTGAGCTGAGGTTATATTCCCAGGTTGGCCAACAAAAAGCTGGCTTCTGGGAAGATCTGTGCTGATATTGGAAAGTGATGTACACCACAAAGAACTATGCTAGATCTGATCTCAATCATTTCAGCCATTCCCCCCCACTGAAGAATCTGTTTCCTGTTTGTTTGTTTTTCTCCCCAGGAAAACATACTTGACTGTCTCCCAGTCCCCCTCCTCCACCAGCTTCCTGATGCATTCCAAATGTTTAAGACTATAACTAACCAGCCTAACCAACAGGAGTCAGACTCCAAGAAATTTGGAGGATGCCAGAGTCAGGGAAGCTGCCCTATTTTTTTTTCCCCCAGATGTAAAAGCAAAGCAAAAACGTGCTGCTTATATACCGCCTCATAGCGCTTAAACCACTCTCCGGGTGGTTTACAATTAATTATGCAAGTTACATTTCCCACCCACCCCCACCCCCAGCGAGCTGTGTAATTAATTTACTGACCTTGGAAGGATGGAAAGCTGATTGAACCTCAAGCCAGCTACCTGGGATTGTTAACCCAGGTTGTGAACAGAGTTTTGGCTGCCGTGCAGCAGTTTAACCACTGCGCTACAAGGTTTATTTTGTAGACTGTAACAGATCTGTAGCTAGTTTCTTTTTCTTTCAGTTTTCCCATTCCTGTTTGCTACTCATTGTCTGCCAGACAAAGATTTGGAGAAGGACAATTTAAGAAGTCAATAGACAAACTTCAATTCCACCAACACCTCTCTTTTTCCCCAGCATTTTCCCATTATACTTCAGGGACTGGCCTTTTATTTGATGTTTATGACTCATGCTGTCTTCTTCCTATTCATGTGTGTAAATATGTAAGTGGTATTCTTTTGGTTCCAATGAAGAAAATGAAACAGAACCTGCTTCCATAATGTAATGTTTCTTTCCCCTTCATTTGTTTTTCTCTTTATAGCTGGGATTAGTCTTTCCTGGTTGATTGAAATGTTTCCTGTCTATCTGTTCATCATATTAAGTTAGAAAATTCATGTAGAGGTGAATAACTGGTGATGCCCTAGTGAAGTGAAAGGGTTTGTGACAGTACAAAACTATTGACAAACAGTGGCTAAAATGGCAATCCTATGCATGCTTATCCAGAAGTAGGACCCACTGAACAGTGCTTTCTCCTACGTAGATATGTATAGGATTGCACTGCTAGGTAGCAGCCCTATGCGTACTTAACGGGGAGTGAGTATTATTGATACAACGGGGCTTCCTTCAAAATAAAAATGTGTTGGATAGTCCTGGATGATTGTTAGTGCTATCTTACTCCATATTGCTATTATGAACGATTTTGGATAACTTTTGCTTATGCTGTAATAATAATCACTAATTTCATGATATGAAATTATTCTCAGCTCCTTCTTAATATGTGGGTCATGGTGATGCATAATCAAGGACCATACGTTTTGCATTCATGAAAGCCACGTATTATTTGCATATAAACCCTCTATGGTGGGCTTGATGCTTATGTTATGTTCTAATGCAAATCAGGTGTAACTTCATTAAAGTGAAAGGAATTACATTGACCCTAATAATGTCCTGGAAGCCATGGAATCACCAGGTAAGCAATAAAACCATTACTTACGGTAGTCATGAAAAGAAAGCTTGCTGTATTAATATATTCATAGATGTAGATACACATGCATACATATTTTCCATCTGTTCTAAATGCCTCTGAGTCTGTGGCAGTCTATCCATCTGCTTCTTTGGACATGAAACTGGGTCCTGTGATTATTATAATTCCTTCTACTTCACTGGGGTTACTCCTGGCATATAACAATGTCACTGACAGAGGAATAAGACCCATGGTCTTCTCTTCTTTAGAGATGGACCACGGCCAAAAATTCAGATCTGAAGAGCCTCAGTCTTTGAAAAAGTTTGTATCTGGACACGGATCTTAACTCAACTACTCATATCCATTCTTAATACCATTATTAACTGTACACTCTCTCACCAACTCTCAGAATCAAACCAATTACATTTCCAACCATCATCAAAATCAAAGACATTTGTTAAGTGGAAGTACTGTAGATATTTTCCATAGAAAGCAATCATTTAAATATGTTATAAGTGTACATAAATACATACAAGGTAATAACCCCATTTCTTTCTTTCTCTTGGATGTCATTGATGTCTTAGTAACTGGGTGTATTGTAATATGTTTCTGGACTCTGAGGTATTTGATGGCTCCACCACCATTTACATTTTTTGTTCCAATTAACAGACACCAAACCATTCCTCCTTTCTTTTTTCTCTGTATGTGAATGTGTGTGTGTTTTACCATCTTAGTACAAGGACTTGTTCTTCAGCCTCTAGATTCACTTCCATCTTTGCTTCAATGCATCAGCTGCAATTAATGCATTGACATGCTACCATAACAATTCAGTTCCTCCATCCATCATTTTTTTCACATTTTGTTGAAGACGAACAGCTTACAGCAACAACCAAAAAATTACAATTCATTCCATACTGTCATCCCTTTGTCCTGACCAGAACAACTCGATCGTGTTGAAGAAGGCATGAACCATATCAACCAAGACATGAAGGAGGCCGAGAAAAATTTAAAAGATTTAGGGAAATGCTGTGGCCTTTTCATATGTCCTTGTAACAAGTAGGTACTGGGTACCAGCTCTGCTCTGTAGTGTCCAGTTCTTTGTCACAAGTGAATGTCTGAAGTTTTTTTTTTTCTGTCTTTTTTTTTCCTTTGTCCCTTTCCATCCGCTTCATACTGTGGGGATAAATTACTTGTGTTTAATCAGAACAACTGGAACGCATCGAAGAGGGAATGGACCAAATCAATAAGGACATGAAAGAAGCAGAAAAGAATTTGACGGACCTAGGAAAATTCTGTGGTCTTTGTGCCTGTCCATGTAACAAGTAGGTGCTGCCTGCCTGCCTGCCTAACTACTTGAGCACCCAAGGCTGATCTCAAAAATCACAAAGCCTTGTGATGTTCATCCTTGCTGAAGGCACCTGGGCAGGATGAGCATGTGGCATGCAGAGAGAACAATTCTAGTTCCAATGCGTTCATCTCATAGTGTAGACCAGAGGTTCCCAAACTTGTTTGGCCAACAAACTACTCTTCCCACCTGCCTTTAACATTCCTCCAAGGAGACCCTCTACTTCCATCTGTCAGTATTCAAAATTCCCAAATACAGGGGAAACAATATTGGGGCACCAGCCTCATCTACTCCCCATGTTAGAACCTGAAGCTAATTGCCTGGAAACTTGAATACTGGCATTGGGGTGTGTGGCTTCTCATTAGACCCAGCAGAGAAGAGGAAGTGGCATTTCTCCTGTCACTTCCCCACTGTGGATGGGTTCTTTTGTCACATGGAGAACTAGGTAAGGCTGGGATAAACATGGATTCATTAATTATTTGCAAAATGCTTATTATCATCTCAAGAGATCAACAGTGGCTTGTGGGTTTGCAGTTTGGAAACCACTGGTGTAGACAACAGCGGGATTACTGTAGATGCATTAAAATCAGGCATACCACAGTGAAATCTTCACTGTGAACATTTTTTAATGATGACTATTTCAACATTTTATAATGTGTGTACAGCACAGCATTAATTATCTAAGTGCCCAAAATTATATCAAGTCTATACTTTCCATTTCTGAATACTTTCCCCTCAAAAGAGCATTAAAGGAAATACTGTGTTGCCCATGACATGTGGCCCAAAATGCACAAAGTGGTAATCTGGAACAAAATGATGTCACTATTGCTATTTCTGAGGATAGTTTTTTACACAAGGTCTGGAGACATGACATGGTTTCCTTGTTTGATCCCAAGCTGTGTGGAATTTAAAAATTGGCAGGAAAACTGGAACGAATCACTCTGCAAATGGTTGTTCCCTAATTGGGTAGTGTACACCAAGGAGAAATGTTGAAATGTGCTGAGTTTGCTTGCATGCAAGGAAAATGAAAATGCATAAAGATACTGGATAAAATGTGACATGTGACTTTTGCAGTGAGGTTATAGACATGGAAGAATGAGCTTTCTGAGGAGTATAAGAGCTAGCATGCACTGAATTATTGCATGAATGGGTGACTAAGACTACATTTGTAATTAGGCAGCCCTAAAATTCTGTGTACTGTATTGGCAATCCTTTCTATGTTAGCATTCTCATTCTGTAAATCTAGCCTTATAGTTGTCTACCCAACTGAGAGAAAATATTTCCTCAAACAGGCTCTTCCACATTCTATTATGTAGATACATTTGGGGAAATTAATGTTTCCAAAAAGCAAAGTGTGCTGTTTATATACCACTGAAAGCGATCTCTGGACAGTTTACAGTCTAATTATGCAGGCTACACATTGCACGCACGCACACACACACCAGTGAGGAGGGTACTCAGTTTACCGACCTCGGAAGAATGGAAGGCTAAATCAACCATGAGCCAGCTACCTGAGCCTGTCGGGATCGAACTTAGATTGTGAGCAGAGTCTTGACTGCAGTACTGCAGTTTAACCACTGTGCTGTGAGGCTCTTCAACATTACTATACTTCTTGTATTGCTTTGCAAGACAAGCTCAGTCCTTCAAAGCTATTCTATGTTGAGCAGCAAAAACTGTTCAGCTCTCTGGCAGGTATGAAAGAGCTTTCTGAATCTGTGCAGTTTTTTCTTTTAAAATACATTTCAGACCAAGGGTACAATGCTCTCAGAGTAAATCAGAACTACCAGCACACGGAGTACTTATTTTAACACAGACGTCACCCTGAGGAAGAAGAGTGCAGTTGGGCCTTGCTGCCACAGACCTGTAGAGGCAAGAGAAAATGTAATTAGTGGTATTCATTGGAAAGAGAGGAAACAAAGACTGCTACTGAACTTAGTAAGGATTTCTAAGCGATGTGCTAACCTTTGCTGCAGCCAATTCATAAAGATTTTTCAGATCAATTTGTAATTTTCTGGAGATACAAAATGGTGTAGTCCACCAGTGGCTCTACCACCAAACAGTGACAGAGTACCATGATGGCTGAGCATCGCAACACAGTCCTGTACATACCCTGTTTCCCTGAAAATAAGACCTAACCTGAAAATAAGCCCTAGTATGATTTTTCAGGATGCTCGTAATATAAGCCCTACCCCAAAAATAAGCCCCAGTTAAGTGAAACCCCGCCCTCCACCATTGTGCAGCAACCAGAAGATGACATGACTGTAAAATGAAACATCCCCTGAAAATAAGCCCTAATGCATTTTTTGGAGCAAAAATTAATATAAGACCCTGTCTTATTTTCGGGGAAACACGGTATCTACTGAGAATGAAGCCCCACTGAGTTCAGTGAGACATCGTCTCCTATATGTGTGCAGCTGTGGCCTTGCAACTGCTTTGCCCAGACTGTGAGAACCAACCCAGTGGTAAATTGGCAACATGTTTTGAAAAGAAGAATGTGTTGTTGTAAGAAGAGCCACCAAAATGTTTCAAAGGACAGCTTATCAAGCACCAAGAGCTATATTTTCACGTGAGTCTCGTGAGCCTACCTGTGGTCTATTTTACAATCAAATTCTTAGCATCCCATTCAAAGCTGTTTATGTACCTATTCTATAAGTGGCCTAGGCATGAATAAGTCTTGTAGCACCTTAAGACCTTAACAAATGTATTACTGCCATATGTTTGCGAAACATTTGTTGGATTGGGAGGGTGATCGAGAAAGAAGTCCAAAAAATCACAAAACGATGCAGAAAGCTAGACCATATTATTAATGCAGCGAGAATCAAAATGCTGTAGAGAGTGTTACAGCTGATCTTTCAAGGTAAACGCAATAGGAAAAGAAGTGCCAGCGGGTGAAGAACATGTTGGTTGATGACTAGAAGAATCTAGAAGACTGGTACATACCATTGTTTACAGTTGTCACATCCAAAGTCAAAATAGCTATGGCTATATCTAAACCCTGATAGAAGAGGAATAAGAATAAGAAGAAAGCATGTTTACTTGGAAGTAGATCCTGTTGAGTTTGATGGGGTTTACTCCCAAGCAGGTATGAGAGCAAACAGCAGCTGTGCACCATAATCCTGCACATATTCAGAAGCAAGATTTCAGTGAGGTTTACTTCTGTCATCGTGCTTCCTATTGCCATACCATGCTGTCCTTAGCATGTTGGTTTACAACTTGTTCTCACTGAGTTTGACTAAGCTAGAGAGTGCTAGAGTTAATAAAGACCACTTACTGTACTCCTTCTCCAGAAGCTACAGGCAGAAAAATCACTTTTTTGAAGACATTTATAGAATCTAGTTTGTGAAATCTTTTGATGATTTAAATATATGGCCAAGTGTGTAACATTTTAACCATGTTCAGATCCTATGCTCTGTCATTACCAAGTGTTTAGGTAGAGGTAATATTAGGCTATTATAAAAAGTGATTCAAGTTATATACAGGGTTGTGCATACCTCGTTAATAACAGTAATCAACTTCTTTTTATTGCTGTTTTAACCTCAAGAGCTTTGCTGAAACTGACACCGTTTCTGGGTGTGTGATAAACTTATCTCAAATCCAGTTTGTAATCTTGGATAGGTTTAATCCTTAAACAGCACACAACGCTGCTGCACATATTAATATTGCTCGTCACTGATGGTATGCCTGAATTTTAATTTCTCTGTGGTGGCTCAGTCAAAGATGGCTCTTCTGGAACACTGTGCAGCTGAATTCAGATGGTGGCTCTGCAAGATACTTTCCACAGCCTACTGTTTAAGGTTCTCAACAAAGTTCTGAAGATCCATTTTTGCCTGTGCCTCCCTTGCTGTGTAGGCTGTTCTTGCTAGTGCATTAAGAGAATGTTGAACCACAGAGGCAGCTGTGCTTATGGAGAATGCTTCACTTCTTATTCATGCCTGTAGCTGGTGCATGAAAAAAATAGAAGAATTTCCCTTTCTGATGCTTCACATGCTTGTATTATTATTATTATTATTATTATTATTTATTTATTTATTATTATTATTATTATTATTATTATTATTATTATTATTATTATTATTATTATTATTATTATTATTATTATTATTATTATTATTAATCATCTGCACCCAACCCACTCTGGCCTGATTTTACTTTTTGTCTCTGTGGACAAAGGTTTGTACATCAACTCCCAATGTATAGTTATTCTTTCGAAGTACCGATATATTATTAAAAGATCTAAGCAATTTGCTCTAACTTTGATTCCTGAAGGCAAACAGGCAAACAACTCTCACAACTCTCTCATAACATTGGCCACTTTGATGGCGGTACAGGTTCATAATGCCACATATTAAAGAAAGGAATCTTGGCCATGAAATACTTTGCTCAATGAAGGCCAGATCAGATCTGTTTTGTTTGTGTGTTTTTCACATCTAAGATGATGTGTTGCTGTGATGTGATGTACACACTACCCTTGGTGGTTTTGTTTTTATGTCTGTCTAGCACTACGTTCTCTGTGTTATGTGTCCAAGTATTTGTGTGTCATGAAATACAGCTGAATGTTCTCTAGTTCTGTTTGTTTCTGTTTCTATTAAATAAACCAACAACAACAAGAAAAAAATTTTAATTGTTGCCAATTTGGCAATTAAAATTCACTCCATTGGAAATGAAATTTGCAAGCATTACAACTGTGGCAGCAAAATGAAATGAAAATGCTTTAGTTCAGGTTTATGATATATCGGTATACCAGTACGTCCCCCTTATCAAACACTCATTTGCTTGACTCAGCAATCAGCTTGACACGATAATAGTAAGAGTATTCTTTGGAGACGTTGCTCCTTGTTTGGTACTTGGTTACTCAACTTCTGTTTTTGCATAGGCTTAAATCAAGCGATGCTTATAAAAAAGCCTGGGGCAATAATCAAGATGGGGTTGTAGCCAGCCAGCCTGCACGTGTTGTGGATGAACGGGAACAGATGGCCATCAGCGGTGGATTTATCCGCAGGTGAGCATTGTGGAGTTCTTCTTCTCTTTTAAAAATCCAGGTTGTTGGAGGGTTTTTTTTTACTCCTCCTTTCCTGTCACTGGTGTATTGAGAATGTTTCCATATGCTCCTACAGTGAGTGTTTGTGTTCTTGCTGTTTTTCCCCGGTTGTTATTGGCCAAGTTCATTACTCCCAACTGTTTCAAAAATTTCCACTGACTTTCCATGCCCTATTTTAGGAGGCAACGCATCAGATCAGATGGCAGCCCCCAAATAGCCCAAATTAGCAAGCTTTTGGGAGAGATGGGCTTTTAATCGGTCTCCCTCTTTAGATCCAAGAGCTGGGGAAGGGGAGAGATCCTACAACCATCCCTGTTTTTCACCATGATTCCTGATCTAAGAAGAATGGAAGGCACTCTGTCAGCATTGCAGCATGCAGCAGGACTCCCTTCCCTCTCTTCTCCCGCTCCCTCATCATTTCTGCCGGCTTAAGGAACAAGTGTGGTGTAGTGAACAGAGTGACAGACTAGGACTCAGGAGGCCTGAGTTTGAATCCCTGCTCAGCCATGGAAATTCACTGAGAATGTGGAACTGGTTAAGTCAATCTTTAAATGTCTTGTTTGCTTCGAAAGCCCTGTTACAGTTGCTATAATTTGGTTCTGACTTGACAGCACATAACAAGGAACAAGTTGCTCAGGCAGTAACCAGGAGATGTTGGATGTGATGTGAAGATATGGGACAGTCCCAAACCCCTACTGACAATGTATCATATATTAATCAGATCTTGTCTGCTGGACCATGTGTGGTTTCTCAAAAAATATTGCTTGTTACTGGAAAAGCCAATGGTTAGGGGCGGGGTATAGAAAACCATAACAACATATACAGAACACAGGAAGAGGTAGAGGAAGAGGAAGTGGTGATGATGGTGGTGGTAGTGGTGCTGCTCCAGCAGTGGCACCAGTGACAGCAGTAGATGCAATATTACTTGGGTCTATGAATGGTTTCCTGTTGCCTCAAGCAGCTCATCGTACATCCATGTTTGCTAACAGGATAAAGATTATGCAGCCATTGGTTCTTTCTAAGGCTTTTAATAAACTTTTCCAGTGCATACAAGTAAAGTATAGATGGGGACAGGAAATGAGATGACACCCACTGGCCTAATATTAGTGGACCGTGCTGGACACCATGGCTTGTTTTTGTTGTCTATCTTGGGTGGATCCTAACCATCAAAAGGCTTTTTTCATCAGGGGATAATCCTTAGGGAACTCTCTATATTAGGCCTAGGAAATTGAGAGAGGTGCCATGGCAAGTATGGGAAATAAAGCTCTTTTGTATGAGCATTAAAAAAAAAAGACACATTAACCCTAACACCAAACAGAATAGCAAACTGAGTATAACAGATATGACAGTGGGGACTATGTCCAATGTGCCCATTTTACAGTGTATATTATCATTATTATTTCATTATTTTAAGACCATGTGTGCTGCACTTCAGTACAAATATTTGTTAAATAGCTGACTAACAAGCACTGTTTCAGGGCTTAGCAGTAAGAAATGAAGAAGAGTATTCTTTTCAGTGAGCCAGAAAGACCAGCAGGCCTGAATGACTGTGGGATGCTATGGTATGGTTTGTTCTACCTTTATCCCTCATTCTTCAACAGGGTAACAAATGATGCCCGAGAAGGTGAGATGGATGAAAACCTTGAGCAAGTCAGCGGCATCATTGGAAATCTCCGTCACATGGCCCTGGACATGGGCAATGAGATTGACACACAGAACCGCCAGATTGACAGGATCATGGAGAAGGTATGGGCTGACTGCCATTTGCTGGCTACGTTTCTTGTGCTGGGCCCAAGAAGCTGTGTTTTGAACCCACACCACCCATGAAGTTGTTTAGCGTCAGTGCAGGATTAATTCCACTGGGATGATTTTTGGTTGAATGTAAAGAGGTGTCATTGCTGTGGAATATGGGGCTAGGAGGCTGTTCCAAAGACTTTACAGAGAACATGAGTTTTCAGGATGGATTTTAAGGAAATAAGGACAGTGGATCCCAAAGACATTCTCAGAGGCAGTTCTGGGCATAAGGGGAGGAGAGGGGAGGATAATGATTTTAGAGAGCAGGACAATTTTGGACATCTGAGGATGTCAACGTTGGATGACAGACACTCCCATGTATATCACCGCAAAACAGCAAGGAGACCAGAGCTTGGGAAATAAAATTTTGAATGGATGGGTAGGTGGAGCAACACCTTCCAATGAATTATGCCAAGTGGGAATTCTGGGAGATGTTGCTCCAAAAAGTAACTTTTCCAAGCTATGGGAGAGACAAAGCTATGCAAAGTATTGAAGTTTCTGCTCGTTTGAGGACCAAACAGGAGAACAAGTTATGGATTTAAGGACATTTGTCACCCATTTGTCACAAGGAAGCACAGGGTGAATAATGTTGGTGTCTTCAGGTGAATAAGGTTAAAAGAGGTGAGTAGATATGAGTGACTTCTAAAGCGAAAAAGGAGTTCTGTGCCTTAAATGAAGATAACCTGAGTTGCCACCTTGAATTTATTTCAAAATACAAAACCGCTTTGCTTGAAGGATGCATATCTTGAGAAATAACAATGTCAGGCAAAACTGTGTTGCTTCTAGTCTGGATTGTCTATAATGCATTTTGTTAGTTACAGATATTAAATTAAATTATTGTGGTATGTGTGTTTTTTAAAAAAGCATTGGTTTAGCATCATCACCCTCCAATAGAATTTCTATATTTATCACGGGCTGTTCTGGCAGTGGCAGCCTCACCTATAAGAAGAATGTAACAAGAAGAGACAGGCTGGATAAGATCAAGACCTCTAGTCCTATTCCCTACAGTGATATATATTGGTTTTAACTGGCTGCACTGTCTACCTCTCCTTTTCTCCAAAATTGAACGGGCTTGGAATTTTTCTAGAGTAGCTCTTCCAACCTCACAAAAACGTTACTGCCCACTGATGGAAAGAAGAAACTCTTCTGTGATTCACCTTAAATCTGTTCCATGGATTGTTGATGTCTGTAGTAGTGGGCATCATCCCAGTTTGGGTGTGAGTCCCCTCTTGCTAGGTTCATGAGCTGCTCCCTGCTCTTTTCTACCAGAAGCCTCATCAATTTCAGTAGGGATTCATTTCAGTCATGGATAGCGTACCTATGTTTGCCTTCTAGTTACCTCAGATTAGTCCTAGGTCTCTGAAAATATGCTCTCTCTTTTGTTGTTGTTCATGTTTTGGAATGAGTTTGCTTCATTTATCTTTGAGTAATAATATCACAATAATGGTAAATGACTACCTGGAGGGTGGAGGCTTCCAACTCTGGCCTAAGTCCCAGGTAGAGGAGACCCATTGAAATGAATGGAACTTGTTACTCAAGACTAACATACATCTCACTGATTCAATGAACCTACTTCTGATTAAAGGGGGACTTAGCAAGCACTGTATCTGTGGCTAATTACTTTTTAAAAGTGATTTCCCAAGCTTTGTATCTTCCATTATTCCATTTGTCATTGTTTCTTTTTCACCTTCTATCTTTCTCTTCCTTTTTCTGCCATCCAGGCTGTTTCCAACAAAACCAGGATTGATGAGGCCAATCAACGTGCAACAAAGATGCTGGGCAGCGGTTAAAGACAGCAAGTGCAGGCAGATTCTTCTTAACACTGTCCCCACGGACAGCACTTTCATGCTTTTCTCATGGTATTTACCAACTAGGTTTGCACACATGCACATATCAAACCCTGTTCAGCCCCCAACCCCTGTTGTAAATGTTGTCCTGTGTAAGTTGTCAGCTTTCCAAAAATGATACTTGTAAATTTATTTTTATTTTCCAGATCTCTTTGTTTCCAAAGGTTGTATATAGTATTGAATGGATGGCTATAGCTCATGACAATGTTCACTCCATTTGTTGGGTTGAATTTTTTTCCCCTCCGTTTTCTTTCCTCCCTCCTTCCCTCCACCTTCTCTTTCTTTCTGTCTGTTTTTGGTCAGTGGATATTTTTTTTTAACTTTATGATGTTTTTTGCTGAATGACAAAAAATGTAGGAATGCTCAACTGTGCTGTTAAACTTTTAACTATACAGTATTGTTCTTGTAAAACTGTTAACATTCCACAGAGCTACTCCTAAGAAGTCTTTTCTTTGGGTGTCATGTTGTTTAAGCACTTAAGAATTTGGTGTTCTCTTGGTTCCTCCATTGCTGTCATCCGTTGTTATGAGTTCATGATTAGACAATGTGGAATTATATAACTTATAACAAGCATTGCACTAAAACAAACAAAAAAACAGTGATGTGATTTATGCATTTATTGCATGAGAAATAGACTTTTAGATTCCTTAACTTAAGTGAGACCTTTCCATGGCAGTAGCAACATCAGCGACGGCAAAAAGAAAATAAAAATATTCGCATGCTCGGTATTGGGACACTGTCAGGACTATGTTATACCAGCAAGTTTGCAGTAGTGCCACTTTAATTTCTTTATATATATATGTATATGTATATATACTATATATATATATAGTTACGAGCCATGTTCATTTCTGTTCTTTACTCTTTTCCCCCCCCCTGAGTTTAAATTTTTAAAAAAAAATAAAAAAGAGATGGATTTGGCACTCACCATTTAACCATTGCCAGCAAATTTAACGTTTGGCTGAAACTAAGTCAAGGATTTTTTTTTTTAAAGCAAGCATCAACAAATAAGAAATAGGTGTAATATATAGAGTTTGTCTGCTGCTTTCAAAGACTGTCTTTTTTGGGGGGAGGGAATGGCTACACTATGAAATGTTGCAGAGAAATGTAATTTTTATAAGGCTCTCTTTCTCTTTTTAGCTGCTCTCTCTCTCTCTCTCTCTCTCTCTCTCTCTCTCTCCCCTTCCCTCTATGTGGTTTGTTATTGGTACAGTTCTCTGTTGCTTACCTAGAGCTATGCACACCAAAATCACTGCGATGTTTAGTAGCTGTTATTAATTTAAAAAATAAAACAAAACAAAAATAACCTACATGAATGAAATCTAGATAAAACTGTGAGATTAAATATAGTTGCCGCATGTAATATGAAATTCCTTCTGTCTCCTGTCAGTTTGTGACGTGATTGACATTTTGTAGCTAGTTTAAAAATATTAAAAATTATCGACCTCAGACTTCCTTAGGCTTTTGTAATCCGTTGGTTGGCTGTTTGTTACTCATACAGTATAATTTTTCCCCTCACTGAAAAGAAAGCAATTTATGCCACGTAGTGTAGCCTGCCGGCTGCTTACTAAAGCCCCACAACCTTAAATTCAAAGGAGGGCTGGTGTCCAGGATAAGAAGTGTAAATAAACTGAATGGTAAGAATTCAGTATTTTCCCCATCCCCAATAGTGTAATCTGACTGTTGTTTTAAAGTATGGTGCTTTGTGGATGCAGTTTGCAGAATGACAGCCCATACCGGGGTGGGGTGTAGTGGAATGCGGTAGTCAGGGCAAACTGGTCAAAACGGAATGAATTTTTGGAGAACAGGGAAAATGGGCTCCCTCAGGCTTCCTTCCAAACGCAGAGCTCCTCCAGATCCAGCATTTGTGCACTGATGATACTGGTATTTTTCCTACCATCCAGACAGTGCTTAAGCCGTTTCAAATTATAACAAAGCATAATCGCAGCTGCAACAACAACAAAAAAACTGTTCTTCCATGGTTGTACCACCACCTCCGGGAATTGGGTTTTATTGACCGAAATCCTATTGCTTAGTGTAGTAAATTGCACTAGATTAGGCCCATTGATGCTTCTGAATTGTGGTGCTGTAGGAGACTCTTCAGGGTCCCCTGGACTGCAAGGAGATCAAACGTATCCATTCTGAAGGAAATCAACCCTGAGTGCTCACTGGAAGGAAAGATCCTGAAGCTGAGGCTTCAATACTTTGGCCATCTCATGAGAAGAGAAGACTCCCTGGAAAAGACCCTGATGTTGGGAAAGTGTGAAGGCAAGAGGAGAAGGGGACGACAGAGGACGAGATGGTTGGACAGTGTCATCGAAGCTACCAACATGAATTTGACCCAGCTCCGGGAGGCAGTGGAAGACAGGAGGGCCTGGCGTGCTCTGGTCCATGGGGTCACGAAGAGTCGGACACAACTTAACGACTAAACAACAACAACAAAAAGGCCCATTGAACCAGTGGAGGTTTTGTGAATCAATTCCTCTGTAGTTTTGCTTGATTCAAATAGGCCTAGTCTCCCTGCAACGTACTTTAGAGTACAGTATTATGTCACGACTAGAGTTGGCCCATTTGAATCAATAGAATATATGGAAGAGGAGACTCCCATCTCCAAAGATTCAGTGGGCCTACTCAAGTGCAACTTACTACACTAAACAACAGGATTTCATCCACTATTCATTTGCTTCACTTTTTACCTTTGGCAGGCTTCATGTGGCCTGAGCTTCCACTGGGAAGCTTTCAATTTAGTGCTATCTCATTTAAAGAAGAAGGGGGGGGAAAACAGCATCAAAATCCAGCAGAAAGTCATTTCTAGGATTTCCTCTTCATTTTGAAAACTTTTTTTGAAGGCAGCTGATTTCTAAAGTGGAATAGCAACAGCTGTCTGCTGTGATAGTAGCTATCAGTTTATCACTATTCCAATTAAATGAACAACAACAACAACACTTTAAAAAAACCAGCACAAAAAGTCCAACAGCTCATTTCTAGGGTTTCCTTTGAATGTTTAAAATAGTGGTTTTGAAGACAGTTGATTTCTGAGGTGGATTAGCAGCAGATGTCTGTTAACGTCAGAAGCTTTCCATTTAGTGCTCATTTTTTAAAGCAAAGGGCAGGTGAATGGTCCAGCAGACAAGATTGTTTTAAAGATTTTTGAAGGATTAGAAAGAGGTTTTTCAAGCTTTTTGGAAGATTAAAGAGATGATGATTACTTAAGAGGAAAGAGAAGCAGTGTAGTGTGAACAGAAATTCCAGTAAGATCTGCACCTAAGAGGTACTAAGGCTGTGACTACATGGTCAAATATCATGGGATTTGCTTCAGTTATAAAACGGATGATTTTTTTTTTTACGGATCACATGACACAAAGGCCAATTTGCATCATTCTGGCCTTTTTTCTGCCACCAGGGGCTTCTAATTTTTTCAAGCCAGAAAAATTCAGGTGAACTTTTCCCTGTATGATCAGTTGTTTCCTTCCGTAAAAGGATGGGGACCCATGTGTGTGGGTGCTGTTATACTGACATAGGTAGTTGTGGCATGATGTTCAGAGACTATGGAAACACCTGCCCCGTGATCTATCCCTCAAGTGTCTGCAAATTATATATATAATTTTATATATAACGTGTGTGCTATGGAGTCATTGCATTGATACACTAGTTTAGTGCTAGATTACTTCTGCAGAGGAAAAAAAATTGCAATGAAATTGAAAAAAAAACCCTATAAAATACAGAAGACTGCATATGTTTCTGTGGTATATGTGTTTCTGTGTATATTATGAAGAATTTTGGAAAGCTACTGTCTTTCCCCTAACACTAAACAACCTTTTAAAAACCAAGCAGCTTGACAACAAACCATAAAAGGATCAGCAGAGGTGGGAACAGAGGAAGGAAGGAAGGAAGGAAGGAAGGAAGGAAGGAAGGAAGGAAGGAAGGAAGGAAGGAAGGAAGGAAGGAAGGAAGGAAGGAAGGAAGGAAGGGAGGGAGGGAGGGAGGGAGGGAGGGAGGGAGGGAGGGAGGGGAGCTGTGAGCTAAAATGCAGCTCCGAATCAATCAACATCCACTGTGTGATCACTAAAATCAAACTAAGATAGGCTGAAAATCATGCTACAATCACTTTGATTCATCTTGTCAGTGTCATTGCAGCCTAAGTGGCACCAAATGGAACAAAGCAGGGGGAACAAAAAGGTCTGTCCAGACAAGTACTCTGGTGTCGCTCTTACAGTAGCTGGGAATAGTGGTGATGGGTTTTCCAAGGATTTTGTTGCCATGATGTCACAAATACCTGCTGAAGTCTTCCTTCTTCGTGATATTGAATCTTTTGACTTGACAAGACGACTTGACAAGGAATTTGCAATTCTCATAAAATTCTTCATCTGCAGCTGGCAAGGAGGAGTCCTATTTTTTTCCCCTCATCAAGATCTCCATTATCTTCACACACTGTCTGTATATGACTAATCTTTCCCTTCAAGAATCACACATACACATTTACATTCAGCACAAAATGCTGGCTGATTGTTTAGAAAGATGGAAACACCCCCACTAATGCCCCCGTCCTTAAAAGCCACTGTCAGTTTGCACAATTTGTGGTGGTTACAATTGAAACGTTACTGGTAGATTTTTGGCTATTTTGCCCCTCCACCCATCATTCTTGTTCTCTTCTTCCATCAAGAGGCACGCAAACTACGTTGTTTCAGTTCCTCATCCTCTCACACAAGGATGAGACTAGGAAGGATGCACAGGGCTGTCCTGTTATGGGACAAGGTAGTCTGGGTCTTGAATGAGCAATTCAGAACTATTCGCTTTCCAAAAGACAGAGATGAAAACTGCTACAACTGATCCATTGATGTGGATCAACAGCCCTGCTTGCATTTTGAAGCCTCCCATTGGGAGCCTGACTATGCAGAATGTCATAATGCATGCCTCCATTTCAAAATTCACCACTAGACTCACAGACTGGGGTCCCCACAAATGACAAGGAATAGAGAAATAAATGTGTGGAATATATATATTTTAGTGGTCTAAGAGATGTTTCATAGAAGCATCACCTACTCTTGCCCTCAGATAGCTTGTTTCCATAGATTGTGTGTGTTTGTTTCTGAAAATCACAATATTCATCTCCTGATTGCATGGAAACACCCCAATTTATCAGCATGAACTTTTATTCCATTCCCAGAAAGGAAAATACCAGATTGACTATGTTTGGAAAGTAAGATATTTACTAGCATGGCTTAATGCAGGATGGCCTGCCTGTATTAGAGTAGGCCTAGATGATCTGCTGTGGGCTGGGTAGAAATCAGATGGGGAACACTTGGTTGATGCCTAGGTGATTTGCAGTAGATAAGCAGGAGTTTGTGACTCCGGACAGCAACAACAGAAAGCTCCCCCCTTTCTAAAGTAGGTTGTCAAGATGAAAGGAAATCAGTGGTGTCTAAGGAAAGTCAAGTAGGGGAGGAACCATCAGGAACAGAGTTATATGTGACAGAACTGGGAATTCAGTTCTGGTTTATAGAATAAATGCTTGGGTTGAGTGTGCACGTTGAGGCACCCCTCTTGCTTAATTTACAGTCATGAAACAATAGCACTGATGCCCTAGTGGGAAATGGGTGGAGAATATGCAGCCCTCCAGATGTAGTCCAGCAACCCTTGAGGCACCACGAGTTGCCAATCCCTGAATTAAGGGAATCCAAAGCATTCTCCCATACTGCAACCACAGTGCAGTCTGTGTTGGGAGGGAACTGAGAGAGGCAGATCTAGGCGTTTCTGGACACCACATTTGCATGTGGCTGGTCTCCCTTGCTTGAGTCATGTGGAATTTCCTTTCATGCACTTTCTGGACTGTTTCTTCTACCTGTGACCGAAAGAAGTTTATGCATCAGGAGTCCTGTTCTTATATTACTGAAATCAAAAGCTTCCCCATGTTGGGGAAAGGCCAGGGTTGTACTTCTAGCCCTGCTCCAGAAATTGTGTGTCAGTCTTCCAGTGTCTGTGCCCTGAATGCAGTTGTTCACAAAAAGAGCCTAAGTGTGGTTGGGGCTGCTTGTGTGAGAGAGGTCCACTTGACTGAGATATCCCTTCACTCAGATATACTGATTGTGTGGAACTCACTTGGCATCTGCTCATTAGAGCTTTGATTCTGGGAAATAGGAAGACTCCAACAGTGTCAGAGGTCCCCAAAACTGGGGGGGGGGGGGGAAGGCCTCTTTGGACTATTAGAAAATGGAATAGGATGCTTTCAGGTGCTTTCAGGGGTCTGCAAAAACACTCCAATTGGCTTCAGGGTTAAGGTGTAGCTGACAAGTTTGTTTCTGTGGCTGAAGTAAAAAGGGTTGGTCGTCCAGACAAAATGCTATCCTGACAGCCATTTTTACTTAATGGCATGGCAGCCCATAATGAACAAGATCTTCCCTCTCCCCACTTCTGTTTCACAATCTTTATAGGTGAATCTCTATTTTATTTTATTTCTTTATAAGACAGTGGTAAGAGGTTTGGCTAATGAGGAGGCAAATTAATTGCGACTCATGTGAAGGCGTGTGATCTGATCACTGCCTCCTCAGGCATTCTGTTCTTTTGCAGAAAGAGACATTGAGAACAGCTTGTCTGGCATTTCTCTGAAGAGAATAAAACTAAATTATATATTTTAAAACTGTGGGATGGAGAAGCAACCCGTCCCAGTTGAGAGGATTCTAGCAGACAAATTTTAAATGGCTATACTAGTGAAGTAGCCTCAAATTGGAGTACATATTAACCAGCAGTAGAGTACATGTCTGAGGAGCCCTTTGCTGTGGAAGAAACCAGAAGTGGTTGTGAGAGTCTCAGACCCCCCAATGGGTTCCATGCAGGAACATTAGGAGGAAAAAGAGATTAGTCATCTAGGAGAACTGACTCATTAAAAAAAATAACGATAATATGCTAAACAATGCAACAACAAGGAAAGAGAACAAGATACAAATAGGAATGTCTTCAGCATGTTGGTAATAATGCAGCATATTGATCCTGGCTATCCAACAAAGGCTTAGGAATTTTCCCTCTGAGCACTCAGAGTGCATCCAAAATTTAGCTTGTTGCTTTTGCAGAAAAATGGGTATCAGAACTGCACAATAGATACAGTTTCTCAGGACTTTCATGGGCAACATTGACTGATAAGGACATGGCATGAGAAGTGGGGCTTCTGCAGGTGTGACCCTGCTCTCCAACTCTATGCAAAGGTAATCACTACGTAAATAAGGCCTTTCCATCCAAGGCATACATAAGGCCTGCACATGGTTTTGGGGGGAAAATTTTCAAGGTATACATGAGCACAAGCGTTTCAAATGTAAATAGGCTGAGATATTTGTGTTGACTTGGTGTCCTTATGACCACATCTGCAGCCAAAATATATTGCTGGCTGAGGTGGAGCAACAGTGCCCCTCCCCAACGTCATGGTGTACAGCACTTCAGGAGAACCAAGTTATTTTGGGGAGGCAGAACATCCCTCCTAGTGCCTTTCTCCATCTCTCTGTCTTTTTCTCTTCCTCCTCCATTAAATGGATGCTTTCAAATTATTTTTTACTGATGGCGCAATGCAAAGGCTGATCTGAATCAGGCAAGCTCTTTTTGCTTCCAATGCAGTTTTTTCCCCTCTGCCACTGGGGCTTCTACTTTTTTCAAACCGGAATTATTTGAACAGGCTTTTCCCCATGTGATCAGTTGATTTGTTCTTTCAAAGATGAGATATGTGTCTGTGGGTGCTGTTTCAATGATGCAGGCAGTTGGAGACATGGTGTTCAGGACTACGGCAACACTTGCCCCTGCATGCTTTCCCCCCAATTATTCTCCAAAATTTCCTTTATTTTTTTACATATGTGAGATCAGCACTAGATCACCTCCAGATGAGAAAAAAATAATAATAACAAACAAAATAGAAATAACCCAGACAAAATAAAATATGTTCCTGCAGTATGTGGTATTTCTGTACACGTTAAGAAGAACTTTGGAACACTGCTACATTTTCTGGGACACCATACAAACCTTTCAAAACCAAGCAGCCTGACAGTGAACCATAAAAGGATTCACAGAGGAGGGACCAGAGGAAGGAAGGAAATAAAACGGGTTGTGAACTGAAATGTGAATTGGATCACATCAAATGTGAACACTAAACTTCTAAATCAATCAGCCCCATAATACAGGCTGCAAATCAAATCAAATTGCAGCAAATCAAATTGCAGCCCCCCAAAAATGAACAAAACAGTGTAGCCAGATCACTGGTACATCTAAATCATTATTCTCTGTATGGGTTAGCAGCAGTTCTCTAGGGCCCTACGCAGCCTACCTGGAGATGACAGGTTGAGACCTTGTACCTTTTATAAGGTAAGCATGTACTTTACCAATATGCTATGCTGTTTGCCAAAGGAAGAGTTGATTGTCACTAACCAGAAATCTCTATGAAAATCCAAGGAGTTCTTTTCTGGGAAGCAGAAAAGGATGCACGTTGCTTTAAAATGTCAGAGCGCGTCTCTCTCAGGTCAGCCTCCTGTCACACCTGCACCTCCTAGACTTTGATGTTGCAGGTGGCCACTCCAAAAGAGGCCCATATGTCGTCAACAAGAAACTGGACCTTCTTGGTAGTGGTCACCCCACTTTGGAACTCCCTTCCTGAGGAGGTGCTATAGACTCTCCTGAGCTTTCAAAAGCAAGTTACACAGGCCTTTACACTCCTCACCTCTTTGTAAAATTATTTTGTAGTAAGTTTATGATGGCCCATGGTCCACCATTCTGAGTCTGGAATTCTTCCCAGACTGGAGGTTTTATGGGGGGGGGTTGTTCTTACATGTTCATTTTTAAACCCCTGTTTGTATATTCTTGTTATTTTTTGGAAGCTGCCCATAGTGGCTTGTCCATTAAATGGGTGGAGTATAAGTTTAAACAAACAAGCAAATAAATAAATAAGCATTCTGTCTACCACACTTGCAGTTTCTTGTTAGCAGAGAAGGGAAAGTCAAACAGGTTTTCTTTCTCCCACATTTATATGTTTTAAACCTAAGATTCTCTGTGTCCCTTAGATACCTTTTACAAACTTTGGTAAATTCATCTAACTGAAACATAATCCTCCCCTCCCCTTACCCCCTTTGCATCAGTCAAATTTAACACCTATCGCTATTCTGAGCAAGGATGTGTCTATGTTGCACCCGTCTGCCATATATCTGTTCTTTATGAGGAACCTCAGAAGAAAAAGTCACAAATACTGTTGAATACACAGTTAGGTTTGGTTTGTCCCATACTCGGTTTTTTTTTTAAAAAAGCAAAAAAGCAAAAACACTGAAGTTCTTCCCATTTTACAACATTTGTGAATGTTTGTGAAGTTATTTGTGAATTTCATAAAATTCTTACAGAAAACTAACTGACACAAAACTGCCTCTTGTCCCTAAACAAAACAAAACAAAACAAAACAAATACAAAAACATGCCAGTCTGATCCACACTGCAGAATATAAATTGATTTTAACTCATTTATGTCAAAAGCACGGAATCTGGTTTACACCTGGCAACAAGCTGCTTATTGTCTTCCTAGGAATATGGGTATGAGGAGAGAGTTCCATGAACAAGATGCTGTCACTGAGAAGCCTCTGCCTGTGGCCATCATCCATTTCCCCTCAGAAGGTGGGAACCATCCAGAGGCAGGTCTCTAGTGCAGGCCTTAAATATCAAATAAGGTCATATTAAAGCAGATGGCCACCTTTTTTGCACCTAGGCATGAATGTGCCAAAATATTTTGAAGAGCTATTTTGGACTCAATGAAATGGTGAAGCAACGGTGTGAGTAGGTACAACACGTACAATGGAGAAACACACACACCCTTTAACCAATCCGGTAAAATAATGTCACCATCTCCACTCCACAGAATGTAGACTAGAAAGCTAAGTTCCAATTTCCAAACCCTTTCCTTGAGTTAGACAAGCTGAGGAAGAAAAGCTTCATTGGACCAAAAGCTCTATGGACATGCTGTGTGCCTGTTTTCCAAAAGATGTCCCTTTGCCCTTTGAAATTTTTTAAAAAGGAGTGGTTGGAGTTAACAAACAGTGTTAGGCCAAATTATTCATACTATGTGAAAGAATGACAGTGAAGCAAGACAGGGACAAAAATCAACTCATTTGAAATGTGGTGTTGGAGGAGACCCATATAGATACAAAAGTCAGCCAAAAGAACAGAAAAGTGGGTGCTTAATCATGTCAAGCCTTAATTCTCACTTGAGAAAAAATGAGTAACCTGAGCCTATCCTACCCTGCATGTATAATAGAAATACAGAAGTGACCAGAATAGACTATAAAGTGGGGTGGAGCAGTAGGAAAAGAGGAAGGCTTAATATGAGATAGGTTGATGCCATAGAAGAAGCCACAGCTGTTAGTTTGCAAGATCTGAGCAGAACCTATTGGAAAAGACAATATTGCTAGGAAGGTGGGCAATAGGAAGAGAGACAAACATACCATGAGATGCTGTTGTTTTGCAGGATCTGACCAGAGCTGTTAATGATAGAACCTTTTGGAAGTCAGTAACTCATATAGTCACCACACATCAGAAGTGACTTGATGGCACATAGCATCTTTGGAGGTTTTTTTCTTAATTATCGAACAATTGTGTAGTGATAAGATGGGTGAAATAGGCATCAAAGCTCTGTAAGACCATCCCCAGCTACAAAGCAAAAAACCAGTAATTTCAAATCTTATATGAAGCTTCTGAATATTTAGTCTCCATTTTTAAAAATAATAACATATTTTTAAATATTTTTACATCAGAAATAGAAACTGTTTTTAATTATTGTTTGGCCAAGAAGGAGTTAAAAAAGTCTCCTCCTGAGAGTCATTTAGTTTTGGTCCTGACTGGCAGGGCCAAAAGCTCAGATCTCCCTTCCCACCTCTTAGCCTTGCAACAATGTTTATGTTTAGCATATTCATGCTGATAAGAAAACCAGAAAGTCAAAATTTCCCCCCTTTGAAATCACTTTTCAGATTCAGTTTAACCCCACCCCAAGCTTGGATTCCTTCCAAAGGAAAAAAACAGGGACTGGGACTAACTATTCTCTTTCAAGATGAGCAAGATTGGTATTTTCAGTGTATTTGATCTGCTTTAAATCTGCAGACAGAAAAGGTCATCACTGTCTGCATTGGGGCAGGGGAGGGGGGAGAGAAACAGTTTTACTTTTTAAAAAATCATAAGTCAAAAATCTTTTGCCCAAACACCCCCAAATTTGACTCAGGGCAAGGCCAGATTGTCTGCTACATATTTGCCAAATTTTGTGCCAGTGGGAGAAAGAGAATGTTTTCCTTCCCTTAATCAACCAGACTGACATTTATTTGCACCGGAAGGCAGATTCAGATGCATATTCGATTCTTCAAATAACCTCCAGTTTATATGAATGTGGGATATTGTGCTTCTGTAACCACAATTCAAAAAGCCAAGAATTGACTTGATATTGCTGCACAATATCCCTGTAGACTGTCTTCTACGTCTGTGACTGATTTGGTGCTGATCCGAGGTCCAGTTTCAAAGTCAGCATTTTTTGTTTGGGCTGCCCCCATTTTTTGTGTTGCCTTATGGAATGCTGATTTGCTCTGTCGCACATTATCTGTTGCTGCTGCACTCTCACACACTCTCATACAGGAATAATATGAAATTTTCACAGTGGTTGGTTCTTTTGGATTAAAAGAAATAAAAAAAGGAAAAGAGAGAAAACAAAAGTGAATATAGGTTTGCATTAAACGTGCTTGGGAGTAGTGCAGGAATCTATGAGAGTCTCAAGGGACCACGGGATGAGTAGTTATTTGAGAGACATCCCTTCTAGACCCTAATAGCCAGCAAGACTACCCGTCCCATGACCCCTTGAGACAATTCTCGTGAACTCTTACCACTCACAGGCACTACTGGAAATGGTTTCCTTCTTGAAAGGTCAATACATTGGCCAGGGAGGGGCACATGGATGTGAGAAAAACTCTTCTTTAATGCACTGGTTTTGGGCCACAGTTCCCAGGATTCTGTCCGGGGGGGATTCTGGAAAATTCTGGGATTTGCAGCCCAAAAGAAATGAAAATCCAGGCTAATGCTGATGTCCAACACTCCAGTCTGTCATCACAGTTTTCCTAGCCATAGCTCTGCAGGAAAACATCTGACATTCACAAACACATTGCATATCCCCTTAGCTCATCAGCATTCCTGTCAACCCTAATTTTTGGCCTCTTTATTAACTGTTTGAGTCTGCTGCCTTCTAGACATATGCCAGTGTGTTCTGGGGAGCCAGAGAGGAAGCCGGACTCTCCTAGGCATTGAAGCCCGAGCCGAAAATATACCCAACTGGGGTTGGTTAATTCAGCTCTTCATAGAAAGTGCAGGATTAGCCTGGCTTAGCTAGCTGTCGACGTCATCTGAGCCACACATATCAGGAATTATGTAATGTGATTCTCTTTGTAATACAGCTCCCAAATAAGAGCACTATTTTAAATACAGACGGGAATGAAATGGAAGCTTCTGTTCTAGAAACTGAATGGAACAGATGACAAAATTGAGAAGCAAGATTCAACAGGGGAAAGATGTCTTGCAGTCTTCCCGGATCTAGACCCTCCAACTATTTCTGGTCTACCTACTGCAGTGTTTCCCAGCCTGGGGGTCATGACTCAGTGGGTCACGGGTCACCTTATATGTATTGTAGCCCTCATTAAATAATTTCTTCCTAGACCTTTCAGAGAGGGATATTAAAGTTAGAGTGTATGTGTATGTATGCGAAACAGGCCCTTTGGGGAACAAAGAAGCCTCTACTTTCGGAGAAGGGATGACTTTGATCCCCATTAAAAATGCCTTTTTATGCAAACATGGTGGTGTAGGGTCGCAGGTTACTTGGCTATTATGTCGGAATGGGCTGTTGGGGCTTATAGTTGACAGTGGTTGAAGGAGAAGGCTGGTCTGTTGAAAAGGACTTCTCCTCAAGGAGATAATTGTTGCAGCTGTGTCAGGAGGGCATGGGATATTGCTTGCCCTGACATGCTAGCACAGCTTGGAAGAGATCCCTTTGGAAGACTACAAGGAGTCCTGTGGCCATCTTCACAACGCAAGACATTTTTCCAGGCATCAGCTTTTGCAGACTGTCACACACGTCTTCAAATAGATGGAGTGTGTCGCCTCAGAAGATAATAATTTAGGCACACATGGAGAAAGAAGCAGAACGTGATAGAAATACAGAAGGCACCAGCATTATGTGATGGTGTTAACACGCATGGTTACTTACGGGACATTTTAACAGCCATTGGGAAGTGACAAATACAGATCCTGACGGTGGTCATTAACACTCATTCAAAGATTACAGATGGATGACAAATACAACCAAGCATAGATAAGCAGGTTAACATGAGTGTGGCAGAGAAAAGTCTTTATCTAAATCTTTCTCTACAGATAAACCCAGCTAGTATGGGATTGAATTATGTGAAGGTGGGGTGGAACAGGAATGCAAAAATCCTAGGTAGACTACATTGTCCCAATCGATGTCATGAAACATGCAACAAAAGGTGGTTGCCACACTCAGGCTCACAGGAAGGCCAACCTTATTAATCAGTTGGAGAAAGATGGCATTTTGCTCTGTGTGTGTGTGCGCGTGCGTTTGTTTGTTTGTTTGTTTGTTGTTGGGGTTTTGTTTGTTTGGTTTTGTTTTGCTTTGGCTTGCTTCATTTTCTAACATTTATCCCTTTCCTTCTCTGCAAATGTACTATTTCTGAGTGTTTACCCAGAAATAGAAGTGTTGAGTTTGAATGGGTTTATTCTTGAGTAAGTTTGCAGAGGATGGCATCCTGAAGGGGTTTCAGGTACAGTGACCGTTCAAGGTGCCAAATGAATATGGCAAATAAGTACTGATTTGGTCTAAAGTCTAGCATCACAAACAGTGCATTTCTATAGACGTTTTCTGAGAAAATAAACTCCGAAGGATTCGGTAGGGAATACCTGCAGAGAAACAGTACAGTCTTACAGCCTAAATATCTTTCAAAATGGGACTGGAGGGGGACAATTTTATTCTTTGCCCGAGACAATTTTGCTATGGCAACTATCAATGTGATTGAAAAACAGATGCATATGAAAACACAGTATGCTGTAATGGTTAAAATATGGCTAAACAAGTTGTAACAGTAAAACACCTAACTGATTTTTTTGTTATAAAAAAGACTGTTCTTAAACCAGATCAGCTAAAATAATAATAGCTACAAAGTATAGCACTACACAATTAAACGTTCTGTTTCCAGCAGCCAGACAATTGCCTTGAATAGAGAGGTCCTTACAACCTGGAGCAGCCCACCTTTTGTAATTCATTCTCCTAATCATGAAAGTGTAACTGCAGCATATTGTAAAAGTAACTTAGCAGAGAATAATTACATCTATTTTGCAGTGTAACAATAACCTTTAGTTAACCTCTAATAGCTACGGAGTATGTGACCTCATTCAGTGGTGGAGGCAGGAAATCACAGTGGCTTGATGCTTCTTTCTTTGGAGTCTGAGCTTGGTGTTGAGGAAGAGGCAATTGCTAAGATGGATAAGAGGAGAATGGACTTTGTGTTTCAGGCTGGCAACTTTCCCATTCCGAGACCTCCTCCCTCAAAGGAACTAAGATTATTTTTTATAATTGTTCTTGAGACATGGGGATGTAACTAGCTAGTTTCAGAACTCTATCTAACTCATTACTTTTTAAAAGTAACACTCCTAGCTCTACCTAATGGTAGGCCCAGCCCTGCATGAGTGTTCCATGGGTCACGTTGGGCAGGCCTTCTCAACAAATAACCGAGAGGAAATGGGAGGGTGGTTGGTTGGCGGAGTCTGAGAAAGAGACGGCAAAGAAGCAGCTTCTCCCCACTCCTCTTGGCCCTGAATCTTCCCATTTCTTAGGCACATCCCACTCTGAATTTGGATCATCTGTCTCTAATCGGAAGAAGTGGGTGCACTTAACAGGATGGATCCTGACATCTCCTTGGAAGATGCTGCCTACTGACAAGGCTTTTTGCATAGAATATTCTTGGCCGATTTCCACTGAAGTCCAATGAAGCTCACCTTCTTCTCCAAGGTTTCTGGAGACAGAGCACTGGTTCTCAACAACATACAATTCAACAGACACACCAGCCCCTGCTTGTATTGTTATGAAGTTACTGGGAAAGGAAAATTGAACTCTCTTCTCTCTTCCTTTCCCCTTCTTCCATTTGTTCAGACAAATAGGCCCATTTTTAATCAGACATCCACAATGAAACATTCTCTGTTTTCTCCCCATTGTGGCAGACACGTTGCCATGGAGATCTGAGCACTTTCTTCTCCAAATATATAGGTGCAATCTCGTTTTTAAAAAAGGAAAAGTAGAGAAAAACCACTTCTGTTTCTTGTTGTCTATATAAGTGAGAAGAAAATAACCCAGGAAAGGCCCATAATGTTCCGGGGGGGGTGGGGGGAGACAGGTTATGCTCATGAGCTGCATGGATTTTCCTTGCTGTTGCTGCCCCAGATTTCACATTTCACACTCAGGGACATTATTTGTGAACTGGGCAAGGGACTCCGTTGAAGGTTGTGGTGTGTGAGTATTTTGCCTACACAGCTGAGGGGTGCAGAAAAAAATTTCGGGCCACGCATCGGCAGAGTTAAGAATGTTTCTCCCCCTTGGTGGCTTGCATTGGAAAATGTTGATGACTGGAGTGAATGGAGGCAGAAATGTGTGAACAATTGAGAGATGTTATGATGTGTGAACATTTCTAACCAGTGTAACTGATGACACAGTTTCTTGATAAGCAGCTGACTGATGCAAAACAGGTGGCCTTGATGGCAGATCAGATCTGGAATAATAGAACCTATGAGAAGCACAAGATACCTGGAGGAGCTCAGAAATTTGGGGGCAGTGGGAGATCACAGTAGCTGGGAAAGATACAGTGAAGGGTGGGAATAAAGCCATCCACCCATCCTGTTTCCACATCCCCCTGTCCAGAGTTAAGTGTGAGAGTTACACCTAAGCATCTTGCTGAGTCAAGCCCCCTAAAGTGCTTAAAGTGTGGGGTGCCAGGACATCTCAGAAGAAAATGTCCAAAGTTGGCAGCAAAAACACCTAAGAGGGTTGTTCAGCCAAAGCTTAAAGTGATCAGACAGCCTATTCAGGTTGTGGACCTGCAAGAGGCTGGAGTAGAGCCCCCAGAAATTGCTCCAGAGGACTGGGAAGCAGAGTGTAGTGAGGAGAACGCCTCCAGTTAAGAAATGTATTTTACCTGCCCAACAGCGGAGGAAGCCAGTGAGCAAAGGGTTATGTGAGCTGGGGCAAAGAGAAATCCCCAGCCACTTACCACTCCTGCAGAGAAAGAAGCTACAAGAGCAAAAGGGCTTCTCTTTATACCAGCCACCGTCAAGGGAACAGGAGTGGTGAGAATAGCAACAACTTGTGGAAATTTTCATGTGGTGGACCCGGATTCCATAATTTCACGGGAAAAGACAAAGTGAACATGCAGGGGGAAAAATGTACGTTGGTGAAAATTCATTCAAAAGGGGATACTTTGGAAATCAAAGCTCTTTGGGATTCGGGAGCAGATCTCAGTTCAGTTGATTGCTCCCTGATTGATGAGAGTCAGATTGTGCCTCTTGCATTTCCCAGTGCAGCCAGATGACTCAGAGGGGGCCGCCAGTCATTATGCCCCATTAGCATGGTTTATTTATTTATTTAAAATATTTATATCCCTCCTTTCTCCTTAAAAAGGACCCAAGGCAGCTGGTTGGATATTTAGTATGGGAACTGGAGGGGCAGAAATAGGTTTTGGAGAACCCCCATGGCTCCTTGGCAATATCCTGCATTTTAGAGAGGAACAGGCATGCAAGGGGCAAGTTTAAAAAGTCACATCTCACAGTCAGGCTGCAGCTGCCTCTGTGTCTGAGAGAAGGCAGAGACCCAGCCAAGCAAGGACACCATATGGCCTCCGACCTGCATGTTGACCCACCTTTGACTTAATGGATCTTAAGGTTGTAGTCAGAGGTGGCTCATGGACCAAGCAGAGAGACATCTCACCAGAAATTTGGGGGTAAGGCATTCCTTGCTACATCCCAGAACTGCTCCTGACTCCAGTAAACAAAACAAAACAAAAATAAGTCCCATAAGCCTAAAACCAGCTTATTGCTGTCAAGTTCTGGACCTTTCCTGTAGGAACAGGGAGAAGACAAGGATGTTCCAACAGAGCGCTCAACATTTTCTTCACATCTGAAGGGTGTTATTTCCATCACTTTGGCAGGTAAACTGGGTCACAGGATGTAGCTTATTTAGAAGAATTTTCTTTTACTGTATGGGTCCACACAATGACAGGTATTAATCTTTAGCTGGCCTTTTCCTAATTGTAATCTTTAGCCCAAAACTGTTTATTGTTACTGTTTAAGCCTTTCTTCTGTCCTAAAAATAATAGGCCTATTTTTGTTTTATTTAATTTTATTCTTTTTTATTTTATTTTATTTTATTGCTGTAAAGAGATTTTAAAAAGACAGATTGAGAGGGAGGGAGGGAGGTCCTTTTCATATGATTATGATAAAACCAAATGCATTTATTTTGTTGATGCAAAAATAATCCTCTTGCCAAGGGCTCAGAACAAATTATGTCTCTGCCTGCCTCAGTTATTTGCAAAAATCTGTTACTCTTACTTCCTAAAATATCTTTTTTGAGGCCTAGTAATTACCACCTGCTTTACTGCTCTCCTTATCCTGGGAAGTTGCTTGTTTTAGTCAAATGTTCTCTTGACGGAAATGTCTGAGTTGTTTAGTTTTGCCAGCATAAGATGCCACTGGTGGATGAAAAACTGTCTGTCTTTTACAGGTTTGCTACCTCAAAGAGGACAAATGAAAATTTGGCTTCTAAGCAAGTTTGAACATCTGTTTTCCAGTTCTGAGTTACGTGACAGAGTGTCAAGTACTGTCACCATTTTAACCACCATCACAGCTTCTGTTCAGGAACAGAACTTCCCAAATTGTAATGTACAAAGAGAGGCCTAATCTTGTATTCTTGATATTTCGGAAAGCACCACGTTAGCATCAAGAGGGTATTTGAATGAATGGCGTGAGTGGCAATCTAGAGCAGCGGTTCTTAACCTTTTCTTTACCACAGACCCCCTTTAACTATCTTTCGTTGCCGTAGACCACCAAGACATGACTCAAGATTTAAAATCTAAAGTGCATCAAATATTTATTTAAAGTTTCTCATGAAGAGTCTCATTGACAGATATTCGTTGCTATAATGGTGACACTTTTTAAGATGATTGGAAGAAGCTTCATTTTGCTTTGAACAGGATGCACCCTCATCGACAGCATCAGTTCTTTTATCTTTCAAATTCAGCCAGTGTTCTATTCTGAGGCTGAGCCAAAATATATTGTTACAGAATTTACTATGATAATACCAAAAAATCAATTTACCCAACAATAATCAAATGGTTTTATTAAAAGAAATGGAAGGAGAAACACAATCACAAAGTCCATCCAAACACTCACTCACACTGACACTGACTCTGACTCTCTCTTCCCGTGGCTTCTGACTGTCTGTGTAGTAGCGAGAAATGTCACGTGCTATCTCCCAGCCGCTCAGCGTCATTCCCATTCATGTACTCACTGTGTGCAGAAATATCAACCACTTATTTGCTATCAAACAGTTATTTTCAATTTTTACTTTTAACGGAGGCGATAGGTTAGAAAAGCCAAGTTTTACAAAAACAAGCAAGGGAAATCAAGATTTTTTTTCTATGGTTCCTTTCCTTCCTTCTTTCTATTTACATTTCTTCAAGCTTTTGCAGATCCCCTGTGAGGACATTGTGGCTGTCCAGGGGCCCGTGGACCACAGGTTAAGAACCTAGGATCTAGAGGTTTACAAATGTCACATGAAGAGTTTCTTAAGGGTACTCAAATTTGGGAAGGTGTGATTTGGGCCTATGTATGTTTACCCAGGAGAAAACCTCCTTTTGTTTAATGGAGCTTACTTCTATGTAAAGCTGTTTATGATTGCAGCCCTTAGTATAGAACAGCAGAGTTGGAAGGCACCTATGGATCATCAAGCCCATCTCCTTTCAAGGAGGCCCAGTGGGGAACTGAACTCCCAACCTCTGGCTCCACAACCAGATGTCTAAGTCACTGAACTATCCAGGTACATTTCCCAACAGTACTACAGGCATTTCTAGTTCATCATTGTGGATTCTGAATTATTTCTGAGTGAAAAGGAAACAACAGAGTCTTATTTTCAATTGTGTGGAAACCCAAAGGCTGAGAGTTCAGTTCCCCACTGGGTCTCCTGTGAGAAGACAGCCTATCTAGCCATGGGCAAGCTGAATAGTTCCAGACCACCCCCACAAGAGAAAACAATTTCTCTACCTTGAAAACCCTGAAAAGGTTGCCATAAATCAGAATTGACTTTATGGTGTGCAACTATTATTATAAAGGTAAGGGGGGGGGGGGGAATGGCCATGGGACAGCTGCAAGCAGTTTGCCTTTAGCTAAATGCCAACAGGCAGTCTAAAGTGAAATCAGTTTATCCTTGAAAAAAAAAATAAAAAGAAGAATGTGTGGTATATTAATTAACCTGTTGGACCGAGACTGGAGAGACCTGAAGTCAAATCCTTGCTTATTAAACTTAAACTTACTGGGCGAGCCCTCTCAGCCTAACATACCTCACAACATTGTTCTGAGGATAAAAACAGGAAGGAGGACTATGCACACTTAGAGGAAATTTGGAATATAAATTAAACTAACAAATTAAATAACAATGACCCCAGTTCAAAGACCCTCACATGTCCCAGACAGCCAAATAATTGTTGCAGTATAGTTAGACTTTCTGCACTAGTAGATGGTTGGTGGGTTTTCTTGTGCTGAATCATAGTATTATAGGGCAGAAACAGAGAAATTGGCTCCTTGCAATGGCATCTATGAAGATGCAGGTCTTGGTCTTTTACCATGTCCAGTTGCCAAGCTGCCCAGCTGTCTGCTTAGGCCTATAGAACTGGAAAACACATTGTAGGTCATCTAGCTCAGTGGTCCCCAACCTTTTTGACACCGTGGACTGATTGGGGGGGGGACGGGGTCCGTGCACGGGGGAGGCAGGGCACCCCCGTGCTCATGCGCATACACAAAGAGGTGGGGCGCTTGCACGGTGCACGTGCACACTTGTGCACATGCGCGAAGGAGCAGGGGCGCTCGCGCGGCACACGCACACACTCTCGCGCATGTGCGAAGGGGCAGGAGCATGCATGTGCAAAGGGGGGGCGTGGCACACGCAGACACTAGCGCGCGTGCATGAAGGGGTGGGGGTCATGCGTGGGGGGCATGCACACACTTACGCACATGTGCAAAGGGGCTGTTCAGGTGGGCATGTGAGGGGGGAGTGCGTGCAGGGGGGCGGAAGATCTGTGTCCGTGGCCCAGTCCGGCCAAGGCCCGGCACCAGGCCGCAGACCGGGAGTTGGGGACCCCTGATCTAGCCCATACCCTTGTCCTTGGCCTTTGCAAGCAATCAGAAGCTACAGGTTTCCAACAGATGGCTGCCCAGACTCAGCTTGAAGTGGAGTGGCCCTATGTCCTCCTTTAAGAAGGTTGATCCTCCATTTGAAGAGCTGTCCTCCTTTTTGGTAATGGGTAAGTGGCCACCCCATGAGTTTCCCTGGCCAAGCAGGGATTTGAATCCGAGTCTCCTGATTCTGCATCTGATGCTCTATGCAATGCACCACACTGGCTATCAGGTGATACTTTTATTACACCACTGAAATCTCAAAAACAGGTTACCTTCATCAGAACCCTTCATCAGGCTCCGCTTTGTAGATCTGGGGTGGTGGGGTGAGGGGATAAAAAAACTCCCTAAAATCACACAGAGGGCATTGCAGTAGTCTAATCTCGAGACTACCAACACATGGACTAGCGTGGTGAGGGACCCAGTGTCAAGGTAGGGATGCAGTTATGGCATGGCATGTTAATTCTGTACGAAGTTCAGGTGTGAGGTCAGTCCCAGGAGAGGACATTCTGCAATCACTGTCTGGACCATTCCTCTTACATAACTGATTGTTACCTAGCTAGACATTTCAACAAAAATATAGTGACCTCTGTTAATTTTCTATCAATCCATGCTCATTTTTAATAAGTTGCAGAAAATACAAGACATAGAGCATTTCAGAGATTTATTAAACATAATGCCTTATTTATTTATTTATTTATTTATTTATTTATTTATTTATTTATCATCTTTCTCTCAATACTGTGTCCCAAGGTGGTCACCTAGTCACCATCTTCTGCAGTATTATAAACAGCAGTATATTTACACATAAATTATAGTAACAAATGTGAATTTAATGCAAAACATTTCTCCTTTTTGGTGTTCCTTGTCCTCCGTGTCCTCCTTTTTGCTGATGACGTTTTGTAATGGACCTGTGACCACCCAAGCTTGAAGACCTCTATTGGTATCTACATTGCTACTGCATCTTGTTCCTCATCCCTAGGGCAGAACCAGAACTTTATCAACAAGAGTGGGAACAGATGTGTGTTCTGTGGTGGGAACAGATGTGTCTTAACATTGTACATCTCTGAGGCCACAAATGAAGAAGCAAGCATGATGCACCAGGTGGAAAACAATGCAGAACTCCTATTGGGGACTCCAAGGTTCAGTTCTCAACCTCTCAGGATCATGGTACAGTTTGGGGAACCTCCCATGCCTCAGTCTTGTTCCTTATGGGTTATGTTCATTCTCAAATGGCTAATGTAGTAATGAATGAGAGACTGTCTTACATCCTTACTCTTGTGCAGAAGTTCTGCAAAGGTTCAAATGAATGGGTAGAAAGAGGATCAGGCTCCTACTTGTTGGCTCAGTTCTTGAACTCAATAAGACAGGAGACATTTTTGTGCATAGGATGACATGTACATAGGCTTTCTATATGTCAGGACTAAGTAGAGCTCTGCATGTTCCCACCCCAGCCCATCTATATGTAACCTACAGTATAAGTCAAAATCCTATTGCTTTGTGTAGTAAATTGCACTAGAGTAGATCCACTGAATCAGTGAGGATTTGGTGAGTCAACTTTTCTGTAAGATCCATTGATTCAAATGAGTTTATTCTAACTATGATTTATTTTAGTGTAGTAAGTTAAAGTGCAATTAGTTTAGTGTGATTTACTAAACTAAGCAACAGGATTTGGGCCACCAAGTCCACATTTGCAGGATATAGATTGCACTTAGGGCATAAAGCCAGCTGAGGAAGAGGTTGTGTATTTTTACAGGGAGAAGCCTGAGAGTCGTGATGAGTGGCTGTGGCCCAAGCCCTGCAGTCCCTCACCATGGATAGTAGTTGCAGGCCAAAAACAGTTGGAGCACCACAGTTGCCTACTCCTGACATAGGGAGATGACCACTGTGTGGATGGATAGTTATCCATAGGGCATGGTGATGCTGTCATGTGATCTTAGCCCTGGTACCCCCTCCCTATTGTGCTTTGTATATCTGATGACTGCCTTGGAAGTTTTCTTTCTTGTCCACATGACAAGCACAAAGGTGTCCAGGCAGTTGATTAGAACAGTACCAAACGTCCTAACAAATGCTAAGAATGTACACCGCCCATTGGTCAGAAGGGCAGTATAGAAACTGAGTAAATAAATAAATAGATCTCTAACATCTGAACTGGATATTGCAAACCTTACATGCGCCACCGTAGCATATCATTCCCTCAAAACAATGAAATCTTTATAGTCAAGGGCTTGGTTTTCTCAAAGGACAAAGAAGCAGACCAGGGTTAAACACAAGCACCGAACAACATTGCTTTGTATATCAGTTTGTTTTTGACCGCTTCTGACTCATGTTTGGCGAGTACAATTTCAGACGGTGTGCACATGGGCATCCTCCTGTGATTAAAAAGCTCAGAGTACTCAAATACAAATACGAAGAAATATATTCATAAAGAAATTTCAGTGACACCGAATCACCCTGACTACATGGAGTGTTTTGCATTTCGTTTTATTTTAAAGAAAGAGTTCTGTGGATTATCTGCTGCAGTCTGGAGTGGTACAGCCAAATGCAGGGAAACCAGCTTAGTCAGAATGAGGCCTCTGTGACCAGGGGAAAAAAAAGAGGCATTCTTTATATAGAAATTGAGCTGATTGAATGTCCCCTTCAGTAGGTAATATGCACCAGTTGGACCAGCCCCAATGCCATTGAAAGGCATTTGCCTTTGGTTACTACTAGGTTTTGGCAGTTTCTTACTGGAGGAGAATGTTTACTAAATAGTAACAGGAAGCATGTAATAAGGTGGCCACATGCCTTTCCAGAGAGAGCGCCATTCTCTATTTGAAGGTGTCCCCTGTTTAAAACTGCCCTCTGTTTGAAGGAGATCCTGACAGGAAAAGGAGTCCAAGATGGGTGGGAGTTTCTTAATATGAAAATTCTAAAAGCACAACTACAAACACTTCCCACAAGAAAAAAAGGTGGGAGATAGGTCATTTTTTTCTTTTTCTCTTTTTCTATGTGCCTTCACAAAAAACTCAAGAGAGGACCTCATAATAAAAAAAGGACACATATAGGAAGTGGAAGGAAGACCAGGCACAAGGAAAGAGTACAGGCAATTAGCAAAGAATTGAAGGGAAGACAAAAGCTGTGAGTGGGCTGAGGTTAGCAAGAGCGGCAAAAAAGCATTCATCAGGTATATGCATAGCAAAAAACAAGGAAACAGTGGCTCAGCTACTCAGTGGGGATGGGAACAAAGGAAAGGCAGAAATGCTCAATTCCTACTTTAGCTCTGTCTTTTCCCAAAAGGCAGTCTATAACCCTCCAGGCAAATGTGAAGTAGAAATGGAGGGGACAGGATTACAACTTGAGATTGATAGGCAGATAGTCATGGAATACCTTATGACTTTGAAGGAGTTCAAATCTCCAGGGCTGGATGAACTGCATCCAGGAACATTGAAGGAACTGGCCGAAGAACACTCAGAACCACTATCCATTATTTTCTTCAAACCATCAAGCAGTGTTTCCCAAACTGGGGATCGGGACCCCCAAGGGGGTCTCAAAGTGTTTTATGGGAGGTTGTGGATACCCTTATAGGTGTTGTAGCCCTTGTTACATAATTTCTTCTTTGACCTTTTGGAGCAGGATATGAAAGTTTGTGTGTATGTGCATGTATGAGAAACAGGCCCTTTGGGAGAGAAAGAAGCCTCTACTTGCTGAGAAGGGATGACCAGGACGATTTTTTACAGAAAAAGAGATGCCAGCAGAAAGATATGCATAGTAGCTGCTGCTTCTGCAAGGAAGGGATTTTAACAAACACGTGTCACTTTGGGAAAGGCTAAAGAAGGGGAGAAAGAGAAAAACCACTCTCCCCAACAAACCCCCAGGACGGGACACAAAAACAAATGGCCGACTTCTTCTGCAGCGGGTACAAGGAACGCTTTGTGGCAGATTCCGAGGGGGATCCTCTCTGTGCCAAGGTTTGGCCCCCTCCCTGGATACCACAATGTCCTTCCAACTCCTGGGCCATATTTGTCTTCTCTTCTCCTTACTTTAAAGCTCTCCAAGCCTGTTCCCTCCCCAGTTTTGAAGTGGTGGTGGTGTAATTGGCAGCAGAAATAGGAGGGTGAGCAACAGCATCATTGATGGTACTGCCATGTTGTCGAACAACGACTATGGCCTTTTAAAATGCAAATGTGGCAGGGGGTCAAAGGTTAGTTGGCTATTATAAAAGGAGGTTGCAGCTCAAAAAATATTGGGAACCACTGCCATAGACGATGGGTGAAATTCCAGATGACTTGTCCCTGTCTTCAAAGAATGGGGAAAGGAAGAACCTGGGAAGTACAGACCTGTCAGAATAACATCAATTCCAGGGAAAATTCTGGAGCAGATTATAATAGTCACTTCACAAGTATCTTGAAAACAATACAGTAATAACTAGAAGCCAACACAGATTGGTCCAGAACAAATCCTGCCAGACTAATATTATCTCATTTTTGATCAGGTAACTTCCCTGGTAGATGGTGAGAATGTTGTAGACATAATATATCAACTTCAGCAAAGCTTTTGACAAAGTTCCCCATGATATTCTGATTAGCAAGCTAACTAGGTGTGGGCTGGATAGAGCAACTGTCAGGGGGATACACAGTTGGTTACAGAATCATACTCAAAGAGAATGTACAGTGGTGCCTCGCTAGACGATTGCCTCGCAGGACGAGGAAATCGCTAGACGATGGCTTTTTGCGATCGCTAATGCGCTTCGCAAAACGATGGTCTCCTATGGGGAATTTTCGCTAGACGACGAGGTTTCCCCATAGGAATGCGCCGACTAGTGGTCAAAAGCTGTCAGTGCATTCCGACGGGGACCCGCGCTCGCTAGACGATGTTTCCCTATGGGAGATTTTCGCAAGACGACTGAGTTTTCCCTTGGAACGCATTGAAGAGATTTCAATGCATTCCAATGGGAAAACGTGCTTCGCTAGACGATGTTTTCGCAAGACAGCGATTTTCGCGGAACGGATTAACATCGTCTAGCGAGGCACCACTGTATCCTCCTCAAATTGGAGGAGGTAACAACTGGGGCACCACAAGACTCAGGACTGAGTCATATGGTACCCCAGTTGTCTGGATGAGAGGATGCAGGGAATGCTTATCAAATTTGTAGATGACACAAAATTGAGTGGAATAGCTAATATTCTCAAAGACAGAAACAAAGTTCAAAAGGATCTTGATAGGCTACAGCAGTGGGCTGAAAATAACAGAATGAAATTTAACAGGGATAAAATAGGGATTTAACAAGTGCAAAGTTCTACACCAAAAGGAAAAAAAAACATAAATGCACAGTTAGAAGATGGGGATACTTAACTTAGTAATACTGTGAGTGAGAAGGATCTTAAGAGTTATAGTACCTCACATGTTGAATATGAGCCAACAGTGTAATGTCGCTGCAAAAAGGGCAAATGCTATTTTTGTCTACATCGACAGAAGTATAGTCTCCAAATCCCGTGAAGTAGTAGTTCCCCTCTGTTCAGCACTGGTTAGGCCTCATTTTGACTACTGTATCCAGTTCTGGATGCTGCACTTTAAGAAAGATGCAGACAAATTGGAACAAGTTCAGAGGAGGGCAGCAAGGAAGATCAGGGGACAAGAAACCAAGCCCTATCAGGGAAGACTGAAAGAACTGGGCATGTTTAGCCTTGAGAAAAGAAGACTGAGAGGAGATATAATTACACTCTTCAAATATTTGAAAGGTTGTCATACAGAGGAGGGACAGGATCTGTTCTCAATCATCCCAGAGTGCAGGACACACAATAATGGGTTTAAGCTACAGGAAGCCAGTTTTAAGCTGAGTATCAGGAAAAAAATTATTAACTGTTAGAGCAGTATGACAATGGAATCAATTACTCCAGGAAGTGGTGAGTGTTCCAACACTGGAGGCAGGCAAGAGAAAGTTAGACAACCACCTGGCAGATCTGCTTTCATTTAGATTCCTGCCTTGAGCAGGGGGGTTGGACTCAATGGCCTTATAGGCCCCATTCCAACTCCATTATTCTATGATTCTATGACTTTAGGCAGGCAGAGGGAAAGGAACAGTGGCCATTTACAGTTCAGTGCCATGTTGCATAATAAGATTATAAGCTGCGTCTGTATTTAGCATCTGTGGGGGTGGCAGGCATCTACTACTGGAAGCCATTTCGTGTAGCACATTATTCATGCATCAAGTAGAACTTGGAGGCAGTGAGCTTTGTTGCCCTACATACTGGGTTTTCTGAAGACAAAGGGGACCAGATAGTGTCTTCCAAGTCACTTGGTGGCTTTATGAGGAGGAATGATTCCTCCTCCATCCTCCCCCACTTTCAGGCAGGAGAGGGATGCTTTCTCAGCAATAAAAATGGAGAGGAGAAAGACAGAGAGTATGGGCCTTCCAGAAGACGTTAACCGGAGCCGAAATCATACACTCAGTAGATATTAAGCAATTCCTAACATGTCATAATGGTAGTAGGATATTAATATTTTTTAAAAAAAATAATCTCCTTGAGGGCAAGCACAGTTTTCTAAATGCCAAAAGGCAGGAGGAGTGACATCTGCTGTTTACCAAGAGCATCTGAACCATACTTTTGATTTTTTTTAACCCTCCCTCTGCCCAACCTCACATTTAGTAGCCTTTTTTTTATTAAACAGATGGCCACAGAACTCCCTTAACCTTCCCTGTGACAGAGTGACTCTTTTGCATGAGTGAGGGAAAAGAATTCTGTGCAAGTAGTGGGGTTCGGTCTTGCACATGTAGCCACACAAATTGTTTCTTGATAGAATTATCAGTAACCACCTATACTAACACCTACTGCTGTTTAAAATAAGTCAAAATGTAAGAGCTCTGGGAGATGACTAAATTTCATGTGTGTAATTAGCACCAGAAAAAGATAGGGTTAGCAAATACAATTCTTGGTGGAACACAAGCTGGATGTTAAGCTTCCATGTGTTAGGAATGTGCTGTATGTGTTGGCGGCAGGGGCTTACTAGAAGCCTCACTAGATGTCCCATGTGTGTGCACACAGATAACGTACATAACTTTCTTGGCACAAACATGTGAACTGGTAGATTAGTGGGTTAACCCTCTGGCCACTGAGCCAGAGTTTGAGAGTTCAATTCCCCATTGTGTCTCTTTGACAGAGCCGGACTCGATGGTCCATAAGATGCCTTCCAGCTCTGCAGTTCTGAGATGATGATCATGACGATATTTTCGCACTCTGTACCATCCCCACCATAAGGGAGATTGAGATGGCTAGAGTAATTTTCCCTGCAAGAACAGGGAAGAGTTTGTGATTTTCTTTTCCTGTATAAAGCAAAATAACTTTGTTAGCTTTAGGTGCAGTGCGCCTTGATTTGGGGAAATGGAGAGGGCATTTATTGCTCAGCCTCAGGCAGCAGTGGCAGGGCAAACAAATTCCAGACCTAAACCTTATTGAATCCTAGTCTAATTTCACCTTGTGAAAAATAACATGGCTTCATCTCATGAGACTGAACGGGATGACCCCTGCTCCCACATTGGCAAGGATGTGACAACCTGGTCACACATCTACAAGGGATTAGATTAATGCAGAGAGGATAGAGCCATCAGTGATTATTTGTTAGGGAAGCTGCGTCTGTATCAGCCCCAGCAGAAGAGGCAAGAGGCCTCCAGATGGAGGGCACAGTTGCACTTTGGGGCTTCTTGTGTTGGTCACTGTGTGAACAGAATGCTGGATTAGATATGCCTTCAGTCCATAATGGTTCTGCTTATATCTCTTTTCTCTTGATTCTATTTCCAAAACCATCTCATTGTCCATACACTGCAATAGAACTGGAGTGATACAATTTGTGCAATAGAACTAGAGCAGTACATTTGTGGGTTTTTTTTTTGTATCAGCCTCTGTACTGCCATTATTCTTGGCCCGCAACAATATTGTTTGATGGCATGCTTGTTATTAAAGTATTTATATCCTGTTGGTTGGGCCTAGGTCCTATAAGATGGCCAACACAACTACCGTAACAAATAATAAAAGCACTGAAAGTCAAACTGGTTCATGAGCAAAACAACAAATAAGAACATAGCACATCTCAGAGAATCCCCCCCAAAAAAACTCTCTGCAAGAAGAGCTTTCAGACCAGTGCCACTCTCATCCGTATTTTCCCCCAGTGATTGAATTCTTGCATTCCCTTCACACAAAAGGAAAACAAAATGGAGAAGTTGCTTACTTGCTCACAGCTACTAAAACTGCTGGGTCAAGGGGAGGGGAAGGGAGAGAAGAGGCGGGCTGGGAAGATCAGTATTTAATTATATGTTCCAATCTGAATTACACAGGAAGGCATCTTACAGTTGCATCCTTTGTACAAATTGAAAGATGCCTGAGACACAAAGATTGCCGGGATGAGTAATTCAGACCTCGTTTAAGATAAAGACTGCTGAATACAACATGTCCCACGTGGGCAGAAAATTGAGCAAACTGGAGAGAGAGAAGGGAGCCTTAACAAGCAAGCAGTGTTTGATCCTGCTTGGCAGCCGGAAAGAAAAATATTCCTGCCACTCTGTCGACATCCTCATTGTATGATCAAGCCATGCAGAGTAGCTGAGTGCTCTGCTTCATTTCTTAAAGAGACACAGATATTCAAAGGATAAACTCTATAAGTAGGACAGTTATAAGCAGCTGGGCCAGTCGAACTGCTAGACAGAATGATGCAACCCTTGTAGGCAGTGACTTTGGGGGGGGGGGGGTCTCACAAAAAAAGGGCAGCTTATTACTTAATGTATTATTATTGGATTATTGTGATTTGTTTACTGCAGGAAAAGTTGGGAGGCATCTGTCATATATGCCAAAATAACTTTGGGTGCTGTCAAGGGCCAAAGTCCCAAAGGATATGGAAAGAAACCTGGAGTGTAGCAACAGTCCTGGAAGGTCGGCTGCCGCCACTCCCTCGGCCCAATTCAGCCTTGGTTGGAAGACTCTCAGATTTCCAAGGAAGGGGGGCAACTTACCCAGATCCAGGGGTTACATAAACTCACTGCTGGACCTTAGAAGGCTACTTTCATGGCTCCGCCCACTTTCTTTTGCACAAATAAGGTTTTTTCCCCCCCTTGAACTGAAAGAGCCTCCTGGTTCCCTTGAGTAACCAGTGTTTTTAAAAAATGGAGTGGGGTGGCCCCGAGAGTATTGGGGATCCTCAAAGCACAGAAAGTTGCCTTCCCTGTCCTACGAAGACCACAAGAGGCATTTTGAAGCCAAACTTAAAAAACAATAACACCAAAGCTTTGGGGGTGGGGTTGAAGGTGCTTAGGGAAACCGCACGAAAGACTGTCCATGTCCTTCCGTTCCTGGCTGCCACCAATGCTCTGCGTGTCAGTACAAAGGCAGCCACACACGGGTTCTCCCTGCACACTGCTGACACACCAAAAAAACTGGGGGAGAGAGGAAGAGACTCGAGAGAAAACTGGTGGGTGCCTTGCAGGACATGGAGCAATGCTGGGAGTGAAGCGCCAGTGTCACCACCGCTCACGAACCTTCTTGTTACACCAGCTCTGACAGCCGTGAACAAAAATACACTGTGGATTGGGAGTGGGCACACCACAAACCTTAGCTAGGAAACACTGTTGTACATAAGGCTCTGCAGGATGGCCTGATGAGAGAAGCTGGGGGCTGACTCACCTCAGGCTCAAGCTCCTCCAGCCCCTGTCCTTCTATCAGACATTGAAGTCAGCTCCCACCCCCACCCCCCACCCTGTGCCCCTTTCCTGCTGAACTCCAAGCATCCTCTTCTATGTGAATGTGTATCGATGTGTTTGCAGGGACAGGAGGGAGAAAATGGTAGGAGCAGCAGCAGGTAAGAGTATTTCTCATTTGGGGGCCAGGTGTATTTTTCTCCCCCTCATTTGGGAAGTGGAGTGAATTAATAGGGTAGGGAGAGACAGTGTTCAAGTGAATGCCAGGCTGCCTGTCTCTATACGTAGGTATGCTCGCTTGCCTGCCCGCCCATCTGAATAGGAATACAGTTGGACACACCGACCCACCCCCCAATCTGTGGAATCTACTGCTTCAGTTATCTGTTGGCTGAAAATACTAAATTAAAAAACCCAGAAATTCCTATTTATATGTATTTCCAGGGTGTAATTATCAGAACTGGCCACTAGAGGGAGCCAGAGACCATGCAATGTATGGCATTCGACGATTCCACATTTTTCAGCATCCGCGGAGGGGGACTTGGAACCAATTCCAGTCCTACTGTACACACTTTTGCATTAAGGCCCCAACGTTTATTGTGCCTTCCTGCCTACTAATCACAATGGGTACCCAGCCACCTATTATAGAAAGACTTGAAAGACTCTCCCAAGATTTATTACTAGTAGTAGTAGCCATTACTCTCAGTGGAAACCTGCTGGTTTTGGCACCATTCTCCTGCCTTACTCACCACTGCAATGTGGTCCCCAAGAACACATGTGAAACCAAATTTGGCTCTAAGGTAGCAAGAAATTCCCATTAGTGTATTACGGATGATTAAATGTCCTTGTGGTGACAAGTTTTAGGAGAATGCTAAACTTGATAGGGAGATGGAAGAGATGATGAATACACTTCTTCCTTGAATTGAAGGGATCTTAGCAGGACAGTTTGGGTTATACATTCACAAAATGCTATTTGTGTCCAGGAAGTGGCCTGAGAAAGGCAGGTCTCGAGCTTACCTAGGGCCCTACTCTTGGCAGTGTGGTGGCCTGTGGTCTGATGGTGGAAGCCTGGCCAGCCCCTTCCATTGGAGCTCCACGTGGCAGTCAGGAAAGGTGCTGGGGCATGCCGGGAGGCTGATGCCGGTCGGGGTGTGTGACGTGTATTAGGAGATTGTTTGATGTCAATATTCCCTTTTCAAAAGTTGCAGATCAAAAACAGAGCTGTTTAAGTTACCTTGTCTTACATACACCAAGGCTTAAAAATAAAGATTCGAGTGTTAGGAATGGACACTTTCTATGTCTTGGCTTCAACGGGAATTTATTTTTAAAAAGCAAAAGCATTATCACGCTGCTACCAGATGGTATTGGCTTGCCTTCCAAGGTGACCCAACGAATATTTGTTTCAATGCTCCGAAATACCATTTTTCAAATAACATCTCGCCCCCTCCTCTCCCTAAAATAGAGATGACACTTCTGAACAAGGCTTGTGATAGTTTAATATTTTGCTCTAGAAAAGAGCAAATTACAGAAATTAAATTCTAAAACACGATGATCTAATTGAAAACCGCATCAGACTCACTTAAGGACTTGGTTATGACCAGTGGGATTTTTGACTTTCAAAACTGTGATTGTTATGTGGCATAAGGAATCGTTATTTAAGCAACATAATGCCTCATTCCTCTTGGGTTTGCAGAGTTGTGCCTGGATCTTATCTGTGGGAGTACGATTAATTTATGTGTTGTCATTTCCAACTTTTGATAATCTGAATAAGGCTTTCAGGGGAAGCGAGATGTGCAAGGAAGGGTTTTAGCATTGCCACTTCCCAGTCAGTTTCCATGGCCAAGTGGGGATTTCAACTCAGGTTTCCAGAGTACTCGTCTGACACTCTATCCACTATATCACACTGTACATATGTGTCTGTGTATCTATGTAAAGAATACATTGCAAGGAGGCACTACAGTAGGACCCCTTTATCCATGTGATTAGTATGCCCTGATTCACTTATCCACGGTTTGAAAATATTAAAAATATTAAAAGAAAAAAATCCAGAAAAAACTATATTCACATGCATTACCAGAACTGGTCACTAATGGGGGCCAGAGGCCATGCTATGAATACTTATTAGTGAAGTACATAGCATAATCTTTGGTGCCCTCTAGTGGCCAGTTCTGGTAATGCATGTAATTATTTTTCCTTTAACCATCTATCTATCTATCTATCTATCTATCTATCTATCTATCTATCTATCTATGCTGCATTGACTGAATTCTTCCACATTCACAGAAAATTTGTCCTGTATCCTAGGAGCCCCATTTTATTTGATTATTCTTTGATCTTCCTACATTGCCTCAAAGTCTATCATGTGGTCCAGATGGTCCAGCTGGAGTCTTGTCCTAGTAGGAGACACTCTTCAGCATTCATCTACTCAGCAATGTGTGTTGTTTTTGTTCTCCATAGGTTTAGCCTACCTTCTTCTGCTTTAATATTTAGAGCTTGAGAGGTGTGAAGAAAAGATGGATAGTGTAACAATGGAAATCACCTCATGACAATGTGATTGTATGTAGCCTTCCATGACCGCACTGCAGCATTCTAAATTATCAATTGATAAGCCTTCCCAATGACAATTCTTGGTAAAGTTTTATTAAGGGATTAAACGTACGGAACACGGTTAGAGAAGGCAGACTGTAGAACTAATTGCGGTCTTCAATTACGTACGACAGATCTATCAATAGATGGGCTGTCTCGACTCCAACTTGCAAAGCATTCTTTTTTGCAGCAAAACAGTCCAGAATGGGATTATCAGTAGAAGACACAGAAGACTCGTGGACACAACTTTTGGGCAGGAAAGGACTCCAGGGGCACCGTAACATTCGCCAGCTGAGGCCTGGCTCCTCCTTCTGGCAAAGGCCACACCCACACTTTGAAAGGAAGGCGGACCAATCAGACTTGCTGGGAGCGTCGGGCAGGAGAGACCAGAAATGGCCCCAATTTGTATCAAGGAGCATGCTGCCCTGATCATGCTCTAGGCAGCAAGCGACCGACTCCAGGGAGCAGCAGAAGGAATCCGCCACTCGCTGGAACTCTGCCTGCGAACAGCCTAGCAATTCCAAAGTGCCCTCGGTCAGAGCAGAACTCTGGAACAAGACAAGAGAAAAAACCTGTACAACCGTCATTCAGTACGAGACAAAGTAAGAATTAAAATCCAAAACAAACATTCCGCTATGCAGCCCAAACTTAAGGCCCCTATACTTTTAGCAAGTTTTATTCAGTGGGATATATCCCAGTCAAATGTCACTACACAACTTCCCCCCCCCCCCTCACCGCCGCCACCTGGACCCTAGTCCTCTTTGCTATCTCTGCCCACGATTAATAATAACAACTCTGTGCTGTCAAGTCAATTCTGACATGGCAACCCTTTTCAGAGTTTTCTAGGTGGAGTGTACTCAGAAGTGGTTTCGCTTTCAATTCTTCCGAGGCATCCTGGGGCTCTGCAGCTCCCAGGCTCACCCCCTGAGCTATCCTGCCAGCATTATCCTGGATCCCCTCCCTGCTATTGTTGGCCAGGAAGGCAGCAGTAGCGGGTTCCCTTGCCCCCCCCCCCCTTTCTTTTCTTTCAGCCTTTCCTGGCTGCTTGGCTATGCTGCAAAGCCTGCTTCCCGGGGAATGCTTTTGGTCCCCAGAGGTAACCTGGGGAAATGAGGAGGGCAGCTGGGACTTGGCTCTGCAGTGCCTTTCTGCCCCAGGTACAACACACACACACAGACACATGGTTCAAAGCCAAGGAGGAAGGGGTGGTTTCACAGACACCCAGGGTCGCTTGCAACCCTAGGGATACTCTGTGGGGAGGACCTGATATGGGGAAGGCAACTCGGAGCTGGAAAAAAGATCCAAAAAAAATTAAACTCCACACACTCATCCTTTGCTATCACAGCCCTCTGCATAACAAACACAGCACCTCCTGGTAAAGTATCTCACCTCTGCTCATAATCCCCTCTAAACTGTGGGAATTTAAGTGCATTAAGCAGCTTTAAATACCCACACAAAGCTCTGCATACCATGTGCCTTATGTATGAGGACAAATGGGTTTCCGTACAACCGCCGCCTAGCAATACCCAGGGATCACTGATGGTTAATTGCAAAGCATGTTCTGCAGTTTGACAAGCAAGCTGAGAAAGAAACACAGTTGTTACATAAACTGAAGAAACAGAGCACCGGGAAAATACAAGACTATTTGGGAGCCTATTATTAAAGTGTAGTTCTCCTCCCGTTTCACCTCTCCCACCCCAAATCCAATAATTCCTTCAAGGAGCTCTGGGGATTGTATATAGGGCTTATCCTCTTTATTTGCCCAACAACCATTTGAGCAGATTTAGCCTGCCAAACCTTGACTGGCCCAAGGCCACACAAGTCCATTAACATCCTGGCCAAATGGGGACTTGAACCCAGGTCTCCCGGTTCAAAGTGTAGCCACACTATCACACGTGCAAAAACAAATGTGAAGAGTTTAGGCACAAAAGGCATATTCAGCCCAGTTTCACATTAATAACACCTTCTTACTATAACCACTACACTGCACTGTTTATTTGATGCAGCCTTCCCCACTCATCCATCAGGATTCACCCAGCTTGAGTTAGTAACAGGAAGCAGCTCATGTGACATCTGGACATGGGAAACCCCAATTCAAATCTCCATTCAGTAATTAAGGAGATTGTGAGCCCATGCAATCCTGATGGGCTTTGCTAATGTTTTCCTGCTCCCTGCTGGTTAGCCCTCAGCTGGGACGCAGGGGAGGGCCAGGGAATGGTTTGATGCTTCTTTCCTGCTAACTGCAGCAGGCAAACAGAGATTTCTGCATTGGGGTTATTGAGAAGGGAGAAAAGGTAAACCTTCTCACCACCACCTTGATCTCCAATCACAGCTAGGCATAGTTGTGCTTTGGATCAATACTGCTGTGGAGGGGGGAGATCCCAAGGGCAGTGAGGGAACTGCCTTTCAGGGATTAATCTTAGAATAATCTTAGAACTGCAGAGCTGGAAGGGACCCTATGGATCCTTGAGCACAGCCCTGGACTCAAACTCCCAGCCCCTGGCTCTGCAGCCAGATCCCTTAACCACTGAGGGACAAGGACATTATAGATATGAATAATATTGTTCATAAGAGCATGAGATACTGAGCAGTCAAGTAGATCACAAATGGGGAAGGGAGCTTTAAACTCCCACCTTCATGATTCCATCTCTTGAAGTAGGGAAAGATGCATTGAAATGTGTCGGTCTACACACATGTAAGTAGGAACGTGTGTATGCGCACATGCAGCCCTCGGGGCTAAGAATCTTGTCTTAGTCTAAGTTACTTGACTGCCTCCCTTCTGTTAGTGAAAGCAAGGGTGGGTTAGCAGAGAGTTGACCAAATGACTACCCTTTTCATCATATTCCCCCTTCAATGCTGCTTCTGTGAGAGTAGGCATTACGGGAGATATTTATAGAGATTACTCCTACCTTCAGCTCATCCCATGCTGTTTCATTCCTGTTACATAGCACCAAGCTGCAGACAATTGGGTCACTGGGAATTAGATGGAAAAAGCACTTTGTGGCAAAACACCGAGTTTGCAAGTCCTTTAAATGACCATAACAAGCAGGGGACAGAAGTTGTAGAGAAGAGATTGGCTGAGAACCTGTTTCAGTGAGGAAGAATAACAACGTACATTATCTTACAAACAGAAAGGCCACACACTCTATAATTTAAGTATAGAACTCTAATCTGTCTGATTTCAAATGGGAACAGTTCATTTCTTAAAGACTGGATGCTAAACAGGGGAGATGCAGGGAACTGTACTCCAAGAGGTAACCTATTCCAGGCTCTGCCAAAGTCTCATTTCAAAATCCAAAGAACTGCTTTGCAAAAGGCATAATCAACCCATGGAACTCACTGCCACAAGCATAAAGGGCTTTGGAATTCATGGACACTGAATTCTTCATTAAAAGTTTCTATTTTAACAACATGGAAAGAAAACAAACAAGGCATGTAGATGCTTTGTATTTGCTGCTAAGTCTTGATAACACTGGAATAATTGAAAGCATGAGAAGACAGCTATAGTAGGAAGAGAAGAAAAGGAAATGGAATTGGAACACAGATACAAAGGCTAGTACAGAATCTTAAATGGAAGGCAATGGATTCTTCTTCAAGGGTTCGATCCAATGTTGGGTCCTCGGAAGGGAGTTCACAGAAGTGGATCTCCCCATTCCCTCCCAGCAGATCCCAGAACATCTCCCCACTTCTACAGAGGGGTGATGGGAGCCCCATAAATGGGGATGGGTGGACTATGGCACAGGGACTTGAAACAAGAGAGGTCCCTGAATGCTGGGATGGAGGTGCTTTCTGTGAATGAGAACTCCACCTCCTACTGCAATGATGCTTGTTGGCTACACAAGAATGGCTTACGAACGTGTTTGTAAAGCTTTCAAAATGTGCTCTGTGGTCAGGGGTAGTGTTGTACAGGGTCACAAGCTGTGTCTGCTTACAGGTCAACCTCTTTGCAGCCTTGGTCTTTTGGCCTCAAATCCAGATGAATCTCATTAGAAGGATGGTCAGAGCCAGGACTTATGTTTATGATTTCCAACACTGCTCTCACTACTTGAGAGTCCTTATCATGAAACGGTCAGTCAAAAGTGCATCCGTTACCTGTCATTTGCTGCAGGGGCTCCATCAATGCTATCCCAACTCGCTCTACTGCCACAACACAGTTCTCCTTCAGGTACTGTTGTAAAGCTGGGTGGATAACCTTCTGGCACACGACAAGGCCTACGCCGTCTCTTACCATTTGCTTGCCTAAATTAAGCAACTGATGTAAGACCATTGCTTCTAAAGAAACTCCTTGATGGACAGTAAGGACTCCTTCTCCACTGTTAGCAAGGTCTCCAGATAGAGATGCACAGAAAAGTGCCATCTTGATTGCACCCAAAGGGCCTCTTTTGATGGGAGGCACGTTTGTCACATGCAATTCTGATACTTCAATAAGAAGTCCAGAATAGACAGCAGAATCCATAACCCTCTTATTTTTCACAGGGACGTACAGACATTTTCCTAGCACCACACCAGTGCGGACTTCTTGTGGGATTGTAAACAGAAAGGCTTCTAGTAGCAAAATGCTGATATGGTCTGCTTCCTTTCTGCTAAGCATGCAGGTAGGTTTGCTGGTTAATATACTCCGCACCAGACCAAGAAGAATCTTAGAACTGCTAAAATCCACTGGTATTCTACAACCACATGCTTCAGAAGTAAGGTAGTCAATGCACTGACTCAAAAGGTGTTGGCTGATTTTAATGAAAGTACATGGAGTAACATGCATGTCTTGAAATTTTTCAAGCAGGTTGCAGCAAACAATGGCTGTAAACAAGCCACAGTCACTGAAGCGTGCCAGATGATTCTGCACAGAAGCCGTCAGGAACTTTAACACCGGATGACTGACTGAAAGGCCACTAAGCAAAACAGAAGACTGAGATGATGTGCGGACACATCCACCCAACCCATTGTGAAGCTGCTTGAGCCTACCTGTGGGGCCATAGCATGATCTTACTATTTTACTGAATACAGACAGAGCATGACTAAGGCTCTCCTTAGCTAAAGGTTCACTTGTACATAAGGAAGGCTTTTTAATGTCAACAGAAGCCATTGTTCCAGATGAAATACCAGTCAACATTTAGACTGAGCCTATTTCTGCAAAATACCTTTTTAATGAATGATACACACATCCGGGCTCAGGGCCATTGTTTCCTTTTGCAGTACTGATACAGCACAGTTTATAGTACATTTAAGTTAGATGCTGCATTAATAATCAAAGTGATGAGGGCAGAAATGGCTTCACTTAGCGAGACCCTTTGATTTAGCTGCCAAGCTTGTTTCAGCAGAGTGTATCCCAGGACAGACAGCAACAAACTACAGTCTGGCCATCAGTCAACCAGTTCTTCCTAATCCAGCTGTTCTTCTTCATTGTGTTTGTTCAAGTGAAACATGCCTGTGATTGAACAAGAAAACACTCTGTAAAGCTACAATTCCAGACAGAGCTCATTCTTTCATTAACACTGATTATTTCAGTGAAAACTGTGGCAGACTGTCTGCTCCTGCAAAATACACAATTAGTGCATTGATGCACACCTTGCAAGATGAATAAAGATCTACTTTTTTAAAAAAATCAAACTGATTTAAAACATGATTTAAATTTTAAAAAAATCATTTTTTAAATTTAAATAATCAAAAATGCAATTTTAAAAAATTTAAATTGTGATTGAAATTGATTTGATTTAAATCAAATCCATCCTGATACCACGTAAGGGTTGAAAACATCCAGGCAATTCATCCAATCATCAAATCAACACTATTCCATAAACATACTGCTGAGCGAATATAATTAAAAAGTCCACATTTTTAGTGTTTTTCAAAATGTAGAAAAAAGAACATCAACCAAGGCAGGCACTTTGGGGTTTCTAACATGAAAATATTATAATTTTGACTCACAGGGTTACATTTCACTTGGATTCTGATGTCTGTAGCAATAATGTAATTGAAAATTTCACCCCTTTTCTTACTGATGTAATTTACTGACAACAGATTACAGAACTGTTATTCCAATAATTATGAAAATCATATCTCTTTGACAGAAGACATGCACGGTGATTTTGTTCCCAGTAAAGGTAAAGGTTCCCCTTGACATTTAGTCCAGTCGTGTCTGACTCTAGGGGGCGGTGCTCATCCCCGTTTCCAAGCTGTAGAGCCAGCGTTTGTCCGAAGACAGTTTCCGTGGTCACGTGGCCAGCACGACTAGACACGGAACGCCGTTACCTTCCCACCGAGGTGGTACCTATTTATCTACTCGCATTTGCATGCTTTCGAACTGCTAGGTTGGCAGGAGCTGGGACAAGCGACGGGAGCTCACTCCGTTGCGTGGATTCGATCTTACGACTGCTGGTCTTCCGACCCTGCAGCACAGAGGCTTCTGCGGTTTAACCCGCAGCGCCACCACGTCCTTTTGTTCCCAGTAATTCAGTCTATATGTGAAGAGATGCATAAAAATGCAACAAACTTTACATTTTTAATTATTATGGAATGTCTACAACACATGTATGCATCCTTATACATAGGCTAAAGGGGATATGTGCTTATTTTAGTATTATTATTAGTTTTATTTATATGCCACATTTCTCCCAACAAGGGACCCAAAGCGGCTCACAATATTAAAATTCACACAATTAAAAACACAGTAAGTTAAATGTTAAAAGACAAATTAAACAATATATGATTTAAAATTAAATTAAAAGATTAAAACATTAAAACATGGAAAAGATTAAAATTATCTGCTAAAATGGGGTTCATTTTAGTTGCAGGAAATGCAGATGAACCCTACTGAATTTCATGGCATTGACATTTTCTTTTATTTTAGGTAAAACAAAATCTCTAGAAGTCATGATGTTGAAGAAAAAAACTGCATATAATTTCTGTAAAATCCACAGAAATCCAAGGGGAAATCTGGAAAGGCAGGATTCTTTGTGTTGAATGTCTTGGTCTTGATGAATTTCTGTGCCCCTGGCCAGGTCCCAGATAAACTGTTCTCTACCACGTGGCCATGGGGCTGTAGAACCAAATTGTAAATTATTTGCAGGGGCAGAGAAATAATGTAAAAGTTTGCTAATAAAATAAAGGAAACAGATGCACGATAGCATAAAGTCGCAGAACCAACATACAGCTGAAGCAATGTGCTACATAGTAAGGAAAGGGTACATGTGCCATGTACAGATATTGCTGTTCACATCATCCTTATCACTTGAAAGTACCGGCTAGAGCTGGTGGGATGGCAGAAGCGGTCCTACAACAATGAGAAGGTCACACATTACCCACCAGTTGTTTTTTTTTTACAAGCAATGCTACCAAACATCAACCTAGTCATCAAGACAACTAATTTGTTCTCAAAGGCTAGAGACACAACACAGCTGTATCCCATTCCAGCCACAGGTTACCCAAATACTGAGTTACACAGCTATTCAGGAAGGGTCACATCTATGGATGTCAGATGATGAGCTTCACATTACTTACATGGTGATGGACACTAAGACCACAATTACTGCAGCTGGATCAGCATGTATATAGGAAAGGTATCTGGGCCACTTGACAGCTGTAAATTACCATGAGTCCCAGGTGTGTGTGTGTGTGTGTGTGTGTGTGTGTGTGTGTGTGTGTGTAAGAGAGTGACAATAAGACAATAGGCTGTATGGTTGTCATACATACATTATATTTTTTGGCATGTTGACACATGTGAACATTGTGTTTGGCCAGCTTCAAGTGGTCTAACTGGACATTTATACAGCTGTGGATTTGCCTTGGCTACCTAGGATACATACCATACAAGTCAATGCTGCCTATGTGAGGATGGGGGCAGAGTTCTGTTTTCTGTGTTTTGTTGTAGAGACGGTCATGGATCCTTCCCTTTGGGATTCTATCCCAGTAGACTACTTTGCTCTTGGGCTTGGGGATTTGTGTGGGTTTGGGAGAGTACATTTACTCAGATACTGGCTGCACGATTTATATGTCAGCAACTGAAAAAGCTGGAAAAAACGGCCCTTGGATTTGAAATACATAAATAAAAATGCATTTTACACTCACAGAAATAGATGTGGGGGAAATCCCTATCTTCATTGAAGCCTGCAGACAGTTGAGTTAAAAAAGAAACTATTTTGAGAAAGGAGTAGATATGAGTCCTTCTTTAATAGCTTCAGTATGTGCTGCTATGAATTATGCAGGAAGACTGTGTTTACAGCCATTTTGTGAAGGCAGGTGACAAATCACAGCTGCCCTACATCCTTTACAGATGTGCAGTTGTGTTTCAATCCCGTTTTCTCACACCACTATGGAAACAAAAACTGATGGAAAGTGTTAAGGTCTATGAATTGAAGCAGCCAGGAAATACACTGCAATCCTATTAGTAGGTGATGAAACATATATGTAAAAATTGGTAGTACTTTAACTTTAAAACAGACTTCAATGTTTCTGCAAGAAGAAAGCTCATTTTTCTCATGAAAAGTATTACCATTCTCTGCATTAACAGTTCCTAATCCCAACATACTATCGTGCATCATGCAGTCATCCAGTTTTCATAGTTAAGAAGAAAATTTAAATTGGCATTGTTATTCTAGTCTGAAATTATGCTATTATTTTGGACACAATGCTGCAAATAAAAACAATGCCACAACATTCATGGACTGTGTTTGAGCTTTTAAAGCACTTTACATTTTATTCCATACAACCATTCTGCAATAGATACATTTAATGTACTACTGATGAGGGACCAAATGAGACTTAACAGAATGGCTTGCGTAAAGGTTCTCTAATGCAGTGGTTTCCAACCTTGGGCCTCTAGATGTGCTTGGACTAAAATTCCCAGAAGCCTTCACCACTATCTGTGCTGGCCAGGATTTCTCTAAGCTATAGTCCAAGAACATCTGGAGACCTACGATTGGGAACGACTGCTCTAATGAGTTAATGGCAGAGGTGAGCTCTGAACCACAGACTTCCTGATTTGTATCTAATCAATTTGCTGCACCATCTCTCCCCACTTGCTAATTCAACTCTGTAATATCCCCTCTTGCTATTGATTTATTCTACAAGGAGAGGATGGGTGAAAAAGCACACCAGATCCCTGGAACTCACTACGGGCCAGCCAGATAGCTGGGGGTGTATTCAGCCCGCCATGTTGCCCACCCTAATTTACTCTCAAAAACTGTAAGGGTAAATCTGTCTATGTAAGAGAGGCAGACCACTGTCGTGATCTGATGCAAAAGGCTGGCTACTGCTGTGCTAGCTATGGAGGGAGGGTGGCTTCCCTAATGCAGAGCTGGTAGGGAACCAACTTAATTATAAGGAACAGGGAGATTAAAAGAAAGATCAACTTTGTGTTGAGCTATATAACAGGATTCTTTTTCATTTACATTGTGCCTCTTACAATGGGGACTTACCTTTTAATTATTCTGCAGGACTATTTGGCTGTTTCTCATTATTTTGTTTTTCCTGTTTCAACATGTGACACAACACCAGGCTCTGGATCAAAGCGGTCTGGGTTGAAAATAGGACTGTTCTTGATTTTATACCAGGTCAAATGCATCACCAGAAGGATCGGTATCGTAACAATTACAACCTGGTAGTTCTTCCATATGGTTTTAAAGTTCATACTGTGCACTGGTTGCTACCTAGATAAAAAAAAGCAGACAATTTTAAACACACTCAACTTAGTGTAATTTAAGTGCACTAATTCCTAAAGTGCACTAATTTCTGAAGGAAATCAACCGTGAGTGCTCACTGGAAGGACAGATACTGAAGCTGAGGCTCCAATACTTTGGCCATCTCATGAGAAGAGAAGACTCCCTGGAAAAGACCCTGATGTTGGGAAAGTGCGAAGGCAAGAGGATGAGATGGTTGGACAGTGTCATCGAAGCTACCAACATGAATTTGACCAAACTCCTGAAGGCAGTGGAAAACAGGAGGGCCTGTCGTGCTCTGGTCCATGGGGTCACGAAGAGTCGGACACAACTTAACGACTAAACAACAACAACAAATTCCTAATACTAACAATAGCAGCTCCATCACCACAGATAAGCAAAACATAAGGTTCCTATTTCAGTAAGTTGATCCTAGCCTGACTGCCATTGTTGTTATGTGCTGTGAATTTAGAACTGACTTACAGTGATGCTAACAGGGCTTTCAAGGTAACAAAGTTATTTAAGGAATGGTGTTATTAGTTGCATACCGCCAATGAGCTTCCATGGCTGAGCAAGTCTGCACCACTACTGTGTAGCACCTGTCTGGAAACTGGGATGTAATGTGCTACCAGCCTGTGGTGTAAACAGAGAATTATATCATGGCCAGTTTCAGTAAGATCTCACCGAGTATGTCAAGGAGAAATCTCCTCATTCCAGATTCTGCTTAGGATGCATTTGTTAACTTGCAGATCCTCTTCTGCTGTACTCTGTGAGGTTGCCAGGTAGGCAGCTTCCCCTTTCCTGAGATTTCAAGGCAAAAATCTGAGACTGGAGGTTGGGCCTTTATTAAGTCACTGGAAATAACCCCTGTATAATCACCACAAAATAATGTGTGTGCATGAGATGAACCACAGATTTCCTGCATCACCTCCTAAACTTGTATTAGGTCTGCAACACACAAAGACCTATATGCGAAGGCAGTGAGTTTTGCCACATTTCAAGTGGGAAGAAGATGGGTGTCCAGGCTTTAAAGCCACCATATACTGTACACAACAAAATCCGTCTTTCTCCATTTTCAGGAGCTACTTGCCCTGAGATTTGTCTCTCTACAAAGAAACTCAGGGAAGCACAGCAATCCTTGAGGCTTCAGCAGACACACTGAGACCTAGCAACAGCACCTACATGGATTAATTCTTAACTAAACTACATTTTTGGCTTTCTGAAGATTGAACAAGACCCAATAAATTAGGAAAAAAATGACTTTCAGGTTTTTGTTTTTATACTCAGGTATATTAAGACTGCAATCCTATACTCATAGATGTGAGAATAAGTGTTATCAACAGACATGCGTATGTATTAGTGGCCTTTCTAAAACTGACCTGTTTTTAAGACAAATCAATTTGTGAAAACTACACTTTAGAAGTCAGTCCATGGGCTTACCAAATACACTGAGTTCTTCTGCTTTTTATGCAGAAGAAATAGAGTGAAGACAAACTTCACCTCCCAGGTCAAACATTATTATGACAAATGTGTCATTCCTGAAGCATGGACACTGAGGACTTCAAAGGAAGAAATTTAGGTTCATGCGCCCTGTCCTTGGTTATCCAAAAGCGCCATGACTTGTAAAACCAATGTGTTACTCGTGCTTCAGCAAGCAATTAGTATATGACCTCTTGTTCAAGAAATATATGAATCACAAAATAGGAAAACAGATTTGATTTGGTCAGTCATTTTTGTTGCCTGTTTTAATAAATACATCCTGGTTGCATATAAAAATTGGGCTATATACAGATTTTATCATAGTAAAGCTAAACCTCACTGATTCCCATCCTCTTGCAGACGCCTAAATACCTGCTTGGGAGGTGGGAATATCCTTCAGACAGGGATGGGGACTCAAGGCACGGGACTCGCTGTTGGCCTTATGTTGCACCGGCAACTTGACTCAGGTTTTTTTCCCCATGACTTGGACTCGACTCACAACTTGGAAGCCACCCACCCACCCCCTCCCTTTTTCCTGGGGGAAAAGCTTGTTTTAAACTTGGGGCTTGGGACTTGGTACCAAAGACCCAGACTCCGACTTGGTACCAAAGACTCGGACCTAAAGACTTGCCAACATCTCTGCCTTCAGAACAGTCATTGGCCCTTGGCCTATTTGCAAGAGCTCCCTGTGGAGCATCTGTTTAGAGCACTGTCCCTCTGTCCTACAGCCCACTAGGCAGTGGGGGAAAAGAGGAGAGAAAGATGTGGCAACAGCACATCAAGGGTGTTTTTTGTTTGTTTTGTTTTTGCGGGAGGATGGGGATGTTGTAATGAGGTATCCTGCAAGAAGGCATGTCTGTCTAGGCAACGTTACATAATGATGTGGCAGGTCCTACTCTACAACTGTGTAATACCTTAAGTCAAATAAAACAAACATAAAACACCAGTTTTTGTAATACATGGAAGGTCAGTATAGTCATGCAGTTCTGCTGTTAAAAGAGATATAGCACAGAACAAATGTAAACAGGTTGGGAACGAGTTACATATAAGGCTGAAGAATCTACAATTAGCATCTGAATGCTTGCTCCCCGATTCACTGGCAAGAGTTCTGAAACTAGCATGCAGCAGGGACGGGCCTTTTCTGTGGTGGCCCCACCCAGACTTTGGCAATCCTGAAGGGGGGATTCTAGGAGTCTAGAAACAATTTTATTTTGAATGCCCTCTTTTGGGTTAGTTTCTAGATGGACTAAAAAGACCTACCATATTCCAATGTGTTTTGGTTACTTTAGATTTTATATGGTGTAGTCATATTAATGTTATTTAAATGATTTATGAAATGAACATTGTTCATTGCTCTTGTGGATTTATATTGATTTTGTATTTGAAAACATGCTGTACTGCACTTAAAGATTGCAAATCTACAAAACAAAGAGATATGCTCCCAGTTAAATATAAGCCTTACAAGGTAGGTAAAGGGGAGGGGACTGTCAATCTTTCAATGCATCGTTATGAGTCATGACTGACATTAAGACATTATCTGTTGCTGTAATGTAGTACAGCCAATGTAGTATGATAGTTAATGTGGTGGGCTATGAGCATTAAGACCCGAGATCAAATCTTTGCTCAGCCAGGAAGCTCACTGGGTAAATTTTGGCCACTCTCTCACATATCATTCTTGTTAGTATAACATGCATGAGGGAGGTGTGAGGAAAACACTTATCCTAAGCTCCTCTGAGGAACAGTGGTATAAAAACATCACACATTATAAAATGAATAAGATGCCTTCATGCCTATGAATACAGAGCCAAGGGAGATTTAAAATAAAAGTCTAACATGCAATATACAAATACCCTGTTTCCCCGAAAATAAGCCTTACCCCAAAAGTAAGCCCTAGTTAAGTGAAACCCCACCCTCCACCATTGTGCAGCACCCAGAAGAAGATGACATGACTGTATTTGAATAAATGTAGATTGTTGTACATGAAAAAATAAAAATAAAACATCCCCTGAAAATAAGCCCTAATGCGTTTTTTGGAGCAAAAATTAATATAAGACCCTGTCTTATTTTCGGGGAAACACGGTAATTTTTGCACAGGCATGTCGTTTACATTACAGGTACCATGCACTACATAATTTTTGCAGAGATGTTACACACAGCATACTCACTATCCTCAAATACAGGTTCTACTGGCTAAATATTTGTTATATTTACCTTCTACCTTTTCCCATGAGCTCCAGGCAGCTCTTTCTCTTCCTTAGAACTCTGCAAAGTAGGCCAGGCTGAAGCAGAACAATCTTGCCCAAGGTCACCCAGTCAGTCTGCCTCAGGGCAAAAGGCAGCCAGCATGGGAGTCCTGCTGAGATGCCAAGCCCTAGAACCAGTGTGGTGGTTAGAGTCCTCCTGGACTGGGATGATCTGAGCTGTGACCCTCACTGGGTGACCTTGGGGCAATCTCTCTCAACCTGATCTATCTCATAGGATAGGATAGGAGGTTAACGTGGGGAGGAACAAAAGCCACGTGTGCCAACAACCTACAAGTCCCTGAAAAATAAAAAACAGACACCCAGCAATTTCGATTTGCCATCCAGGTTTCTGTCATTTTTTGAGGATACCTTGTGTTTTCAATGTTTCTTGGTTCTCTCTTTATGTCTTTGTGGGTGGTACTGGGTTGTGGTATTTTAATTATTGCTAGCCGCCCAGAATGGTGCCCCAGCACTAGATGGGCAGGATACCAACCAATCTACCAACCAACCAACCTCCCTGTTAAGTACCACGCTATTATGCAAGGGAAGAATTCCACGACGATTATCCAGATCCCGTTTCAGAAACCTCTGATGTAAAATGTCACCAGGTGATCACAAAGAGGCGGTAAAAAGCAATGATCAGTTACTCTATTTTGAAATGCCGTGTTTTCCCCTTGTTTTTCTCCAGCGCTTATGGTTGAATTTCTGGTGATCCACGGAAAGAGCAAGCGGGGGAAGCCTCCTGTTTTTCTACCTCCCCTTATACAGAAAAGCAAAATTTCTCCCCTCTCCACCCCAGGTGATAATCTGCTTTATTTCAACCTAAGTACCTGTCGAAAACACCAGCAGCTTCTTCGCGGACGCAGCGGCCCACTCTCTCTCCAAGCCTTCCGCCGGAAACGAAATCAAGACGCTTAGACCACAAATCCCATAAGACATCGCGGAAAGAAGCCCTACGATTCCCTCTGCCGAGCGTTTCTCGATGCATGCTGGGAAGTGTATGCTACAGCTCAAGCCAGAGGAGGGACGGCAGCAAAATAGGGGAACGTCATTTTATACTGAAGCTGCCAAAACGTTCTCCCCTCTCTGATGGGCTATTCAGTCCAGCCAAGACGGCTGCAGGGGGAGGGTCGCCACATATAAGTTCTAGCACACGTTTTGCCATTACATAAAGCAAGAGCAGCCGTGCCTGGCTGTAGGGAAGGGGGGGGGGGGAAAGAGGGATAAATTAGTATTAATATAATAACGGGGCTTATGTTACCAAAGTCCATTCCAAGAAGCATTGGGACATGTTGAACACACCTTCATAGGTGTGTCTGATGGGGACACAAGAGAGGGCCTTCTCTGTTGCCGCTTCCAGACTTTGGAACTCCCTCCCACAGGAGGCCAGGCTGGACCCATCTTTGCTGTCCTTCCACAGGCAGGCAAAGACCTTTCTCTAAAAGCAGGCTTTTCCTTAGTGATTGGTGGTCTGAGAGTTTTTTTTAATGGATTGTTGCTCTCTTGTTTTGAAGGTGTTTTAGTACTGATTTTATTTATCATTTTAATATAATACTTGTTTAATTATTTTTAAATATTTGTATACTTACTCTTTTAGCTTTAAAATACTGTCTTTTTAATTATGTAAGCTGCTCTGGGCCCTTTTTAAGGAGAAAGGCAGGATAAAAATATTTTTAAATAAATAAATAAAAGTAAAATGATGGAACAAACTAGCAAACTTTCACAGAATTCACAAACCAATACCTGTCCTGGGGGGAAAGTAAGCATTCTGGCAAACAGTCTGGAACAGCAACTTCCAAGTAGGCCAGATCAACCAAATTCTTCAATGACAGATGACTGGAAGTTGGTGTGTGTGTGATGAAACAAGCCATAACATTTCCACCGTGTCCCTATCCTTCATCGGTTCTGCATAAAATGTCCATATTCAGGAAACAAGCCCAGAATAGTAACTTCTCAGTAGGCCATGTCAAACAGATTTGTTGGTCACACATAACTAGGTGGAAGTGATATAACAAGTCTCAAAATGTCCAAAGAACCCTGATTGTTATAACCATGCTAAGCAAAAACATACAAAAGTTGTATTCTGGAAAGTTTGAAACAACAGCTTGTGAATAGTACAGTAAAGAAATTCACCAGTCTCGTGTATTTAGATGGGAGCAATGGAACAGTCACAAAACTCTACCTCTTCCAGATACAAAGACGTGATCCAGACAGATAGTTACTTTTTGCTGAGTAAATAGGAAAGATGGATTATGTGGAAATTATGAATCTTTTCCCATCACTCCTATCTAGCCTCAGGTGAACAATCTGATCTACTTGGAAGTTGTTGGTCCAGGGTGTTTTCCAGAATATTAAATTTCTGCATGTACCTGTGCAACAGGTATCATTAATGTAGTTTCTGTACAAGTTTTTCATCACTCCTTTCCTGAAGCAACTGGTGAATTTGATCCATTTTCCCTAAGTGGAAGTTGCCATTCAAGGTTATTTTCTGCATATGGACTGGAATGTGCATCCTAAGTTTTGTGTCTGGTTTCATTGCTCCAAGTCTAGTCATACGTGATCATTGAATTTGGTTGATCTGGCCTATTCAGAAATTGCTGCTCTAGTCCATTCTGGTCTGGTCCAGATGGTTTTGCGACATTAAGAAGTTAATGAAATAATTAAATTTGAATTGAACCTCAGGTGCATTCAACAACTCACAATGCTTTGGGCACACATTTTTCTTAAAGATGGCCCATTTGGTCTTCCAGACAGCCCCTCTAAAGACTTTAGCAGGCCAAAACTCTCAGAAACACATAGGGATGTTTGAGATAATCAGAACTCAGGCAAAATGGCATAAAAATTAAGAGAGAGCAAGGAAACTGGACTTGACATGAAAGTTACATTGTCTGCATGGTCTCTTAGGATGAAATGGAGGAGAAAGGATTTGGAAGAATTTTTAATTGCAGTATTGTTGTTATTTAAATAGCTTCCAAAGAAATAGCAGTGTTAGTCTGTTTGGATGTTAGCAAAATTAAAGGGGAGGGAAAAAAAAGAAAGGACAAAATATTGTGGAACAAATTTGTTTTAGTGTGAGCTTTTGTGAATCGAAATCCATTTCTTCAGACACATTATTCACTACATCATGGTAGCCTCCAACTTATGGTGACCTTATGAGCTATCTCCAGAATGTCCTGTCTTCAACAGCCCTGCTCAGCTCTTGCAAACGCAAGCCTGTGGCTTCCTTTAGGGAGTCCATCCATCTCCTATTTGGTCTTCCTCTTTTCCTGCTGCCTTCCACCTTTCCAAGTCTTTTTGTCTGTTCCAGAGAATCCTGCCTTCTCATGAAGTGCCCAAAGGAGGCCAACCTCAGTTTCATCATTTCTCCCCTCTATATGGCATTATATCTGACTGCTATACAGTATTAACTGCATAGGACTGTACTTTCCCTCATGTATTATATTTCCGCCCCTCAATAAAGCCCTTCGTTAAACATAAATGCCTGTCGGTTTACAATACCCGGATGTCCTTTATGTAAACGGGGCGCCACGGGCCGACATCTTTGAATTGGGTCGCAAAGGACCATTTCCCCCATTTATACTGCCCGCCCCCTTGAAGTGGGCAAACGATATGACAAAGGGCGAGTTTCGTCCGTGGAGAGATTTCCTAGTTGTTTGTGAAGCCTCTGCGCTCTTCCGTAAAGTGATAAAAGAAGCAGGAGCTCGTAGGAAACAAGGATTTTTCATCTGGCTTCCTTCCCTCCTGGAAGCAAAGATAGCCGTTTGTGCTTTATGAAATATCGGTCCTTTTTATACAGGAAAATAGGATTTTATTCAAGACCCGCTCGGGTCACTGCTGCCAGCGTCAGATAAACGTAATAAAGCAACATTTTGCCACCTCTGTATCCCATCTGGCAGGATGTATGTGGCGTGTGTAACTTAAGATGCCCGCAGGGTAGCTTGGCTTGGGAGAATAAAAAAGCCGTCCGAAGGCTTTCAGAGAGAGTAGCCCAACTTTGCTTGTGAAGGGCAGGCAGCCGACAAGCAAGACCTACAACAACCCCGCCATGCAGGGCGACCCGTGGTCGCAACTTCCGTGTCGGAAGCGTGACTTGAAAGGCGGCTAATTGATACCAACCCTATAACGTCCTAGGGAGATTGGCTCGTTCAGACGTTCCCTCCCCTCCGGCTCTTTGAATGCAAACAAAGAGCAACCGAAGGGGAGCCTCAACAGCGCCGGAAAGGAGTTTCCCCGGGAGACGCGCTGCTATCGCCTTCCTTTCGCTTTCAGAAGATCATGTTCTTGGGGTGAGTTAATGGAGGGAATAGAGAGCGGGGCTGCCAGTGCGGATCCTGCTCCCGCCGCTGGTTTGGGTCTCCCCAGTGGAGACCTCCCTCGCCGGTGCGCTAATGGACGGCCCCGGGCGCTGGTTCCTCTCGGCCTCCTTTGTTTTCACGTGTACCTCGTGTCAGGAGTGGTCGGGCACAGCCCAGGATCGTGAGGACGGGACAGCTTTGACTCTGCCCCTACCGTTGCGGGGATCTGCTGGCCTCGCTCCTGAAATCCACCCGGCCTGGAGGAAGGGAAGCCTCCCAGCCTCGGCTCCTACAGAAGGCGGGAAAATCCTGTTTTGAAAAGACTAGCCTGGGAGCGTGCATAGCCGCCGCCGCCTCTGTTGCAGCCAATTAAGTGACAGTAAATATGGTTGCTCCTTTTTTTTAAAAAAATTGCTTGTTAAAATTCCCTTCGCTTCCTGGTTCCAAAACTTAGTCTGCAGATGTCCGACTTCAACTTCCAGAAACCCCAGCCAGCACAGTTCATCGCGAGGCATCCTGGGAGCTGAAGTCCGACTTGGTCTGGGCTGCCAAATTTAAAGATGACCTCAGGACATAAAATCTCTCCCTGCGTGTTCTTGTTGAGAGACCCAGGCAGCCATTGCCCCACCACCACCCCGCGCAACTATATATATTTTCTTAAAGCCATCACCTGCTCCTGCATTTGTAAATGTTGGCATTCACCCAAGCCGAGTATTTTGCTTGCTTGGTTTGGGTGGTGCTCTTGGGTGTCTAAGGGATTCCCAGTTGCAATCGTGTAAGGATGAGTTCAGTATTACTACATACAGGAATACATTTGGATCCTACTTTTGCTCTAATACAGTGTTTCCCTTCCTTGGGTAACTCACCTGTTGGACTGCAATTCCCAGAAACCCCAGTCAGCACATGTGGTGGCAAAGGCTTCTGGGAATTACAGTCAAAGAACATCTGTTTTGCCCAAGGTTGGGAACCACTGCTCTAAGAGCCCAGGTTATAGTGTCTCTCATTCCCAGTCTTGGGTACCAAACAGCCTGTCTTATGCAGCCCATTGGCTCCTATTTTACCGATTAGCCTCCCATTGTTTTAAACTTCAAAACTTAAACTTTCATGAAAATCTTATGGTCTGTCTCCTAGTATGGCCTCCTTTACAAATTTGAACAGGATAAACTATTGAAGAGTAAATGAGTACAGTATCTTAACAGAAATGAAAAGAAGTAAACCAGGATCTAATGGTAGGTGCATAGATGATTTACACTTAATCACTAAAGGTTCCTGAGTCAAAGGCTCAACTGGATAGAGGAGCAACTAATTATATACATAAACTGCAGTAAGAACAACAGCAGCAAAAAAACAACAACACAATTTCTTCCTCTTAAATTAGGCTACTGAAATCAAGAGTGCTTCCAGTTCTGGTCTTGAACTACAAAGTAATTCCTTGGCTGAGATACTTGGAGGCATCTTGCTTTGTGTGTGTCTGCCTTCTTAAGTCATGCTTTTGCACCTGGCTCTGGTTGGGAACTTCAGGGTTCTTCTGAAAAACAGAGGAGGTCCTTTAAGCATAGGCATCCTTTAAGCTATATGCATTGTGCAGGGAACTCTCAGCTGAATGTATGGGGCAAGGTAGGCCTAGAGAGTGGTTGTTGATGAGAGCATAGGTGTGTTACATTTGAGGGCGAGAAGGGCTACTCCTTGGAAGATAAGGCAGCTTGATGCTGTAGAGCAGTGGTTCCCAACCTTGGGTAACTCGGGTGGTTTTGGATTACAGTTCTCAGAAGCCTTTACCACCAGCTGTGCTGCCCGGAGTTTCTGGGATTTGCAGTCCAAGAACATCTGAGTTACCCAAGGTTTGGGACCCCTGCTATAGAGGGCAAGAATTGCAAGTAGGTTTTGATTGGACAGGAGAAATTTCCTAAGAGTAAGGGCTAGAGATGGGCATGAACCTCAGTTTGGAGGTTTGTGCCGGTTCATACATGTGGCGCCACAGGTGCTGTGCATTCCCTTCCTCTGCCTCCGGGGTTGGATCCCCCATTCATCAGTCACCACACGTTTCTCTCCTCCTCCTCTTCAGCTGTTCAGCCAGTCTCTGGCAGGAGCACTGGCTGCCCTGCCTGGCCTCCTTTGCTGATCGCCCACTCAGACAAGGAGGCAGGACAGGCAACCCTGTGCTCCTGCCAGGGATTGGTCAAAAAGGAGGAGGAGAGGAGCGTGCTCTGACTGGTGAGTGGGTCATTGGCCGGGGAGGTGAGGGAAGGTTGGTGCCCATCTCTAGTAAGGGCTATTTACAGTGAAATAGACTGCCTTGGTCAGTGTTGGGCTCTCCTTTCTTGGAAGTATTTAAGTATCCTTAATGACAGCCAAGGATGCTGTCATTGGACCCTACTTAGAGCAGAGGGTAGCCAAAGCAGATGCTGACCTCCATCCCTCCTCCTAGCTCTGGAATATGCAGGTTTCCTGTTTTTCACCTGTAAAATATGTCATTGGTGTTACATTTCTATAGTTGGCCTACAAGCAGCTAATTAATAATGAAGTCGCTAAGGTTTGTCCTACCATACAGTGGCGACGACTGCTTCCTTTGCACAATTTTTCCGTATTCAGAAAGGTGTTAAAGGCCCTGCTGGGAAGAGAGGAAACCAGTCAGACATGTTAATTGACTTGATGATTTGATTCAAACTTAAATGAGACTTTACCTCAAAAAGGAGTTAAAGTTTAAAAATATGGTTTCGGTATCTGGTTGCGGAGCCAGAGGTTGGGAGTTTGGTTCCCCACTGGGCCTCCTGTGAGTAGAGCCAGCCTGTGTGGCTTTGGGCAAGCTGCACAGTCCCAGCAGGGCTGCTCCAGAAGAAGGGAATGGGAAACCACCTCCGAGTATTCTCTACCTGGAAAGCCCTGAAAAGGGTTGCCATAAGTCAGAACTGACTTGACGGCGTATGATTACTATTAAATAATAGCAGATGTATTGGTGTTGCATAAAAACAAATGCAGAGGCTTTAGTGCTAAGATGGTTTGGGCAGGGAAGGGACTTTTTTCCTTCGTCCTCTTTCATTGCTCAAGTAAAGAAGTAGCAACAGATGGAGCAGGCTTTAAGTTTGAATTGGAGGAGCCTTTCAGACTGAAAGTGAGCCTTTACTCCCTTAAAGCTGAGTAATGTGGCTTAGTGACCAGTGTGGACATATGCTTCCATACTTACCCACAATCCCATCAACTCTGCTGTAAATTCACTAGGAAGACCTAAGCGAGGTGGTGTCTAATCCTGCATCTGGATGGTGTTATTTAATGCCAACTCTTTTTATGGCGAGTGACTGTAAGGAGATAACTGCAAAAGTTAATATATGCAGAAGGGGTGTGGATGCTTCAAATCACTCTGTAAATCATGTAAGGCTCAGTCAATGTAGCCAATTATTAGGAGCGAGATATTCCAGCTGCCTCGGAAAAGCTGTGAAAAGTCCTGTAATGCATTTGAAGACTAATGTATTTTTCGTAATTCGAAATTGGGTTTCTGTTTATTCATTCGATGAGCTGATTGCACTTGCAGCCTCTTTTTGACTGAGCGCCCCTAACTTGTCTTTTGATTTATGCATAGTGAAAATTGAGCCGCCGCAGTGTATGTACACGTTTTTGACTGACAGCTCAGATATGTTCCCCCAAATTCTTGCCGTTTGGCACATGAAATTTTCACATGGCTGATGGGCTGGCAAATGGAACCAAATAGCTGGGACATCTGCCTGCATTTTATTTGGCCTGAGCGTTCATGGATTTGCATCCCATTTCGTCAGAGTATGGGATGTTTTACTTGGTTGATTATTGTAGGCAGGGTTGGATAGGAAAAGGATCTCATTGATGGGACAGAGGGAACTGAAATGGAAACCGTACAAACAGTGATCACCTCTGCTAGAAATGCCAAGCATTGTTGTTTAGGGAAACTGAGAACTGATGACATGGGGAGAATGTGAAAGCAAATACTTTCACCAGAAGGGAGGGAAGGACTCCTGTCGAAATCTCCAGACACAGGTCAGCAGAGAACAAGTAGAGCAGAAACGGTAAGCTTCCAATTGCAGGATCCTGGCAACTCTCCATGCTGTGATAATTCTGTTGAACACTAGATGTCGCTGTTGCATTATATGGAAAACTCAGGCACATTTTCTTATAATTAAGAGCTAAATTGAATTCTCAATTGAAAAGTAGAAGGGAGAAGAAGTATTTATGCTGCTTCCAGATGTGAGCTTTCTTTCACAGTATGTCATTATCTCCCCCCCCCCCCCCCGTTTTTGGTTGTTAGCTGTGGAATGGCAATGTAGATTCATTCCTGCAGCATGTTTCATTACAAAGAAACCTGCGGTATGCTTTCTATGCCAGTGGGCCTCTGATGGAAGGATATACCTGAATGTCAACATGCTCACCCCATCCACCTCAGCCTGCCTTTGTTCCCACTTCTCTCTGTTTATTTCCTCCAGCATACTGCTAGCTTGCATGGAGAGGTTTTGTGCTATACTTGCTATGTTTTAATCACACTGGGATTTTGAAATTTCAAAATGCCCTAAGGCAGAGGTCCCCAACTCCCGGTCCGCGGCTCGGTCCGCGGCCTGAGCCGGACCGGGCCGCTGAGACAGACCTCCCGCCCCACCCCCCCTCACGCACTCACCCCCGCACAGCCCGTTTGCGCCTGCACGCGCCCTCCAGCACGCCCGTGCGAGTGCTGCACCGCCGTTTGCGCATGCGCATGGGCGCGCGCTCGCTCATGCAAGAGAGAGCACACTTGTTCGCACATGCGCACGAGCACGGGGGTGCCCCGCCTTCCCCAGCCAGTCCGCGGACCGAAAAAGGTTGGGGACCGCTGCCCTATGGTGTCCATCAGAGTGTTCTGTTACACACATGACGTCCATCTTCAGTGTGTAAATACTGAATGAATTTGATCAGGTGCCCTATTGAGGCCTGGATCAGAGAACAACCCTCCTGAACACAAGGAGTCTAATGAGAAAAATGCTTCTTGTGTTCTCGAAGGCTTTCACGGCCGGGATCTGATGGTTGTTGTGGGTCGAGCAGAATGTTAGGCAAAACGTTAGGAAGAAAAACCTCCAGAACATGACCAAACAGCCCGAAAAACCCACAACAACCAAAAGATGCTTCTTCTTATGCATTTCCCATTGTACTTTGCTAGATCAGGGCAAATAAAAACCAATAATCAAAATGATATAAATGATAATTAGGTAAAGGTAAAGGTTCCCCTTGACATTTAGTCCAGTCGTGTCCGACTCTAGGGCGCGGTGCTCATCCCCGTTTCCAAGCCGTAGAGCCAGCGTTTGTCCGTAGACAGTTTCTGTGGTCACGTGGCCAGTGCGACTAGACACGGAACGCTGTTACCTTCCCACCGTGGTAGTACCTATTTATCTACTTGCATTTGCATGCTTTCGAACTGCTAGGTTGGCAGGAGCTGGGACGAGCGACGGGAGCTCATTCCGTCGCGTGGATTCGATCTTACGACTGCTGGTCTTCTGACCTTGCAGCACAGAGGCTTCTGCGGTTTAACCCGCAGCACCACCACGTCCCTTAAATGATAATTAAGTTAAAATAATTTTTTAATAAATCATCAAAAAATCTGCTTTCAAAAATTTAAGTCATGATTTAAATTGATTTGATTTAAATCAAATCCACCCTGGGTAAGATGCAGTATTCTCTTTCCCTCTGTTTCCCAGTAAATTCCCCTATAATCTTCTTCTTTTAATATCCATCCTTCTGAACAAAGAAGAAGCTGGGAGAAATGATGGTAATTCAAAAGTTTAAGGCAACTTATGGCCGTTCTGATATTGTTGGATATCTTACTACTCATTACCATTGATCATGCTGGCTAGGGCTGATGAGTGCGGCAGTCCATCAGCATTGGGAGAGCTGGTTGTGTGTCCGCTCTGAGCAGAGGCATCAGACTGTAAAGTTCAGCGCCGCCTGCTGAGTTATCATGTCATAATATCTATTCTTGTGTTTGGCAAGAAGGAATGAACTTCTTAGCTGGAGCAAAACTTTAATAACAGGACTCATGAGATTAAGTAATGAAGATTAATGTCTAAAGAAGTTTCCCAATTTTTAAGATCAAATTCGAAGAAGTTAAAGTGGCTCCACAATGTAAGGCATTAAAAACATGGAGAGGATGTTCAGCAGCCCTTGTTGTGCATTTCTATGTATATTTGCAGGTTTTGCAGGAATAAACAAAAGCACTCTACACAGTAACATTTTATTTCAGCTTCTGCATATTACTCCCTAAATTACTCTCTCCTTTCTCCTCAGTCTTCAATGTAATGTCTTGTGTTTTTCAGAATGCAAGCCTGAAATAAAGGCGGGCTTATCATTTATCTAGCTGTATCTCTTTGAAATGCTTAATGGGTTATAATTGCTCAACAAAAATGAAAGATACTGATTATGATGGTATGGTGAAAGCTGTTCCACCCTGCTCCTAAAAAGGTGATATTCTGGTAGAGCCAACATTGGCTGCAGTTAGACGATTAAAAGCTCAGTTTGGTAAACTAAACCAACTAGCTATATCACTTCTCTACAAAAACGATGAAACATATACCCTGTTTCCCCGAAAATAAGACCTAACCTGAAAATAAGCCCTAGTATGATTTTTCAGGATGCTCGTAATATAAGCCCTACCCCAAAAATAAGCCCTAGTTAAGTGAAACCCCGCCCTCCACCATTGTGCAGCAACCAGAAGAAGATGACATGACTGTATTTGAATAAATGTAGATTGTTATACATGGGAAAAAATAAAACATCCCCTGAAAATAAGCCCTACGGCGTTTTTTGGAGCAAAAATTAATATAAGACCCTGTCTTATTTTCGGGGGAAACACGGTAGGAAGCTGTAATTACCTATAGCTACTCATTTGCATCTGGCCTGGGAGACTGTCACCATCTTAGAACTGCAGAGCTGGAAGGGACCCTATGGATCATCGAATCCATACCCGTCAGGAGAATCGAACGTCCAGCCTCTGGCTCCGCAGCCAGAGACCTAAACCACTGAGCTATGGGCTAATGTCTTCCAAATAAGCCAAAATATGAAACGAGTGTTTAATGTTGGTACCTGAATCCTGCTTCATTTAGAAGCCATAGGCCGTTACTTGGGAATGAGTTGGCTCCTCTAGAATCCGTCGATTTTAACTCCCAAATTGGAATCAGCAGAAAGCTATGGAGGCTTCCTGGCTTATTATTCATCCACAGAAGGTGAGAAGCAAAAGAAGGTGCCTGGAGGTATCTGATTTTACTGAATTCAATTTAATCATCAACACACAGCTGTTAAAAGTTTTTTCTGGAGAAGCCTTTTAATGTGCAGCGGCCAAATGTCACAATTTCACGTACATCAAAAACCATCGTAATTTCACAAGGCATCTATGTGATAACCCATATCACGTCACCAATTTTGAGGAACAGAAACAGGTGTGTGATGTGGCTGCCAACCTTCTAGCAGATAATGTTGAAGCTGTGCTCTTTAGGGACAGTTTAATTAATCTGCCTCATGGATTGTTTTAATCAACGGTTGTCTTGCAAGAAACAACTTTGTTCATTCCCTTTAACAGTCAGCCAGTGTCCCATGGTCACTGAGCATCCTTAGACTTTATTGGACTCTTACAGGGTTTGTTTGCTTTTTTTCTGGTACTTCTTTAAATGTTAGGATTCAGCTCAAGTCTGTGGGTAGCTCTCTCTCATGCATGGATGCAAGGTTCCCTCTAAGCTGGGCACGCCCGTGTGACTCCGCCTCCCTCCACACAGCTTTCTTCCTCCTCTGCGTGTGCAACCCCTTTGGTTCCGGTCACGACAGAACCCTGCATGCAGGGTGGGGGGGGCAGTCACGCACGCATGTAGGGGTGAAGTCGCAGGAGAGAGAGGGGGGACCCTGCCCAGCGGGGCTGAAAATTAGAGGGTTCATTGGGTGATGTCATTTTGATTACGCAAGTCCTCATGTTCAGAAGGAGGTCATAGCTAGAACATGGGTATGAATCTGCATGCTAAGTTATGGGTACTGTGCACTTCTGTCATGAATTGGAGATCAGGTTGCTGTGGGGCCAGACCGTAGCTAGTCCAGAGCCCTATTCAGGTCTTTTTCAGCTAGGTGCTGGCGACACACTCAGGGGATGAGTCCTTCCTCCTCCCTCATCTCATTTTTCATGGTTACAATGGTGGGTCAGAAGAGGAGAGCTGCCTGCTTTATGTAAGTTCTACACCGGAGCAAGAACCCAAGTTCTCCTGAGTTCTTGCTCATGGCTAGTGCCTATGTGACAGCAAAACTGTTCTTTCTCATCTGACCTGGTACTGTAACCATGAAGAATATGATAACAAAGGGAATGTGCCTGGACACTCCTTACTGAGTATGTGTAGAGCAGCGATCCCCAACCCCCGGTCCCCGGCCCGGTGCCGGTCCCTGGCCTGGGCCAGACCGGGCCGGCGAGAGAGACCTCCCACCGCCCCCCGTGCCGCCCGTTTGCGCCTGCGTGCACGCTCCGGCATGCCCGCACGAGCGCCGTGCCGCCATTTGCGCATGTGCGCGGGCGCGCAGGGGCCCGCACGAGCGCGCGTTGCCGTTTGCGCATGTGCACGAGCGGCCGTGCGCATGCGCAAAATGGTGGCTCTCTCTCTCTCGCGCTCTTGTTGCACATGCACGGGGGTGCCCCGCCTTCCCCAGCCGGTCCGCAGACCGGAAAAGGTTGGGGAACACTGGTGTAGAACACTGGGTAGTTATACACTTGAGTAGGGCTCTAGTCTCTGCAAAATGTTCAATTTGTGTTTAAGTTGTATTGCATGAACTGCATATGTAGGGCTTCATGTAATTTGATTATTTCTCCTTTCAGACACATAGAAAATAAGCATCCCAGGAGAAAGAATTTACTTTCTTTAGTTGTTAACATGAAGAGATTTTCCACGATTTATTTACTTTGATATAGAGAAATATTCTGCCATGTGAGACCTATCTTGTTTTAGCCTTATCCATTTGGACTGTTTATGTATTCTCTCAGTGTGGTTCATAAAGCTGTGCTGACTAGCTGTGGATTTGCAACGAGATGGCCAGAAACCACTTATAGATTTACACCAGCATAAGTGTAATGGCATAAATTATCTTAGCAAATTATAACTAATTAATGAGTTGCTGCTTGCAATTCTAGTCAGTAGTCAGTCACACAGTTTGGCACACCACTGGAAATGCTAGTGGCATTACACTTACGTTGGCATAAATCCAGAAGACAACTCTGGGCAATATGTGGTTTGTCTCTGTATTCTGTACACTTAGTTGCTTCTTGATCGCAAAGCAGTTTCACGATATTCTTCTTTCCCCTGTGTCTTTATCAGTGACTTTTAAACATTTTACATGGGATAAATAACATGGTCTTGTACAGATGTTTTCAAAATCTACTTGCTACCACATTTGATTTCTATCTGTCAGCTAGCATTTGTACCACTTTCCCTTCAAGATAGAACATTATAGAACTGCTGGATACGTAGCTCAATGGCTTAGGCATCTGGCTATGGTGGCAGAGGTTGTGAGTTCAATTCCACCACTGTACCTCCTTGGCGGGCTGGACTCAATGATCCGTGAGGTCCTTTCCAGCTCTGCTGTTCTAAGGTTATTATCATTATCTATCTGTGTATCACTATTATTGGTAGTGTCCCATTCTTGGAAGTGACGTGTCCTGGGTTTCAAGAATATGCTATGATTTGCTGTTCCATCCTGTGAAGAAGAAAGTGCCACATGTTCCAAGGAGGTGGGCTTCTGGCTAAGGTAACATTAAGAATAAAACTTGTTTTTGAAACTCTTTCTAACGTGGTGAATTCTGATGATATTATTCTCAGAATAGGGCTTTAATTTAAAGTTTCATTCTGTTTTTAATATTAACTTGCAGTTCTGCTTGATTCTTTGAAGCCCTCAGATCTGTTTGTTTTTGAGTCCTGTCTTTCAGAATCTAGTCTTGTAGGCCCAAGTGCAGTTACTTAAAAGTATCTTGTAATCTGTGAATATAATTATTCTACGTCTTTGATGGCATAGCATACAGAAATATATCTTTGTCTTTCCGTCATCTTTCCTTTCTTAGGTAGCCCCAAATTTTAGGCATGCAGTCTTTTTCTAACACTGACACAAGTGTTCTGATTAAATGGGTTCATGAATTACAGCTGTATTCTTACATGGGAGCAGTTTGTATCATTTATAAATTAAAGAGATTCTGAAATGTCTATGGAAGGCATATAGTGCCTGTGATTTTTTTCGGCTCTACCTGGAAAAAAAAAAGGCTGTAGTGATACTACAGAAAGTGGAAATTAGTGTTACAACCAGAACCTGGAAACTGTTCAACATTCTCAAATACAAGATGGAATATTGATCAGACCGTTCTTACAATTTTAAATTGGGGGGAAGGGGAATAAGCAGGATCACGATGTTTTCATTTTTCATTTTTTGCAGCCTGATGATGTGGACAGGACCTGTGGAGAGGTGAAGGCTACCACATGTCTGTTGGGCCCTTGCCTTTCCTGGCTTATAGAAGCTGCCAGAGAGGGATGGTTGAGTGGATAGGAGGAGTTGTGAATGCCTTCTTGCAGCAGGGCAGGATCCCAGCATGATTAAAAGCGGCAGTAGTAAGTCCATTGTGGAAAAAGCCCCTCTTGAATCCCATGGTATTGGATAATTATCAGCCAGTCTCTGATGTCTCCTTGGTTAAGTTGTTGGAGCAGGTTGTGGGTTTGCAGCTACAGAGAGTATAAAAGTAGAAAGAGAGAGAGAGAGAGAATCTCAAAGATTGCATCTCCCTTTATGAGCCTGCCCATCAGGGAGGCCTTTCTCTAGATCAGCGGTCCCCAACCTTTTTGGGGCTGCGGACCGGCTGGGGGGAGCGAGCTCCATGTGCGGGGGGGCACCCCCGTGCTCGCGCGGTGGGCGTGTCACACTCACGGTGGGCGTGTCACAGATATGGATCTCCACTCCCCTGCGGGCGCGACACCCCCCCACAAAGGTGACACGCCCACTGCACGTGCGTGCGGGGGTGTGTGGAGATCTGTATGGCCCAGTTCCGGCAAGCCCACGGACCGGCACCGGGCCGCGGACTGGGGGTTGACGGTCCCACCACCCTCACTGGTGTGTTTGGGACACGGGAGAAGAGGGCCTTCTCTGTTGCTGCTCCCAGACTCTGGAACTCCCTCCCACAGGAAGCCAGGCTGTCTCCATCTTTGCTGTCCTTCCACAAGACAGCAAAGACCTTCCTCTTCAGGCAAGCTTTCCCTGAGTGAGTGGTTGGCTAAGCGAGTGTTTGTTTTAAATAAGATTGTTTGTACTTTTGTTGCTTTTAAATGTGTTTTTAATTACATCTATTATCTACTATTTTTAATATATTTATTTAATTCTTTTTATTGTTTTTAGCTTTTAATATTATTATTTTTTTAATGATGTAAGCTGCCACGGGTCTGTTTTAGGAAAAAGGTGGGGTAAAAAAATACATAAATACACAAATATATAAATTAGCAGCCAGTTTCCAGGAACATTTGAGAAAGGAAAGCAGAATAAAAAAAAATATTTGGAGCTGTAAATACTCAAGAAGTTCTTTAGCCAAATATTTGGGACAGAAATCTTACCAAGCCAGATTATCATTCTAGTGAGCATGGTTTCCTTAAGGGTCCCTGGCCTTTTTGGACCAGTGAGCACATCAGGAATTTTGAAACAGTGTCATGGACGCTGTCACAAAATGACTGTCATGGGTGCAATGAGTCATAAAACACTGACTTCACACAAGGCAAGGTAGCTGAAAAAAAAGAGTACAGTAGTTTCCCCAACAATTGTGAGTACAAGGAAGAAGACAAAGCTGAGCTCTGAAACACAGAAGTTGTGTTTTGAACCCACAGTTTTCTTTTCCAACAGCTGTCACACATAAGACAAACTGTTGAGACTCAGACACTTAGCCAGGAAACTGTACAAAAGAATGGATGATTGTCTGAGAAACTTACACAGGTAACACATCTAATGATATTGCTCACATGTCCCTCCACTACACACCCTACTCAGAAATGGGCAAAACAAGGTACAACTTATTGTGTTGAGATGCCACATCAAAATGTTGACAGCACTGAAACCCAGACATGAATAGGGCTGAACTTCAAGAAAGCTTTCTTGACAACTGATTTTTTAAAAAAATTATTTTAAAAACAATGACTTATACACTCTTATTTTACAAGCAGGAAGGATGTCATCTTCTAAAACAGCATTCCCTAACTTCCAGATTTCTGTACAGTCATTCCACTCTGTCTTTGTTTATCAAGTTTAAGAAAGAGATGACTTGTTTTTTTTTTACAGCACAATTCAAAGCATGTGTGCTCAGAAGTGAACTCCACTGAGTTCAGTGAGACTGCCATGTAAATGTGCATAGGATTGCAGCCTTACTTAGTTAATTGCCTCATCACAAAGGAAACAAACAGAAATCAGTGTAGGTAAAAGCAAAATAGAAATAAAAAGTAAAAAGACAAAAATGTGGCACCTTAAATACTAACTTCTATATTTTTTTAGTTTGAGCTTTCATGGACAAGTCCACTTCATCAGACATAAGACCTCTTATGTTTGATGAAGTAGACTTGTCCACGAAAGCTCACATTAAAAAATATGAAAGTTAGTCTTTAAGGTGCCACTGAGTTTTTGTCTTTTTTTACTTTTTATTTCTATGTTACTTTTACTTATAATACTTGTACAGACTAACATGGCTGCCCCTTAGAACTACAGAAATCAATGTGGGTGCAAGTGAAGCTTGGATATACAAATGCAGGGTTTTTTTTGCAGTTTGAAGATGATGTGGCAGATAGTGGTGAAATGCTGGTATGAGCATAGATTCACACAGATTAATAGCTAGCCATATCTCGGAAATGAAGCAGAACAGTGGCAAAACAATTATCTTGAGGTTTAAAGTAAGCCATGCTCTGTAGTATTTCTGGTCTTTTGGAGAAGAGTGTGTTTCAGTTGTGAAAAAAGTATTTTGGCAAGAATTTGGATTTTGATCAAAACCTGAACTTGTCACCATATTATGATTTGGTGAGAGTTCTTTCCACCTCAGAGATTAAATTGTGATGCTGTAGTTTAGAGGTGGGAAGAGCTTGCCTTTTGGCACAGTGGGTGGCTTGGCTCACTTGCATGAGTGATGTAAGATTTATGCCACTGAAGCATCTTAGATTACAGCACAGCACGGACACTCCTGCCATGCTAACAGGATATAACAGCCCTTTTTTCAAAAAAAACCCTTTACTATGATACTATCTTAGGATGGTGTGGTGTATTATGGGAACGTGGAGGAGGTGCATGGCAAGCAGTTTTAAATATTGGCCAAGGGCCCATATGTAGATTGGCTGAAATCCTGTTTTGTAACTTACAGTGCATAAGGCTAATGATATCATCAGCCACAGTGATTCTTTGAAAATAAAAAAACTCTGATCCCCTCTCCAAAGGTCCCAAGTCTCCTTTGGGATCTCTTCATCATGGGGAAGCTCTTTGGGGCTCCAGGACAGAGGAGAAGGCTTCCAGTGGCTTCCCCATGATGAAAGGGATTCCGAGGGGCTTTGGGACAATAGTGTTCACCCTGCTCATGAATGCTCATGGAGAAAGAAGGTTGTTTAGTTGAGAGTTAACGACATTGACTGGACTTTTATCACTTGTAACAATAAACAATTTCTACTTGGTTCTTAAATGATACGTTGCCTGGACCTCTGTCATTAATAGTGAACAAAGTTGATGTAATCAACTGGTGGCAGCTGAACAACATGTAGCATGCGCCTTTGCTTGGTGAAACGACCAAAGGCCATGCGGGAACGTTGCAAATTGGTGGCATAGCGGTCAGATCTGAAACAATCCAGTGTGAAATTGAATTTTCTTGAGTCTGGAGGAAAAAGGGGTTAGGATCTGTGGCGTAAGAAGCGGTTACCCGTTAGAGTCTGGTGGAAGACTTGGTTTCGGGGCTTCTGAACCAGGTCTGGGGAATCCCAAGAAGAGGTCCTTTTGGCTCTTTTGAGCCCTACATTTGGGGAAGGAAATTCGTCCTCTGCACCGACCATTCCCCTTTGGTGTGGCTAAGAACGATGAAATTAAACAGCAGCAAATTTACGAGATGGGTGCTGATTTTGCAAGACTTTGATTTTGAAATCCACAGTGTGAAAAGATCTCAGAATGTGGTCATGGACGCTTTGTCTAGAAGGCCAAATGACTAGAGAACATTCTCTTTTTTAATTTATCTGAGTTCAATATTAACTGTTCTGTTTGTGTAATAGTTATGGGATATGCTTAAAGTGCAAAATTTGCTTGGATATTAATAAACTAAGAGGTAGGTACAGTGATAGTAAAAGTAATTGTATGTATCTTTGGTAATGTAAGAGGTTAATATTTGCATTCTTCCATGAACCTTTGTTTGTTTATGAGGGCAAACTGTTAAGTTTCCCCTCCTAAAACAAACTAATTAAGGGGGGGGGAGGGATGTAGCGTTCACCCTGCTCATGAATATTTATGTTGAAATTTGCATGCACCAATAGGAGTCGGTGGGGGTGGAATTAAGTGGGGGGAAAAGAAAAGGAGAGAGGGAGAGTAGGCGGTTGAGAGTGGAGAAAGAAGGTTGTTTAGTTGAGAGTTAACGACATTGACTGGACTTTTATCACTTATAACAATATACAATTTCTACTTGGTTCTTAAATGATACGTTGCCTGGACCTCTGTCATTAATAGTGAACAAAGTTGATGTAATCAACTGGTGGCAGCTGAACGACACGTAGCTTGCGCCTTTGCTTGGTGAAATGACCAAAGGCCACGCGGGAACATGACAGGGACATAGCTAATGATGTCCTCAGTCTTACATGGTGTAACTTCTGGCAACAGGATTCTAGCCGTTATCTTTCACATTAAAAATGGGAGTAGTTGGCTGAATAAAAAATGGTATATAGTTGTAACGTGGCAGGTACATGGCCCTGCTTAAAACTGCAACTAGGGATTCACTAGACTAAATGTGAGCTCACATTCAATAACATTATCACAAATAGAAAACAGAACTGTGTGTGTGTGTGTGTGTGTGTGTGTGTGTGTGTGTGTGTGTGTGTGTTCGTGCACGTGTATGTGTGCCTACAGGGCAATTCTGGCCTGGCATTTGCCTTCATATGCTGGCTTTCCCTATGTAGGAGTTTATTTCTTTTTCTTCTGGAGGGACAATCTAATCTTGGACCCTGACCTTGCAGTCTGAAATGGTACAGTCCAGACCTAAGTTGAGAAAATGAGGCCTGGAACGCACAGCAGATGAGCTGCAGTCCACCCAATCTCCTCAAGCTGGATTGTCTCAAACACGTAGTCACTATTTGACCCTCTAGCTCCTATTTTTACTACATTCTAATAGGATGCTGTGTTGGGCTCACTGTTTGTTTTTCTAAAACCCTAAATTTTGTCTGCATAGTTTGTTACAGTTGAGCCCCGTTCTGACACTGAACTGCTCTTCCTCTTCCTTCTTATTTTTGTGCTCTGTTCAACAAGCTTTTATCTGCCCTGTTTTATTTTCTATTCGGAAAACATTTGCTTTTAATTACCCACCATTCACCCTTCTGTCAGACTGTTAAGTGTTGAAGTGCAAAGATAAGTAATAAAAGAATCTCCTGTATTTTTCCCATGGCTTGAGGAATGTAGAAAGCATTTTGGACTGTCTGATGAATGGCCTGTGTTTTTCCTCCTCCCCGCCCCCATCCGAAAGCACGGATCCAGGGCAGCGTCTGGAGAGCCCAAAGGGAAAATTAATTCATGAGTGTGTGTTACATGACAGAGTATTTGCAAGCCGTTCAATCTGCAATTTTCGTTGCTAGTTAGAGTAAAAATAATATGCTACTTATTCCATTACAGCGCAAACAAAGGTCCTGTTCAGGCATTTTTCTCTCCACATAACTAACTTCTTGTCAGAGCCCTTGTGCTGTTGTGATTACAGCATTGGACTACAACGGGGGAGACTCACGTTCAGACACGGACCTAATCATGACGTTCATTGTGCGACCTTGTACCAGTTGCTAATCTCACTGTGTTGATGTTGGATAAAAATGGGGAAGAAGACCATATGCGTAATCTTGATTTCCTTAGAAGAAAGGCAGGATATAAACATAACACATAAATGTTTGCATGGAGTGTTGGATGGAGAGCGGAGTCATGTCCCATGTTCGGCTTTCTTTTGCATGGTGGAACAACACTGTGGACACATACGTAGACTGCTCATGAGAAATGCAGCTATAATTTTGGAGACAAAATCACATAAACAGGACTAGGTAAAGGTTTCCCTTGACATTTAGTCCAGTCGTGTCTGACTCTACGGGGCGGTGCTCATCCCCGTTTCCAAGCCGTAGAGCCAGTGTTTGTCCATAGACAGTTTCCGTGGTCACGTGGCCAGCGTGACTAGACACGGAACGCCGTTACCTTCCCACCATGGTGGTACCTATTGATCTACTTGCATTTGCATACTTTCGAACTACTAGGTTGGCAGGAGCTGGGACAAGTGACGGGAGCTCACTCCGTCGCGTGGATTCGATCTTACAACTGCTGGTCTTCTGACCTTGCAGCACAGAGGCTTCTGCGGTTTAACCCGCAGCGCCACCACGTCCCCCAGGGACAGGACTAGACAGGTGTACAAATCTCGAAGCACTGGATTTTTCTTTCTCTTGCAACTTGAAGTTAGGACTTCCGTTATAATAATATATGTACAGGGATTTTGTCAAGCATACTAAGCGCTGTGTCTCCCTATATTCAGCAGGCAAGCTGTCCCCCTCTTTTAAAATAACATCATATGCCCATTCTGATTTTGTCTCTCTGCTGCTCATTTATTTGACTGGTTCAGAACCACGAAACTACATCATCATCACTGGGAGATGAGGAAGCTGTTTAGAGGTTTGTAGTAAGGTCCTGTATTTTGAATGCTAAGGAAGAACTGAATACATTTAACATTTAACGATAGGTAAGGTACCATGGCAGGAGATCCTAACAAGAAAAGGAGTCCAAGGTGGGTGGTAGTTTCTTAGAAAGGAAATTCTAAAGGCACAACTACAGGCAATTCCAACAACAACAAAAAGGTGAAAGACAGCAAAGAAGACCAGTGTGGCTTCACAAAAAGCTCAGAGAGGACCTCAAAATAAGACACTTATAGGAAGTGGAAGGAGGGGAAAGCCACAAAGGAAGAGTACAAACAGGTAGCAAAGTTGCAGGGATGGCATTAGGAAGGCAAAAGCTAACAATGAACTGAGATTAAAACGCTGAAAGCAACCAAAAAGCATTATTGGGGTAACGTGTCTAGCAAAAGACAGCGAAAAGAAATAGTGGCTCAGCTTCTCAGTAGAGATGAAGAAATAATAGGTGACAAGGAAAAGACAGACATGCTTGATTCCTACTTTTAGCTCAAACTTTTCCTGAAAGACTATGGCTCTCTAGACCAGTGTTTCCCAAGGGGGTCGTGAAGTATTTTTTTTGGGAGGTCATAGGTCGCCTTTTATGTGTTGTAGCCCTTGTCAAATAATTTCTTCCTTGATCTTTTGGAGTGGGGTGTTAACATGAGTATGTATGTGTATGTATGTATGAGAAATCGACCCTTTGAGGGAGAAAGAAACCTCTGCTTTATGTGAACAGATGACTTTACCCCATTAAAAAGGCCTTTTTATGCAAAAGTTGTAGTGGTGGGATCACAGGTTACTTGGCTATTATAAAATGGGGTTGCAACTTGAAAAGGGTTGGGAACCGCTGCTGTAGACAAATGTGAAGTACAAGAGTTGGGGACAGGATTGCAGCTTGAGATTGATAAACAAATACCTCACTACTTCAGTTCAGATCTCTGGGACCTGATGAACTGCATCCAAGAATATTGAAGGAACTCTTTAGAAAAGTCTCAGAACCACTGTCTATTATTTTCTTCAAATCATAGAGGATTGGTGAAGTGCCAGATGATTAGAGGACGGCTAATGTCCTTATCTTCAGAGGAGACGGGGAGGAAGAACCTGGGAACTACAGACTAGTCAGCTTGACATCAATCCCAGGAAAAAAAATGTAGTAGCTTTAAAAAAGCAGTCATTCTGCAGGCACCTTGAAGACAATGCAGTGATTCCTAGAAGCCAAAATAGATTTGTCCAGAACAAATCCTGCTAGACTAATCTTCTTTTTAGATTGGGTAACCTCCCTAGTGATACTCAATGCGGTGTAGTGAATAGAGTGATGGACTAGGACTCACGAAGCCTGAGTTAAAAATCCCTGCTCAGCTATGGTAACTCAATAGGTGTGTGGGGCTGATAAAGCCATTCATAAATATCTCATGTACCTGGAAAGCCCTATTTAGGGCCATTGTAAGTTGGTTCCAAATTGACAGCACGTAACAACCTCAGTCCCCCAGTAGATGATGGGAATTACTTTAGATGTAATATACCTTGACTTCAGCAAAGCTTTTGATGAAGTGCCCCATGTTATTCTGATCAGCAAGCTAACTAGGTATGGGCTGGATAGAACAACTAACAGGTTGATAGGTTTGTTAGAGAATTGTATTCAGAGAGTGCTTTCCAATTACTCCTTTTCAAACTGGGGGGAGGTAACAAGCAGAGCATCACAAGGCTCAGTCCTGGGCCTGGTGCTCTTCAACATTTTTTATTAATGACTTGGATGAGGGGGTGCAGGGAATACTTATCACATTTACAGATGATACAAAATTAGGTGGAACAGCTCATCCCTGGAAGGCAGAAACAAAATTCAAAAAGATAGGCTACAGCACTGGGCTGAAAGCAACAGAATGAAATTTAACAGGGATAAGTGCAAAGTTCTACACCTAGGAAAAATAAATGAAATGCATAGTTAAAAGATGGGGGTTACTTGGCTATGAGTGAGAAGGATCTTGGAATTGTTGTAGATCACAAGCTAAATATGAGCCAACTGTGCGATATGGCTGCAAAAAAAGCAGATGCTATTTTAGGCAGCATTAACAGAAGTAAAGTCTCAAATTCCTGTGAGGTACTAGTTCTCTTCTATTCAGCATGGGCTAGGCCTCCTCTTGAGTACTGTGTCCATGTCTGAACACCACACTTAAAAAAAGATGTAGAGAAACTGGAACAAATTCAGAAGAAGGTAATAACTATGAGGGGAGATATGATAGCATGTTTCAAATACTTGAATGGTAGTCGTACAGAGGAGGGGCAGGATCTCTTCTCCATCAGCCACATAATGGATCAAGTTACAGGGAACCAGATTTTGGTTGAATATCAGGAGAAACGTCCTAATTTTTAGAGCAGTAAGACAGTAGAATCAATTACTTCAAGAAGTGATGAGTGCTCCAACACTGGAGGCTTTCAAGAGAAAGTGAGGTGGCTTTATGGGCTTCTTCCAACTACTTTATTCTATGATTCTATGATTTTTGGCAAGCAGAGGGAAGGGAAGAGTGGCCATTTGCAGTTCAGTGACATTTTACATAAGATAATCAGATGCCTCTGTGGGGATAGCAGGCAGCTTTTACTAGAAGCTGTTTCCCTGGAGGCATTGAGGAGAAAGTTAGACAACCATCTGTCAGGTATACCTTGATTTGGATTCCCGTATTGAGTAGGGAGTTGGACTTTTAGCCTGATGGGCCCCTTCCAACTCTGTTATTCTGTGATTCTATGAACTAGGGTCAGAAAAAAACTGGAATTCAACACAGTTATGTATAAAATTGGGGTAATATGATCTGTTCTAGTTGGCTGGCTCAGTGGATTGGAACACCTTCAGTCAGGGATTGTGGTTTACTTCTCTACCTTGCTTCCCAGGAGAAGCTCTAGCCTGTATATCTTTGTGCAATGACAGAGCCTGGAGTTGAGAAGTAACTACTTGCTCTGGACATTAAAAAGAAGAGATATCACAAACTGGCCCATAATTTTCAAGAATGGTGGAATCTCTGATGACATTTTTTTTTCTTTCAAAAAAGGCATTAACAGGCTCTCCAATTGAGTGGCTGGAATATTCCACAGAAAATTTAGGAATCCTTCTGGAACAAGTAATCTCTGAAGCAGAATGATTAAATAGGTCCCCCGCCTCTCCAGAGGTTAGGAAACGTGACGAATAATAAACCTGCTGGGTGGCCATCTGTCTGTAACAATAGATACTCTGAGGGTTACTTTTATTTAGGCCTGCAAATATGGGGCCAACTGTATTTCCTGCTATTGTGTCCTATTCTCTCACCATGTAATTAATTCCAGTCACATAATACATACAGTGGTGCCTCGCTAGACGATTGCCTCACAGGACGAGGAAATCGCTAGACGACGCCTTTTTGCGATCGCTACTGCGCTTCGCAAAACGATGGTCTCCTATGGGGAATTTTCGCTAGACGATGAGGTTTCCCCATAGGAATGTGCCGACTAGTGGTCAAAAGCTGTCAGTGCATTCCGACGGGGACCCGCACTCGCTAGATGAGGTTTCCCTATGGGAGATTTTCGCTAGACGACTGCGTTTTCCCTTGGAACGCATTGAAGAGATTTCAATGCATTCCAATGGGAAAACGTGCTTCGCTAGACGATGTTTTCGCTAGACAGCGATCTTCGCGGAACGGATTAACATCGTCTAGTGAGGCACCACTGTAGTGGCTAAAATCCTGCTGCTTAGTGTAGCAAAGAGCACTGGAGCAGGCCCACTGAATCAATTGGGATTTAGTGAGTCAACTTCTCAGTTTCATTGATTCAAGTAGGCCAACTCTAACTGCAGCTTATCATGCAAAAGTAAATTGCAATTAGAGTAGGCCTGTTTCACTCAATGGAACTTATCGAGGATTTCTTGCCAGATTTCAGGAATGTTGAAAATTTGGGGGGGCCAAGGTCCAGGTCTCAAGTCATTTCCCCCCCCCCCCGGCTTGGGACTTGAACCAGACTTTGATTGCGCATGTGCTGCTCAGCTGATAGGCTGGCACATGCTCAGAGACAGCAGGCCTGGAAGGGAAGCCAGGTGGGCACATGTGCGTGCATAGAGACAGCGAGACAGCCCCTGCATCTGTGCATGCACTGGCAGCAGGTGTGAGAACAGAGGCAGCAGCCAGCTCCTGGAAGGGAAGCTAGGCCTGCTGTTTCTGAGGATGATGGCAGCAGTGGCGGTGGCCGGAGCGAGTAGGAGGGCCCATCCCTAATAGGGACTCGACAATGCGACTTGGACAAATGGGTCCAAGTCACAAGTCAAGTCTGAGTCTTTCAAAAAACAACGACACCAACACTTGAGTCAAGTCTGAGTTGTCGGTGTGACTTAAGTCAGAGTCAACAGTGAGTCACAACTCACAAGTCTCCATCCCGGAGATTCCCATTGATTCAGTGGGCCTGCTCTAGTGCGATTTATTACACTGAACAACAGGATTTTGGCCATTGCCGTTTCCAATACCTTTTACTTGTATTTTTAATCTGTTTTCATATATTTGGCTAAATTGTTTTCATTCTTAATAGATTTTGCTACTATTAGCCATCCTGAGTACCGTTTGTTGACAGAAAGGTGGGATACAGATTAAATGAATGAGCACTTTTGTGTGTTTCTAAGGTGGGTCAGCTGATGGTTTCAATCTGGCTGACATTTCCATTTTGGAGAATAATGCAAGAAAAATGGGAACAAGCAGTGCTTGGAAACATTAGCACTAGCAACAACTTGTTGACATTAAATTGTCCATGCAAGCCAATTCCTTGATCTTAAAACCTTAATAAATTGAATTTATGGCTTATTTGTTTGTTAAATCATTACACCGTTAAATCTGAATATTACTTAGAACGACTGAAAATGACACAGTGCCTTAAGAAAATGATAAATATTAGTGTTGTGTCAGTTGTTGTTTTGACAACTAAAATTGCAGTCTTTTTTCTTTTCTTTTCCTGTGAGTTTCTTTCTTTGGGATCCTAGTCTGTAAATTAACTTTTGCAACCTGTTTCCTTTTGTGGGAATGGTCCAGTTCATCACAGCAGCAAACAGATCAACAGCATTGATGAAATACCAACATTCTTTTATTTAAATAGTTTGAAAAATGTCTCAATGGATGGATAGATGATTTGCCTTTAAATACATGATGGACCCTACCAGAGTAGAAAACGATGGGGTTTGTTTAATACTCGCCAGATATGCAAATAAAATCAGAAATGCTAGTATGAAAAAATTAATGTTCTAAGTTTTGGTCACACATACTTGCATATGATATTTGCTTCATTTGTTGTGATGTGTCTGAGTGACTACAAATAATGTTTTCATATTGCCTTCAATACAGTGCTTTTCATTAAAATGCTTTTTCTCATTACTTCGGTTTGTATGCTGCTTTTCTGCTTAAATGTGTCCAAAGCAGACTTGGGAAGATCACTGTTTTGCACTGCAGCTCAAACAGTCATGCCGATTGTGCGAATTGTAGTTTTAAGAAAGCAACTTTCCCCCTCTCTGTGCCAGAATGTTTCACAACACAAGGATGATAATGTATATTAACACAGCATTATTCAAACACTGGGAACCAAGCCAGCTGCAAAACAGGAAACACATGAAATATCTACTGATGCTTTATTTTTACTTTACTGTAGCAGCAGGGAGACTGCAAATTTGATCATCACATGTAGTAGTAGAGGGACATCTGTTATTTAAACTTTGCCTTCCTCTAATCTACTTTTCTATCCAGCAGATAGGAAAGTCGTACTTTGGGGTGGGGAGAGATTTTCATCAGAAACTCAGTCCGTAGAGAAAAAGTTTAAAAACACCCTTCTGTTTATTTAAAGCATTCCTAGGTTGCCTTTCAAGACAAAACCTTCCAAAGGCTGCATACATAAAACATACAATTATAATACACCGTTACAAATTAAATATAGTAATCTACTACACCTGTTTAATACATATCATAGTTCAGTCCAATATTCATATAAAACTAATGCAGACATTGGAGTACAATTAAAACCAGCAGCAAACCATTAAATGCTCTATTTCAGCCATGAAACAGTGTTTTCTGCAACACTGATGGACTCAACTGTGTGTCCGTTGGGGAGGAGTTACATACACAGATATAGGACTATTAGGAAGAAGGGCCCATCCTAGTTTCTGTTACTCTTCCAATCAAATTAATAGCCATCTGTAGTTGCAGCAGAATAAAAAGTATGCATGTGCGCGCACACATGTACACAGAGAGCAGTGGGGAGACACTTTACGGATCTCCCTTGCCATGTCTAGTTGGACTCTCAACAGTTATCAAGAAAAGAGAAAGTAAACATGGCTCTCAAATGAATCATCCAATGAAAACATATGAAATGGTTTGTGATACACACATGTTCACAGGACATTTCTCTGCCAGTTCTCTAATATACAGTCAACCCTCGACTTACGAATTTAATCCGTTCCGGATTAACGTTCGTACGTCGAAACGTTCGTATGTCGAACAATGCTTTCCCATAGGAATGCATTGAAAACCCATTAATCCGTTCCGGCCGAAGAAAAAAAATACCCCCCCAAAAAAGAAATGAAAATTAAAACACTTGCAGTCCCACGCTGGGACTGCAAAACACACACACACACACAACAAAAACATCCAAAAATAAACATTTGAGCAAGTTCCACGCTGGGACTGCAAAAAAAAAAAAAAAAAAAAAAATCACCAAAAAAACCCCACAACAACACAGAAACATACCCCCCCCCCAGCCCAAAACCCACCCAGAGCAATTTATAAAAGCAGCAACTTACCGGTCCGAAGCCTCCCGGGGGTCCCCCGCCGCCGCCATTGCCGCCTTCCGAGGCCTCCCAGGGCTTGCCCAGCACCATCGGAGGCAAGCCTCGGAACGGAAAAAGGCAGGGGAAAAGGGCGGGAAATTCAAAAATGGTGCTGGGCAAGCCTCTGAAAGCGGTGATCGCCGCGTGGGGGGACCCCCGCCAGTCCTCCGATGGTGCAGGGGAAGCCTTCGGAAGCTTGCCCAGCAGTGATAGAGGGGGATATTGATACTACATTTTAACATGTATTAGTTGTCATTATGCTTGAATAATATTATAATGCTTTTGAGAATATACTTTTGCTATTGCTTATTGTATTGAACCAATATGCTTTTTATACTTATAGCTATGCTTGAACCAAAGTTGAACCAAAGTTTCCACAAAGCCGCTGTATGAACATTCTGACGTAGGCCACACTCACAAGGCCCTCAGTAATTACAAAGCCCATACATAAGAAAAGGGAGGAACACTAAGGAATGTTTATGGCTCATCCAGAACACATCTAAATAAACAATGAGGCCCTTACACCATCCTAAAGCTGCCATCAAGGAGAGGAGAAACACAGATGGCCTGGCACAAAAATGCAGAGGGCAGCAGGGCCGAAAGATAAAGGGCATAGCAAGTACCCGCGAAGCGCCTACTTTAAAGGACACCTCAGAACACAGGAAGGCACATACATAAACATATCAATAAAGAAAAGAAACATTTGTCAATCCTCCAGACATCTAGGCGCATCCCGAAAACAAGGTCAAACTCTGAAAATGTATATCTATCTCTGACCAATGGGTCGGCGAGGTTACGTACTGAAACCCAATCAAAAAGAGGGGGTACGAATGGCCAATGGCAATGGACCAACTTTGTGGCTCTTTGTTTGTAACATTATAAATGTATGCTTATGCTTTCGTTCAGGTCCATCTCTCTACCTTTGGGAGGGAGGCCCGACTGATTGTCTCTTCTAAATAAATTGGCTTATGATCAGTCGCATGTGTCCGTCTTAGCCTGTGTCCTCGCCAGAAAAATAGTGAACCCGATTTGACCGGTAACATCACCATTGGAGGAGTGGCGGGGGACCTCTGAAAGCGCCGATCGCGGTTGCGGGGGACCCCCGCCAGTCCTCCGATGGTGCTGGGCAAGCCTCCGAAGGCTTGCCCAGCATCATCGGAGGACTGGCGGGGGTCCCCCCACGCGGCGATCGCCGCTTTCAGAGGTCCCCCGCCAGTCCTCCGATGGTGCTGGGCAAGCCTCCAAACGGAAAAAGGCAGGGAGAAAATTGTGCTGGGCAAGCCCTGGGAGGCTGAGTTTTGAATTTCCTGCCCTTTCCCCCTGCCTTTTTCCGTTCGTAAGTCGAGGCTCCGTTCGCAAGTCGATATAAATTTTTGCGATCGGAGCCGTTCATAAGTCGAAATGTTCGTAGGTAGGGCTGTTCGTAGGTCGAGGTTTGACTGTACTACATTTTTGTTTCAGTTTCTCTTTCATAGTAGTGGTCTTGCTTATGATAGCTTTCCAGGTTTACTGGTGTAGATTTCTCCTCTTGGTTTGGACTCTGCCAAGACCCTCTTCTTCAAGTAGAGGCTGAGAAGAAGATTACTCTTATGAAAAATCACTTTACATTCAGTTTGTGCCCAGACAAGAGTAGTAATTGCTTCAGTTCAAGGATTATTCTAATGTATAGGTACACATACATTTTGTACAGTGCCAACAATAGTGCAATGTGAAATGAGCTTTTGTGCAGATAGAAGTATGATATTTAATGAAGAACTATGTTGTTTCTTAAAAGGAAATTAGCAAGAAAAATATACAAGATGGAGCATGGTGTACATTGGCTAGCAAAGCCTCTGCTGGTGGTTTAGGAGCCAAGCACTTCTCTCCCTCTGGTAACTGGCAGTTGGAGGCTTTTCTGCCCCTTCTCTCTCTCTCATCCCTTCTCCTGGTATTCGTGTAGTCCCAAGGAGAGTTGCTCCGGTCTAAGCCTATAGGTTTCAGTTGACTTACAGTGGAGTAAATCTCTTTAGGATTGTGCTGTGAGGTGCTAATATCTTGAGGGTGAAGCGGGGAAGTTGGTAGGTACTAACCAGCATTGTAGAAAGTGCTTGTCTGTGGAGTGGCCATCGCGGAAAGTGAAAGACCTTTATCCCAGGGGAAAAAAATTATAAGTTATTATTTGTTTTTGTCCGAATCTTTGAAGATTCCAGTTTTTGTTCAAAAATGATCTCTTTTTAGTAGATTTTATTTTATGTCATGGGCAGACAGACATTAATAAAGAATTCAGATGAATTCAGACATGCCTTGCTTTCAACAGCGAAGTCAGATTCTGGGTGAAATGTGTGGAATACAAATTTAGGAGCACGGCTTTAACTTGGACTAGAATCTTATAATCTTGTCTTTCACTGAACAGCTGAAAGCTGTATAACTTTCTGGTGCTTTACCTTATTGTTATGTGGAAAAATAAAAGCACTTTGCTACTTAATTTTGAAAGGTCTAATCTCATGCAGTTACTCTCATTGCATCTCTTCGGCATCATGTTATAGTGGGTGGTGGATGGGTTGTGTTGCCCCTAGTAAGCAAACTACAGCCAGGTTAACTACATAATAATAAATCCTGTGCTATCAAGTCAATTTTGACTTATGGCGACTCTTTCCAGGGTTCTCTAGGTAGAAAATACACGGAAGTGGTTTACCATTCCCTTCTTCTGGGGGGTGTCTCAGGACTATGCAGCTTGCCCAAGGCCACACAGGCTGGCTCTACCCACAGGAGGCACAGTGAGGAATCTTAACTCCCAAGCATACCTAAACCACTGAGCTACCCATAGGTAACGTCAATAGACTTTGTCCCCAAACCCTCAAATTATGCCCTCATGAGCTTTTCAAAACTTGGATTCCAGTGTCAGCACTTGTTGTCTCTTCCTTGAAATGTCTCTTATTTATTTTCCAGGCACCATCTGAAATTGAAAAGACTGTCATGACATCATACAAATTGGTTATTAAGGTAAGCTGCTCTTCAGAACATGAATAGTAACTGATTACTTCTTTCGTTGAAACACACAGCCATAAGATGATAGCATAGTCCAGTTTGCTGGAAGACTAGCATGGCAAAGTGTCATATCAGTCCAGTCATCTGTTCTTGAGGACAATACGAGCAAATGGTGTGCCTTCTTGAAGATAGTACATTTGAGTAAAAGGTATTAATGGGTTGAATCCTGAGAAATGTGAACAGAAGAAAAATAACCACTCCATCCATCCTCAGATTAGGCATAGAAATTGTTATGTCGTTTATAATCAGCTTCGTAATGATTTTATTTGTTTAGGTGGAAAAAATTTGGATTTAATTTTACTTGCATAAGGTACAGAACAGCCTCCATGAGTTGAAGACTCTTTCAAGATACAGCTAGGCACTTTTGAATCCAATCCAATGATTTAGTCATATATATATGGCTGGTAATCATAGGTTTGCTTTTGAATTCCAAGTCTGTTTTCCGGTTTGCTTTTCTCAGTCAGCTGTGTAAATCATGTATCAGATCACACATGATGCTGCTGTCTTGGGAGTCATTGCGCTCTTGGGCGGTCAGTTTGTCTTATTTTACTATTGGCTATTACAGTGCTTTATACTTCCTTTTGCAGTTCGTACAGCAATAGCAGACATTTCCTTAACTCACGTTGAACTACCAGAACTTATGCACTTCACAAACAGTATGGTTCTGTTGTCTCAAGAAGCATGCTGCTCTGTGTGTATGAACAGCTTCCTCTGTTGTGTAACTTCACACCACGCCAGGGGTTCACAGAACCCTCCACCCTCTACTCAAAATGACATGCAGATTGGGTCTGACGCACCTGTACCCATAGGAGACATTCAGACCCGTTTTATCTCTGAGCCCAGGGTATTTTCTGTATATTTCTGGATCCACAGTTAAAAAAAAGAAAAGAAACTGTGAATGGCAGGGATGCACAAACGGCTATGACCTGGCAGGGCTACACAGCACCCTAATGATGTGGTCTGTCCCATACAATAGTCACTCTTTCACAATCACACACACACTGAATCCTACTAGGGAAGCGGTTCCCAACCTTGGGTCCCCAGATGTTCTTGGACTAAAACGCCCAGAAGCTTTCACCACTAACTGTGTGGGCCGGGATTTCTGGGAGTTGTAGTCCAAGAACATCTAGGAACCCAAGCTTTCTCTGGGAGAAAGCTCTGGAAAAATGCCTTGCTGGGGTGAGAGGTCTCTTCTTGCCCCTCATGCTGTTGGCAGCTTTATAACAAACACCTGCCACCACAGCCCCAGACACCCACATGTGGGTATTTGTGTGTATCTGCATATTAATAGATTTAAACATCTTTCAAGTGCAGAATCTTGAATGTTTTATTTTAACGTGTAAAAGGGATTTACAGCAGCCCTGGTTGATGAGAGGTGTTCGCGTCACTGCTTAGAGTGAGCAGTGCCTGTCCGCAGAATACTGCAGCTCTGAGTTTCTGCCAATGGTCCCAAAGAAAGGCATGGCAGTCTGTGATTTTGTCAATATTGAGGGTTGTTCATGGTCTATTGCATTTTATTTCCACCAAGGAAGGCATCATGTGAGCATAGGCAGCTGTTGCCATTTTAGACCCCCTTTTAGAGCACAGCAAAGTTTACCATGGACATCCAAGTCCCCAGTGTGGTCTGTAGACCCCTAACATGTAAGCAATAAATGAACTCCATTGACGAGAGGAACAGTGCAGAGGGGCTGTGAGCTTGATGAAGTGACTTTTCTCCTGGTCTCCTAGGGATGTAGTCAGTTGCCAAAATAAATAAGTCGGTCAAGTTTCCACATTTATTGGGAGTCCAGAAATTGTTATGATTGCTGATCAGCAATCATGTGGGGACTCTTGGTACAATATAGAAATTCAGACAGTCATAGTCTATCTCCATTTATTTTGGCAGTCAGCTTTGCCAGTTGACATCAGGATAGGTTAACAAAATACTAGCTTCCTCTAGAGGGCTGATTACAACCACACAAGTGAAGTACACTCTCATCATGGCTTTTTAAGAACGACAGATAGTCATTTTAAAATTTGTACTTCTGTATCTTATCAAAACAAATGCATAGAGTATTGTTGAGTGGAGTGAAGGGGTTTTTTTTAGATGAAGAATTGGAACTGGTTTGACCAGTATGTTACTTATTTATTATATTTCTGTACTGTATGGTAGCCAAAGCTGTCTGTGAAATCTTTGAATACCTTGGGCTAATTGATATGGTCCTTTTACTGTGCCTGCAAATCTGTGCTCCCTTATACAAGAATAAGCCCAAATGACTGTAATGGGACTTATTTCTTCATTAAGATCTTAAGATACACTTTGTATCAAAAATATTTCACTTCAATCATAAAAACTGAATGGTTAGCTGTTAATTTTGCATGTATACAGTTCTCTTCTGAATTTTTAAAATATAGCTTTTCAGCTGATGAAATACTACTTTTTTTGTTTGTTCTGTTCTCCTTCTGAAAAGGATATATTTCTGTTTCAAAAATGTTTACCAAGAACTCCAAGTACTTTATGGTTGCCAAAACAGTGGATGGAATGTGGGTATATAAAACTATTCATTACAATACATTTGAGATTATAAACTGGTGCAAATTTGCATGGTAATGTATTTGGTATCAGACTTAATATAGGTTTTTGTCCTCTGAGCAGAATGCATCACAGTCTCTTGCTCTGATGATATATTATCCCAAATATTTCCACTAAGAACTATTTGTGAGACTGGAAGATTTGTCTGCTCATCTGTTTATGTCTCAGTGGTTTCAATTTAGGGAGAAAAGAACACCTACAGTCTTAACAGTTTTATTTTGATGGGGCACATGGATCTCATTAGGTATCTCCTTGAGGATTTCAGAATATTTTGTAGATGTAGTCATGCACTTTTTTCTGTAGAGGGCACCGTTTATCTATATTTGAGCTACAAATCTTTGGTTCGAAGTTAGTACCGCATTTAGTCAAGATTGTCCTGCTGATATTACGATGTGTTATGGAAAGCTGTTCCATTGTAAAATCATGCATTTGTGTTGCTCTTTGGATAGAATGCTGTAATATGGTGTGATCATGTACACTAAAATGTGAAACAAGTACTTTGTGCTGTAAAGCAGCCCTCAGCTTTCCGAGTTGGGTGTGAATTGCATTAATTTGGGGGAAAAACCCACTTAATTTAAAAGATGGCTTTGGAGCAATGTTGTTTTCAACACACCACCCATGACAGTCCTTTTACAAATGTCTACTATTAAATGTTATAGCAAATCAATATAAATTAGTTATGATTGGCTGTTGTGTGTGGTTAAAAGAAGTTGATACACCATCAATTTGTGCCATGCAACATCTGGCATTTGTCTTAAAATGGAAAAATTTAGAGAGAAAAAAAGAAATAGTGGAGATAGAGGCTGTTATCACTTAGAGGATGCTCTTTGGAACCCAGTGTGTCTTACTTCTGAGTACATATCCATTGGCTTAATCTTAAAAACAGGATTTTATTAGTAACAATAAGATTGCCAAGTCCACTAAATCTTCCAGAGTCTCACAAATAGTTCTTAGTGATAATATTTTGGATAATATATCACAGAGCAAGAGACTGTGATCCATTCTGCTCAGAAGAACAAAACAAACTACAGTAGTACCTTGGTTTACGAAATTAATACGTTCTCCGGAATGTTACGTAATGTGAAAATTTCGTAAACCGAAACACGGATTGCCGTAGCAACGGCGGCGGCACTACAGACCTCCAGACGCGGGGAAACTTCCTTCGCAAACCGAAGGAAACTGGGGGGGAAAAAGTAAACCGAGGCATTATTTCGAACGGATTTCCATTCGTAAACCGGAAATTACGTAAACCGAAGCATACATAAACCGAGGTACTACTGTATGTTATGTTTGATACCAAATACATTGCCATGCAAATTGGCACCAGTTTATAATGTCAAATGTATTGTAATGAATGGTTTTATATACCCACATTCTATCCACTGCTTTGGCAAGCATAAAATAACATTTCCAACAATAACTGTATCTTGATTTCCTTCTTATTGTATTAGCTGCAACTTTGCATACTGTGTTGCCCTGTATGGTTTATAAGGCTAATAATGTATTCTCTTCAGGACCGAGATTTTGAAAGGACTCAGTGCATAGCCATCACGCTGAATGATCAAAATAATTTAGTTTCTCCTTCCTCTGTTTAAACTTCTTAGCTTGTAGGTATACCAGCTTATTTTGTTCTCACTGTGCAGCTGATAAGGTATTTGCTGCTGGGCCCCTTGAGGGAATGTTCCCCCATAAACAAAGACACTGTTGCTTAACAGATGAATGTGCTCTTGCGCTCTCTGATGAAAATGATAGCTGTGATTAAAATATGAAATATTAAATGCTCTCCCACATAAACAAGTTTTGATTTCTTCGCACTTCCTGAGGGCACTCTCTCGAAGGCTTTAAAGTAGACTCCTAATAAAACTGGAATTATCTGCTTATTCTCTCACTTCCCTCCTCATTCCCCTGAGAAACTGTTCGCTTGCCAGACGGCATGCCCTTCTACCTTTTGGATTCATATCAGTGAACTGTATGTCCTTGGCCAAAGAGCAGGCCTGGATGCAGGCAACGTTCTGTGTGAGAAGAGCTTTGAGGTTGGAGTTTGGCTCCTTCAAGTACAAGGCTAAGCACATCCTTTGGCTGCAAGCCTGTTATAATTTCCCCTTCTTCTTTTAAGTTTGGTTGCATTAGTTGTTCTTTTCTATGTGTTCTAGTTGCCAAAATTCCTTTTTTTACTCACCATTGGAAATTTGGGTTGACTTATTGCATGACACTTGTTACAGCAGAGGACTAATATAATATTGGGGTTAAAATCCCAATCCTGTGGCAACAGGGAGCCTTCTTAACGCTGGTCTTGATCCGATTTGCCTGCAACAAACTCATGGTTATGTTTTCCAAAGCATGAAGTAAGCCCTTTTTTCTGTCATATGATCTTCAGTTGATCTGACTTTCCCTTAAAACCTGAGAGAAGGTACAGTTGGTATCGTGTTACTCAAAGGCATCTGGAAGATTTGATTCTTTCCATCTCTGTCTGGTTTTCAATTAGCATGATATTTGATGGGTCAGGTAGAAAGACTGGCACAACAGCAAAGGGTTTCTGGCAAACAGTAGTAAGAGAAAAGTCAATGCCTCCTCAAAAAATCTCTGGCATCTAGCGCATGCATGTTAACCTTGGGGTGAGTGATAGTACTTGTAGCCTTGGCTCAGGAGAAATGGGTTTGAGTGTTTCCTTGGAGAACATTTTAAAGACCCTTTGGAAGTTCTCCTGGCTTTCTGTAATGGGGAAGGAAAAAAGGAACTATCCCTGGAAGGTCTTGTAGCAGCAAAAATGGCTCCTGGAACCCGTAGAGAAGATAAAGAGGAGACTGTCATCCACTTCTGCTGCTCAGCACAGCAGTGCCTCGTGGTTTGACCAAGGGAGTCTGAATATTACACTAGCTATGTGAAGCTGTTATTTCCCCCCCCCCCCCTTCATTTTTCTAAATGGCTCCGACAGGACTTGAGAAATGTTTTTAAAAATGTAGCCATGTGGATGGTTGGGAGCCAATTGCTCAGACTATTGAGTCCTCACGCGGTGGGGTCTGATTCCACGGGAAAGACTTATGCCTTCGTCTCCTGCCATGTGATTGGGTCATGTCAATGTTATTCAAACTGCATGGCAGCTGCTGAAGGAAACATGGATGGCTTTAATACTGGTAAACGGTCCTTGAGTTCTTCATTCTCAAGCTGTGAATGTGCCTCATTAGTAGGGATTTCAAGAAGTGTATGAAACTGAAGTTTTCGTCATTCTTCATGTTAAATTCATTTTGGATCTACTATTTCTTGAAGCAAACACCAATTTTAGTAATTTTGGGTGACACAAAAGGCTGTTTAGTGGTAGGAAATAAGCATTATGTCTCTTTTCACCAAAAAAAGTTCCATTTTTAATTTAAAATATTTTCCTTTTGTGTTCATTTTAATGGATGGCATTTGCCACGGCTGATGACATAATTCCAGCTGCTCAGGCAGAGCTGCACAACAGGATTTCAGCTATTAAGTGGCTAATTCTTACACTTCTCCTTCCCTGTCCCAAAGGAAAATGAGAGAGGTGTGATGATAAACAGTCCAGATGTGACTAGTGGATCCTGGTTTCCTAATGGGTATCAGTCCCCTGAAATTTCACTGCTTGTGTTTGAGGACATTCTTAACTGTTTTGAGAACTAGTCATTTTAATTCTTCATAATCTAAGATTGCCAAGTCTGTCTTACCTTTAGCTTCTTGGATCGTACTGATAATGATATGTCGCTGGACTCTGACTGTAAGCTCAGGTAGTGATGCTGCTTTAGAACACAATTGAATTAGTCTGGTTAAACTTTGCAGTCATCATGTACAGCAATGGCATAAAATATGAGCAAGCAAGAAAAGCTTTAAATATTACATATTTCTGGAAGCTCTGATTGCTGGAATTGTCTAGAAGGATTCCAGTTGAGCTCCAAATGTTGCTGGATTAAGTCTGCACTGACAGTAGGAAGGTGAGAAAATAAATTGGACTTTGCATGCTTTAAAAATAATGAGTCGTGGAAATGACAATACATGGAGTTCATTGCTTGATATATAGATTTTATGGCAAACCAGTTTCACGTCTTTCAGTAAGTGGCATCTTTAAAATGGTTTATAGAAGTGAAACAGGCATTGATTACTAGAATGGATTAATATTGGTCCAGCTTTCATGTAACACCAAGCCATAGTCTAGTGTTACATGCTTGAATCTCAGGCTCATTAATTTCTCCCCTCTCATTTCACTAGTGTGGGTGTAAGAAAAATGAAAGCATTCATGCCCATTTTCAACTGGCTTGCCATGATATCTGAACCAATATAAACTTTAGTTAGTTTTTATTGAAGCAAGTTAATTGGAAACCAGTTAACTTCATGTTATGTTTAATGTTCCCAGTTTGTTATGATAAAACAGATTTAACAGTTTTATCCTTCATAAACTATGACTGAAGTCATGCCCTTCTGCTATACCTGCAAAAAACTAATGATGTCAACAGCAGAGGGAGATTTTTAGTAATGAAAACCTTCTCTCCTGTGGCCTTTCTGACTTGCAAATAATCCATTATATTACATGAGAGTTGTGGGAGCTGGGGCACAGGAGGAGGAAGTCTTTCATGACTCAGAATCTCTGTCAGTAAAATAATCCACTGGGGGTGATTTTTAGTCATGAAAGACTTCCTCATCCCATCCCCCAGCTCCCATGGTTCCCATGAGATGAAAGTCAGAAAACCAAATGAAAGAAGAAGGAAGTCCTTAATTATCAATAATCTTCCCCTGCTATTGATATCATCACCCTTCAGCACGTGCAGCTGCATCAAGAGTATTTTAGACATTGTTTAATAGTGCATAATAACAAGCTTTGTTTAGTTGAAAGAAGAAGGGGATATTTCCAGTCTTTTTGTGACCATGCTGGAGAAGAACGGGGAAGGGAAGATTTATAAACTTAAAGCTTGTGCAGTCATCACCAGATGGTGTCTTGATATTGTGTCTGAACTAGGGATATTGTGATGATAATGTTCTGTCCCATTGTCAATTTCTCAGCAGTATGTTGTCCAGAGGCGACAGGATAAAAGATGGTAGTAATGGACAGAAGGTGAAATCAATGGGGGAAATTCAAACTTCCAACTTTTTCAGATTAACTTCCTTTTTTGCTATTTTCCTCTTTTTGCTGACTGATCTTCCACTTCCTACGAACAAAGTACATTCATTCATTGTGTGGTGAGGGTGTGGGCTTAGTTTCACTTCTCTAATGATCATGATGTTCCCGAGATCACACACAAGCTGTAATTTTAGCACAGTACAATGACACTGCAAAACGTTTCAGACCTTGCTTCAGCAACCTGTTTTAGATTTTTCCTTTGGTCAGTTGAGTGAATAAGCATTCTGAATCATGACTACAGAAGAAGCCCCTTACAGTGCTGACTAATGGTCATTTGATGCCAATAATGTGTGTTCACTCAGTGTGTTCACTCAGTGAACATTTACTTAGTTTCAGCTGGCCTACTCGAAAGGTTTGTGCTTTTAATATTTACTATGGAATAATAAGTGTGCAAGTTGCTTCATTGCTGTAAATTACAGAGTGATAGAGTAGACAACCACTATAAATTTCCTTTGCTGAAAAAGAAATTAGGAAATCGAAGATCTCTCTAGAAAGTGAAGAATTTGCACTTATGCTATGAAAATGCAGTGGAACTGTGTTCTGCTTAAAACTTCCACCATGAATGATATGAATAATATAGGGCTGACTGGTGGTAATCTCACTGTAAACAAAATTTCTGAGAATTTTAGTTTACCGTGAACAAACAAATATGCCAGTGTGATCACTTCTCCTTGCTCTCTCCTGCCGGCTTTAGCTCTATCCACAGTTTGTTTAGCACTTGAAGGATCCCTGGCTTTTGCTGTCCCAACAAGTGAGAGTGCTAAGTGAAAAACATGCTGATATGATTCTGACTTCTTAAGGGACAGCAAGGCAAGAATTCTGGTTTAGACAATATGCTATACAACTTGCAGACTGAAGTTGCTTGGTTTGTTTAGATCATCCTGATCTTGGGAGAACCAAGCAGAGACTGTTGAATAGTGTATACCAACAGTGTGCATGAAGAAGAAAAAGATAAAATAACTACATTGTGTATTTGATTGATAGTAGAGATGGGCACAAATTAAAAAATGAATCAGCAAATTTGTTCAAAAAATCACTAATTTATCAATTTGTATTCACACAAATCAATGCCCCTGATGAATACGAATAAATGAATGTTAATGATTTTTTGATTTGTTGATTCATTTGGCTATAAAACGCCCCCCGGCAACTAGAGACATCAAGATTGTAGAGAAGCTTCCTCTGACTCTCCGCTACAATCCCTCCAAGTTTGGTGAAGATTGGTTTTCCCGAAGCCAACTGCTAAAGGGTACTTTCCTGGGGGGAGTCTTCCTTGTGGGTGTATAACTCAGATGTCTGAAACCCAAACTTCACCAAACCTGCTGGGCTTGTATAGGAGAGCCAGGGGAAGCGTCCCTGAAAATTTGGTATCTCTATCTCCTTGTGGGAGTTTTCTATAGGGTTTTAAATTCAAAAACGAATTGACAGATTGATTCATCAGAAAAAAATGTAAATTCATGATTTCATAGAACTTTACTTTACTTTATTAGATTTTTACCTCGCCCCCTAGACAAAGTCTACTCGAATCATAGAATAGTGAAGTTGGAAGGGGCCTAGAAGGCCATCAAGTCCAACCCCATGCTCAATGCAGGAATGTAAATCAAAGGATATCAGCCGCCCAGAGTGGTAGAATATACCAGATGGGCGGGATATAAATCAAATAAATAAATAAATATCTGCCAAATGGTTGTCTAAGTTTCTCTTGAATGTCTCCAGTGTTGGAGCACTCACCACCTCCCGAGGTAACTGGTTCCACTGTCTTACTGCTCTAACAGTTAGGAGGTTTTTCCTGATATTCAATCGAAATCTGGTTTCCTGTAACTTGAGCCCATTGTTGCGTGCCCTGCACTCTGGGATAATCGAGAACACATCCTGCCCCTCCTCTGTATGACAGCCTTTCAAGTATTCAAAAAGCGTTATTATATCACCCGTTTGCCTTCTTTTCTCAAGGCTAAACATGCCTAATTCTTTCAGACCTTCCTCATAGGGCTTTCGAGCCCCCTGATCATCCTTGTTGCCCTCCTCTGAACTTATTCCAATTTGTCAGTATCCTTCTTGAAGCTTTGGTGTCCAGAACTGGACACAGTACTCAAGGTGAGGCCTAACCATTGCTGAACAGAGGAGAACTAGCACCTTGTGGGATTTGGAAACTATACTTCTGATAATGCAGCCTAAAATAGCATTTGTTGACCTTGATGAATCACGAATCAAAATGAACCATAGTTTTTCTGATTTGTGCCCATCTCTAACTGATATCTTTAGCGGCCATCTGTCTGGAAGCAGTCTAAGTCTTCCAAGCTGAAGTGAACCCGCCAATTAATATTTTGCCTTTGTAGGAGATCCACGTGTAGTTCTCTCCCCCTGGCCTCATGTTGTATTTCTCATTGCTATTATGAGGAAGAATTCATTTCAAGCTAGACACATAAAAGTGTTGTGTTCATGGCTGTCTGTAGTAATGGATGTATAATGTTGCATTGCCTGTCCATTGATCAATTGGGTACTGTTAGTTGACTACCTATTGTGCCTCTGATCAGATATTCAGTGCAACTGAGAAGACCCACCTTTCAAAATTCATCATGGTACCATCTGATAGCAAAGGTAGTAAAAGTGGGATTCTGAGGATTAGAAGTGGCTGGTGGTCAGATGGGGCTACAAACAGAGGAAGCATTGCTTATGGGGCAGGAGGTTACGTTGGGTGGCACACTTTCTTCCTTAGGTCTTAATATATCGGGAGGAGTAGCAAAGGCGGGGAATGGGATGTGAACAAAGCAAGCTTTCTGCTCAACCAACCCCCAAGATTGATAGTCTGTATGAGTCAGCCTGTCATTTGATAATGCAAGCTCAACAGTTTGAAACGGTGTTGAGAAACAGGTAGCAAATAATGCAGATCCTTGTGGCCTCTCTGCTAGATATTTGTTTGAAAGCTATTTTAGTCAATTATTTATAACAAATGACATTTTGCACATAAAAACTGAAATTTAGCGGTATAGGTGCAGGAAATGCAGTTAAAATATTTGTCTTCTGCTTTTTAAATGAAATATAATCTTATTTTATATTTTAACAGTGGGCTGGACTTAGCCTCCTTGTTTGTTTGTTTGTTTTGTGGTGGTGATGGGAATATCCTTCCTGTAGAACATTCTTCCTCTCTCAGTATCACTAGCTGTCAGTCCCCGTCCCCCCCCCCCCCCGGCAACCTTCCAGAGCAAATTTGGATGACAGAGGGGACTGTGGGGAGAGGAGAATCAATCAAGATGGGTCCTCTCCTCCATTTCACCTGGAAGCTTCTTCCACTTGATTAGAAGCCTCCAGCAGATAGAAGGATCTCTTAAATCTATAAGGTGAGAAATCCAACCCATGCCTTTTCCACCCATCCCATTGCTTTCCCCCTTGTATGCATATTGATGGCTAACCAAAATATATTTTAACAAAGTAAAGCATTTGCTGTTGTTCACCCTGTATTGATTGCATGCGCAATACAGTTGCTCTTTTTTTGCCTTCAGAATGGAATTATTGCTGTACTGCAGACATTTGAATGTGCTATTTCTTTAGCGTAGCCCAGATGACACCCTGTTGTGGCATGGTGAAATTTATCTTATTAGTTAAATCAGGATGTCATGAGCTGAAGTTTCTCTACATTTGAGAAATTGTTCCTCTGAAAAGTACTGTTTTCATTGGGCAAGTGAGGGTTGCAATTACTTTTTTTTTTCTCTCCAATTACATGGTCTGGGAGACGACTCTTTGTAGCCCACAGAACAGCTCTTTAACAAGCTTGGGAAACTCCAGTTTCTATCGCTATAGCAACTGGAACATTATCCTGGTTCACATGGATGGTTCTTTACAGCAGAGCTGTACAGGGCTGTGTGCAGCCAAAAAATGCCATCCTTCATTCTTCCATATATTGAATCATTTGCAGATTGTATTACATTTGTCTTGGTTGTGACACAGGAAATATTATCTCATGCCGCAACATGAAACTTTTAATATGAAATGGTTTTCAACTGAGATCTCTTGTGACAAACGGCTACTCACAACTAGATCAGGAGAAGTTTGCTAAGTGGGCTAATATAAATTATTCCTTTAGAAAGCCGCCAGGTCCCTATGCAAAAGTAAACCGGCTATCAAAAATCTCTTTTGTTTGTTTGCTTGCAGAATGAATGAAAAATAGTAGAGATGGACCTCGGTTTGCCTGTGGGATGATTTTTGAAGTGATTCCATGAAGCCATATATAACCAAAGATGGGAAGGGCAACTTGTGACCATCTGTAATTTGTGGGACTGTTATTCCCATCAACCAAGAGACGGGTTGGGGTGTTTCTCTTTTGGCTACAACTCCCAGCCATGGTGGCTGTAGAATACTGGGAAATGCAAAAAAAAATAAAAAAAATAAAAAAGAAAGAAAAAGAAAATCAAGTTGTTTCTCATTTCTGCTTCATCCCCTAGCCCAGAGTAGCCAGTGGTGAAGAATCGTAGCAGCTGGCATCCAGTATCATGTTGCTATGTGTGATCAAGTCACCTCCAACTTATGGCAACCATATGAATGAGAGATTTCCAACATGCCTTATCCTCAACAGTCCTGCTCAGCCCTTCTGGACTCAAGCCTGTGGCTTTCCTTCAGGGAGTCAGTCCACCTCATAGTTGGTCTTCCTCTTTTCCTGCTGCCTTCCACCTTTCCCAGCATTGCTGTATTTTCCAGAGAAATATGCCTTTTCATGATGTGCCTAAAGTATGAAAGCCTTTGTCTCATCTCGTTTGCCTCCAGAAGATAGTTCAGGCTTGATTTACTCTAGGGCCCAGTTGTTTGTCATTCTGGCAATCCATGGTATCTGCAAAGCTCTCCCCCAGTAGTGTATTTCAAACAAATCTTTTTTTTTCCTGTCAGCTTTTTTTACTGTCCAGCTTTCACATCTGTACATGGTGATTGGGAATACAAGAGTATGGATGATCTTGGTCTTGGTCTCCAGCGATACATCCTTACACTTGATGCTTTTCTAATTCCTTCATTGCTGCCCTTCCGAGCCTCAGTCTTCTGATTTCTTGGCTTGATTTCTCCCTTTGGATGGATGATTGAACCAAAGTATACAAAGTCTCTGGCCATTTCAATTGTCCATGCTAAAGATGTGTAGTTCTTCTCTAGTAATGATCTTGGACTTCTTAATGTTCAACTGTAGTCTTTCTTTGGCTCTTTTTTTCTTTTACTTTCACTAAAAGTTGTTTCAAGTCATTGCTGCTTTCTGCCAGTAAGATTGTCAGGTCAGAGAGTTCTGAACAATTCCACAAGAAACGTACATAACTTTATAGACCTCTAGCGAAAAATCAGAAGCCTGTGTTACTCACTGCTAGCATTAATCCCATTTAGGTTTCATTCCAGAATGAAATCAGTCATTTCCAATCATAAAAAAAATCATCTGGGTGTCAAGGTGTATGTCTTTCCATTGTTGAAATGATTCCAGGAAACTATTTATCTATACTGTTTCTATGTTCCGTATACACAAAAATATTTAAAAATTGAAGTTATAGGCACATATACAGTAGTACCTTGGTTTACGAATTTAATGTGTTCTGTGGGACATTACGTAATGCGAAAAATTGGTAAACCAAAACGCGGTTTGCCATAGGAATGCTATAAACCTCCAGGCACAATGCATCCTGGGGAAACTTCCTTCGTACTGAGGGGAAAAAACGTAAACCAAGGCATTATTTTCTATGGATTTCCGTTCGTAAACTGAAAATTATGTTGACCTAGGCATTCGTAAACCAAGGTACTACTGTACTTGAAAATATATGAAAACGGGGCTTAGGTTGCAGGCACATACTTAAGTCAGAATTCAATCTAAAATATAGAAACATAAAAGGTGCAATAAAATACCAAAAATGTTTTAATTACATTGTAAAAATGCATAAGCGTATATCTTAAAAGGATACATTGAAAAAGCAGAGAATCCATCTCTAAAATCCATTATTAAACAACAAAAATAATTATACTTTAAGTAATCTTTAACCTTTAAGCATATTATAACACCAAAAAATTATTCTAAATGCTCACCATTGTGCCTCATTCTTTCTCCCTCCTTTCTCCTCCCCTCACCCAAAGCATCCTACAGTAGGATGAAGCACTTACTTCCAGTTTCTCTGGTGTCCGTGCATGATGGAGAGAGGGAACCCTGGTCCAGTCTTGCCAAAGTACAAATGGGAGACTGAGTCTCAAGATACTGTATATAAAAAATGGCAATGCAGATTTTATTATCTAAAAAGCTCAAGCTTGACATATTTCGGCTGTGGCCTTCTTCAGGAACAAGCTTTGAGATTGTTTGCTTCTTGTTTGATCTATACCAGCTCCAGCGTTGATTTAGTCTTGCCCAAGGACTGGTTTTCCTGTCCTCCTGTTCATAAGGGAGCCTTCCCCCTGCCCCCCCCCCCCCATGCAACTTCTTCATTTCATGACATCAGGCCACGAGTGCCTTTCCGTTAAGCCACCTGTATATAGCATAGTCTCTGGTTCCATCTGGTGGTCAGTACTGGTGATACACTTTGGGAATGTGTATTTCTGGGTTTTTGTATTTGTTTTTCAGGTAGTGGGCTAGTGAAACCGCAGGTACTGATCCCGTGGATGCAGTGGTCCTACTGTATTGGGGAGCCACGGTCAATTGCCAGTAAATCAAGGAAGCCGTGAGTCGAAAAGGTTTGGGAACCACTGGTACAGAGTGTTGACTAATCTTCCTTTTTGACTGAATTTGCTTCTGGTTTGTCTTCAGAACTTCAACTTGATTTTGCTTCTATTTAAAAAAAAAAGAATGGAAGGAAATAAAAAGGGGAAGACACAATGGCACGAGAACCATGACCTATGATATGGCAGCTCTTTTTCTAGTCAAGTGTGGAAGTCCCCAAGAATTTGAGATCTTGGGTGCATTTGGAGTTTTGAGGAAGTATCATGGGCACTGTCTCAAAATGAATGCCATGGTATCCCAAAAACAAGAAGCAAAACAAAAAAAATGTCTCCAGAAGGCAAGCAGGTGAAGCTAAGGAAAAGTAACATGGCCAGGGACATGGATATAATTCAGAAAGGGGAGTCTGAGCCTCACAGACAAACATATTGCACCTTTGAACTTTTAGTTTTGAGCTCTTATATCTATTGCACAGAAGAACAACGGATGAGACTTACTGGCAGATCACCTCGTCAAGAGGGAACTGAGTCCCAAATGTCAGAACACTTGTTTGGCCTCCACAAAACACAACAAAGTTGTATTTTTCTCTGAAAGCAAAATGAGTGATGCCCATGTGCAGACAGACACCCCAGAGGTAACCATATCTGAACAAAAATAAATAAATAAGCAAAGGCAAAATAACTCTCCAGGATCCCGCTCTTACTTTTTTCTTTTTCCCCACTCACATTTCGTAAGTGTTCGGCTAAGGCAGCTTTCCATTTTTGTTTTCCTCATATGGTATTAAGATGGAAACAGGAAGAGCTGGAGTGGTGCTGTCCTAACCCCAACCATTGGTCATTTATGTCAGCTCTGACTGGCAGCATTCTTTCTTTAGCCCTATGTGGAGATGATGAAGATTGAACCTGGGACGTTCTGTATGTGAAGCCTCTAGTGTCCCACAGAGCTGCCGCCTGGTTCCAGTATGACAGTCAGCATCCCCTGCTGCTCTCCCCATCCAAGTGCTAGCCAAGCTTGGCCCTGCTTAGCTTTGTGAAGTCAGATATGACAAGGCATCGAGGTATCAATGGTGTCATTCCAGTGGCAGGGAGGAGCATGTTTGTGGTTTAGCAGTAGAGTTGGAAACCAATCTACCTGATAATTTGGGGGGTTTAGACCAATGTATTTTATCACAGCTTGATGGCAACGTAACTCTATAGCTCTTACAAGGTAATTCACATCGCCTAGCTTTAAGTTAGGAATAGCATGCTTCATTTGCCACCTGATATATATGCACATCACTTATAAAAGAGGTATAAAATGCTCAACCATTTTTATACCACCCACAGTTTACACCCAGCTGAGTGATCCAGTCAGACAAAACTTTTCTGTAAGATTTATTATCTTAGCAACTGATGCTATAATGGCGATAACTGTTTCAAGTAAGTGAAGTTAAAATGGAAAACTATGCCTCTTATCCGTTGTTCTGTGCAGAGTTAAGAGCATCTTAGTTTAACTTCTGTCTTCATTAAACCCTAGAATCACTTGTTAGATTTCCTGTCTGTAGTCTATCTTCTGTTGAATCATTTTTATTCTCTCTGTGTGTGTTTGGAACATGCTTTAAGTTGTGTCTTGAGAATTTGAGTAACCAAGCTGTGGCCTCTCTTCCAAGTAAAATTATTTCCATGCTGCTCTTCTTTATACTTGAGGTTGTAATACTTAACAACAGACCACACACAGACAGCCAAGTCTCTAGCCACTTAAGCATGTAAACAGTCTGGCTTCTTACGAAGTGGAAAAATTTCTTGTGCACTGTTCTTAATATGATCAGCATGTCAAAGTCCTGTGTGCAGCTATGTCAACCTTGCTTGGCACAGCCCTCCATTCTCTAGCTTCCTGATAATGTAGAACTGCATTGTTTATTTGTGCAGGTTTTACGTAAAAAAAAAAAAGGTGCTTGTAGAAAGTTCAAGTATTTTCAAAAGATTCATAATTTTGTGTCTGCTATCTTTAAATCAAAGGGAAACTTCTTAATCTTCTTGGATGTCATACAACCAAAACCATGTGTGACCTGAACCCAATTATGAGTAGTTGTAACTCTCCATTTGGTCCCCAAAAATGTACTTGACAAGCCTTCGTTGTCTCTGAACTAAATCTAACTCTCTTCCACTTCTAGTGGTTTTGACATACATGCCTGTCTTGTGTTGCAAATTGCCCCGTGTTGTGTTGGAAAGAGCAAGTCAGGGCTCAAAGGTGAGACTCTGCTCTTTCCCACTCTAGATACACAATTCCTCATTCCTGTTCGGATCTCAGAACTTCAGGACTTATTGGAAGCTTGCTATGAACTAGTGATGATAACATTTTTATTCTTCTCTTGACTTCAGTCCAAGCTCTGAAGATACTTTATTAGTTTTAATATACTTAGTGCAATATAAAGAAAGACTTTCAAAGATTGTTTTTATGAGGTTCATATGGGACTAATTTAAATGAGGTTCTAATGGTTTTTTGAATGGTAAAGGCTGTGTCACTGGGGAAATAAAGATGACAATTCATTAGGTTCAGAGCAGAGCTTGGAAAAACTAGTTTTTGTACCACACCTCCCAGAATGCAGGAAGATTCAGGAGATACAGTCCACAAAGTTCACTTTCCCAGACTCCGGTTCAGTGGCAGTATTTCCCAGAATACCAATGGTGGGGGTTATAGGAGAGGGAGTCACAGGAGATAACCATTGCCCTCCTGCTTTGTCATAATTTTATGCAGTAGCTTCTGGTGGTTTTTGTTTCTGGATGATACTGACTCGTGTTCAATAGGACTCTTCCTTTGTATGCTGTCATAAATCAGGAATCCACTTCTGCGAGAAGTGCACTCCTGATATAGGCTCACGATAGCATGCGTATTCGTGCTCATACTTCCTCAACCCAGGTGGCTCCAGGTATTTTGGCCTACAGCTCTCTCCAGCCCCAGTTACTATGATGAGCCACAGATGATGAGAATTGCAACCAAAACATCTACAGGAATCTAGGTTGGGGAAGACTGTCTTAAGTGATAGCTTTGTGGCTTCCTACGGGTCTGGAAATGGGGTAAATATCTACCTAGTCTTCCTAATGAAGGACACCTTTAAGCAGGATTTCAACGTTTTGAATTGGTGAAAATCAAAGTGAGGCCAAACAAAATTGTGTGGTTTTTGGTAACAACATTTTCAACCTAATTTTCTACGGAACAGAACTGAAGGAGGTGTTTTGTACAAGATCTGTTGAACTCTGTCACCAGAATTCAGTGTCAGCTGCTGCCTGTTGCTGCTGCTGTGCATGGAGACTCATGTGAAATGTATGCAGTAGAAGATCATCTAATAAATCACATAATACCATTGATGGGGTGGGGAGGGGATTCCAATTCATGTATCTTAGTCTTTCAGGTCCCTGTCTTATTGCCACGAACAGTTCGTGACTGATGGGTGTTCTGTTCTTCTTGGTTGTACCTCTTTCTGACATCAGTTGGGTCCAGAGGCTACGAAGCAGTTGTGCACCTTTTTGGCATTGCTATTGTAAAAGCAACTGTTGCAACCCATGGGATCCCTTTGGTTGGCACAGGGCGGTGACAATTATTCCTGCAGCTCCTTTTTTTGGGAAGGAAGACAGCCTCTGCATCCTGTCCTCCTGCAATCCTTTCCAGATACGCCTGGGGCTTGCCAGGGGTACCCTGTTGGCACTATTGGCACAGAAGAAAGTCCTGCTCATACACCAAAGGATTTATTTGAACTTGCCCATAAAGTAGGGCAGGGACATCCGTAACCCTCCAAATATCATTGGACTGCAGTACCTAATCAGTGGTGATAAGTGAGGGGAATCATCGTCCAGCAACATCTGGAATACCTCATGTTCCCCATTTCCCCTCTTTGCCATCAAGGTTAACTGATTAGTATAGCTATGTTTTTATTTACTTCTAAATTACATTGCTAGCCCATCTTTCCACTACTACATAGTGCTCAAGGTGGCATACACTCATAAGAAAATGTAACAAAAACAACGGGTAAGAACAAATTCAGCAGTAGGATGTGTTCAAAATCAGAACCAAACACAATAATAAAAACCATTAAAACTGATTAAGTCGGTAAATAGTTAAAAGTATTGCACTAAATTAAACAATACAGTGGTGCCTCGCTAGACGATTGCCTCGCAGGACAAGGAAATCACTAGACGATGCCTTTTTGCGATCGCTACTGCGCTTCGCAAAACGATGTCTCCTATGGGGAATTTTCGCTAGACGATGAGGTTTCCCCATAGGAATGCGCCGACTAGTGGTGAAAAGCTGTCAGTGCAGCTGTCAGTGCATTCCGACGGGGACCCGCACTCGCTAGACGATGTTTCCCTATGGGAGATTTTCGCTAGACGACTGCGTTTTCCCTTGGAACGCATTGAAGAGATTTCAATGCATTCCAATGGGAAAACGTGCTTCGCTAGACGATGTTTTCGCTAGACAACGATCTTCGCGGAACGGATTAACATCGTCTAGCGAGGCACCACTGTATTATAAACCAATTTAGAAAGATGAGTCTTCAAACCCTAAACGCAGTGAGAATGGAAACTGATTGCAGCTTTGAGATACACCGTCACCCAGACTTAGTAATGGATGCCAGTTTGGTGTCTTTAAATATATTTCCTATAATATTATTCAGGAAAAAGGCATGTGCATCTTTTCTAGTGGGATTCAGGAAAATGGGTTCAAGTTATTTGTATCTGACCTGTAATCAAATCATTTGTAGTTTTACTGGAGCTTCACAAGATTCACCTGGATCAAGTTACATAGAATGATCATACATTGATGAACACAGTTTAAAATTAATTTCAGTATCAATTATGATGGTATATTTTTCAGGACAACCAGTTGGATTTTTACAATCACTTTTAATTTTATTGAATTCTACTAAATTTGAGTATAGTACAGTGAAAAGTGAAATACTGTTTGGGACTTTTGTATCAAGATGCATTTTTAAGGGTAAATAAGTATAATAATAGAATAAGAAATATTCCCAAATATTAATACTACCTATCAGGAGCAGACTGTTTGCTGGTTCTACTATCTGGAAGAACTATCATTTTCTAACTCTGTGTGACTGAGAATTTATATAAGCATTTATATTTAATTAGAACTCTTCGCTTTATGTGTTAAGTTTTTGAAAAGATGTTCTCCTAATTTCAGAGCTGGATGAACAGCATTAATAGGGTAAACAAAAGTGTTCAGAACAATTTGGTTTTAATATCAAATGTATGTCATGATTCATTAAACAGAAGATTAAATGTTTAATAAAATGTAAATTTCAAGATGTTAGATTTCTTACAGTGTGTACTGGGATGATGGCTCTGTTTTTTTTTCTGTGATTTTGGGGTATCTGATGAAAATGCTGAAAGGAGATTAAATTCTGAGCAATAGTCATGAATCTTACTATAGCTTGCTTTGCATAAAAAAAGGGGGGGGCTTTTGACAATAGAAATCTCAAAAGAGATTAGTGAAAGTTTAGGGGCACTTGGGACCTAGGCTGATGTAGACCAGAGCTATATTTCGGCAAGTATGAGAGAGAAAAGTAATCATCAATTTTTAACGTGCCAGCAATTATTCATGGATTATATAAACCACAATTTCTTTCTTTCTTTTTTTTTAAATTTCTAATCTTGCTGTGATGATAGATAAAAATGAACAGAGAGCTAAACATTATTGCTTTTGTTGGCACATAAAGCTCATGGGGGTGGTGGAATCTGGTTCCCTACTGAAACCTCTTTTTAAAATATATATATAACAAATGAGGTTTCATATATATGATCAGTGTAAAAGGCCTTACTTTCTCTGAAGAGCATTTATTAATCCTGAGAATATTTCTCACTCACAAAGGTTCTACCCACTGGAGTCCCTCCACTAAGAGAAAGTATTTTGATCTTGCCAGAGTGAGCAAGGTGATTTCTGGGGATCTCCCACTCCCTCCCATGCCACCTCCTGCACAGTTCTGAAGGGCCTGTCCACCACCAGGAGCCGATTTGATAAGTGGACTGCAGGACAGAACATAGCTGAAAATCAACTCTGTCCTCATTTTACTGATGGAAGACTTCTTGGATCAAACACTTTTCTCAGAAGAGGGACGCAGGTTGCTGGACTCTGTGCTCCCACACTGTTTGGAAGTCTCTTCTGAGGTTTTCGTGATGCCCCACATGGTAGATTTGCAGAAGGTGATATTGTGCATAATATAACAGTAGCCAAGTCTTGTGGACACCTCTAGAACGTTGACAAGAAGTATAAAGAAAAACTGGCACTGATGAATAAAATCGATCAGCCTGTTTTGGGGAAGGTGTTAATTCTTTTTAATGGAAGACTGCAATATAGCCTTACTTATTTCATAAATTATGGCAGAGATATAATGATAGTACTTTGCTTTATACAGGGTAATGCTGAAAAAAGTGTCTGTGGAGTATAAATATTATCCTGTGTGTTGCTGTTCCCAAACATTGCAGCTAAAGCCCATTTTCTCATAACCAGGTTTTCCGTTTGTCTTCCTTCCTCACTGCTTTGTTTTGTATTGCATACATGTTTTGTCAGTTTGATTATGGAGATTCTGTCACATAGTATAGGCAATCAGTCAGTGAGGACAAATGTGCTGTTTTCTACTGTTGTGCAACTACTATCTTTGTTGCTATCAGTAAATGAGCAGTCGCTTGGAAGTCTTCCAACATCACGAAAGCCAAAATTCCTCTCTAACTGTTGGCTTTGGTCCAGAGATGTCTTGCGCAAGTGGGAAGAAACTTCCTCTTGTGTAAGGCAGGCCTGTTGAATTTTCCTTATTTCTTCATCCTACTGCGTTGTTGCAGAGTCTGGAATTTCTGGTAAAATTCCCTTTTGCTATACAGCAGTACAGAGATATACAAAGGATAATAACTTCAAGTTCCCCAAAGTCCACCCCTTTCTCATTAACTTAAAGTTTCAGTAACTCCTTCTGAGATGTTTGTAGGAGAAAGAATACCTTATTGCACACATACTAGCAACCAACTGAACAGATCAACAGCAACAAACAACTGCCACCAACTAATGAAAGGGAAAGATAGATCAGTTAAAAGGAATGGTTGGTTAGTGCTGGAGAGATAGACAACCACTTCACCCCAGAAGAAAGTCCCTCCCAGAACCTCAAACTACAGACGGCATGCAAGGTTGGAAATAAAACTCTAACATGCACCCTCATATGCTATTCCACAGTGTCTCTTGACTATCAGAAATGTTTTTTGGGAGAGCACAGGTGACATTAATGGTGGGAGAAACTAGGACGCCTGCAGCCATAATCCTGTTGGTGATTTACACATACAATTTTACTCATGTAGGAATTCATTAGGCTCCGACATACTCATGCACTTGTAGATCACCAACAGGATTCTGGCCTCCGTTGTATGAGTAGGTTTCCACTAGTCTGTCTCTGGTTTCAACCCATTCTTTTTATTAAACAGAATTAAACGGAACGTCATGAGAATGGAGATCGAAACTCTGTTGGAAAAAGCATGTGTCAGGGCAATCATACAGCATTGTTTCCCCCCCTATACTTGACATCCATTCACTTGCTTGAAAGCATGCATGGAGGCCTGCAACTACTGGATAGCTCAGTGTTTTAGGTATCTGGTTGGGAGTTCGATTCCCCACTGTGCCTTCTTGACAAGGGGCTGGATCTGATGACCCATAGGGTCCCCTCCAGCTCTCCAGTTCTAAGTTAAGATTTCTTCCCTGACCCAAGAAAGAAGAGAAATAGTGCAGTGCAGGTGAGCTTGCTTGCATGATTGCCTACTTACACTGCACCAATTCAGTAGGATTCTGATCAAACAGAGTTTCTGTTCAGCTGTTAATCCAGGAAATGGACCCAGAAAGTATTACATTTAAATTGTAGGATTTGAACCGGAGGTGGGGAATGTTGGCCTCCAGGTCCTGTTGGGCTGCAATTTCCGTAATCCTTAACCAACATAGCCAGTGTGAGGGATGATGAGAGTTGCACTCAGAGGGCTGCATGTTCTCCAACCTGATTTAAACAGAAATCACAGTGAGGATACTTTAATTTATGTACATAATTGAACTGGATGATGCTCTCTGGTTTTGGAATATAGCGGGGATGATCCATTTTTCATAGCTGTAATTTTGGCTAGGCATGTTTACGATAACTAGAGTAAACACTGTATTTTTTTCTGATGAAAATGCAAAAAATAAAGCTCAGTGCGATTTTTTCCTTCATGGTTCTGTTACATTTCCAAGAAACCATTGAAACTAAAAAGGTAAGAAGAAGCTCAATGCAGCTTTGATAAAAGAGCAACAACAACATTGAAGGCTGGTACGTATTTTAATCAATGCAGCGTTACCCAAATGTATGTGTGCATGTCTGTGTCTTAGGTCTGCCCAGACATAAGATGACAGTCTTAGGTCTGTCATCCACTTGACTCTATAATCACTAACTGTGGGAAATATTTTCCACTTAGGAACACAATCAAGTGGAAATTAAGAATACGGCTTTGAAGTATTAAACTTGTAAGGGCAAGTCTGAAAATTTGCTTCTCAAGACTGCTTGTATGTTGCTTTGACAAGTATATTTGGAAGTAGTAGCCTTTGGTCAGTATTATTTCTATAAATGGAACATGTGGATGTTTGAGAACACCCCAGAAGGCTGTAGAAATTTTGACAAATGATATTGTTTTCTCCCTACAGAGCCCCTGCTCTGTGGGGGCTTCCATAAGTTCACAGGTTAGCCCTGAGTTCACTTGTTCATACCTCTGCCCCTCTGACTATCCTGATGTGATTTCTGAAGGCATCTCTGGTGAAACATGTTCATTCTGATGTGAAATGCTTGTGTTTTGCCTTGTTATTGAGGACCAACACATATGTATTTGCACCATTTTCTCTTTTAACATCAGAAGAGCCATTAAGTTTTGGCTCGCCTACCTCAGCAAGCGGTGTGTACACTGGCAATGACTGGCAATCACTCATCAGAATCTTAGATTAGAGTATTTCACAGTCTTGATCGGAGGTGTGAGGGGTTGGACCTTTTGGGGCAGTACTTTTTTCATTGCTCTTTCTAAATAGTTGAATCCAAATAAATGAAATATCTGTATAGGAAGTGATCTTAATGGATCTGCTGAAGGTCTGTTATCTCCAAATAAAGTTTGTTAAAATTTGGTATTCCATCCTTCACCAAATGCACAAGGGCAGCTGACAGCCAATTAATTATGCAGCAGGATAATGTGTTCATAATGTAACTACTTGAAACTATTCAGTATAATATGGTTTTCCTTTTGCACTTCTTCTGGAGAAAGTCAGAAGATGTTTTTGTCATCAAAAAAAATAAATTCCTCGGTTGCCTCACAGCTTCCTTCAGACAAATGCTTAACTGGGTATAGAAGCTGGTTAATGCATCCTTGCTAGAGGACTAATCCCACTGTCATTTCAGGCTGACATGTCCCGGCTTTGGAATTGAAATTACTGGAAGTTAGATAGGGAGGAATGTGACCTGGCTAATTTCCTTAGGTCTCTCGGTGGGGGAGGGGGGATTTGGCACTATTGACCATACTGTCTTTCTGGACTAGTTGACAAGAATGGTCATCCAGAAACATTATGCTCCAAATAGTATCAGCTCTATCTGTTTGGCCATTTCTAGAGTTGGTGCTGGGAGACTGCTGCTCATACTCACTGGCCCTTGCGCGGTGATGTTCTGGTGACTCTATTCGGCCTGCAGTGGTATTCAGCGCTGCCATGGAATGTCTGGTAGTTTGAAATCAGACTCGGGTGAGCTAGTAGAACTGCTGAATTATGGGGTGGAAAGTGAAGTTTAGTCCAGAAAAACTGGGATCCTGGTAATAGGTGAATTTCCCCCCCCCCCAAAAAAAATAGGGTGTCCATGTTGATCATAGAAACAAAGTACAAAATTCAGAGATCGGCAATGCAACTATTAGGATCAACTGTAAGCTCACGCAACATGCAGGCTTTCAAGTTCCTCAGAATTCAGATGTGATGGTAATTCCGGGGAAGGGAATTACCATCACACACATGGAGTTCCAGAAATTTGACTAGGTGGAGATAATGGAACGAAACCTAGCTCTGAAGTGAGAAATGGGACTTGAGATACCTCATGACCTCCTGCAAAGTCAATGTATTGATTCCCCTTTTCGGAATGGTGGGTGGTTCATCCCGACATCGGAAATGGTGATCAACCTGTTCTGGAACAGGGTTAGATTTTAGAGGTTGAATCTGTGGTTTCCTATTAGGCACTACTGTTAAAGCCAGCCTTCTCAGCTTTTATGTGCTGTTGGTATTGCTGCTGATTCAGTCCTTCACTTTGTTGTCATTTTTAGATTGGCATCATGTTTAGCTCTCTGTTGAAAGCTTTTTGTTTTTGTTTCTTTTGGCATAATGGTTTCTCATTTTATTTCACAGTTCTAAGCATTCTTTAAACCGTTCAGACAGCTCTTAATTGAAATGAAGGGCAGATACTATGTTATAAGTAAAAAAAAAAAACCTTTTAATGCCATATCCTTTGTATCTCAAATATGAATGTAAAATTATGTATGCCTTGGTGGAAGGGTGGGACAAAAGTGTGATAAACAGAAAAAACATGGACTACCCTGCAAGGAATAATATTAATAAAATACGTAAGTTGAAACTCTGTAATATTACAAGTTCATGCCTGTATAATCAACACATCTTTTAATGCACTGCAGTATTGGCATAGGAATTTAACATCTGCAAGTGTTTTATGCTAGAATATGGTGTTCATATGATGATTTAATGAGTTGATTGCTGCGGTAGGTAACTTTTTAAAATAATGGGAAAATGAAGGGAGCTAAGACACATGGGATGCTCCCTTCCCTTTTGTCAGTCCAGCTGGGAAGCTGACTTTTTGTGGGAATAAATGAGTACAGGGTCCAAAGAAGCTGTTCCAAGATAATCCTTTAATGGCGAGAGTGAAAAGGGAACTTCACTTGCTTTCCCATTTTTTATGAATTTCTCAAAGAATATAAATAAGGCTACCTTATGGGATTTAAATCTTTCCGACTTTACCTGAGGCGTATAAATCCCTTGCATTACTCTTCTATTTCATGTTAACCTTACCTGAAATTAGCCTTCCTCGGGCTGTGTCTGACAGACAACAGTTTCTTATTAATTATGCAGATCAAAAGCTGCAAAGATGATAATCTCAAAAATTATGTGTTTTATTGATAATTGAATGTGTTGTTGTACCCCATTGAAAAAGTTGGTAGCAGACTCTGTGCTGTTGTTTTATATTTTATATTGCTGCTTGCTTGTTTTTAGTCCTGTACGTTGCAGTCGGGAGCACCAGAGCATTGATGATCTTGGCCTTGGTCTCCAGCAACAAGTCCTTCCCCTTAATGATCTTTTCTGGTTCCTTCATAGTTTTCCTTCCAAGTCTCAGTCTTCTGATGTTATGGCTGAGGTCTCAGTTTTGACTGATGATTGAGCCAGAATACAGAAAATAATCTTAGAACTGCAGAGCTGGAAGGGACCCTAGGGATCATCGGGTCCAGCCTCTGTCAAGGAGGCACAGTAAGGTATCAAACTCCCAACCTTTGGCTCTGCAGCTAGATACCTTAAACAAGTGGTCCCCAACCTTTTCCCAACCGCGGGCCAGTTGGGGTGTGTGGCATGCTCATGCGGGGGCGTGGCACGCTCATGCGGGGGCGTGGCATGCTCATGCGGGGGCGTGGCATGCTCATGCGGGGGCATGGCACGTTCGCACGGGGGCAGGGTCCGTGCGCGCAGGGGTGTTGCACGTTCGCACAGAGGCGTGGTGTGCTCACACGCATGCGCGGGGCTCACGCTTGCGGGGGGAGGAGATCTGTGTCCGCGGCCCGCTCCTGTCTAGGCCACGGACCGGTGCCAGGTCATGGACCAGGGGTTGGGGACCCCTGCCTTAAACCACTCAGCTATCCAGCAGTTCTGCCTACAACATAGTTTTCATTGTCAACACGAAGTTATGTAACTCTTCTGTAATCATTTTTAGTGGCTGTAATCCTATTGGGGAGTTTTGCTGGTATAATTGTGATTGCATAAATTGCAGTGATAATCAAACAATTTAACAAGTTGCCACTCTAATTCCCGGTCAGGTGCCAATTATGCGATTTGGCATGCAGCCAGGAGAACAAGAGCAATTTGTTAATCAGCAACAATTTGCTGCTACGATTTACGCAATACACATATGCTAGCATAAACCCTCAGTGGGATTCTGTCTTTGTTTTCTTAATGTGCAGTTGTAATTAATTTGGACTTTTTCTGTTTAATCTTCTGCAGTAGTTATTTCTAATTATTGCTGTTTTCTGCTAGTCTGCTACCTTTTTCAATGGGAAACCATTCCGTTTTCCTATATTCTGTCCTAACAGTAGCCTTCTGTCCAGAGAACAGCTTGTGCATCAGGACAATCAAATGTCGTGGCACACTCATTTCTTTTGAAACGATCCATATCTTTTCACGATCTGCATAGTCAAAGGCATTACTGTGGTCCGTAAAGCAGAAACTGATTTTCTTCTGAAATTCTTTGGTATATTCCTGGATGGTGTAGATGCATATTTCCACAATTTTGTGATTTTGGCTAAAGGAGTTTGCTGACCAGCATGTTTTTACTTACAATCTAAAGTTGACCCTCAGGCTGCAATGAGATTCGAAGCATTGAGTCATTGTTTATTATTTCTTTATGTATCACTTACATTATTTTCAAACCACTGATCACAGAACAATGTATGAACAACTTCCTGTAGTAGAACAACAATAAATTGAAACCAATGGACAGTGTACAACATCTAAACATAATAAAATTCACATCAAGAGCTAGGATGAGTTTGAGCAAACAAGTGTGTTTTCAGGATACGTCTAGAAAAGATAGCAGATGATACCTTCTGTGTTATGGCAGAGAGTGTGTTCCAAAATATAGACAGCTGACTTTGGGGTCATTGCCAGATGATGATCAACTGGTCATGATATCATGGACACAGTCTCCCCAAGATGATCATCATGCACTTGTGGTTTTATAGAACATTAAATGCTCCAGATATGGAAAGGCTTTTTCTATGGCCAGATTCAATTATTTGCCATGCACAATCATAGAAGCCAGAATAAAAGGCTTACTCTGACCTTGTGGGAGCCTGCCTACATGAAAATAAGAGAAACCCTCCTCCATTATCCATCTATATCGCTATTTCCTTTTTTTAAAATATAAATTTATTAAACAGACATCCGACCTAAACAACATAAACCTAAAACCACAATAAAATACAATTACATAATACACCAGTGCCACCATCACCCTCAGGGCTAGCATTAATAATATTTTAAATTTCATTCAGTCCATTTTCTCTCCAAAACTTCATTGTTTCTTCCCTCGGTGTATAACCCTTCCCTCTCCGAAATACATATTCGAAGAATACACTCCATATTTTCTTAAAATCATTATTTTTTGATAGACCTCTTCTTATTTTCATATCACATGTCAGTTTATCATTAATTGCCATATCCCATAGTTCTCTATACCATTCCTCTAAATTGAGTTGGTTATCATTTTTCCAGTTCCTTGCAAAAATTAACCTTGCTGCCGTAATCATTATTACTATTAAGTCCGTATTTTCTTTCAACAATTGATCCTTCTTAACTTCTTAACCAAATTCAATACAGTGGTGCCTCGACTTACGAACGTCCCGACTTACGACCATTTCAAGTTACGACCAGCTCCGGCCGCAAAATTTTGCTTCAACTTGCGGCCGGTGCTTCTAGTTACGAACACAAAAAGGCAGGGGGAAAAGGTGGGAAATTCAAATTGCTAACTGTTGGTGGCGAAGAGGCTGCTTTTTCGTAGCTCTTTCGCCCCAGCAGTTAGAGTGTGTGCGATCGGAGGAGGCTTGGGACTGCCTGGCTTCTGCTTCTGAGTAAGAGTGTGTTTGTTTGCAGGGAGGCTTGGGACTGCCTTGTAAGGTAAGGTGCTGCTTTCTGCTTTTTAAAAACTGCCTGTTCTGGGTGGGTTTTGCAGGGTGGGTTTGGGCTGGGGGGGTATGTTTCTGTGCTGTGTTGTTGTTTTGGTTTTTGGTGATTTTTTTTTTTTTTGCAGCCCCAGCGCCTTCCGATGGGGCTTGCTCCGTTGTTTATTTTTTGTTTTTGTTTTTTTTGCAGCCCCAGCGCCTTCCGATGGGGCTTGCTCCATTGTTTATTTTTTTTTGTTTTGGTTTTTTTTAAGCCCCAGAGCCTTCGGGGCTTGCTCCATTGTTTATTTTTGGTTTGTTTGTTTTTTTAAAGCCCCAGCGCCTTCGGGGCTTGCTCTGTTGTTTATTTTTGGTTGTTGTTGTTGTTGTTGTTTTGCAGCCCCAGCGCCTTCCTATGGGGCTTGCAGTGTTTTATTTTTATTTTATTGGGGTTTTTTTTTCTTCTGGAACGGATTAATCGCATTCCAATGCATTTCAATGGGAAATGGTGCTTCGACTTACAACCATTTCGAGTTACGTCCATCTTCTGGAACAGATTATGGTCGTAAATTGAGGCACCACTGTAAAGCCATTGACGGGGACATTTGAATATTTAATCCAGTTATTTCCCTTATTTCTTTAAAAATTTGCTTCCATTCTTGCTTTCTTAGTTCACATGACCACCACATATGTATATACATCCCCTTCTCTTTTTTACACCTCCAGCATAGTGATGATACATTTTTATTTATTATATTCAGTTTTACCGGCGTTAAATACCACCTCCATATTACCTTATAACAATTTTCTTTTATCCTTACAGACATGTTCTTCATAATTCTTTGATCCCACATTTTATCCTATTCTTCTCCTATTACTTCTTTATTCAAATCATATTGCCACTGTGTTTTTAATCCTTGTGTATCCTGTTCGGCCTGAATTAATAATTTATATATTTGACTTACAGTTCCTTTTCTTTCTGTCTTTTCCTCTAATTTCAATCTTTTTTCAATAATCTCTTCAAATTTTGTCATTTTTCTACTTTTTCCTTCCTTACTATTACATTCCCTTGTCCACCTTTCTATTTGAATCATATTAAACCAAGAAATCCCCTCTCCTCCCAAAATCTCTTTTATATTTCCTTTATCTCTCATCTTCTCCATCCAGTCTTTTATCCTATTTATCCCTTTAATTTTTGATATATTCTTATTAGTTTTTTTTAAGATTTTCTGGAAAATTCTTTAAATCCACCACCTGGGATAAAGGAGAGATCGGTGAGGTCAATATACCTCTAAACATTTTCCAATTTTCTAACATATTTTTAAGGAAAGGGTTAGTAATCTTTTTAATCTCTTCTCCAATTTTTTCTTTAAACAATATACTTTCAATTCTTTCTTCCTTACCCTGCATTTCTATTTCTGTCCAAATTAAATTTTTATTACCTTTAATAATATCTGGAATATGTCTGAGCTGATTTGCTGTATAATATAATTTTAAATTGGGTAATCCAAGACCTCCCTTTTTTGTGTTACATACCATAATTTCTTATTAATCCTCACTTGTTTATTTCCATTGCAATAACAATTTATCATTATCTGCCATTCTTTCCATTTCCATAGCACTATGAGCTTAAATTATGTCTTGGGTGCTCTGAATATCTTTATACTGGTATAGGCAAAACTCAGGCCACTTGCACCTCTCTATTGGCAGTAGCAACCACCTTTGGGATTACAATTAGAGATGGGGGTATTCGTATTCGTATACGAATATCCCCGCACAGGTGGAAATAACGAGGGTCCGGCCCCATGGGGGCGGACTGTCCACTCACGATTTTGCCGCTGTTGCTCGGCTCCGCGGCGGCTTCCTATCGCGCTGTTCTCCGCAATGGATTAGCCACTCTCCGACCTGGCAGAGAGGCTTGTCATCCCACCTCCTGCCAGGACTGGGTAATCGATTGCGGACAACGGCGCAATAGGAAGGCACCGTGGAGCCGGCGGCAGCGGTGAAATTGTAAGTGGACAGTCTGGCCCCATGGGGCCGGACCCTCGTTATTTCGACTTGCCTCTATCCTACTCGAATTAGGGACCCATCTCCCCTCAACCCTGGCTTGGTCTCTCACTTTTAAATATTGGCTTCGTTTGTTTTTAACCAGTCCCCTGGATTCGTTACTTTATGCTCTGCTAAGAGATTCTTACTCCCCCAAATGGACTCAACTTATCCACTCTAAACTGTTATCCATTGATTGCCCAATAGAATCACTCTTCGAATTGGAATTATCTCTTGCTCATTCTCATATCAAAGCCAAGCTATATCAGTGGGAGTTTGAACATTTTAGTGACCTCCTTAATCCCACATGTTCTCCAAAAATTTTTGGTTTATCCCCTGTTTTAGAATATCCTTTAAATTATTTCAATTTATTGACTAATCCTACACAGCGGAGAGCTTTCATGCTAGCTTGGTTTAACATATTCCCGTCAGCCATGCATTTTGGCTGTTTTTCCAAAACCCCTAAAGATAAAAGACTCTGCCTTTTCTGCCACTTGCTGCCCGACACCTTAGACCATATTCTATTTAGATGCCCAGCACACTATTCCCTTCAGAAAGTCTTTTTAGACCACTGGCTGTTCCCCTTTTCGGATTACTTTCCTGATCTTCTCCCTATCTTCTTGAGTGATCGCTGTGCTCCCCTCACTGAGGCGGTGGCAAACTACTTAACCGAAATTTTGAACCTAACTGATGCCTTATAATGTTGAACTCCTCTTTGCCCCATTCTCCAGGTAATATTTTTGTTTTTCATGATTTTGTACTTCCTCATTGGTGTTGATTGTGTCTCTTCCTCCTGTGTATTTGTAAAATGCCAATAAAGTTATATCGTATCGTATCGTATCGTATCGTATCGTATCGTTATTTCTACCTGTGCGGGGATTCGTATACGAATACCCCCATCTCTAATTACAATCACTGCTGGGCTGCTGTCAAAAAAGAAGAGGCACATTTCTCTTTAAGGACAAGGGCTGCAGGAAATGCCTGCCTTGTTTTCAAGAACTATTGTCCTCCAGGAAGAGCAATCATTCTGGGGAAAAATAGGTGTGTTGCCTTCCTGCCATTTTCTTAAAGAGATTTTTTCCCCCTGGTGTCACGGCAGTGCTAGATTTTGGCAACAAATTCAGTACTGCAGTAGCAGGTGGGATGCTGGCAGAATATAACCGCTGGATACATACAAGTTGTCCCTGCCCTGTACTAATGGCAGGTCTAGCTTCTTGCTCAGTGAAAGTAAAGCCAATTCTCTCTCCCCATATACACACATTTATTAAAACAGTGGTTCCTAAACTTGGGGGCCCAGATGTTCTTGGACAACAACTCCGAAAAGCTCTGGCTAAGGCTTCTGAGTGCTGTAATCTGAGAACATCTGGGGTCCCAATTTTGAGAACCATTGTATTACAGGAAGATCACAGTGCTAGAGGTGAGACTGTCAGTCAGAGTCAGTCGTATTACATCTGATTGTCTGATTGTTACTCTATTTTGTGAAATTTAATGTAGTTGAATTTAATTACATTATATAAATCTTGATTGTAGTTTGGATTTGGTATTTAAGTAATATTTTCATGTTCTGTGGACCAAAATAAGATGTTTGCAGAGTGAAATTATCCAAGACAGTGGTTCTTAACCTTTACTTTACCATTCTTTACCAAATCTATTTTGTTGCTGTGGACCACCAAGTGCATCGTGTTTTCAAATTTGGAGGGAAGGGAGAAATGTTAAATCTGTTAATGCACAAACTCCTGTTATAATATTTTTATTGGAATGATTCCATGCCGCCGCCGCTGCCGCTGCTACTACTACTACTACTACTACTACTACTACTACTACTACTACTACTACTACTACTACTACTACTAATACTAATAATAATAATAATAATAATAATAATAATAATAATAATAATAATAATAATAATAATAGACACCATGAACATAACACACCAGACATAGTAGTAATAGAATGAAGAAATGTCCGGATCATTGACATTGCAATTCCAGGGGATGCCAGAGTTGAAAATAAAGAATTGGAAAAGCTAACAAAATACAGAAACCTGGCAATCGAAACATCTCGCTTATGGATAAGCTTGTCTTCCTCTGCTGCTGTGGGCCCCTTTAGTTTCATACACATTAACTGAAAATTAATCTCTAATCCACTTTTTGCTTGCATCAGGAACAGGATAATATTTACAGAACTTATGCTGCAAATCTTCCATATGTCCTGTGATATATGATGTGTCCTCCTCAGACAACTCTTCATTGGTGGAACCAAGAAAATTTGTGAGGTTTGGAAATGTCTCATAATTTCAGTTCAATAGGCAATCATGCCACAATTCCAGCTTTTTGATCATTGCTTCAATCTTGTCTTCAACTTGAAAAACTGTAACCTTTTCTACTTGAAGATTTAAGTTGAGCGTTTTTAAATGGGTGAATATATCTGACAAATGATCCCAGTTTGACTAACCAAGAAAAGTCTTATCAAATAATCGCTGAGGTGAAATTGCTTCTCCATGTGGAATAATGTTATCTCGTTTCTCAAATCCCAAAAACAAAACAAAGTTTTACCTTATGATAGCCAACAAACTTCACAGTGTAGCAAAAGTTGGTGGTGTTCTCTGTCCATATCTTCGCAAAGCTGTTCAAAAATTCTTGAATTAAGTTATTTGCTTTTTATAAAATTGACAATTTTGACTGATTCATTTAAGATCTGCTTTAGTTTTTCTGGTATATTCTTAGCAACTAGAGCTTCCCTATGTATGCAGCAATGGTACCAAGTCACTGAGGGTGTGATTTCCTTAGTCCATGCTACAAATCCAGTAGGCCTTCAAGACATTGCTCGTGCCCCGTCTGTGCTAATTCCAACACACTTCAACCAATCCATGTTATGAGATGTTATAAACTCATTTAAGCTGTTAAATACTTCTTTAGCTGTAGTGTGTACCAATTAGGAGATGAACAGTATGTCTTCAAAAACATTTATCTCTTGCTCATATCTAACGTAGCACAGTAAGGTCACTTTGTTTGTTATGTCTGTGCTTTCATCCCATTGCAGTGCAAAGTAGGGGGATAAGCAAATTCCTTCTAATAATTGTTCTTTGATATTGGCTGACAAACTATCAATTCGCTTCTTAACTGTGTCATTTCACAGAGGTATTAAGGAAAGGTCCTTGGCAGCTTTCTCATTGATCAAGTGCAGAAACCATGATTTTTGCAGGAGGTAATATAAATTTTTCAGCTACTGTGTGCAGTTTTCTGTTTTTTTCCTATTAGCTGAGAAACTTCAAATGAGGCCCTCACTGCATTTTCATTGTTACAACCAGTTGCAGTCTTTTTTAATATAATTTTCTTACTTTTCCGAAGCTCATGCTCCTTACTTTTGAAAAAATTGCTGTGCTTTGTAGCACGTTCTTTATGCTTAGTACCGAGATATCTTTGCAATTTTGATGGTTTCATGGCCTCATTGGACAATATCTCATAACACAACACACACTGTGGTGGTTGCTTGTCTTCGGGACCTGTACACGTGATGCCAATCGACAGATACTCCTTGCTATAATGGCAACACTTTTAAATATGACTGGAAGAAGCTTCATTGTGCTTTGAACAGGATGCACCCTCATCGACAGCATCAGTTCTTTTACCTTTCAAATTCAGCCAACGGTCCATTCTGAGGTTCAGCCAAAATGTATTGCTACAAAATTCACTGCAATAATATTGAAAAGTCATTTTACCCCACGATAACCAAACAGTTTTATTAGCAGAAACTGAAGAAGGAACATGATCACGAAGTCTGTCTGAATACTCACACTGACACTGACTGACTTTGACTCCCTCTTCCCGTAGCTTCTGACTGTCCTCATAATGTCAAGAAATGTTACGTGCTATCTCTCAGCCACTCAGCATCATTCACTTGCATGTTCCCACCATGTGCAGAAATATCAAGCAGTTATTTGCTATCAAACAGTTATTTTCATAACTGATGTTTACTTTTGTTGGTTTTAATAGAGGCGGTAGGTCATGGAAGCCAAGATTTACACATACAAGCAAGGGAAATTAAGATTTCTTTCTTTCCCTCCCTCCCTCCCTCCCTCCCTCCTTTTTTTCTTTCTATTTTAACTGCAAAAGATCATAACATTTCTTTAAGTCTTCGCAGACACCCTGTGAGGCCATTGCAGCCCCCCCCCCCAACCCGGGTGTCCATGGACCACAAGTTAAGAACCTAGGATCTAAGGTGTTCAAGCAGTCCTTTGCTCAGTGTGGACTGCCTCTTTTCACAGGAGAAAAGTGTGTCTAACTAATGTAATTTTACTGTGATTTCAGATGAAATTGCTATAAATTGTGAGGAGTTAGAAGGGAAGACCGGGAGAGCAGTTTGCATATACTCTCTTCAGAGAAGTACTAAATGTTCTTTCTTCAGCAGTTGGTCTCTCTCTCTGTTTCTCTGTGTGAAAACGATATGTTGGCAGGCACAAGCTAGATAAGTGAATCAGCATTGTTAGCACTGGTTTTGGTATATCTACTTGGGAGTTAAGTTCCACTGTGTTTATTGGGGCTTACTCCCAAGGAATCATTTTTAGGTTTGCAGCTCAAGTATTGCATTTGCAGCTTCTCGAGAAGATTTTTTAAAAAGCTCATGTGGTTTCTGTGACTAATTCTCACATGGAAATATTTTTTTTAATGTAAAAAAGATTTTGTATAAATTTGTATTTATTTACAGTGGTGCCTCGCAAGACGAACGCCTCGTGCCACGAAAAACTCGCAAAACGAAAGCGTTTGCGATCGTGTTGCTGACTCGCAAGACGGCTTCTTCTATGGCCGTGCTTCACAAGACTTTTTTTTTCCGCAACCGATGCCTCGCAAGACGAATTTAATTCATTCGTCTTGCGAGGTTTCCCATAGGAATGCATTGCAATGCATTCCTATGGGAAACTGCTTTTCGCAAGATGATTTTTTCGCAAGACAGCGCTACTCACGGAATGAATTACATTCGTCTTGCGAGGCACCACTGTATTTAAAATATTTTTACCCTGCCTTTCTCCTTGAAAAGGACCCAAGGCGGCTTACAACAATGAAAGACAATATTTAAAGTTGAAAACAATGAGTATTAACATCATTAAAAAGTGATACCGTGTTTCCCCGAAAATAAGACAGGGTCTTATATTAATTTTTGCTCCAAAAAAACCATTAGGGCTTATTTTCAGGGGATGTATTATTTTTTTCATGTACAACAATCTAAATTTATTCGAATACAGTCATGTCATCTTCTGGTTGCTGCGCAATGGTGGAGGGTGGGGTTTCATTTAACTAGGGCTTATTCTTGGGGTAGGGCTTATATTACAAGCATCCTGAAAAATCATACTAGGGCTTATTTTCAGGTTAGGGCTTATTTTCGGGGAAACGGTATTTAAAAATGATCTGCTTTGATTTGGATTCCTGCGTTGAGCAGGGGGTTGGACTCGATGACCTTATAGGCCTTTCCTAACTCCATTATTCTATGATCCTATGAACCTTTTAGGTATCCATGATCTTCAACAGCTAGGAAGCAATCAGACATGTAATGAGCTTCCAGTGTGAGATGGTATGATCAGTTATACCTTGCTCATGCTGGAGTGAGCTTGCATTTCATCATCCCTGGGCATTATGAAGAAGAAAAAGTGCTCTGGCAGGATCAAAGTGACTAACATTTCCCAACAATTAAAAATAATGACATGACTCCAGTTATGAAACATAGCAGCACAAATTTTGGGGATTTTTCTGCCTTAGTTGCAAATAGCAGTGAGTTGAAGCAGGACAAGAGAGGAGGGCAGTGACATAGTGAAATGGGAACAAGGGTGGAAGTGTAGTTTTAGTAGCAGTTTCCCAGCAGAAGTGGTGACATGAACTGGATTGGTAGATGTCTTGGAGAGCAGGAATGCCCTGATCACTTGATGAATGGCATGGCTGAACAGGGATGTGAACTCAGGTCTCCCATCTATGTATGCATGTGTGCATGAACATCGGTTTAAGCCCAATTGTTAGCCTCAGAGTAGATCACTGAGGGTGCAATGATACAGTGGTGCCTCGACTTACGAAGGTCCCTACTTATGACCATTTTGAGTTACGACCAGCTCCGGCCGCAAAATTTTGCTTCTACTTGCGACCGGAGCTTCCACTTACGAACAGAAAACGGCAGGGGAAAAAGGCGGGAAATTCAAATTTCTAACTGTAGGTGGCGACGAGGCTGCTTCTTTGTAGCTCTTTCGCCCCAGCAGTTAGAGAGTGTGCATCGTTGGAGGAGGCTTGGGACTGCCTCGCTTCTGCTTCTGAGAGCATGTGTGTGTGTGTTTGCAGGGAGGCTTCGGGTTGCCTTGTAAGGTAAGGTGCTGTTTTCTGCTTTTTAAAAACTGTTCTGGGTGTTTTTGCAGCATGGTTTTGAGCTGGGGGGGTTATGTTTCTGTGATGGGTTTGGGGGGCTTTGTTTGTTTTTTGGTTCCCCCCCCATTTCGGATGGGTCTTGGGGGTTTTTGTTGCTTTTTGGAGTGTTTTTCCCCATTTCCGATGGGTCTTGAGGGGTTTGTTTGTTTTTTGGCTTTCCCCCCCATTTCCGATGGGTCTTGGGGGGTTTGGTTGCTTTTTGGCTTCCCCCCCCCCCATTTCCGATGGGTCTTGGGGGGTTTGTTTCTTGGCTTCCCCCCCATTTCCGATGGGTCTTGGGGGGTTTGGTTGCTTTTTGGGTTTTTTTCCCCATTTCCGATGGGTCCTGCATGCTTCCCTTGCTTTTTCCTTTGTTTTCTTTGCATTTCCGACCTGCCCCCTTTGTTCTCTGTGCATTTCCGACCTGCCCCCTTTGTTCTCTGTGCATTTCCGACCTGCCCCCTTTGTTCTCTGTGCATTTCCGACCTGCCCCCTTTGTTTTCTTTGCATTTCCGACCTGCCCCCTTTGTTCTCTGTGCATTTCCGATCTGCTCCGTTTGTTTTCTGTGCATTTCCAATGGGTCTTGCACGCTTGATTGCTTTTCTTCCCCCCCCCCCCCTTCGGCCGGAAGGGATTAATCGCGTTTCCAATGAGTCTTGCAGTGATTTATTTTTTTTTTTGGTGATTTTTTTTCTTCGGCCGGAACGGATTAATTGCATTTCAATGCATTCCTATGGGAAATGGTGCTTCAACTTACGACCATTTCGAGTTACGTCCATCTTCTGGAATGGATTATGGTCGTAAGTGGAGGCACCGCTGTATTGGGTTTTGTCCCACAGTTTACATAAGAACATAAGAAGAGTCCTGCTCGATCAGGCCAAGGGCCCATCTAGTCCAGCTTCCTGTATCTCACAGTGGCCCCACCAGATGCCTCTGGGAGTTCATGAGACAACTAGATCCCTGTCTCCTGATACCCCTCCCCTGCATCTGGCATTTGGAGGTAGCTTCCTTAAAAGCCTGGAGATTATACATCCCCATTATGGCTTGTAACCTGCGATGGACTTGGTTCACTTTGAGAATTATATGGTTCATTCCTTTGTCCATCAGCCACATGATATATGGTCAGTTGCTAATCAACTCATCCCTTGTCCATGCTTACCTGCACATTTTTGGGTCTCTATCAGGGGCTACTTTTTTTTAGTGCAGGTAAAATCTCTTCATTTTGGTTCAGTACCTGCATGTGTGATTGCTGGAATCAAACCAAAGTGGATGGCTTAAGCTATCATAGTGCTTAAGCAACTTTAGGATCTAATATGTTCTTAGAAAATTGAAAGCTTCCTCGTGGCCCCTTTCAACTTAAAATGCACTGATTTTTTAAAAGTTTCTCAAACTGGAGATCTGGGTTCAGGTCCATGCTGAACCATGGAACCATGGAAATTCACTGAAGGGGCAATGATAAAACATGCCTTGAACATCTTACATACCTAAAAAACACACACCCTCTTAGGATCACCAGGTATCTAACAAATTGTGTGTAAGAACTAGCATTGCTATGATCAATCATTGCCCTTTCCCCAGTTTCATTTCCAGCATGCTTTGGAAACTGATTGACAGAGCTTGATTCCTATACACACCCCTTCTTGCCTTTTTCCCTCTGTTAATAACTAACCAGATTGAGAAGCGGAAAACAGTTCGTTGCTAAGGAAACAACGGTTTCACTTATGCTCTAATTTGTGGCCAGTCGTCAATGATTTCACAGTTCATCAGAGCAGAACTTTAGAAGGAAAAGGTGAATGTAGCTTATTGATTTCTTATTGGAAACTCTCCAGAACTGACTAAAAAGGGAGGGGGGAGAATGAACCATATTGGATATATTTAGAAAATATCCAAATGGTAATAGTAATGTAATGCTTCTCTTAGGGGCAGCTGAAAGTCAAAAAGAAGCTAGCTAGTTTTCAGATTTCACAGGACTCTCCATGTCAAACAGCAAACGAATCTTGTAGAATGCTACCTGCCAGTCTAAAGATTAAAGAAATTCAAGATGTTATGTTGGTTAAAACAATATGCATGCTTCTCAGGTGTAAACCCTACTGTGTCCAGTGACACAGTAAACACTATGTGTGTTTAGAATTCATCCCTTAAACAATCCATATTTTTACTCAAATCTTAAGTGATGGTATGCAAGTTAATGGTTTGTTTTATTGTTACTACAGTCAACTAGTGTGTAAGTAATTATATCCATAAGGGAGGAAGTCAGGAAATTAACTTTACTAGTAGGAAGCCCATTTCTCCAAGACAATTGGATGGACACAACAAAGGCCAGGATTGCCTATTCGAATATGCAGATATTTCAGACCAAGGAAAGAGGTGGAGTTCATCAACATGTTGTATGTGCATGTGCTGCTTATTTCCTAAAATCAGGAATATCTAGATACTCCAAGAGATGGAAAAAGTGAAAACTCCATGGTAAGTGAGAGAACGCATACATCCTTGAATAGAACTATTATGCATAATCCATTACAGAAGAAGTAAATTTCAGGAATGCTTGATTGGATTGGTCTCGCATTCAGTGGAGAGAGAGACAAGCATAGAAATCCACTTTGGTGCAAAGCTTTATCTGTCTCTTTATCTGTCAGTTTATCAGGAAAACTGCCAGTATCATTTACCTCATTTTATATTCCTGACTTGAGTTACAATGCGCCATTTTATTGTAGCATTAGACAAGAATCTAATATGGATTAGAAGGCATATATTATTGTTCATGGAAAGGTGCTAAAGGGCTTTGTTGCAAATCCAAGTAGCATCATCATTTAGTATCCATTTTAGCAATTGCACGTACTGGTGCTTGGGGGAAAAAACACTCTACAAGCAGAACCCTGCAACAGTAGGTTGTAGAGTGTGGTGCGTGTCTGTGCCCTGTGCTTACATAACTGTAAGGACTGAAGAAGCAAAAGTTAGAATCCATGCTCTAATTTGGATTTTATTCATGTGCAGTTTGCTCTGGTTGCTGGACACTTAAAAGTGTGCCGGCAATGGAGCATGAGATTTCGGCATGAAACCGAGTGTTTGATTTGGCCTAAGAAGACACCTGAGTGGTCAGTTTAAGTAGCTTGGCCTTTTCTTGCTACCTGAGATTTTTGGGGGTGTGGTTTTCCTTTTTTGTTTTTATGTTTGGAATCTAAACCAGGCTCATCCACATCTCTGTGATGAAATATTAAGATAGATTACATTGCGGGGCTTATGTATAGTAAGCTTTCTCAGCACAGCCATTTAACCTGCAACGGGTATGTAACTGGGAATTAGACGGCATTCAGCTCTCTCAGCCTGATCTTCACTGTGAGCATCAAAGCAATCAACAGCAACACATAGAGACATTATACTCCCTTAGCTGACCAGTTTCCCCAGCCTGCAGTAGATTCTACAGCTAAGAAACATTACAAACTATCATAAAACATCCTTCTCCAGTCATAATCCCTGCTCACCTGCAATATGGAGAATTTACTCCAGTTGTGCTGGAATTTGCACTGACAGAATTTTTTGGTTTGGAAACAAGCTCACTGGTCTGCAGAGCCAGAGCTTGAGAGATCTCCACGGTACCTCCCAGAAGAACCAGCCTGTGTGGCCTTGGGCAAACTGCACAGCCCCAGGGCATCTCCAGAAGAACGGAATGGTAAACCCCTTCTAAGCATACTATACTTGGAAAACTCTGAAAAAGGGTTGCTATAACTCTGAACTGACTTGACGGCACACAATTATTATTAATATAAATAATGTTTCCTACTAAATAAGTACTGAATTAGAAAGATCAAGAAGGTTTCTCTTTGCTGTTACTTCTGATGGTGTAGTGACAGTGGCAGCAATAGTCATGAGGCACTGGTATACAATTCTAGCTGCCTTAAAATCTTGGATTCCTCCATTGGTTTCTACTGATTTTCACTTGAGGTTGCCGAGATCAAGACAGCTGGGAGTAGAAATGGGTCAGGATCTTAAAAGTACACCCCTGGGCTGATCCTGTACTTGGAGCCACCTTAACTACTATTTTACGCTAGGCTGGTGTACATCAACATTCTAGTGAAAAATGAAAGTGGTGCTGATCTGAACATTTCCCACCGCTGTCCTAGGAAAAAGGACCCTTCAAACCTGCACACGCACAGTTGTTGCTTGTAGGGCCACTTCAAGATATCCTTAGGTACGGTCAGCAGTACTGAAAATAGTGGTGGTAGTGGTGGCAAACCTGTGGGGAGCAGCTTGGGGTGAAAGAGATTGAAGCTTTGAGCATTAGAGGTGAATAGTGGCCATTCCTTCCCCAACTGGCATTTGGGAGATCCTGTTTACAGCAGCTGTTGCATTTTCTGTACTAAGCTGGACATTCAGTGCCCCAGGTAGTACTCTTCAAATGACTTTGTTTAGTTTGACTGAGGCTGAGCCACTCATCCCTGCTGAATGAACAGTGCAGAATTATTTAAGACAATTTAAAGTTGTTTGACTTCTAGAAATATTGTATCCGTAGTTGGAATGCAACTCTACAACTGAGTCATTGTGAAATTAGTTTGGAAAGCCTCCGTGTTACAGGTATCACTCACTGAAAGAACAGAATGCTTTGATCTGTTTATCAAAAGCTTTCCTTCTGGTTTCTTCCAGAGAATAAAGAATTAACAGATGGCTGCTGAATCGCAACATTTCTTTCTTTCTTTTTTTTTAATTTGAAGAGATAAAGACTTCAAGAAAAATCTATAGTGAGTCATGACCACTGAATTGATCTGACCATTACCGAATATTCAGTGATAGTTTCAAGATACAGTATACTACCATTTCTACCTGTGCTTCTCTAGAAAGCTTGGCTTATTGTGTTTGAAGAGTGTGACCTCCAACAAAGTGTTGCAGTGCAGCGTGCTCTCGTTCAGGATGCTCCCTGTATTTCACTATCCCTTCTTGTTTTCCATTTTCAGTCCCACTACAGCCAGACAGTCCTGTGCCTGTTGTACATACTCAGTCTTCACTGGGTCTCATGGGTTTCTTTTCTTCCCATTAGTATTTTTATAAAGATACGTTGTTCTACTGCAAACCTTGAGATTCACTCAAGGCTGTTGATAACCTCCCTCTTGTGTATGGATGAGACCATTCTCTAACATTTGAGACTTGCACTTTACTGCTACTTTGTATGATGTAGGTCTTATACATATGTCTCCTAGTGTATATGAGACTGGGAAGATGTTAAGAATAATTTTTAGATAAGTAGATATTTTCTTTGCTATTGCGTGAATAAACTGGCATTAACATGAATGGTTATGTATTAAGAGTTACCAAAATATTATTTGTTTACGATTGCATCCTAAACCTACTTGTTAGGGAGGGAGTAATTACACAGGGTTGTACGTAGCTGGATGTGCAGCAGGGGTTTCTCTGTGACGGGGCAGCGTGTTTGAGCTATACTATTATATAGTTCTTCCAGCTGATAATGCTTAGGTGTGCTGTACCTGTGTATATATGCATACTGCTTGTCAGAAGGGAAGGCAATCCTTCAATTCTCCATTGGTTTGCAACTCCTGTGCAAAAGTTCCAAACCAACCTGCAAAATGTTACGACTTGACTTCTGATTTTTAGGTTCGATGCTTTGATCTGACCCCATGCACCAGCAATGTTGAAAAATAAGAAGGTAAAGAATAATAACAGGGTTGGTGGTGTTGATGGTTGTACAAAGGACACATGTTTCATTTGAGAAGACTTAATGCCCTCATTTCTTGCTCCCAAACTAAATGCAGGATCTTTGTTGTCATCTCATCTTAGACAGCTTGGACAGTGATTAAGTAGATGTCAGAACAAAGTGTGTGTGTGTGTGTGTGTAGTCTTCCATGGATTATTTCTTTTTAATTAAAGATTTAAAGCAGAAGCCAGGTAAACTGAGTGGTACCTGTGTGTGTGTTTCAGCTGGAGACAAGCTATAAAGGAGAAGCTTGTCTGTCTCAGAGCTTGCTGAATACTTCTATCTTAAAGGAATGGAGTATGGAGCGGGGGAGGGAAGCAGTTTTATAGAGAGAGAGAGAGAGGATTTATATGACAGGTTGTATATAAATAGTACTTACAAAAAGGCTTGTCACACAAACTTTCTCCTCTCTTTTGGCAAATGAATTTATAGGGCATACATAAATCTCCATTGTCCTGCATTGCAAAGGAAAACAGCAATCTGTGCCATTGTGAAATCAGCTGAATGTGTTTTGACACCTGTCTTTAGGAGATTTCCCACTTGTGTCATCACTGGCTGCCATAGCTCTCCCTGCAAATGAACAACTCCTGTGAACTTTTGAACCAGTGTAGTTTCATTCACTCATGGGCACAAAATTTAAATTCTCCTTGTAGGTACCTCTGTGAATTACTGAAGTGAGTTTTTTTTGTGGTGAAGCTGTGGGAATGAACAAGTGGCTTATAGTTTAAAATCAAATATTTTTATGTACCCTTTCCTCCCCGAGCCACTGCAGACCTACTGAAATGCAGATTTATAGTACGATGAAGGGGGGGGGGGGGAGTCTTTGCCTGGGCAGTTGCACCAGACCGTACCCTTACTATGCTGAAGGCTTCATTTAAAGCAAATCGTGTATGGGCACTTTCCTGCTACTGACTCCCAAGTGCCTGAATGTGATTCAACATGGTTAACCCAAAAACTCAGGTAACTGTCATTCTTCTTTTCTGATGCTGATGGAAACACAATTTAGGCAGTGGTGGCTGGTAAAGGACTCATCAAGATATATGGAGCCACTGCCTTTGAGTGGATGGGAAGAGGGAACTCTGTGACTTTATTGGTGGACTTCCTGAGGCAGCTGAAGCTTAAAAGCTGCAAAGTCACCTCTACATGGATGTGTGATTTATGTCACGTCAGTCATGCTCAGGATGGATCAGGGACGGCAAAAGCCTACCCCAAGCTTAAACAAGTGACTTCTTTGGACTCTTAACACCCAGGATTATACAGCTAGCCTTGACGTTGGCCACACCTGTGCTAGAAAGTTGTTAATTGTACAACTGAACTGGACTGAACAATGGTTTCCTTTGTTCCCACAATCGAACACCCTCCGGTAAGGATGTTAACATCCACCTGTCTCTTGGTTAATGTTCAGTGATAGCTATCTTTGACTAGCAAATCGTCCCATGAGCCTTTGCTGAAAGGGGATAATATCCAAAGGGGAAGTAATTGGTTTACTTAATCTATAGAAGGGTTACTTACAGACTTTCACCACAGAAAGGCTACTGAGTGCCCAGGATTATATCTGGCACATATTTATGTTGACACAGGTGACATCTACATATCTTCACCTTACCTATTGCATTAAATACAAGGAGTCAAAAGAGTGTATTGCCCATGCTGCTGCCTTGTTAATCTCTCTCTTTAGACCAGCGTATTTCTCAGGCTGGGAAAAGGCAAGCCATATCTCTTAACTAATATAAATAGTTCAGTCAGTAATGAGAAATGTTAGACAGTTGAAGTCTTATCCAAATAAGAATCCAACCAACTTAAAATTACAAAGGGACAAAATATTTTATTGCTACCTCTTGCACATTTCAGTTCATACATTGATGTTAAATTGATTCAGTTCTTGAAAAAAACCTCCGGTTGATGAATGTGGAATATTGTGCTTCTGTACCCACGATTCAAAAAACCAGGAAATATCCCACATTCATAAACCAGAGGCTTTTTGCAGAATTGACTTTCCTGGCTTTTTAAAACAGGAGTTAAACTATACATATGCTACACATAAATTAAATCAGAAATGTCCATCATATAGAATTACCCAGTGGTAGAAGATTCCAGAAGATGAGCATATGATCTGTTCTGTGGCTAGTGGGAGAAGATAGAAGAGAGAACTGCTTGGATGTGGCTGTAGTCCCTCTCTGCCAAAATATTTTGAAGGGCTGTTTTGGACTTTAAAAAATGGTAAAGCCGAGGTGTTTGTAAGTGTAACATACACATTGGAGAAACATGCACACCCTTTAACCTCTCAGGTAAACTAGTGTTGCCATGCCCACTCCGCCAAATGCAGACTGGAAAGCTATGTTCCAATGTTCCATCCCTTTCTTTGGGTTAGCAAGCTGAAGAAGAATGGCTACATTGGACCAAAACTCTACGGACATGTTGTGTACGTGTTTTCAGAAACATGGCCCTTTGTTTTTTGAAATAATAAAAAAAGGAAGAGTTAGCAAAGAATGTCACTGGAAACCAAGATCAAAAGCATCTGTACTATGTGAAAGGAAGATAGTGAAGAAACACAGGGACAAAAATCAAGTCACTTAAAATGTGGTGTTGGTAGAGATACTAAAGACAGCCAGAAAAGCAGAACAGTGGGTGCTCAGTTAGGTCAAGCCTGAACTCTCACTTGAGCAAAAATGAGTAACCTGAGCCTATCCTACCATGAACATATAATGGAAATACAGAAGTGACCAGAATAGACTATATTTCTGGGAAAAATGGAGTGGAACAGTAGACAAAGAGGAAGGTCTAACATGATATGGGTTTACTCAATAAAGGAAGCCACAGCTGTTAGTTTGCAAGATCTGAACAGAACTTCATGGAAAAGACAGTATTGCTAGGAAGGAGGGGATACTGTTGGTTTGCAAGATCTGAGCAGAGCTCTTAATGATAGGAGATTTTTGGAAGTCAGTAACTCTCATAAAATGAGAAGGGCAGGAGGAAAGGATGGCTTTACCTCCCTTCTGTCTTCCTAACCTTCATCCCAGCATTCTCCCCTCACGCTGCAGTTGTCCTTGACTGCTGTTGCTGCTGTCTCCTTACGCATGAGTAAACTGGGTAACACTTGCTTTGAGATTATCCCCAGCCACAAAGCAAAAAACAACAACAGTAATTTCATAGTTCAAACGAGTGACCTACTGAATATTATTCTTTAGTTTTTAAAATATCTTCTTAAATATTTTCACAGAATGGAGTTAAAAATGTTTGGCCAGAAAGGAGTTAACTGCTTTCTTTCATAGTATGCCTCAGAGTGGCAGAGTCAAAAGTTCAGTCTTACTTTGAATGTAAGTAACGCAATAATTGACAAACAAAAGATACTTCGATGACGAATGGAAATGGAAGGAAAAGAACAAGAAATATGATCCCCAAGGTGTTTCTGATTTTGAAATGGCAGAAGAACTAAACTTAATTGATATATGGAGAACCAGGTATCCTCAGAGAAGAGATTATACATTTTATTCAAATAGACACAATTCATGGTCAAGAATAGATAACTGCTGGATTTCAGCGGAAATGACACATCAAGTGGAAGAAACTGAAATATTACCGAATACATATGCACATCACAACCCAACATTGATGACCTTAGGACAAGCAGTAAGAAGAGGAGGTTGGAGACTAAATAGCCACTTATTGAGAGAGGAGACCTTTTTGACTAAAATTTAAAAAGAACTAGAATTTTTCTTTCAAATTAATAAACCCCAGGATATAGAGATGACAATGATATGGGACGCAGCCAAAGCCTATTTTCGTGGCTTGGCGATAGAATTCAATGCACAAAAGAAAAAAGAGAAACAAACAATACCAAATTCTAATAACATCTCTAAAGAAAGAAGAAATGGAATTAAAGAAAACACCTACAGCTAAGTACCTAATAAACAAGATAAATATATTATAACATAAAATTAACTTAGAAAATTAAATTAAAATTAACAAGAAGAAATGGGGGGGGGGAATTAAATTTACAAGGCAATTTTTTTTTGAAAACGCTAACAAACCAGGAAGATGGTTAGCATATAGAATAAAAAAGAGAGAGAAAAAACAATGATCAATGTAATACTGGATAAGGAAGGAAAGGAAATATACAAACAAAAGGAAATTGAAAAAGAAATTAAATACTTTTATACCAATCTTTATAAAAAGAAAGAGATTGAACAGGAGAAACAATGAAACTATTTGAATAAACTTCCGGATTGGAGATTTAGCTTTAATATTTTGTATTTCTTGTTCCGCTCTTGTTAATCTTTGTACGACTTTCTCAACTGCCTGTGTGAAGGTGTCAATCTTCTGGTTATTGCTTTAAATAAACCGGATTGGAGATTTAGCTCTCAACAATTGGAAAACTTAAATAAACCAATCACGGCGAGTGAAATTGGAGAAGCATGGAAAAAAACAGAAAAATGGGAAAGCCCCTGGACCAGATGGACTTCCAGCTGAATATTACAAAGCATTTGAAGAAATTTTAAGTCCACACTTCAAGAAATTAATAGAAGACATTGAAACTAGAGGGGAAATCCCAGATTCATGGAAAGAGGCACATATCTCCTTAATACACAAAGCGGGAACGGGAAAAAAACAAATCAAGAATTACAGACCAATCTCTCTCTTGAATGTTGACTATAAAATATACACGGCCATCTGGGCAACAAGGCTAAAGGAGGTACTTGAGGAAATGATACACAAAAATGAAACAGGTTTCATCCCCTAAAGGAAACTATCATCAAATATAAGATCAATAATAAACATTTTGGAATATTATAAAATGCATCCAGAAAAGCAAATGATGTTAATCTTTTTAGATGCAGAAAAGGCCTTAATGTTGATTGGGAATTTATGTTGCTGCAATTAAAGAAGATGGGAGCAGAAGGAATTTTTCTACAAACAATTAAAGCAATATACACTAAACAGAAGGCCAAGATTAAAATCAGTGGTCAAGTAACTGAAAATATTCAAATTGAACAAGGCACAAGGCAGGGTTGCCCACTTTCTCCGTTATTATTTATTCTAACATTAGAGATTCTAAATAGACAAATAAGAGGGAATGCTGGAATTAAGGGTCTCAGAATCAGGGGAGAAGAATTTAAGCTGCAAGCATATGCTGTTGATTTAGCAATAATACTAGAAAACCCTCTGGACAGTTTGGAAGAATTAGTGAGAACTATAGAAGAATTCGGAGCTGTTGCAGGTCTTAAAATAAACTATCAAAAAACAAAATTCATGACTAAAAACATAAAGAAAGAAGATGTGGAAAAACTGGCAAAGAAAACTAATTTCGAGGAGATACAGAAAGTGAAATATCTAGGAGTTATCATTACAAAAAACCCAAGTAATTTGATGAAAGAAAATTATCTTACAACACAGAAGGAAATTCAGAAAGACCTGGAAGAATGGAATAAGCTACAAACCTCTATGATGGGAAGAATCTCGACAATAAAGATGATGATATTACCAAAACTTATTTTTATTTCAAAATTTACCAATTTTATTAAATTATAAATACTTCAAGGACCTGGACAGCCTGACTTCGAAATTTGTATGGAAGGCCAAGAAACCAAGAATAAAACTTAGAATACTGCAAGACTTAAAAGAAAGAGGTGGTTCAGGACTACCGAATTGGCTATTATATTATAATGCATGTGCCATGGTCTGGATAAAAGAATGGATAACATTAGATAATAAATGATTATTGAAATTGGAGGGTCACAATCTAAAAATGGGTTGGCATGCATATGTGTGGTATGGGAAATACAAAGAACAATCACATTTTGCAGAACATATTCTGAGGAAGGCGCTCTGCTTAGTATGGCAAAAATTTCAAACACAAACCTACAAGAAAATTCCAATATGGGTAGCACCAATAGAAGTATTCACTTTGAAAGTATTGAATCAGAAGGGAGCGTTACTCACGTATAAAGACTTATTAACTAAAGATCAGAATATAAAAGATAAACAAGATCTAGAGAAACTGGGTCTAGCTACAGATTGGTGGTCAATGTTGAAATTAGAATCGGGATATAAAAAGGACAAAACTACGGGCTTTTTTGAGGGGAAAGTCCAGGTGGATGAATTATGGATTTACACTAATAAGAAAATAATTTTAAAAATGTATACATACCTATTGGAATATGACTTAGAGGATGAGAGGGTGAAGGAGGCGATGGCAAAATGGGCACAAAATTTTGGGTACAATATTGATATTGACTAATGGACAAAGATGTGGAAAGAGAATCATAAAATGATTAAGCCAGTGAATCTTAGAGAAAACATCCTTAAAATGTTTCATAGATGGCATTTTACCCCTGTAAGATTGGCAAAAATGTCAGAAGGTAACAGTAATGTTTGTTGCAAGTGTAAAAAAAATCCAGGGACTTATTATCATATGTGGTGGTCATGTGAAAAAGCAAAATTTTTTTTGGATATACAGGTTTGGGAAATGGTAAAAGAGATTGTTCAACAAAAATTAAGTTTTAAACCTGAAATGTTATTATTGAATATAATGCCAGAAATTATTGACAAGAAAATAAAATATAGTCTACTGCAGAGGTCGTCAACCCCCAGTCTGCGGCCCATTGCCGGTCCGTGGCTTGAGCCCGACCGGGCTGCGAAGACAGACCTCCCGCCGCCGCCCCCACGCACTCCCCTCCCCACAGCTGCTTTGCATGCACGCGTGCCAGCACCGGCGTGAGCGCTCCCTCACCCCTTCACGCAAGCGCCCACGCGCGCAATGCAGCTGTGGGGAGGGGAGTGCGTGCGGGGGGGCGTGAGGTCTGTCTTTGCAGCCCGGCGGCAGCGGCGGGGGTGGTGGTGGCCAAGAGCCGGGAGGCAGAGCATGGCCAGGTGCTCCGGCTGCTGGCCTCCTGGCGGGCTCCAACAAGGCCGGGGGCGGTGCTCCTCGCCGCCTTCAGCAGGCCGATGCCACCGCTAGTGCCTCCAGCTCCGGAACCGGCACCAGTGGCTGCATTTGAATTTCCCGCAGAGGGCGGCGAGGACACCAACGTTGGCGACACCAACGATGGATGAGTTATTAAAGAAGCTATTGGATATTGCAGAACTAGACATGCTTTCAGAGGCACTACAGGATCAACCAAGAGATTTTGTAAAGCAAAGCTGGAAGCTGATATATAATTGGGCCCAGAAAAAGACAGGAACTTAGGGGGGAAATTAGTCTATAGAGAACCAGTGCTCACCAGAATCCCCTTGAAGATATTCCGATGACCAGACGATGGTGAAATCTCTGATCCATAGGGGAAGGATGGATGCTTAGCTGTGGTTTTTTTTTTGTCTGTTTGTTTTGTTAATTATCTGTTAGATTGTTAATGTTTTTAAGTTTGTATATTTAGATATGAATAAAATGGTTAAAAAAATAATAATTAGGTTTCAGTTTTAAAATGTTAGGTTCTTGTGGCATGTGATGTCTTTAAGCTGAATATTATAAGTCTGCATTATATCCTTGCCAAAATTAAAGTGGGAAAAGTGTGTGTGTGTGTGTGTGTGTGTGTGTGTGTGTGTGTGTGTGTGGCGGGAAATGACAAAATATTGTGGCACATTAAAGACTGACAGATTTTGTAGATGGTTGTATTAATAAAATACAACATGAAAACTTTCCTATTCTCTCTTCTTCCTGTTTTCCCCCCCTTCCCCCAAATATCCCCAAGTGTGGAAACTATGCAGTCCTGGTAGATCTCCACCTTATGGCACAAGACTCCAGTGAGCACAATGTGTGGCTTTCTGATCAAAAGAGAGAGGTAAGTATCTATACATATATATATATAGAGAGAGAGAGAGAGAGCAAAGAACTCGATTGGTTTGCTCCATTTCTGAAAATATTGCACCTTTATATCTAGCCGCCATTGATTTTTGGGTGCAGGGCTTTTTCTGATTTCTTATCTCTCTTGATGCAATTAAGTTCTCATTCACCTGTCAGTTGAGGTGATAGGCAATCTAGAATTGATTAGCATTCAATTAACAATTTTAAATTAGTACTTGTAGGTGTACTGAAGTTCATGATCTTATCAGTAACTTGCAGCTGTGTGCATGCAGAAGTGGTGGGTGCTACAGCAGCCAAGGCGTATTGGATCACCTCCCTGCTGCTTGCTTCACTTCAATACTTGTAGAATTTTGACAGTCCCATTAATACTTCTGTATTGCAGAGACCCATAGAATGACACAAGGATGGAATAAGAAGGGAAACATTTCATTTTTGAATTGATTTATGGGAAGATAGGGGTATTTATTTATGAAAGCATTTGTATTCTTTTCCTTCAAAATGACTGCCAAATATTGCGCAATATCCTGTTCGTGCCAGCATAATGAAAAATTACGCTGCGGTCAAGGTGGCAAGTGTTACAGCTGGCAACAAGGAAGCACACTAGTGAACTGCACAATCAGTCACACATCCCCAGTGCAACTTATTGCACTGTACACCGGCAGAAGTGTTTCGGGGATAGCACTTCCACTTCAGCTGTAGCGCAACTACTATGCATGCAATCTTGAGCTGCACAATAAGATTTTGGCCAGTATTATCACTTTATTCGCCTTCCACGTTTCCATGTCTACTTTCTGTCTATTGTGTGTATAGTCACTTGGCGTCTGCTATCTTTATTTTGTTCTCTGGGTCTAAAATACAGTATAAAATAAATGAGTAAATAGTTGATGGTCACTGCTGGCCTGAGATACAAGATTATTTTGGGATAGGTCTCCAAACAATTTTCTATTTTTCATCCTTTCCTCCACCCCTGTTCTTCCAAATATCCCAAGTGTGGGAACTTTGCCATACCTACAGAAAAATATAATGCTTTGCTAATATAGGTGATCTAGGAGTAATAATAGTGTAGTTAAAAACAAGTTCCACCTATATCAAGTGTGGGTTTCAATTCAAATATAGCATTGTAACCTATATCTTTTCCTTCTTTCTCAAAACACGTAAGCTTACAAAGAACACATTGTTCTATAGAATAACTTTTGAGAATTCATAATTGCTCAGATGTAGGACATATTTTAACTTGTTTGTTTATGTGCCATCAAGCACATACCTACTAGCACATACCTACTCCAACTTATTGCAGCCCTAGTAGGTATGAGAGATACTTAACGAGTGGTTTTACCAGCACTACCTCCTTAGCCAAGCAACGATTTGAGACCAGGTCTCCTGAGTCCAAATCTGCCACTTTATCCACCACACTGCACTGGCACTATTTTGCCTTATTTGGAAACAATTTGTCTTGCAGGAGATCTGTATGCTTCTGAAGGACACTGTTGATTCAAGAGTGAAGCAGTACCTGAGAGTTCATAAACGACATGGTCAGGGGAAGCAAATGGAATCCGCCAAAGCAAATCCTTTGTTTATGCAAGGTAGGAACTCTTTATAAAATGAATACATCACTTTCATCACTAGTGGCTTTTACTTGAACTTTTGAGTGTTAACTTGTCTCACTGCATATTTTGCTATCAAACAGGCAGAATACACATCTTGGAAACACACATAAGCATATGGTATTTGTAGTTTGTTGTTGTTAATATCATATGTTGTCAGGGATGGGCATACATTCATTAGTTGGAATCCTGTTGATGTACCTAGAGTAGTCCTAGAATGAGCTGGAATTTTTAGCATGTATACATTACTGAAACAGCGACGTCTACGTTGGCTTGGGCATGTCGTGAGAATGGCTGATGGTTGGATTCCAAAAGATCTCCTGTATGGAGAATTAGTGCAGGGAACTCGCCCCAGAGGGAGACCACAGCTGCGATACAAGGATATCTGCAAGCGGGATCTGAAGGCCTTAGGAATGGACCTCAACAGATGGGAAACCTTGACATCTGAGCGTTCAGCCTGGAGGCAGGCGGTGCATCATGGCCTCTCCCAATTTGAAGAGGCACTTGTCCAGCAGGCCGAGGCAAAGAGGCGGTCCCGAAACCAGCAAAATCAGGGAGCTGAACAGGGGACAGATTGTATTTGTCTTCAGTGCGGAAGGAACTGTCACTCTCGAATTGGCCTTCTCAGCGACACTAGACTCTGTTCCAAGTCCTCCATACAGAGCACGTTACCATAGTCTCTCGAGACTGAAGGATGCCTAATCTAAAGTTGATGTACCTATACGGGCATAAACAGCAATGATAACATCATGCTGCAGTTTTCCTCTTTATTTTAATTTAATTTAAAGCTTCCTATTCATCCCTTTTCAGGTTCTGATGATCCCTTTGGACCTAGGGAAGCCCTTATGAAACATAAGGCAAACATAAGGCAAGGGAGTCTTTAATGTCCAAAAATAGCCACTGGATCATCATCATTAGTCTTGTTCCCTGCAGTGGCAATTTGACAATGATTCTTGCTATTAAAGGCTTCCGTCCTGTCCTTAAGGTTCTCAGTGGTTTCCCAGGTCAAAATGGATCCCTAGGGAACCTCAGAACAGAAACAGGGTGGGGAGGAGGAAGAATTTAATTTAATTTAATTTAAAATTCACAGGTTGATGCCATCATTGCCATTTACACCTGCATAAGTTATACAAGAGGATTTCAGCCAGCGAGTCAGTGCAACACTAGACTTGTCAACTTAGAGAGCAGGATTTGATTTCAATCAAATCAATTTAAATTTTAAAAATCAGATCTTTTTGAAGATTTAAATTTTAAAATCATTTTTTAATTTAAATCAACTTGATTTTTTTTTTAAAAAAATTGAAAACTCTTGTTGTCACTGTAGAGTTGCTGGTGGTTGATGCAGCTCAGACAATCAGAATACAAAGGACCAATCTGATTCCTTTTTCCTTGGATGCCCTGTTAGGGGGTTACCCTAGCCTTATAGCCTCCTGTGGAAGCAGACTACAATTCTTCCTAAAATAGCAAAAATTAATTGCTTTTTGCTGTACTTCTAGTGATATCTTCTCCTGTAGATTTCCCATGCCCAAATTCATGTCATCGTATCTTCGTTTTTCAAAGCCGCTATCCCTTTCGTCCTCCCACAAGACTATGATTTTGTAGAGGACTAGCTTCACCCAGCACCTCTGCCCTGCACTGGGTTCTTGCATCTAGGAGGATGGTACTGCCTACTACGTCCTCTGTGAACCTGTCTAAGCATTAAGATGGGTTTCATAATCCCTGCTTGTATGCTTGCCAGGAAAGAAGGGAATTTAAGCTGACAGGCAGGAGAGACAGCCTTGTCTATGGTTGGCCTCTGTGTACAGAACTCGCTTGCCTTGGGAAATATGATTAGCTCTCCTCCTGTTGTTTTTTAGATGGGGCCTAAAAATATTGCTGTTTTGTTTCAGACTACATTTAATCAAGAGAGGGTCTGATGTGTTCTTCTGGGCTTAGGACTGAATGGCTGACTGAATTAAAATGGAATTCAGTTCTTAAAACACCTCCGGTTTATGGATGTGGGATATTGTACTTCTGTATCCACGATTCAAAATGCCAGGAAATGGCCTGATATTGCTGCACAATATTGTACCCATGTTGCCAGCAGGAAAAAGGATACCAAAGCTTTACATAGCAAAGGGCATCCTGAATGCTGACAGCACCAATGGCCGCAGTCAAGATGGTCTACAGGATGCCCTCTTGTGCTCACTACCATTCACAAAGTGACACTGTGGAGGTGAAAATTCCAGAAGCTGACTCCTTTTTTCACTCAATAACTTCTCACCCAAACACAAAGCAATTGTCAGGGCTGTTTTTCAACAAGTGTGAACGGTAGTGCTGTTTTGGAAGAATACTGTAATACACATAAATACCTTAATAAATATTTACATCTAACAAACTTGTAAGTGTATGCTGCAAAGGGTAACATAAGAACTGGGGGATGTTTTGGTTTCATTGTGTGAAAAAGCACTTAGGAGTTGTGACAGAAAAGCCCTTTTGAATTTCTGTAGCATGAACAGACATGAGAGATTTACCAAGCTTGGGAGAACTGCAGGGAACAGGCATGCTGCCACTTCCTGCTCCTTTCATCATGGGTGAAAGAAAGAGACATGTACTTCTAGCAAGGACATTGGTATGGGGAGAGAGGCAGTAGCCCATTTAACATCTGGGAGGACTAGAATACATTCCTAACTTTTAACAGATGCACGTAACTTTAAAAGCTAGTTTTCAGCTGGGTTGAATGATGTAACAATAAATGCAAGCATCTGGAAGAACACACACTCACAAAATCTTGTATACATTTGGGAAGTTAGGGGAGCACATAAACCCTGCCTTCAACTCTTTCCCCTCCCAAAGTCTGACTGAGTGACATTGGAGGTGGGGATTGTAGGTTCACTCAGAAATTATTAGACTGGCAGTGTTTATACCCAGATCTTATACACGATTACACAGTTCAGTGGGGGTTTGCTCTCAAGTAAATACACGCAGAATTGTGGCCTGAAATTTGTTCATATGTGAATCCTTGCTCTTGGCAGCATGCGCTCTTCCAGATACTTACATTTACTATTACATTTAGCCCAGATGAAAGCTGGCTTTTAAGATTGTGTGCAGCTGTTAGAAATCAGGAATGTATTCTAGTCATTGTGTAATAGTCTTCTCTTACATTGTGATCACATACAATTTGTGAAGTAAAGAGATTTTTGCTTTTTTCACTAGGATGTTAAAACTTTACAGCCTTTTAAAATGATGTATATGTGTTTTCCAGCACTAGAATTGAAATAGCAAAAGAAATGGCCTGACATGCTTCTAAGAGAGAAGAAGTCTTTTTTTTTCTCCCCTCTGTGAAAAAGGAAAAGAACTGTAAAACCACTAGAATTGGAAAAGAGGACTGAAAAGGAAGTGTAACTTGCTTTCCTCTAAACTTTTGATTTGGGGTATCATAGCAAGAAACTCTTATATTTCCACAAATAACTTCTAACTAAAAAGGGGGCACAGGTGGAATGAATAAGATTTCTTCTCAAATTCATATATAATAATATATTGACAATTGGCTAATCCCACACTGCTGGATTCTGGAGAATCAGGTTGGATGAAGAGTGACATTTTGTGGGAGGGAGCTACCTTGTGGCTCAGTGGTTCAACTGCAGTACTTCAGTGAAGACTCTGCTCACAACCTGAGTTTGGTCCCAGGCTCAGGTAGCCAGCTCGAGGTTGATTCAGCCTTCCATCCTTCTGAGGTCATTAAATTGAGTACCCAGCTCATTGTATGGGTGAGGGCAATGTGTAGCCTGCGTGACTGAAAATTGTAAATTGCCCAATGAGTACTTTAAGCACTATGGGACACTTGTATGAGCAGCACACTAAGCAGTACACTTTACCCTCTCTTCCTTCTTGCTGGCCTGCTGGTCCTTGCCTCCAGTATGTTTGCATCACTCCACTCGATATAGGGGAAGCCAACTACTACCCACAAGCTTCAGGCCAGGAAAGTAGCTATCAGGAATTTGAAATATTTTAGAATTTTAAATCTTCTCCTAGTCCTGATGATGTGTGAAAAATGCATTATTTCTGACTACATTTTAGTCATATTAACAGTGAAAGAATTTGAAACAATCCCATAGTTCTCGTTCCAATCTGAAGTTAGTCTTAAGGTCTTATAAATGCATTTGTATATGTACTCACCTCTTTTAAACTTTTTTTCTGCTTTCTGCCCTGCTCTTGAAATTAACAACATTCAATTCCTTTGGTCTGCCTTTTTTGCTTTTATGTTACTCAGTAAAAGATTGTGCACATCGATGAACCTATAGGAATAAGTAATAAGAAACATCTGTGTTGGAGAGAGTGGCCATGGTATCAGTTTTGGCTATATAATATTTAAACTGGACTTCTTCAAAACTAAAGCAATTGACTTTCTTGCCTTATCTGCAAACAAAGAGCAGTGGAGATAGTCAATTGATCTAGACTTCACCACTTCAGACTGTAGGCAAGCGCTCATATGAATGGATGCAAATCGTTATCATCATGGATGTTATGAGGAATTATCACATTGCTGACATTGTATTTTCCAGAGAAATTGATATTGATTAATTCATCCATTCATTCAATTTTTATACCGCCCATCTAGCAAATTGCTACTCTGGGCTGTGTACAACAGAAATAAAAGCACAGTTTATATAAGACAACTATAAGAAGTTAAACCTACTCTCCAAATAAGAAACAAGACAGGTGGCAAAAACCTATTGATCGACATACCAAAAGCATCCTTAAAAAGCTCTGTTTTTAACTGCTTTTTAAAAGCACGGAAGGAGAATGCCTGGCATAACTCATTTGGCAGTGCATTCCATAGAGAAGGCACTATAGCTGAGAGGGCCCAGCTTCTGGTTTATGTTTTCTGGGCCTCTGGAGTTGTCAGTGTCCACAGGCATGAGGTCTGTGAGGACCTGGTCAGACTGGCAGTCGACCTTGGCAGAAGACGTTCAGACAAATAATGAGGTCCCAAGCCATTTAGGGCTATGCATGTTAAAACCCAAACCTTGAACCTGGCACAGAAGCGAATGTATGGCCAAATTTCTTCAGCCCAATAATCAGTTTGGCTGCTGCATTTTGGACCTCTTGAAACTTTCCTACCATCCTCAAGGGAAACCGCACATTAGAGTAGTGCATTACAGTAGTCAATTTTTGAGTGATCTGTAATATTAGATTAAAAGAGATCAAATGTCTTTCAGATGTTTAAAATTGTTCTAATTGTTGTAGATTCTTTAAATGTGATTATAATTAAATGCACCCCACTCTTAATAAAGTCACATTCAAAGAATCTACAATTAAAACAATTTTAATTAAATGTACCCTGCCCTTAGATACCCAGAGTGGTGTAGTTGACGGAGTGTCAGAGTAGGACTCAGAGGGCCTGAGTTCGAATTTCCACTGAGCTGTGGAAACTCACTGGAGTGTGTGGAACTGGTAAAACCACTCCTTAAACATCTCACTTACCTTGAAAGCCCTATTAGGGTTGTTATAAGTTGGTTCTGATTTGATGACACATAACAACAACCCAGCCCTTAGATCTGTTGACTCAGGGCAAGCTAGAAACACTTTAATAAGTAAGTGAAATAAAGGATAATTCAAAATTATGAACGCAGCTCTCTTAGTTGACCAAAATAATGCCTTTCCTAGACATTTATTTTTGGATCTTGTGAATCCTCTTTAAATCCTTTATAGTAGAGAAATTCTGGATCCCTCTGGTCCATCCAACTGTATTTGCAGAGAAAAGTAGTAATAGACACATGGGGGGAACATGGAGGAGAAATTGTCTGGTGAAGTTGGTATAGTAATTAGTTTACTCAGTCCTGCAACCACCTCTAATGTGTAAGGTGTAAAGCTATTCTTCATTGTTTTAAACTGCTCTGATCACATTGCATCTCTTCTCTGTACGTAGCATAATTCTGAATGGGATGTTGTGATCTGGTATTTTTACAAATACCAGTGTGTAGAGGTAAAATTGGACGTCATTGGACGTCAACCTGTGACGTCCAATGAGGTGGACAGGGTGCTTGTGCGCTGTCGTGCCACCACCTCCTCTTTAGACCCTTGTCCAGCCTGGCTCATTAAAGCAGCCAAGCCGGTAACAACAGAACGGGCCACAGCAATAATTAATGGGTGTCTCCAGGAGGGCATGGTTCCCCCTGCCCTCAAGGAGACACTCATTATGCCCATTAGAAAGAAACCTAATTTGGCGGCGGATGAAATTGGGAATTATAGGCCCGTCACCAACGTTTCTTTCATGAGTAAAGTGGTCGAGAGGGTGGTAGCCGATCAGCTCCAGGCCCTCCTGGAGGAAACTGATGCCCTTGATCCATTCCAGTCGGGCTTCAGGCCGCGGCATGGCACAGAAACGGCATTGGTCGCACTGATGGATGACCTGTTGAGGGAGGCCGACAGGGGCAATATGTCCTTGTTGGTCCTCCTCGATATCTCAGCGGCCTTTGATACTGTCGACCACGGTATCCTCCTGGGGCGGCTCTCCGAGTTGGGAATCGGTGGTCTCGCTTTGGCGTGGCTCCGTTCCTTCTTGGAGGACCATCCCCAGAGAGTTCAGCTTGGTGAGATGACTTCCACCCCGTGGATCCTCAATTGTGGGGTTCCGCAGGGGTCGATCATCTTGCCAATGCTATTTAATATCTATATGAGGCTGCTGGGTGAGGTCATCCGGAGTTGTGGAGCTCGGTGTCATCAGTACGCTGATGACACCCAGCTCTACCTCTCCTTTTCTCCAACTGCAGTGGATGCTGTTCCGTCCCTTGAACGCTGCTTGGGGACCGTTCTGGGGTGGATGAGGGCAAATGGACTGAGGTTGAATCCGGACAAGACGGAAATCTTGCGCGTGGGCGGTCCTGGCGTCAGTGGGTTGGGAAACTTCCTTTCCTTTGGAGGGGTGACTCTTCCCATGAAGAGTGAGGTTCGCAGCTTGGGCATCTGCCTGGACCCGGATCTCACCATGGAAACACAGGTGGCATCTGTGGTCTGGGCAGCCCATTTCCATCTTTGAAGGATTGCCCAGCTGCGTCCCTATCTAGACGTGGGGGTACTCACGACGCTGATTCAGGCTCTCGTAATCTCAAGAATAGACTACTGCAGTGCTCTCTATGTGGGGCTACCCTTGAGGCTGATGCGGAGACTTCAACTGGTCCAGAATTCAGCGGCCAGATTAATAACTGGGGTGAAGAAATTCCAGCACATCTCCCCCACTTTGGCCGCCCTTCATTGGTTACCGGTTCGTTTCCACATCGACTTCAAGGTTATGATGATAACATTCAAAGCCCTAAACAGTTTAGGACCTAGGTACCTATCAGAACGCCTGCTCCCAGCCAGATCTGTCCATAATACCTGTTCTTCACAGGCAGGGCGGTTGAGGGCCTTGACCTCAAGGAGGCCCGGAGGGAAAGAACAAGAAACTGGGCCTTTTTGGTGGTTGCCCCCCGCCTATGGGACAACCTGCTGACTGAGATCCGCCTGGCACCCTCGCTGGATGGGTTCAAAAGAGCATTGAAGACCTGGCTCTTCCACCAGGCTTTCCCGGAGCACTAGGATCTTGCCCTCCCTTTTTACCATTCTTTTTGCCATCCTCTCCATCACCCTTTTTACCACTTTTACTGCCATCTGTTTTAATTTCCCTATTTCTTATGTATTAATTTATTTTTATCGTGTTTTTAATTTTTTCCCCCCTTATATTGTTGTTAGCTGCCCAGAGTGGCCTGGTTGCCAGATGGTGCGGGATATAAATTCAAATAATAAATAAATAAATAAATAAATAAATAAATAAATAAATAAATAAAATGAAAGCTCTTATCTATAGCTTCAAGCTTAGTGTTGAAATATTGAGCAAAGAAAGATAATTAAGGGATTAAATATAATTAAAAGCTCTGAAAATGTTGAGTACTATATACAAGTAATCCTCAATACTCGTATACCTAAGTGGGTGAATAAATTTTATCTGCAGAAAGAGCCAGACTACACAGTCAAGTATACCATTTAAACTCTTGCCAATATTTCCCATGAAAAAACAAAATCAGCGTTATCTATTTTTCCAAATATGAGTGGTTTTCAAACTCCTACAAAATAGGGGAAAACACTATTACTTCATAACAAAGAACAGGGTGTTTGAAATCTAACATTGTTGGGGGTTAAAGGAATAAATACACAATTTGGAAATAAGCATTAAAAAAAATCAGGATCTTAAACTTGGGAGTGTCGGGTAGAAAAATAATTTTTTTGAAGAACAGTGTGGGCCTCCTTAGGCCTGTCTTGTGGTTTTGGAGAAGACTGCTGAATTCAGTCACACAGTTATTCAGGTGCCAGATTTTGCTGAGAAACGAACACCTGCCAGGCTACTCCAGATAATTCAGCTGGCTCAAAGGCATTTTCCCAGGCTCCCAGGTGAATGGTCTTTAATAGCCGTGGGAGACAGCTTTCCACTGTTATACACTATACCACAGAGTTTTGCTGGCAGCCTTATAGATGCTCAAGTCAACTTGAGAGTTGTTTCTTTGGTAAACATGTGTTTCTAGGTGCCTTAACAGAAGTGGCTGACATGATGATACTTCCTCTGAGACCCAGGACTTTGAAGGCCCATTGCACAGGTTAAATTACTGTTCCCTTCACTATACTTACTCTGCCACTTAAAATATTGAGCTTAATCTTTCTCAGATTGTTCTGTAACATTGTGTGTATGTGTGGTTCATTTTGGGAGGGGGGGGCTATGGAGTATTTTAGTTAATTTTAACATTTTGAAAAGGTTGCTGCTTGATGCTTATCTCCTTTGACCTCAATTTATTTATTGTGAGCAGGACAGACCAGTTTAAGTGGCACAGAGAGAGAGAGAGAGAGAGAGATTCCTTTCTAGTATGAATTTGCACCAATTGTTGACATTCCACAGGAGCTTTGTGTGTTGACGCTCTCAATGCAGCCTTGGATAAAGAGTACTCTCTGGGTTGCAGGCTCTTTTGGGATGCCTGGCACATCAGTCAGTTTATGGTGGCCTATGTTTTGGGACAGGCTTAGTCATTAAGGTGCTCAAGTCTCTTTGTGTTTGTTGCTATAGACTAATATGTCTAACCCCCCCCTCCCTCTGAATTTGGTTTCTCCAGCTAAAATGTCTTCTGCTGTTGGTCTGCAGATGCAGGGTGAGATTGTTGATCAGCCACTGTCTTAATCTGCTCATCTCTAACCCCAAGGGTGTGTACGATCCAGAGTGAGGAGGCCCTTTGTCTTTGGTGTTGTCATTTTTGAGGCACTTTTCCAAGTCGAATTTGTATCATTTGAATCAGCTCCAATTCTCTAGGAAACCTTTCTTTTTCCGTCATGTAGAATGATCATATACTTCCCTCTCAAACTTACATGTAATGAATTATGAGGAAGTATTTCTGTGGCTATTTTTAAACCTAAAGGCAACAACAACAACAAAAATCTTTGTGCTGGCAGTTCCATAAAAATGGATGGTAGTGACAGAATTTAACACCATCTGTTAACTTGTGCCAATTCAGTGCAATGATTCCTAAGAGCCAGACAGAACTAATTGAGGAATTCATGTAGAAAAGTATTTCTGATTAAAGTATGAGTCTTTTGAATGAACTGCTTGATACTCTACAAACAGACTTGAAAGCGAAAGCTAAGAGACTGTTTATTATGCTTACTCAGGACACGTTTCTCTACGCATGTCAACAAACTTCCTATGTTCAGGGAATAAGCTTTTCTAAAGCAACAGATGGCTGGATGAGATCAATTTAAATCAAATGTGTTAGGACAAACTATATTCCTACTGGGATGCTGACTCTATTCTTCTAGGCAGCCATTCTCAGTCTTTGGCCACGGCCCTTTGAGGAGCTCCACTCAGGTTCCAAAGCTCCCTGTCAAACAAGGATATTTATTTATTTATTTATTTATTGCTATCCTGCCTTTCTCCCCAAAGCAGTTTACATAATTAAAAAGACAATATTCAGAAGCTAAAAACAAATACAAATAATTTAAAAATAATTAAACAAGTTTTATATTAAAAACAATAAATAAAATCAATATCAAAACACATTGGAAAAAAAAAAAGAACAACAATCCATTTAAAAAAAAACCCTCTCAGGCTGCCAGTCACTCAGGAGAAGCCTGCTTGAAGAGAAAGGTCTTTGCTGTCTTGTGGAAGGACAGCAAAGATGGGGCCAGTCTGGCTTCCTGTGGGAGGGAGTTCCAAAGTCTGGGAGCAGCGACAGAGAAGGCTCTCTCCCATGTGCCCAACAAACATACCTGTGAGGATAGTGGGACCGAGAGATGATCCCATGATGATCTTAACACTTGGGCAGGCTCATAGCAGGGGATGTGATCTTTTTACAACACAAACAGATATATTTGAGAAACCTCCGACATTTTTCAGTCGGTGGCCCACTTCAAAGGTGCCAGGCGCCCACCTCCTATTGAGAATGGTTGTGCTCTAGAGTACTTTCTGATCGACAAAGCTGAACTAGGATTGTGTAGTCAAGGTGGCAGAATGCCTTTGTACATGAAGACAGAGAATCGGACTTTTTTTGAAGGTGGAGTTTTATTGAGAAAGCAAATAAAATGACAGTATAGCGGTTAACAGTGATTAATGATACTAACTTTGTGAAGGCTGCTCTGGCTAAAGAAAAGGAGTAGTGAATGGGTTACCAGCTGTGGAAGTTCCACAGTGGCTGAAATCCTGTTATTTACTAAAGCAAGTTGCAGCTAGAGTAGGCCTGTTTGAATCAGTGGGACGTATAGAGGATCTGACTCACCAAATCCTGACTGGTTCTACAGGCCTAGTTTTACTATGCTAAAAAACCAGACAGTGTGTTTTTGTTTTGATAAAGAGAATTTTAATTAAGGTTGAAAAGGAGGTGAGAATGAGTGACAGTATACAATGCTTTTCCTTCTTTATCCTCTGTCTGAACACAGGTGTCCGGATCCTTAGCACCAGGTGTAAACCAGTGTATATCTGAAAACAAAAAGAGACTTTCCTTGATGAAACAAGTGGGATACCAGAAAACAATATTCAAAGCCTATTTCCAGGCTAATGCCTACATCAGTCTATGTTTTCTAGGCAGAACAGGGATTCACTGTTGCAAGAACAGGAATTTAAAAAAAAAAAAAAGGAGGCAGAATGTTAGCCAGCCAAATTAACAAAATTCACATTTGAAGGCCTATAGGAAGATTCTTGGAGGATTTAGGAGATTCGCTGAGTCAAAGAGATTTGAGGTAGTTGTAGCTGTTAATTACAAAGACCCACAAAAGAGTTGAACTGCCCCAAAAAGGTGACTTCCAAATATTCCAGATAAATAATATCATCTTTTTCATGCTTAACAAAGAAGGGTGTTGAATAGTTGTTATGCTGATAATGTGCATTCAAGTCAGAACTGGCTTATATATATAAGCAGCACGCTTTGCTTTGCTTTGCTTTATAGCAACCCTTATGGGGGGTTTCAAAGTAAGTGAGATGTTTAAGGAGTGGTTTTACCAGTTCCACACTCCCAGTGAGTTTTCATGACTGAGCGGGGCTTCGAATCCAGACCTCCTGAATGCTCGTCTGTCTATCCACTATATCACACTGGGTATCATATTGAACATTTAGTGAGCGTTAATGGTGTAGGGAGATTTCATATTAATTGTAGAACTAGGGTAAGCAATTGTGGTGTTCCAATATTTTTGGTCTTAACTTCCTTCAGTTCTAACCAGAATGTTCAATAGTAAGGAATTCTGAGGGCTGTAGGCCCAGAGTATCTGGAGGTCCACAGTGCCTATTCCTCATGTAGAGATGCATTCTTTTGATCATTTCAATAGAAGGCTTTGGCAGGAAATTTTCAAGTGTATTTTGTCTGAGTTCCTGCCTGAAATCCAGTAGTAAGTTACAACTAGAGTGGGCACACAGTATCAGTAGGGTTTGGTGAGTCAACTCCTCTGCAAGTTCCATTGATTCAATGGGTTCACTGTCATTGCGGCTTACTACAGCCACTGTGACCTTCCAGTTAAAACTGACCTTCAGAGCCAAGGTGTTCATGAAGGGGTACACAAAATGGCAATGAAATGGTGACCTCTAGTCCTGATTCCCAGTGTGGTGTAGTGGATAGAGTGGCGGACTAGGATGCTGGAGAACAAGGCTCGAATTCCCACTTGGCCATGGAAACTCACGGAGGGAGTGGAACTGGTAAAACCGTTCCTTAAAGATCTCACTTACCTTGAAAGCCCTATTGTTGTCATTATGTGCCATCAAGTTGCCTCCAACTCATGGCAACCCTATGAATGAGCACTCTCCAAAATGTCCTGTCCTCAGTCGCCCTGCAGATGTGCAGATTCAAGCCTGTAATCTCTTTTAGGGAGTCAGTCCATCTCATATTTGGTCTTCCTCTTTTCCTGCTGCCTTCCACTTTTCCCAGCATTATTGTCTTTTCTGGGGAATCCTGTCTTCTCATTACGTGCTCAAAGTAGGACAGGCAACATTTTGCCTACATTTGATTTGATCTAGGACCCACTTATTTGTCACAGATACAGGGTATCTGTGAATCTCTCCTCAAGCATCACATTTCAATCAATTTTTTTCCTGTCAGCTTTCTTTACTGTCTAGCTGTCACAGCCATAGTATAGTATTAGTATTAGGCATCCTTCAGTCTCGAAAGACTATGGTAACGTGCCCTGTATGGAGGACTTGGAACAGCGTCTAGTGTGGCTGAGAAGGCCAATTCGAGAGTGACAATCCCTTCCACACTGAAGACAAATACAATCTGTCCCCTGTCCAGCTCCCTGATTTTGCTGCTTCCGTGACTGCCTCTTTGCCTCGGTCTGCTGGACAAGGGTCTCTTCAAAATGGGAGAGGCCATGATGCAACGCCTGCCTCCAGGCTGAACGCTCAGATGTCAGGGTTTCCCATCTGTTGAGGTCCATTCCTAAGGCCTTCAGATCCCGCTTGCAGATGTCCTTGTATCGCAGCTGTGGTCTCCCTCTGGGGCGATTTCCCTGCACTAATTCTCCATACAGGAGATCTTTTGGAATCCGACCATCAGCCATTCTCACGACATGCCCAAGCCAACGTAGACGTCGCTGTTTCAGTAATGTATACATGCTAAAGATTCCAGCTCGTTCTAGGACTACTCTATTTGGAACTTTGTCCTGCCAGGTGATACCAAAAATGCGTCGGATGCAACGCATATGGAAGGTGTTCAGCTTCCTCTCCTGCCGTGCACAAAGGGTCCAGGACTCACTGCAGTACAGGAGTGTGCTCAGGACGCAGGCTCTATATACCTGGATCTTGGTATATGTCGTCAGCTTCTTATTGAGCCATACTCTCTTCGTGAGTCTAGAGAACATGGTAGCTGCTTTGCCAATGCGTTTATCCAGCTCGACATCTAGAGAGAGAGTGTCAGAGATCGTTGAGCCAAGGTACACAAAGTCATGAACAACCTCCAATTCTTGTGTGGAGATGGTAATAGAGGGAGGTGAGTCCACGCCCTGGCCCATGACTTGCGTTTTCTTCAGGCTGATTGTTAGTCCAAAGTCTTGGCAGGCCTTGCTAAAACAATTCATGAGTTGTTGGAGGTCTTGAGCAGAGTGGGCAACAATGGCTGCATCATCGGCGAAGAGGAAATCCCGCATGCATTTCAGATGGACTTTGGTCTTTGCTCTCAATCTAGAGAGATTAAAGAGCTTTCCGTCTGATCTAGTCCGGAGATAGACACCTTCTGTTGCAGTTCCAAAGGCGTGCTTCAGCATGACAGCAAAAAAGATCCCAAAAAGGGTTGGTGCGAGGACACAGCCCTGTTTCACTCCGCTTCGGATGTCAAAGGGATCTGATGTTGAACCATCAAAAACTACAGTGCCTTTCATTCCCTCATGGAAGGACCTGATGATTTTAAGGAGTCGAGGTGGACATCCAATCTTGGGAAGGATTTTAAAAAGGCCATCCCTGCTAACCAAATCAAAGGCCTTTGTGAGATCTATGAAGGCGACAAAGAGTGGCTGTTGTTGTTCCCTGCATTTCTCCTGCAACTGTCTGAGGGAGAATACCATGTCAGTGGTGGATCTATTAGCTCGAAATCCACACTGTGATTCTGGATAGACTCTGTCTGCGAGCACCTGGAGCCTCTTCAGCACAACACGGGCAAGCAGCTTCCCTACAACGCTGAGAAGAGAGATGCCACGGTAGTTATTGCAGTCGCCCCTGTCTCCTTTGTTCTTGTACAATGTGACGATGTTTGCATCCTTCATGTCCTGTGGTACTCCACCTTCCCTCCAGCAAAGACAAAAGATTTCATACAGCTCGGTAGTGATGGTCTCTTTACAGCACTTCAGCACTTCAACAGGGATGTTATCCTTTCCAGGTGCCTTGCCAGAGGCGAGGGAATCCAAGGCCGCTTTTATTTCTGCTAAGGTTGGTTCGCTGTCCAACTCTTCCAAGACAGGCAGGCACTCAATGTTATTTAATGCTTCTTTGGTTACTACATTCTCTCTGGAATACAGCTCAGAGTAGTGTTGCACCCAGCGGTCCATCTGCTGTGCTCGGTCCTGGATGATCACGCCTGTAGCAGACTTCAAGGGAGCAGATTTCTTCTGTATTGGACCTAAAGCCTGCCTGATACCGTCATACATTCCTTTGATGTTACCTGTGTCCGCTGCTATCTGTATCTGAGAGCAGAGCTGAAGCCAATAATCATTGGAACATCTCCTGGCAGCCTGTTGGACTTGGCTACGAGCAGCTCGAAGAGCTTGCAAGTTGTACTTGCTAGGACAGGCTTTGTATGCTGCTAGAGCTCTCCTCTTATCCTCGATGGCTGGCATCAACTCCTCCGAATGGGCTTCGAACCAGTCGGCCGTCTTTTTGGTCTTCTTGCCAAATGTGGACAAGGCGGTGTTATACACAGCGTTCTTAAAATGTTCCCATCGTTCAGGTGCATTTGCATCAGCCGGGCCTGGAAGGGTTTCCTCAAGCGCTTGGGCAAATTCCTCCACTTTTCTTTGATCGCATGTCTTCCTGATGTCAATACGTGGTCTTCCTTCCTTTTTCGTGTGATATAATCTCTTTGTTCGCAGTTTTACTCTACTACACACCAGGGAGTGATCAGTATCGCAATCAGCACTCTGGTAGCTGCGTGTGATCGTAATACTAGGAAGGCTAGAACGTCTAGTGAGGATCAAATCGAGCTGATGCCAATGCTTGGATCTTGGATGTCTCCAGGAAACTCTGTGTTGAGGCTTCGTATTAAAGAATGTGTTGCTGACGCAAAGACCATAATAACAGCAAAACTCCAGCAAGCGTTGGCCATTTTCGTTCATCTTTCCAATGCCAAAACGGCCTAGACAAGTGGGCCAAGAATTGTGATCAGCACCAACTCTAGCATTAAAGTCTCCGAGAATGAACAGTGCCTCTCTTTCAGGGACTTTTTTGATAGTAGCTGCCAGATCGTCGTAGAATTTATCTTTCACTTCTGTAGTGGATGACAGTGTTGGTGCATATGCACTAATGAGGGTGACCGGTCCCGCTGATGAGTGGAGCTGCAGAGACAGGATTCTTTCACTCCCCACAGTAGGTGGAACAATGGATCTCAGAAGAGTATTTCTGACTGCAAAGCCAACACCATATTCCCTGGTCTCATTCAATGGTTTTCCCTGCCAGAAGAATGAGAAGTTTTTTTCTTTGACAGATCCCGAGTCTGGCAATCTCGTCTCTTGCAGGGCAACAATGTCCATCTGCAGTCTACTCAGTTCCATGTCGATGACAGCTGTCTTGCGCACATCGTCTATTTCCTGCAGGTCGTCAGAAAAGCCGTGGTCAGAAAAGCCAGGGGTCATTGTCCGTACATTCCAGGTGCCCAGCTTTAGGGCAGAAGTTTTCTTACGATTGTTGCATGGTGCAGGGTTATCGATCTGCTTGTCGGCTTTTACCCTAAACCCCACGCACCCCGTGAGGTTAACAGACCGTGGCGAGGTAGCACCTTACTGGCTGGGGGCTGCCCAGCTTAAGGCGGGCGGTATCTACCTAGTGAGGTGCAATGACCTCTCCCACCGTCAGAAGTAGCCCCTGGCGTCATGCTCTACGCCAATCGAGCAAAGACTTATAACCGGTAACTGCTACTTCCCGTGTTGTTTCGACGCTGTATGCGAAGCTGGAGTGTCCTCTCCAGAGCACGAAGCCTGGGTAAAATAATATGGAGGATAGGCTGTTACCCAAGCAGCAAACCCCCCTCTCCACGTCACTGAGATAGTCCAGTGGAAAGGCAAGAGCCAATACAACTGGTTCCAGCGACGTCGCAGGACTTGCCAGAACGACACGAACTGCCTCCGGGACTCCGGCTCCGGGTTTTGCCTCGAGGTTAACTCCTGAAGCCTTTTCCATCAGTGGATATAGCCACAAGGCAGTGGAGGTTTGAGATCAGAGTTTTCCTTCTCCTAGATGGGCTGCCTTCCAGGGCTGACGAGCCCCACCTACTCGGCCTGCTCTCTAATAGTGCAGAAGTATGATCTGACCCTTAAAAGGTTCCTACCCCCAGGTGTATGTAATGCTAATTGGCTTTCCTATTTACCCAAATTAGTAATTTTCCAATTTACCTTTTCCTATTTACCCAAATTAATCTGAAAAAAGATTAGGGTGAAAAATAGAGTTCGAGAATTTCGCATGCCGTTAGGCGCGCGCTTCTGCAAAACCCTTTTAAAGCTGAAACCCCGCCCCCTCAGCCCATGCGGTTAGAAAGAGCAAAGGTCAGCCTGAAAAAACATCACACCAAAGAAAATATCTGCCCAAAAACATACCTCACTTCCTCCCTCAGCTTCTTCTTCAAGAAAGGAGCTTAGGAGTGTCTGCAAAACCCTTTTAAAGCTGAAACCCCGCCCCCTCAGCCCATGCGGTTAGAAAGAGCAAAGGTCAGCCTGAAAAAACATCACACCAAAGAAAATATCTGCCCAAAAACATACCTCACTTCCTCCCTCAGCTTCTTCTTCAAGAAAGGAGCTTAGGAGATGCCATAGATGGTTATTGGACAGCCATAGATGGTTATTGGAAATACAAGAGTGTGGATGATCTTGGCCTTGGTCTCCAGTGACATATCCTTACACTTGGTGATCTTTTCTAGTTCCTTCATTGCTGCCCCTCCTAGTCCCAGTCTTCTGATTTCTTGGCTGCAATCTCTATTTGGATTGATGATTGAACCAAGGTATATAAAATCTGACTATTTCAATTTCTTCATTGTCAGCGTTATAATTGTGTAGTTCTCCTGTAGTAATGATGTTTGTCTTCTTGACATTCAGCTGCAATCCTGCTTTGGCACTTTCTTCTTTCACATTCCTTGACAGTCATTTCAAGTCATTGCTGCTTTCTGCCAGTAAAATGGTGTCATCTGGCTATCTTAAATTATTGATGTTTCTTCCACCAACTTTTGCCCTTCCTTCATCTGAAGGACTATTAGGGTTGGTATAAGTCGGTTCCATCTTGACGCCACAGAACACACACATATACACACACTGTCCTGGAAACTAACCTTTTCAAGCAGATTATTGGCTTCTGAGTAAAGGTTTTCATAAGACCACACGCACACACAGTTGTGGTGGTGGATAGTGCTATCTTACAAAAAGACAACTGGAGAAATCGTTTCATGGAAGAAATTGCTAGAGATCTCCTGCATATCTTTAATTACCACTTGAATGTGATGGAAGATAAATCATGAATTAAAAAGGCTCCATCTGAGGCACCACAACAACAGGAAAACTTTGTGTAATTGGATTCTGTTCTTTGAAAGTTATGCAGAATGAAGCTCTGTGCAGTTTCTCATCCATGTGATTGGAGACAGTATTTCAAGAAACACCAGGGCTTTTTATTTACGAGGGCTGATAGGAGATGAGCTAGGACCTTTTGAATGATGTTTAATTAAGGTGATGTTATATGAAGGTGAACTATTAAATGCAAATTGCCTACTTTAAATACATATGAAAAATATAAATAATATAGTTCAAAGGCCCATTCAGGACACATGAACTCTATGTCATTCAGTTTGTTCACAAAGAAAATGAATATGGAAGTGGCCAGGGGAGTGAGTGAGTGATAGAACACTTATTTTGTTTTGTAATAACAGTCTGTAATAAATTCTTGACATGAGTTATTCATCTAATGACAACAGAGGGGGCATTGTAGAAAATGTCAGCCATGATTTTCTATGTTTGCATTTTTATAGAAATGATCTCTGTTTTTTCATTAAGAAGCTCTCATATCTTCACTTACTTTTCATAGGGTGTTACAGAATAATCTTCAGTAGGGAAGGATTTTGTAAATTGCTTAGAAATTGTTTACACCAGCAGCTCTACTGGAAAACGGCAGAATGTCATAGAGGTGGTGGTAGTATAAGATATGGATGAAAGAATGTAGCATTATTTCCACGTTCTCACAACTATAGTTTCTTTGAAATTCAAAGTTTAAGTCTCCTCAAGTAAAGAGAGAAAATGTCCAAGGTAGACGAGGAGAGAAAAGAGTGCAGAGAAGTAGCCATCCATTTAACTCACAGCATTATCAGGTGCCACCAGGGTGGTTCTCTAGCCTCCTGAGACACTGAAGGTTGCATAGGGAGGAAAATGTACACTGCTTTCTAGCCCCAAATGAGTGACTGATAGAACACCTAACAACTAGAGAAAAGGACTACAGTGGGACCTCCCTATCTGTGAGATCAGTATCCGCTGATTCGTTTATCCACTGGCTGAAAATACTAAATAAAAACACCCAGAAATGCCTATTTATATTTATTTCCAGGGTGTATTTATTAGTATTTATTAGTGACCAACATGACTTTGACCCAACTCTGGGAGGCAGTGGAAGACAGGAGTGCCTGGCGTGCTCTGGTCCATGGGGTCACGAAGAGTCGGACACGACTAAACGACTAAACAACAACAACAACAAATTTATTAGAACAGGCAACTAGAGGGAGCCAAAGGCTGTGCAGTGTATAGTATTGGATGCTTCCTCGTTTTTCAGCATACATGTGGGTGGGGGCTTGGAACCAATTCCCCACAGATACCATGATCCTACTGTATTTCCTTCCTCTGGCAATTAACCCTGTATTTCCACAATATGGATTTTGGAATTCCCTTCCTTTTTTGTGTGTTGTTTCTTTAAATGTTTGCTTTCATTCAAGATAGCTTTGGTGGTAAGCTTTGGGCACAAATGTTGTATGTGCATATATATGTGTGTGTGTGTGTGAGAGAGAGAGAGAGAGAGACCTACCAAGTGTATTTGAATTATCTAGGCTCTTGTATATGTCTTTTAACATCCTGTTTAACCTGTGCTGCTTGGGTGAAAATAGGTGGACTAAGTAACCCTGTCTTTTATGTTGCAGGGAATGACTTTCACATTTCAGCTTATTTTGTCAAAAGATGGGTCAACTTGCGATGTATTGGGAGACAGCAGGACAGTGGTAAGAAACCTTTTAGCTTTTGTTTAGCATTGTAAAGAAATCAGAAGAAGGCAAGAAAAGTCGTTTCTATTATAGCTCTGGTCCCTTGGTCTCATTGGACAGAAAATATGTGACACAGAAGGACCTCCCTGTCCTATTACAACTTTTCCCCTAGTGGTGATGTCGTCTCTAGTGTCCCTAACATTTATTTATATATCTAATAATCTTGTGGATATATATCACACTTTTCAACTATAGTGCCCTGGCATGTCCAGATACTTGAGTGGGAAAAAAATGTCAACTGCTGTGAGATTTTTGTTTGTTTCTACACAAGAGCAAAAAGACCATTTTGAAAAACCTTTTTTAAAACAGCAGTGGTGTTGTTAGCAAGAGGTCTGTAGTTTCTGTGTTAAAAAAAAAACTTGGTATTTCACGCGAAACCATTTTATTTTGCATTTTAAAAACTTTTGTGTAAAATACAAGAGTTTGGGGGTAATACTAAAATTTTGTCACAAAATACAAGACTTTGGTGTAAACAAAATTCTATGAAAAAGTGCTGGAATACATGCTCACATATAACACAGAGAAAAACTGAAAATTTTCATTTTCACCTGCATGAATAGTATAAGCAGTGATTGATATCCCTGCTCGGGCCCTGACCTTCCGTCAGGGGATTAAGGGCTGTTGATCATGTGGGTTTGGAATTTATCTCTCTATGTGTTTGTTAAAACTTATTGTAAGCTACCTTGAGAATCATCCAACAGAAGGATAGGATATAAATCTTCTAAATAGATAGATATCTTTATTATGTATAGGATGGAATGAAAATCTCATGAAGAGCAATAGGTGTATAGTCCTTCCTTCCTTCCTTCCTTCCTTCCTTCCTTCCTTCCTTCCTTCCTTCCTTCCTTCCTTCCTTCCTTCCTTCCTTCCTTCCTTCCTTCCTTCCTTCCTTCCTTCCTTCCTTCCTTCCTTCCTTCCTTCCACAAAAATCCCAAGATCAAAGAACATATCTTAATGCTCATAACTAGAGATGGTATATTCATATTTGTTAACGAATATGAATATCCATGGCCCAGGTGTCCTGGGTCCTCAGGTCCGCCTCCCAGAACAGACCCGTCCTGCTCGGCGCGCCAATCTGCAATGAAGCCCGGCTGCCACTGCTCCACCTTCCTGCTCTTCTGGCCACTCCAGCCAGGGGAGGGAGCCACGACCCATAAGTGGACGGCTCTGTTCTGGGAGGCGGGCCTGGGAACCCAGGACACCTGGGTCAGGGATATTCGTATTCGTTAACAAGTATGAATATCCCATCTCTACTCATAACAATTTATTCCACCTCCTCAGCGCTTTCTTCTGTGTTGAGGATCCAGCTAGACACTAGGGGCCAAACTAGATGTGATGTTTATCCTGTGACTGCTATTCACCATTTAAATCATCATCAGAGTGCATAATAAACATTAGAATCCTACTGAAACCTGCTCAAATCAAACTGGCACTAGAGAGGCCAGCCATACTTACCTTTGGGGATGGTTTCAAATCCTGGAAGCCACAGTGAATACCCAGAAATGTGCAAGAGAAGTCTGTGTTCTGGACTGGACCAAATATTGCTGTTATGATCTTGTCATGGTTGTTTTATTGTTCAGTAGTTGCTAAGGTGTTGATTTTTAAGGTTTAAAAAAAATCTGTGGTCAGAATAACTGGCTGTTGTGCTCCATGCCACATTCCTACAGTAATGAGACTCAGCATTTTATCAAGCCTCTGGAGTGTGAAACGTCACCGTTCCTCTGTGAGTCAGCCCACTTGTCAAAGGGTGGGAGACCTGTATGCAAAAAAAACCCAACAAAAAAACACAACAACAACTGTTGTTTAGTTTAGTTTTCTGCCATAAAGCAGCTTCTAGATGATGTCATTGGACCTGATCTTGTTTCGTGTTTTCCCAAGCTGAGCTGCTCTAGGAAGATGTGACATCAAATCTCAGGTTGCCAGAAATAACAAACCACTTTTAAATGTTAGGTTGAAAATCTGCCAGAATCATGCTCATCTGTAGTTCAGTAACATATTCTTTTAGACCATTTGATAAATTAACCTGCTTTGTATTTGATAGCAGTTCTTGGTGGTTATATGGTTAGATTGTATTGCCTTCTCACTCTACTTTTTTAAATGTACATTTTATATTTTTGTCCCTCTGTCTGGCTTTAGATAGTCATGGTATTGTCACATCCAGATTAGATTACATTAGTCACCCTTGAAGACAGTCAGGAGACTACAAGTGGTCCAGAATGTGGCTCTGAAAAAAAGTTGTGCATTCAAATCATATAAATTCTGTATCAACTTTGTCAGTTACCAGATTGTTTTCAGACTTGATTCAAGATCCTGGTGTTGATCTTCTATGTGCTGGTTTTGGACCAGAAGCTCTCTGGAACTGTATCCTCCCAACCTAAGCAGTTACAAGATCTTTGTTTCACTTAAGAGGGTTTCCTAGTGCTGCTAGAGAGTAGGCACACCAGGTCCTGAGAGAGGACGCTTTCACTGTGGCTTCCAGGATTTGAAACCATCCCCAAAGATAAGTATGACTGGCCTCTCTAGTGCCAGTTTGATTTGAGCAGGCTTCAGTAGGATTCTAATGTTTATTGTGCACTCTGCTGCTGATTTAAATGGTGAATAGCAGGCACAGGATAAACATCACATGTAGTTTGGCCCCTAGTGTCTAGTTTTTAATGTTACGTGTTATGATATAAGTTATCAGACAAAACACAATGCTGCAGGATTCTCTTCTTGCACTCTAGGAAACGTAGGCTGGTCTGCTTCATGCATGTGTGTGTGGCAAAACCCTAGTGTTGTGCCAGTTCCAGACCTTGACTTCAGGAAGTTTTTTGTTGGGGCAGAATGATCTTGTCTGTCAAGGGAGGAGTGAATGAAGAATAAAGACCGGATGTAGCTTAGGGGGAAACCAAAATGTGGTGTATGTTAAAATATAATTGATGGTTCAAGTTGGTTGGTTTACAACATAACCCTGAACTTGTCACAACACAAGGGGGAAAGGGTGCGACAATAAGTCGAAAGATGATAACTTTGTGCTTTCTTTTCTTGCAGATTTGCGTGTATTTCCAGAGCGCTTTGTGATTTGTGTCACAAAACTTGAATCCAGTCCACCTCCTTGGGTCAGTGAAAGTGTGGCACCAGTATGTATGAAAGACTATTAACAACTGTCATATTTTTCTGTGCAGTGGTTAAAAACGTGGGTGGCTTTTGCCATTCATAGATTCTTGGCATGTGCTCTGGGTGGAAAATGTTACATAAATACTTGGACCAAAATGTTTAAAACTTGGAGTTAAAAATTCTTTTCTTGAGTTCACAAGCTCCACACCCAGGCAGGGAAGATTATGAGACCCTTCAGAAAGCTGGCCATTTCTGAAAATCAGATTGTTCCTGAAGATGCACAACAAGACAATTTTGTGCTTTTATTCTTGAATTTCAGTTATGTAAACCGACTTTAGGTAGATTTACCAACTATATTTTGACTAAATTAAATATTGGTTAGTTGTTCAAAATTCAGAAATATAAGCAGGCATTGATTCAGAATGTCTACTTTTTCCTGTTGTGTTTAACCTTTTAATGCAATTCTTGATAGATTTGTTAGGAGTGAGCACATTACAAGTGAGGCTTAATAGGGTTTACTAGCCTACCTCATGACCATAAACTCTTTTAACGGGTCAAGCAGTTTACATTATAACGTGGGTTGTTCCTTGCGCTGCTGTTTGTGCTCCTCGCAGTGCAGTCAGACACAGATCTTGAAAACATTTTTGTTGGGTTTTTAAAAATAATCCTGGCCATGCTATCTTGAGGATTCTGGAAGCTATAGTTTAGAAAAGGCACTTCTCAAAGATCTGGTCAGGTGCAAGAGAAAATAAATATGCATCTGAACTCGTTTTGTCTAATGATGTTCATTAGAATCCATTAAAATCTGGTTTAGAACCATGGAGGGAGAATATCCCCCCTGCCCCCACCCAGAGGAGTTCTTAAAAAACTCAAGTGGTGAGCCACTTCCAAATCAAACTGAAGTGACCTCAGTAATCACTACTTTTATTAAATGAACTGCTTAAAGTGAGAGTATGCAGGTTCTGTCACTTTTTCCCACTGGAGAAGATGTTGCCTTCAGAGAGCACAAATACGTTCCCAACACTCCTACCCGCTTCTTTTAAATGGGAGCAGTGGAATATCCTGTGCACTCCTATCAGCCTAGTTACAGGAAGGGTAACTAACGGGAACCAAGCAACATGCACACTTTGGCACTGCAGATTGTAACTGCTGAAAGAAGAGCTGCAAGTTCCATATGGCTGCAGTGTCTGGCTTCGTATCGAACAAGCCAACATCAGATCAAGAAAAAGCCTCCCACCTACTAGTATTTTCTAAGCAAATTTCTGAATACTACTTAGGCCAAGTGATTATTTTCATTCATCAATAAAACAAATGGAAATCAAAGCCCCGGATTGTAGGGGAGCATAAAGATGTTCTCTTATGTTCAGCTGGGAAGTCTCAGGAGGCTGTGGCTGAGGAAAGGGCATGCAACATGTTCCCACTTTCTGTGCTTACTTAGTCAGTGTGCTGATGCTGTTCAGTATTTACATGTATGGAACACCAAAGGTGGAAGCTGCCTTGACAGTATAATGAGGTGTCAGTTGTGTGCCCTAGTGCATTTATTTATGAGTTTATTTCTACCCTTGCTGGAACCTCTTGGTTGTACATGAGCAGCACCTCATCAGATTTCTGCAGCAGTTTATGCAGTTTTGTGCTCCAAATGTATGTAATATTGAACAGGATGCTGGTCCTTGTCTCCAGTTATCTGGGCTTCGTGAGCCCTAGAGCAATCCCTACCCTGCAATTCACAGATTGCATTTTTCTCCTCTTAATATTTTTAACATATGCCTGGTGACCCAGTTCTTCCAATACAACCTTCTGCATTTCTGCTTTTATCCTGAAGATTTAGGAACTTGCTTTGTACAGAGCAGATCAACTTTCTTGTGCCTGTCCGGGAATTTAGGTACCGAAGTGTGAAGATCATTTAGCCGAATTTTTAAACACATATTTGAGCACTTTTCCTCTAATGCCGTTAAGGGAAGGAACCATAGCCTGTTGGCTGAGTGTATGCTCTGCGTGAAAGAGGACTACTAGGTTGAATTCCTGCTGTATGTAATGGGGGGGGGGGGAAGTATTGGAAGGGCTGAAAGAGATACCAGAGAGAGGTTTTGCCAGCTAAATATTGAACTAGATAGTCCAAAGTTCTGACTTGCTATTAGGCGGCTTCATACTTCATACACAAGATTGACTTCTGCTTTGCATGTATTGGATACAAGCATACATATTATCTTACTAATGTTTGAGTCTAGAATAATTGCTTTCATATGCCTCATAAAAATATTCTTCCAACAAGGGAAAGGCGAAGCATTCTGTGCCTGGGCTCTTTAACTGACACCAAAGAGGGTAGATCTGGAGGGAAATTCCTTAGAACTGTGCTGAAATTTCTCTGTCTTTTCTTGTGAATTTGCAAAAGACACATCATGTGGGTTTCAAACCCTCCACCACCCCCCCACATTTTTCTGTTGAAAGATGCACGTGTGTGCTGCCAGATTGTGGAGTAACAAAATTTCCCTAAGGTATTTTCTAAGGAGGTATGTAGGTGATGTCCTGATCCTGTGGTTGAGGCTTCAATCCCTTGGGTTCGTTTTTCGGATAAGGTTCTGCCAGATTTGGTGGCTGCAACAGAATGGAATTGCAAGTCCCTTATGGCTTTTTAAGAGCAGCAGTATTCTCTGCTCGTTGCACTGGGAGGAGGAAACTTGTATGCAGCTTCTCACAAACATGCACACCCTTGGAACATCTTTTGGCATTAATTTTACCTACTCGTATTTGAAATGCTGTTCTACAAACGCACATTCGCATAAAGACACAACACCGATCTAGGCTTTATGGGCTGTAGAGATCTCCTGAATAATGAGATGGAAGGATAGTACCCTCCCCTGCCACTGCTCCCACATTCCCATCACTTAGCCTTCACAGGGGTGGGAGGATACATCTCTCCCGGTATTGTTGGACTGCACCTGCTATCAGCCCAAGTCAGTGGTGAAAGGCTTCCGACCGACATCTGGGCACGGGGCTGTGCTTTGTCCATCTATGTCTGAAGTAGTCCCTCGTACATTATTTAGGCCAGAAATTATATATTTGATGTATTTGAAATATGAATGATGTTTAATTCTTATAGAGCTAATTCTTGAACAGCTAAGATCCTATTTTCTGCTAATAACACACCATTCAGCCAAAATGGCATAATAGATTTTGGATAAATCTTCATGTCCAGTCTTTTGAAACAGACGCCTCTCTTTTTTTAATGTCCCTGATTATTTTGTTACCTTTATTTCAAAATCAAGGAAATGGAAATCAGCTTGATCTCACGGAAAACAGGTCTTATAGTGTACAGACAGAGTATATGAGGGGATTTTTTTCCCCCTAGTAGAAAACAAAATTAAACCCCAGAATTTTTATGTAGATCTTGCCATCATTCAATCATAGTTCTGGGCCCAAGGGCCTCTTTACACCATTATTTTGTCTCTGATTAGCAAACACCATGTAGAGAGAGAGAAAAATGGAGTGATCCAGTCCAATAATTATTCTTTCTCTTCTGTAAAAATAAGAATGATAGATGAGCAACAGTATCAAGATCGTTATCTGTTCATAGATAAAGTCCACATTATCTGAAATAAACAGTATTTATTCTATTATTTTGTATGTTAAGGATGCTTACTCCCTTATGCAGCTTTTACTTTGTTTTTGTGTGCAGGTGTATTTGATTATGATGGTTGCTCTTTGTTGAACAGCAGTATATAACAATGTACTGAACCCATACCCCATATGAATGGGTTGGAATCCCCACTCAGCCATGGAAACTCACTGGGGAAGTGGAATTGGTAAAACCACTCCTTAAATATCTCACTTACTTGAAAGCCCTATTACTACTCAGCCAGATACGTAAACTCCTGAGCCATCCTGTCAGCTAAAGTAAGGGATAAAATAAAGAGAAGATTAAATAAAAACTGAAGAACTATACAGAATAGTTGCAGAATTTTTGATTCCTTCAAAAAAGAAGAAAGAGAAGTGAAGACTTCTCTTAAAGCGCTTGGAAAAAAATAAATCACAAGAGCAGTGGGATAACAATGGAGTTATTTCAAGGTGCAGAGACTGAATCTGTCAAACTCTGAACAAGAATTAGATCTAAAAATATGGAAAACAAAGCAATGGCCCACATGCTAATCCTAAGAGAGATGCAAAATATTGTAGTTACTGTAGCACTACTGCATTAATTTTTAATGCGAGCAAAGTAAAGCTGAAGGTTTTAGAACAAAGACTTTTACCATATGCGGAGCAAGAAAAGCTACTCCAGAGAGGAAGAGGAAGGAGAAAACTTCCAGGGGAACAGAATATTTTTTAATTTTAAAAAAAGTGTTTCAAACAATCATTTTTCTTAGGGACAAACATATACAAATATAGTAAAACTGAATAGCAAATATAGCACCATAAAACATAAAAATCCACAGAACCTCATGTTAGAAGGCTCTTATTAAAATAAATATATTGGTCTTAAAGGTCACACAAGACTTCCTTTCCTTTCCTGTTATCATGAAACATCTTTGAAACCAACATTTTAATTATTTTTGTCAACAGAGCAGTAGAGGATATCCAAATTAGGTGTCATTTTCCAACACCAATATATTTCAAGTACCAATGGGAGCTTTGAATAACTTTTTTGTCGTTGTTTAGTCGTTAAGTCGTGCCCGACTCTTCGTGAATAACTTACATACTACAAATATTAAGGTCAAAAAACCCCACACCTTGGCTTAGCCAAGAAAATGGATTCTGAAACTGGGGCAAAGAACCACCCACAAGAGTGCTTAGTATTGGAACTAAAGTATATTGCTATATACAAGCACTTCTTGTAAATGGCACATCTTCAAGTATACATCAGAATGTAAAGCCTTCAGCATTTACTTGGAATTATAGAAATATAAAGACGGAACTAACCTCATGAACAACAGTTTTCCATCGGCTGTCTACTGCAGTCGTGCTTCTGTGGTAAGCAGTAAGGATGATTGTCTGTGTCATGTCACCTGGGATAAAAATATAAAAGATGGGATTTAGCTTCAGAAATTGTTCTCTACTTTAACCCCACTGCTTATCTAAAGCTATTTGATACTGGAATCTGGCACAAGCAATCTAACTATAAATGGTAAGATCAAGGAGAAGTACTATTGACCTTTGAAGTCATCAGCAGTTATTGTTCATGCTACCATAATTAGACCCTCAAATGGCCCTTTTTAATGCTATTTGAGAATCTGGCCTTGTGAAATAATGGTGTGTATTTCTCACAGCAGTTTGTGAGTTACATATAAGGTTTTTTTCCCCTCTTCAATATGTGAAATTCTTTTTTCCCCCAAGAGAAGATGGAAGAGAGTGGCCATTCTATTTAGTATGGAATAGCGTGGGGCCATACAAGATGGCTTATGGTTTCCATGTAAAGCAGTGCAGTGAAGCAGACGGCATACAGAACTCAAAGATACGAAAGATGTGACTACTTGCAATGAATTTCAAGTTTTGACCCCAATATCATTTTAGCTCATGGATGTTTGCGGATTAGTGGCAACATAGCATAGGAGGCATTTGCAAGGGACAGCAGGAATCTTAAAGCCTAATGCCTTTCCCCATCAGCTCTCAAAACCACCACCCTGAAATCTAGTTGTCTTGCAATCTCTTACTAAAGAGAAATGGGAGGGTGGATCGGTGCAGGAGGGCGTGCAGTACTGCAGGAAGTGGCAAGGAGAAGCAAAATTAAACACCCTTCTCCTGACCGCTTGTTCTCCACTGCAAATGCTCTGGTATATTAACATGACGGAGGGCTGGGTGACCCTCTTTCTGCCTTGCATGTAGTTCTGCAGTGGTAAGGGCGTTCATATTGGCACTTTAACCAAACAATAGCAGAAGCTTTAAAAATTAATAAACCAGAAATAGCAAAATTTGATCTTCATCGCTTCCTAACCATCATCTCTCCATATTTGGTTCAATAAAACGTCTCTATTAAGGGGATATTCTGACAAATAAAGGAGCATAACAGCCCACCAGAAAGAAAGAATACACCCAACATGGCAGTGGTTTCTTCTTTTATGCAGAAAAGACTGCTGTGCTGACTTTTTTTTAAGTCTGACCTTTGCCCTCTTTTGTATTGTTAATGAACAGTAGATCCATTATCTGGAAATATTCCCTCTGAATCCACAACCTGTATTCATATGACATCATCTTGCAATCAGAAGTAATCCATGCCACAATTAACATCTTAACCTTGGAATCATAATCTAAAGTGTGATTTGCAAATGCCTCTGAGCATACAAATGCAGCATTTGTTTACATGTAGTCATAGCTCCTTTTCTAGGGCTGCCACCAATTCCTTTTCTGTGGTGAAACTGAGGTGTATAATACGTTTATTGGAGCACTAAAACATTCTGAAGAGGCTAGCTTTTAAGGTCTGCAGGATTCTTCATCAAGGTGGCCATTGCAGAACGTGGGCAGGAGGAGACGTAAACAACTGATGGAATAATGTAAGTGACAGAGTGCTAGAGACACTTTGTGTTGTTATGCGCCAACAAGTCACATTTAACTTATAACAAATCTAATAGGGCTTTCAAGGTTTATGAGATATTTAAGGAGTCTCTCACAGATACGCCCCTCTGAGCTTCTATGGCTAAGTGGGGATTTCAACCCAGTCTCCTGTGTCCTTGTCTTACGCTCTGTCTGTTACTTACACCACACTGGGCCTCAGAGATAGTTTGGATGGAATCCTGATGGCACCACTCCCCATGTGAAAAGCTGGAGACAATATCAGCCATGGCCTTTTATTTTTAATTAAATGTTTCCCTCTCCCCCCCGCCCCCCAACCAGGGATTTGAGGCTCCCGAAAGATCCCTTTCAACCTGGGGAAGCCTTTGGGGTCTTCAGGATGGGAGGGAAGACTTTAAATGTCTGAAAATTGCCAGGACTGGGAACAGCAGCAGTGATTTATTTATTTTTTTACATTAGAAGCTGCCCTACCACCACTCTCCTCAGGATCCCCAATCTTCCCCTGGGTTGAAAGGGAACCTTAGGAAACCTTAGAATTGAGGAGTGGAGGGAATTTTTAATTAAAAACAAAAGGCCATGGCTGATGACATCATCAATCTTGCTGTGCCAACAGGATTCTGGCTACTGTAGCCTTTAGCAGTCAAAGCAAATAAATTAATATGGAACTGTTAAAGTAACCTATGGCTACTATATGAATTAGTAACCTTCAGAAGAACTTTTCATTAACAACCCTGATCTGATCTTGCAAACTCAAGGCTTCTAATGAGAATTCAGGCTTGATTTGATCTAGTACCTGCTTATTTGCCTTTCTGGCTATCCATGGTATCTGTAAAACATTCCTCCAACACCACATTCTGAATGAATTGATCTATTTCCTGACAGCTTTCTTCACTGTCCAACTTTCTTATCCATACAGAGCACCTGGAAATCCATAGTATGGAGGGTCTTGGTCTCCAGTGGCTCATCCTTGCTTATTCTTGGCCACCTTGGAAGATTCATTCTCTGCCCAGCAATTGCTGGCAAAATGTATACTAGGTTTCCAGCACTTCGTAATACAGTGGTGCCTCGCTAGACAATGTTAATCCGTTCCGCGGAAATCGCTGTCTTGCGAAAACATCGTCTAGCGAAGCACGTTTTCCCATTGGAATGCATTGAAATCTCTTCAATGCGTTCCAACGGAAAAGTCGTCGTCTTGCGAAGATCGTCCATAGGGAAACCTCGTCTAGCGAGCGCGGGTCCCCGTTGGAATGCACTGACAGCTTTTGACCGCTAGTCAATGCATTCCAATGGGGAAACCTCGTCGTCTAGCGAAAATCGCCCATAGGAGACCATCGTTTTGCGAAGCGCAGTAGCGATCGCAAAAAGCCATCGTCTAGCGATTTCCTCGTCCTGCGAGGCAATCGTCTAGCGAGGCACCACTGTATTGTGTAGTAATCTGTGTTTTGCATGATATAAATAGAACAATTAGCTGTTCCCATTCTATAATCCATTGTCTAGCTTCCTATATTAGTTTCTTGTCCATATATTCAACACCATGAAGTGTCCAAGTTCAGACATTTTAAGTCTATATATTGCAGCAAGATCTATCTCATGCTTGTTATGCCGTAGACCTACATGTTCAACACAGTTCCTTTTTTGTAACAAATTCTCCTGCACCTTAAGGTGCTGCTGCTGCTTCATCTTCATCAAACCCAGTTCTTTTTTTTTGCTGCTTTTCCCCTTCTGCATGTTAGCCTCACAAACTTGGTCATGGAGTACATCTCCCATACCTCTGTAGCACTTAAGCTGTTAGCACTAAAACTAAAACTCCCATTCAACTCTCTCTCTCTCTCTCTCTCTTCAAAAGCAACAGTCATTTGGACATACTTTCCCTGAAACGTTTCTGGCCTAATGTATGCTAACTTGGCTACCCATGAAAAATGTTCTGTACAATGATGGTAGGAATTTAAGCTTCAGTTTAAAATAGCCTTCTTCAATCCAGTGCTCTCTAGATATGTTGGACTATATTTTCCCATGAGTCTTTGGGCTATGATAGGGGGATTGTGGGAATTATAGCCCAATATATCTGGAAGGTACCAGGTTTAAGGAAATAACTAGGAAACATGGGAGGGGAGCATACGTCATGCTGTTCTTTTCCTCATTGCCACCACTGCCCCCTCTTTCTGAATTCAAGCTGTAGGTGAATTTGGCGGGCTTATAATGTCAAGAGGATTCTCCAGGTCTTGAAACTCATAATTTTCAACTTTTTTCTCTGAAGACCAAGTTGCTCGTATCAGAAACACAGCATGGGGAGGCAGGAATCATCATTAGTCATTAGTGTGCTGTGGATACTTTTTGGCAGGTGTGCATGACATTTTTGTAGTTGCATTCTGGCGACCACTTCTAGTCAAGGAGTATATCCTGCAAGCTGTGGGGGGGAAATGCATCTTTCCAGCAGAAATGTGGTTGCTGCAGTTTGAGGGCTGACAAATGAAATGCATTTGAAACAGAAATATTTCCTTGAAGAAAGATCTAGGGATTCAGCAGGGCATTTCTTGCTTGTTACCTTGATAATCTGGGAGTGCTTCTCCACCCTTGATGTCTCATTTCAGCTGTGATCATAGCCAGGCTGGAAAGGAAGAGACATAAGCACCTAAATGTTTGGAACACACATTTCCAAACTTGACATTTGAGGGGCAAGGAAGTGACTGTTTGTATACTTGACCCAATCTCAAGCAAATGTAAATACTGTATGTCCTTCATAACAATTTGCCAAGCGATGTCTTCTCAATTAATTGCTCTTAAATCTCAGTGCTTTCCTTGTCACTCTTTTTAAAGAGGAATACCTGTTGGGTGATAGATTCTGACATTTTATTTGTACCAATAGACCTGTTAGAACAGGCCTGACATCGGTAATACAGCATCTTGCTTACAACAGGGCTCAGCCAAATATTTATGGAACACCCTCAAGACTGGCAGTGTGACAATAGCCTTCCTCTGTTGCTGGCTCCCCCTGCAGCTCTTCTTGACAGAGAAAGAATGAAAGACAGAGATAGAGACACTGCCCCTGAACAGGGAAGTTCTGTTTAATCAATATAGCTTACTACTGTTGATAACTTTCTTGTGGATTTTTGCAACCCAGAGGTGGCCAAAGTGGTGTCCTCTGGGTGACTACATTTGGACCCACATTTTTAGCATTCCACACCATTGGCTATGCTGACAATGGCTGATGGAATTGGCTATGCAATACTTTACCCACCCCAGGCCTATCTTGAGCCAGGAAAAGTTACCTTTATGGATTATGACTCCCAGATGCTCCGGCTGTGTTGGCTAGGAGATCGTGGGAGTGGTAGGCCAAAAAGATAACTTTTCCCAGACTGTTTAAAGGTTCCCCTTGACAATATGTCCAGTCATGTCCGACTCTAGGCGGCGGTGCTCATCTCCGTTTCCAACCCATAGAGCTAGCGTTTGTCCGCAGACAATCCTCCGTGGTCACATGGCCAGCGTGACTAGACACGGAACGCCGTTTACCTTCCCACCGAGGTGGTACCTATTTATCTACTTGCATTTTTGCATTTTGCATGCTTTCGAACCGCTAGGTTCGAAACCCCTCTTAAAAATAACTAAGCTAGGGGGCATCACTGCCCCAAGTTAGGGGATTAGTGATGTGCTGTGCGATGAAGCATTTTTATTGTTTGTTTGTTTGTTTATGCATGCCCTGCCGTTCTCCTTAAAAGGACCCAAGGCGGCTTACAACAATTGAAATTACAATATTTAAAAACTAAACACTGAGTATACAAATATTTAAAAAGAATTAAACAAGTATTATATTAAAATGGTCAATAAAAACACATTGAAAACAACAGAGCACAAAAAGCCATTTAAAAAAACCCTCTCAGGCTGCCAGTCACTCAGGAGAAGCCTGCTTGAAGAGAAAGGTCTTTGCCTGCTTGCGGAAGGACAGCAAAGATGGGGCCAGTCTGGCCTCCAGTGGGAGGGAGTTCCAAAGTCTGGGAACAGCAACAGAGAAGGCTCTCTCCCGTGTCCCCAACAAACACACCAGTGAGGATGGTAGAACCAAGAAAAAGGCCTCCCCTGATGATCTTAATGCCCAATCAGGCTCATAATGGGGGACAGCATACTTGAGATAGCTTTCTAGGTTATAACCAGCACTTTGAATTGTGCCCAGAAACGGATCGGGAGCCAGTGGAGCTGCTGTAACAGGGGGGGTTATATGCTCCCTTTTGTCTGTAGTGGATAACTTGCCAGTCACCTAGTGGCCCAAAGTTCTAGCATTTTGGGGAAGGGAGAGGAAAAGTAACACATATTGCCTTCTTTCACGCTGTGCATATTTTTTAAAAAGAAACTCTCCCTCATATCCTTCCTCCATCTATGATCCCAGTCATCTTTTTTATTAGAATGAAAGTCCATCCCCTGACCCCCTGGCTTTTCCTTGTGCAGAATATATTTCACCCTCTGGCTCATCTGAGCCATCCTTTTCTGTTTCTTTTCCTGCCATGGCTCAGATAATGTCTATCTCTGCAGTCGGTTTTTTATGCCTGTAGTAGGTTCCTTTATTTTACTGACTAAAAGGAATTTGGGATTACTGAACAGGATGAGAACAGATTTAATCTTTTCTTTTTCTTCCACAAGACTTGGCATTCCCACAGGAAATCAACAAGAGTATTCTCAAAACAAGCTTCCCCCTTTCCCTCCCCTCTCACTGTCTCCTAATTAACAAATTGTTAAAGCAAGAGCAAGTACCATTGTAGATTCTGCAGTGACCTTATGGTATATGAAGTGTCCATTTCCCTCCCTCCTCTTCTGTTGTGGAGTTATTCTAGCCTCAAGCCAGTTACATCCCTTCTAAAAGCAGAGGCTCTCTGGTTCCCACAGAGTGGTTCAAAGAATGACTCATATTCCTTATGTTAATTGTTCAGTTCTCAAAATATAGCACTTACGGGGTGTGGCTGCAAGGGGAGAATCTACTGTACTTATTGGGCATGTTGAGATGTGTTTCACATATACCTCATTCTCTCCTTTTGTCTTTTTCAAAGCTTTAACCCTTTTCAGTCCCTTCTTGAAGGGGCAGACATTTTAAAGGAGAACAAACACCCAGATGTGCATTAACTTTAACACACTAACACTTGGAGTGTTAAGGGCTGGTTTCAAAACAGGTTGGTTACCAGTTCAGTAAAGTGTGTCTTTCACAAATTGGTGTCTTCTAGTTCTGGTGGACTACAACTCTCATCATCCGTTCATGTCACCTGGTGGTTATGGGAATTGTAGTCCAACACGTCTAAAAGGCTGATGTAGTCCTTTAAGATCTTTATACATGGGAACACCAGATGTGACATAGCAGATCCAACTAGTTTTTGTTTCTTTGTTTTGTTTTGTTTTCCACTCTTAACACAGGCGTGAGGGAGATCACCTCCATATTGTTATTGGAACAAAGGTAGAGGGGTGGTGCTTAATCTCTTTCCTGCAAGTTATGTTTCCAATTTTTTTTCCTTTACAGAGGGGAAAGGATAAGTTGGTGGAACATCTTGTCCTTCCTTAGGCAGAAAGGTAGTTTGGGCATGGAAGTGATTTACTTAAAAACAAACCAACCTGAAAGGGTCAAGCATTTCCACCTTCCCACTGTTGCAATCAAATCCAAAGCCCTCTGTGCCCCTATATTAAAATATGTTTTAAAATAATAACTGACTGATAATTGGGTGTTTCTGCTGTATCATGTCTAAATTTAGTCTTTATCAGAAGTAGCCTTTGGATTGAATAGGAGACTCCCTTGCTGTATCAAGCTGCTTTTGAACAGCCTGTTTCTAAATGGAGAGGGTATGGATGTGCCTTACTAGTCTGTGGGGGGGTGTGTGTGTGTGTGACTCGTCTTACTGAACGCTCCTCCATAAAGAAAACTATACAGCAGTCAGAAAATGAGACAGAGTCCTTCTCCATGACATCCTGATTTTCTGTTCCCAAGTGAGTGGTTTTCCTGTATAAAGTGCCATTCAGACATGTGAGCTGCCTTTCCCCAGCAGCCTGAAGTAGGGTGATCTTGAAGCAGGTTGGCCACCTGAAGGAAAACCAGGCCAACATCCCATCAGTTTCAAGAGCAGTTTGCCATGTGGCACAGCTGCTGTTTCACAAATGTGCCCACCCTCCTCTTCCTGACAGGTATGCGGACCTAATTGCATAGTTACTTGCATTCCAGGAACTGATTTTCATGTACTGGCAAACGTCAGGAACAGATCCTTGAAGTGAAACCTTTACTCTTTCTAAATCTGTTGATGTGTGTGTTGCCTTGGGTTTTTGTATTTGTTATTGCCTTGGGATAGCAAAATATGCTGCACTTCCATTGTCTTGGAGCATTGGTCTACTCAGTCCTGCTCAGCAGTGGTGGAGGCATGAATGAAACAGTACCTGGTATTTCAGATTGTTCTGTATCAAGCATCCTTGGAGTGTTCAGAGGTGGGAAAAGAGACTGGAAAGTTATTTTTAATAAGATGGATACAGTGACATGCTGGGACTCCGTAACTGCCCAGTGGTAGGTTAATGCACAGGTCTCTAGAGCATCATACTACAGCTGTTGTTCAATTATGGATGGCCTCAACCTGTCATCTTAGATTCAGTCTTCTTAAAAATAACACTGCAGACTCTGGATACAGGAGAACAGCACAGAGCCAAGAATATATAATTAGTGGGGATGAGGGTAATATTTACAGCTGCATTTAGATAGGGTATGGATGTACCTTACCAGTCTTACCAGCATTATATTCTGCAACCATTGGGGTGTGGGCGTATTTCACATAAAGTTGTCTTATTGTGTCTCTTACAGTAAATATGGACAATCGTGAGCATTCTTCAGAGAAATGGGATGGGGACCATGGTGTCATTAAATCTTTTTAACAGTAACTGACAAAGCACACTGCTGTCTGCTGCAGAGATTCTTGGCATTTGTCACAGTTTGAGCCACAGAGACATGCGTATTTGCCAACAGTTTCTTCATATGGCTTGGGATCCAGTCTATTGTCTTTGTTTGCTTGTGGTTCTGTTTAATGACTGAAAAATGTACAGCAGAAGATGATTCCAGGAGAGGCCCCCTCTGGGTTTTACACGATTGAATACTTTTCCGATGTGTTCCCCTTTATCTGAGAAAGCAGAAGTCCTATTAAAGAACACCTATATTTTGCAACACTGGGATAACTGCATTGTTGATGGATCATGCTTTTAAAATATATGTTATCTTTTGGGATAGAAAGAGAACCTGCCTCCTGGGACATCAACATACTTTGGAGAATCTGCTGAGGATGGAAAGTGCAAGACTTCTCTCACTCAACAGAAAAAGCAAGACATCCTGAAAAAGATGTAAGCATTCCCACCATGCACACATGCATGCACACATACAAATATACACAGAATTGTATTTTTATAACTGGGAATACAAATCTTCATAACATCATGGTTCCAGCAGAGCACTAACAGGCAATGTTGCCTCTTAGTTCCCACCATGAGACGTGTACATGAGTGTTTGGGGTGAAGTTAACATTTCATAAAATCAACTGTCTCGAAATAACAAAAGATCAGTTGGAGCCTGCTGGAGGAAGGAGTAAGAGGAGCGTTCTAAAAATCTCATAGTTAAATGACTGGAGAGAGAGAGAATTGATTTCCAAGGAGAAAAGCCTATCCTTAAGCATTTTCTATTCATCTAGTTCTCTTGGCTAGAAGAAGGTGGGGTGGCAAGAGCTGAGCAGAACAATTGCTGTGAGAAGTGGAGAACTGCCAGAGCAATCATGGGGACAGAGAGACTCCATTTCTGATGGCCAAGCCTGCTTCAGATACTGTATAGAAGATGGCCAGTTCTTCTCCATACCTGAAATAATTATCTCAGGTGGTGGTGGTGAGTTTGGCTTTCTAAAACTGGTGAAAGGCAGTATCCCACCTCCCTTTCCTTCCTTCTCATGATTCCTTAAGTCTCAGTGGCAACCTGTGATACTCCAGTTCTTAAAAATTCCATTATTTTTGCCAGCATTAGCTAGTGGTGAGGGATGATGGGAAATCCAGTTCAATAACATCTGTGGGAGAATATGTTGCCCGCCCACCCCTGAACTAATGACAAGATGAGCTAGAGAGGAAGGAATCATTTAAAATGTGAGTTTTCTTTCTTCTTTCTGTCTTCTGAACACTAAGAGGTCTTCATTTAATTGTAAATAATCAGTTTTATTAAATGTTAACCTTGCCCAGACATTCATGTACTTGTGAAAGGAGGGGTAGAGTGGGATGAGCAAAGATAGTACATCAATATGGAAGAAGAGTATCAAGAATCATGAAGGAAACCTAGCAGCATTTTTCTATAGCTGGAGGTTTACTTTTTTCAGCTGTACCTAAATGGAAGATCATAAGGACAGTAGGAAGCGTTTGCAGTTCATGCCACCGAACCAGTGGTTCGTGCTGGTTCGTTTCTCGGCCAAACAGGTGTTCGGTGGTTCCCATCCCAGCTTCCTCTGGCAGGTGCCCACTCAGAGGCAGTGCCCAGAGGAGGTGGGGCAGGGAAGCTGGGGTGCTGCCTCTGAGTGGGCATCCACCAGAGGAGGTGGCACAAACCACTGGTTCAGTGATTCATGCCCGTCTCTATGTGATCCATCTTAGTTCTTGTTCCAAAGGCTTGTGCCCAAACCAAATCAAACACTCCATTGCTACTGAAAATGCAGAGTATAGCCACCCGAGAGCAAACACATAGGGGTGTGTGTGCTGTCCTGGGTCCACTTCAAGTTTTGAGCTATAGTGAAAATTAATCTGACTCCTTGCTGGTTTTTGTTCTGGGAATCTACCATTGGCCCTTCCAGCCATGCAGAGGGTCTCAGTTTGTAAACCGGGGGGGGGGGGGGGTTACAACAGATGCATTGTTTCAGAACTTAAAGTACAAAACCACAAAGACCAGTGGAAAAAAATCAGAAAAGGTGACAGAATAGAAACTTGTTCCACTAACAAATGTTGATCACTGATACTCTGAACTTCTCATTCCTCTTCCTCCTTGTGGCTTCTCAGATCCTGGGATATTTGGGAATTAGATAAATTTCCAAGGGATAGAATAGAGGCCAGTATGTGAACTTTCTGCTAACTGCAGAAACTATTCTAGAATGATGGCTGTATTTAGCTGTTGTAGCAAATATAACAAAAGAGTGCCCTTGGGACCTTGAACACTAACACATTCATTATGGTATAAACCAGAGTTCCTGTCCCATGCAAACTTTTGCCAACCTGCAAACCAGAGCTCCTGTTCAATGCAAAACCTTATAGGGTTGCAAACTAGAGCTTGTTTCACAGCAAAATTTTCCTTGATTTTAAATAGCTTAGAATTGCTCCTTATCTCTGATCACTGATCAGAGAAAATGACAGGAAACTTCTGTGGGTTAGTCCCCGGATCTCCCATGCTGAACACCTTTGCAGACCAGAAAGCTTATGCCACAATAAATTTGTTAGCCTTTAATATGTGGCAAGACCCTCTGTTCTTGCAGCAGAAAGTATTTTTAGTTTGATTAGAATTTCAGTCTCTGTTACACTGCATACTTTGCACAAAAGACTTAATATCCGTAGCTGTTTTTAAAGCTGTTGATACAGTTCTAATAAGATTCGGATCACTCTCCTCTTGATTAAATCTGTGCTTAGCTATCTTAGATTCTTTAAAGTTCAGCTGTATGATTGATTGATTGATTGATTGATTGATTGATTGATTGATTGATTGAACATTTCACCTTTTGCACAATTAGGGATGCTCAAGGCAACTTATAATATTGTAGAGGAATTAATAGAGATGCCAAATATTAAAGATTATGTGAGACACATCACTCTGTTAAAGATACTATTAAAACAATTCAAAAGCAAAACCAGCAAAAAGTACATGCACAAATCAAAAAGAGATTTAAAGGAGAAAAGAGCAGCATCCCCTGTTAAAAACTCTGTCTACAGCGTGAGCCAAAAGCTTGACTGCAGAGAAAGGTCTTTGTCTGCTGGTGGTGGAAGGAGCAGGACAAGGGACTTATCCTAGCCTCATGTAGATAAGAGTTTCACAACCAGGGAGCAGCCACTGAAAAGATCCTGTCTCTAGTATAGACCAAACATGCCCGTGAACACAGTGGGATTAACAGAAGGGACTCCCTCAAAGATTCTAAAATGGAGGATGACTTATACTCAGAGATGCAGTCCTTCAAATAGCCTGGACCCAGGTTCTATAGGTCATAAGCAGCATTTTGAATTGGGCCCAACAGCAGATTGGCAGCCAGTGGAACTGATGTAACAGGGGAGGCATATCTTCTGTGTAACCAGCTCCAATAAACAGACTGAATGGTATTGCTGAAAGAGAGCTGAGGCCACATTACCTTTCCTTTTCTACTAGTGCCGACTGCAAGATAATTTGACTCATTGACTATGTGCCTCCTTAGCTATGTAAGTGAATATCTCTGACACCAGTCTTGGCTTAAAATGATAAATAAATCTAAAATATCCTTGAGGCTAATTAGAGCATATTATAGTCTACAGCAGCTTTCCCCATCCTACTGCCCTCCAGATGTGATCAACTCTTTCTATCACCCGATTCTTTAGGTAAAGGTAAAGCTTCCCCTTGACATTTAGTCCAGTCGTGTCCAACTCTAGGGGGCGGTGCTCATCCCCGTTTCCAAGCCATAGAGCCAGCGTTTGTCCGAAGACAGTTTCCGTGGTCACGTGGCCAGCGCGACTAGACACGGAACGCTGTTACCTTCCCACCGAGGTGGTCCCTATTTATCTACTCACATTTACATGCTTTCGAATTCTTTAGCCATGCTGATTAGGAATAATGGAAGCTCTGGTAGGTGCCAGCCCAGGCTGGGCTGCTTTATTTAACAAAACGGGGCCACAATAAGTCAAATACCCAGTAATTCACTTTGGACCACCTTCTGGAACCTTGCTTAGCATTGTATAAACATCACATTTGTACCCTTCACTACAGGAAGGATACATATAAAATAAGACCTGAATGGAGGGAATAGAAATAAAGTAGAAGGAAATGCACATTGTTTCCTAGTCCTCCCTGGTTTTCAAGCTTGCTTGTTTCTCAGAGGTCAGGCAGAGTATCCTTATGTGAGAATGCAATGTGCATCCGGCATGCACTTACACTGCCTCTGCCCATTCAGTGGGAGGGAGCTGATCGGTTGACCAGTCTGTGCACATGGATGCTTGTATAGATCCGTCCCCATTATTGTACAGGAAAAGAAATCTAGTATGTGTATCAAAGCAATTGAATTTCTTTACCCTGATAATAAATGGGGACTGAGCTGTACGAGGATTCACGTACACAGATCAATCCGTCATCACCCGCCCACTGAATAGACAGAGGTAGCTCAAGCACATGCACAGCACACACCACATTTTCAAGTGTATGTATCAAAGCAACTGAGTGCCAGTGTGGTGTAATGGATAGAATGATGCACGGGGACCCAGAGGCCTAGTTTCAAATCCCTGCTCAGCCATAGAAACTCACTCAGGGAGGGGTGGCGGTGGTAAAATCGCAGGTTAAGTATCTCATATACCTTGAAAACCCAATTAGAGTCACCATAAGTTGGAAGTGATTTGATGGCATGCAACGACAAAGTCCAAACAACTATATATTTAATATAAATATGTATCTGCCAAAAGGTTTGCACTCTGCTTTTCAGTCCAGAAATCAACAAATTCACTAAAGATCAAGTCATATGTAGGTCAAACTGAAAGAAAAAACAATGAGTAAATAGTGAAAACAACCATCACAGACCCATATACATGAAGAAAAATATAACAAAAATTGCAGATTATATCCCATGGTGACAGAAAATAAAGTTTTAAGAAAATAATCAGCCAGGTAATTGGTGAAAAATCTTTCTGAAAGAGAAACATTCTGTTCTAATGACAATAGCAGTGGGGAGAAATGAATAATGCCTGATAGAAACTAATGAGCTGAGCTGTGAAAAGTTTGGATCCTGGAACCAGTATTATAGATAATCTTGAGATGAGCCAATTGTCTCATTTAGTGCCTTAATTTTATAGATCCTTAAAGTATATTGTAAGCCAGGTGAAGCTTCATGTAGTTAACTCCTTCATAATTAAGTTTAGGTATCTGGAGGCAGAGAATGGGAGTTCAATTCCCCATTGTGCCTCCTGAAGAGAAAAGCCAGCCTGTGTGGCCTTGGGCAAGCTGCACAGTCCCATGCCACCCCCAGAAGAAGGGAATGGTAAACCACTTCTGAGTACTCTCTACCTAGAAAACTATGGAAAGGGTTGCCATAAGGCAGAATCAACTGAATGGCAAGCAAAAAAGAAAGAAAAAAGCCTTTCGACCTAGAGATCAAGTTTGTAGTTGTAGTGTGACAAGTCTTCACCAAACTGGTGTCCTTCAACTGCATTGGACTTCTGTGTGCCAAAATGTAGGTACAAATTTATTTTGGTTAGGAATAATGGAGCTTGTAGTCAAACACATTGGCAGAGAACTGGAATGGGGAAGCTGATTGTGTTCATGACCATGCCATGCAATACAAACAAGCTAAGTATAATCAAGTGTCTCAGTTCTGACTAAAAATTGCCCACCCCACTAGGCTGGAAAGAGTCTAACTCTCTGTGCACATCTGTATTTATCTTCAGTATATAGAAGCATTTCAAAAACAATATATATTGTGGATTATAGCATCTTTTATGGACATAATCTCATTCTGCCATGTTTGTTTAAATTTGAATCCTGGGACGACCCAGTCAGTAAGTAATCACACACAGAAAATGATGATGGTTAATGTTCTGTAGAGTAAAAGTATTGTCTCTTGCTGAGATAATAAGCAGGTTTATCTCTTGCAGAAGTGGAGACTTCTAGTGCCTTCTCAGAGTTCATAGAAAGGAAGAAATGGAGCTGTCCTGAGATCTACATTATGAAAGGAAACCTTTCAAAATAATGTCAGTGTCTGTCTGTCTGACTGACTGTCTGTCTGTCTGTCTATCAGAGTGAAGAGGACAACAATCAAAAAATCTAATGAGATCAAAGCCCAGCCCAGCAAGGACACCATCGATGTATATCTTGGCTTACTGTGCTCAGACAGCGAGTAGGAAGAATGCGTTCCAGGCTCCTTCTGATGCTTCATCTGAAGCAAATCGTAGGCATCTGGCACAGCCAACAGACTGCGTAAATACAGCTGAGAGCAGCTTGAGGCTTCCTGTTTCAGAACGGGACTGCAATACGAACTGGAGACAGACAAACCCTACTAGCAGCCAGCACAAACTTCATTTTGCGGCATGGTTAGACATGACTTCTACGCAGGAACCCTGGTGGTGCTGTGAGTCAGCACGACCACATCCAAACCAAAGTCAAAGGGTGACTGAAAATGCATGGAGTGCTGTTCTACGCATGCAAGAACAGGAGGAGTTAGAGAGCCTCTGAGGCAGGATCACTCATTTCCCAGACAAGCAGCCGGGCTCATTGTTTGGAGCCATCTTTTGGAGATGTCCCCCACCAAATCCCACATTGTTTTTAAGTGAGGCTTGGCAGGATCCATGTCTGATGGAAGAGTTGCTTACTTGAAGAAAAACCTCCTCCTGGGACATGTATTTATGAGAAACACTGCAGCTGTTGTGCAGACAAACCCAAACCAGCCGCAGCCACCAAAGAGTAACCCTTAATGTTTCTTTCCCCCTTTAAGCTAAGCAGAGAGAGAGAGAGAGAGAGAGAGAGAGAGCACAATTCAAAATGTGGGGGAAAGGAAGGAGAGAGAATAGGGGAAGAGGCAGCAAAAAAAAAAAACAGCCACAAGAAATGGTTGCCAAGATTTAAAGCTATCAGAAGAAATGTATCCTTTTAGTACATACAGGCAGGTCCTGAAATTGTTTGCTCTAGAGTTGTACCTGTCATGTCTGATACCTCTGTTCAGCAGGTGACTGGGGAATGGCTGATGCAAAAGTGTTTCTTCATCATACTGAAAATCTTTTCTATGCTTTTATTTGTTTACCTCACTACAGCCCAGTATATCGTAATGGAGAAGGAAGCTGGGGGTTATATAATCTTCCCTAATTTTCTTAGGTTTGTTTTTTTTATTGTACACTTTTTCTTGGGTGAAACAAATTTAGAAGAAATAGAGTGGGTGCAATAGGATATATCGCTATAAATAGCAGGCTGAGAAGCAAAACAGCGAAACGAAGAGAATGAAATCGAACTGCATTTGTGCCTCAAATCTGCTTAAATTGACTTGGAGATGTATGTACATTATGGGATTATTATAACCTTTGTCATTTACTTGACTCATTTTTCTCTTCCTACTCTGCTGCAATAAATGTTTATGAGGAAATAAAACTGCATCAAAATTGCTTTAACGAGGCTTAGAATCAAAATGGTCACAACTAGTCAGTGCAATTGATTGTGGAAATAATATACCTCTTTTTTTCCTTTTTTACATACACATTTAACTCCTACCCTTCCCTGAAGCAGCTCAGTGCAGTGACTTTTTTGCCATTTTGTCCTCACAACAAATCTATACGATTTGTCCTCTAAAAGTATGTTGGGCCATAGGTCACCCAGTGAGTTTTGTGGCAAGTAGAAATTCAAATCCACATCTTCAGAGTCAAGTCCAATATTCTTACCATTCTACCATCCTAGGTATGTCACCTGATCTACCCAAGGGTACTGATCTTTTAATTACTATTATTAAGAGATTGTTTTAATTGGTTTTAACATGGTGTTTCAACATAATTTTGTGGTTGTCTTGGTTTTGAGATTGTCTTCAGTGTTTTCTGCAAAAGGCAACAAGCTTACGCATAATAAAAAAAAGTGGGTAGGGGTGAGATTTTTGGATTTTTAGGATGACAGATACCATAATTCTCCATTCTGGGAGTTCTGCCTAACTTACAGACACCTGACAAAACCTAAATGTGATGCATCTGGGAGAAAGGCTTAAACTGAAGGCTTAGCTAGGCCAAGCTCTGTCCATACTTCCTACTCAGAAAAAAAAAAATCTCCCAGCTAGCATTGGGGCAGGAACTGGAAGCTATTCATGTCTTGAAGAAGTGGTCTGTAATCCACAAAAGTTCAGACTGACTAAAATCCTGTATGTATGTACACCACATAAGTTTGATGACATTATTAGCAGCAGTGATTTTCTGGAAATTAAAGACTTCAGAGTTCTGTCACAAAGGTCCTGAAGCTCCCATGCAAAGGTCCAGGACTTCTCAAAGGTCCTGAAGCACTTTTCACAATTGAGAAGCCATAGAGATGAAGGGTGGAATCGAAGGGAGATGTCTTTATCCAAAATTACTACCACCAAGGGCGACTTTACAGTAGCCTTGGGACGTTTAGGACAAAAGTCGGAAGTATTTAATTTCTAGAACACTGCTGCTACTGATGCCGTCAGCCTTGCACAGCATAAGTTACACCAACAGGATTTCAGTCAGTGAAATACATGTGTTAGTCTTGAAGGTGCCACAGCACTGTTTCTGTTTTGTTTTGTTGCTGGAACAAAAATCAGCATGGCAACCTCTAAAAAATAGCTATTATTAAGTGTGGTTGTTCCATCATTAAAGGAATTAAATGGCGCAGCTACTATTTGTTGAATCGATGGTTCCCAACCTTGTCGCCCCAAGTGTTGTACAACCACAGCTCCCATCACCTTTGATTGTGGACCACAAAAGCTAAGAATGATAAGAGTGGAGATTCAACATCTGGGGAACCAAGACTGAAAACATTTGTCCTCAGTGGCAATTTCTGATTTACTTTTAAAAGGAGTTATTTTGTTTTTATTTTATTTACAATTGGTAGTTATTTATAATTGTTAATACGTCCTACCAGGTTTCAGCTGTGTAGATTAACAAAGGCTGAAGCAACTCAAATAAGCTTGAACGTAGAAGCTGTGTTGACAGTTGTTTCATTCTAATTAACTTTAAATCTGCACCAACCTCTTCTTTTCCATGTGCATACCTGCATGTTTCCCCCCATGTGGCAAACAGCTCCTTTGGAAACTGATTTCAAAGTGAGAAGAGACGCTACTCCCCCCCCCCCCCATCACAGTCCTGATCAAAACCAAGAATTGGTGGGGTGTCCATACTCCATTTTTAAAATTCAACAAAGAGCCAGTCATGGTTTGGCCAGCTTCTTGTCTGGATTGACTCTATATTCCAACAAAGAATTTCCTTTATTGCAAAGTTAAATCAGCATGTGTTGACTTGAGGATGAGAAATTCCCCTACTCCTTCTTTTAAATTCCTTTTTGTCTGGCAAAAGATTCTCTGGGAATCAATTCGCCCAGTTTGTCAAGACTCAATGACAAGATTGTTTTATGACCTCCAGCATGTTTGAGCAAGCAGGGCTCAAACAACCCAGCATTTGACTGTTGTATACTTCAAGTCCTTTTCTGGCCTAGGATGAGAGGGAAACCCTGCTCAGCTGATACAGAAGGGAAATATATGGCCATATATGTCACAGGCTCATAGAACTCTTGAGCTGAGAGACCCTAAGAGTATTTTAGTCCAATCACCTACCATTGTAGGAATACACAGTTAAAACATCATTCTAGATATATTTCTAGCCTGGATCTACGATTCAGAGGTATAATTAAATCTTTTTTCTGAGGGGAAAACATCCATTCAATCATGCTTCACCTTAATTGAACAGGATGAACTGCAGAATATTCAGCAAATCTTTTTCATCATAACTTATCTATAAATAAGCAGTGTGGGCCTGTACCCTTCTTCTTTGACTTCTCACTGTGTTCAGTGTTTTCAGCTTACACCCAGGTAAGTGTGGATAGGATCCCAACATTCATCATTAGCATTGTCTCTAAAAACATTTTGTATTGCACCATATCTGTTTCTCTATATATGTTAATAATTATTCTAACAATAATGTATTATTCAGTCAGGACAAAACACTGGCATCCTAGAATTTAAACATTGACCCTTCTAGAAGGCAGTAACTGGCCTACAATTGCCCCTTTAAACATAGGGAATGGGGCTCTGAGGGTCTCGGGTCAGTTATTCTACATGACACTGGAAGAGATGAGAAGGTCAGTTCCTGTTTGTGGGTATGTTTGGAAAATCCAGTTATAATTTGGGGGAAATAATCTGATTTTTGGCTAGCAAAACGCTAGGTAACAAAGGATTTCATTTTCACCTTCCACACCTTGTTTTAGAGATGTGTGCATGCAATGCTGAGATTCATGGAGATAACTCCTTTTTTTTCTACAGGAACAGACTGAAAGTTACAGGTTTTCAGCAGGATTTCAGCCGTTATGTAAAATATGTGGAATCCTCCTTACATTGTGTTTTACAAAGTAATGACAGCAGATCTAGCTTTACTATTAAATGAAAAGTTTTCCATGTAGGTGTCTCCTTGGTCCCTCCAGTCAAAATTCATTTTCAGATTCTGAGGTCTGATCTCTACATTTGCCAAAATCTAATTGGTCCTAGGAATTTCTGTCACTAATAGAGGATTCTCCCCCCCTGCTCTCATTTCCAGTTTTATTCACAATTTAGACCAGGGGTCTCCAAACTTTTTACATGGAGGGCCACATAATATATTTTTGATATTTTCAAGAGCTGAAGGAACGTGCGCGCTCCCTCCCACCTGCACACACTCCCACCTGTACGCATGCACTCCCACACGTATGCACTCCCACAAGCAAAGATGGGCCAGATAAAAAGGCCAGGTGGGCCGGATGTGACCCGCGGACTGTACTTTGGAGTCCCATGATTTAGACAAATGATTTTACATAACATTATTCAAGAAGTTAAACTAAGGGTGGGCAACCTACAGTCCTCCAGTTTTAGTGTGTATCTCCCATCATCTTTCACCAACAGCCATGCTGGTTAGCTATGTTGGGAATATCCGCTGGAAGGCCACATTGCCCAGTCCCATTATAAATCATCACTCATGCTTCACCATGTCAGTTCTTATTATTTTCTGAACCTGTTTCCTTGCTATGAACCCTGAGGTGGCAAAATAAAAACAAGCATACAAGTTACTTTAGATTAGTGGCCAATCTAGTACATTTAAAATAAATAGTAAATATTTATTTTCAACATAATAAAGGGACAAACAGGCACAAGTATTAATTAAGAATTGGAAATGAAGTGGAGATTCTTTGGATTGAGACAGGAATGAAATGCCCTCTCTTCCCTTTGCAGAATGATTTAGAAATGGCCTCCAGACCACAAAATATGCTTTGAATTTATCCCATTTTTCATGAATAACCTTCCCCTCATTGCCACATTGCAGCTGCACACGCTTTGTCTGGACTGAGTCTGTTCTATTGTTTTTCTTCTCACAGTAGGTTCTAGCTATTGCTCGAGGCCTGAGGATTCATGCTGCTGGAATTGGGGTGTGGGTGTGTGCAGGGGGTTTCTTGAATATATGTACCTGACCACAGGAATTTCAAAGCCTATTGCTATGACAGAATACAGGGAAGCTCTCTGAGCTCAGGCTCAGCTATGAGCTTGGGGTGATGATGCTGACTCTTGGAAGTCCTGAAATTCTCTCACTCAGATTAAAAATATGTGCTGCAAAAATATTCCCAGTTCCCCCACACCACTGGGAAGGACAAAAAGGAAAAGAGCGGAAGTGGATTATATAGTGTGACGGGGTGGTTGTGAGGAAAGGAAAGGAAAGCATTTGAAGAATGGAGGGGCAAAGTTTTTTGTCAACTTTGTTTTGTGTTTTGATTGTTTCAGTCTGTTTTATCAACCGTAAGACCTATTCTTGGAGGCAGTATAAAAAAAATTGCCATGCAGATATTTTAAGTAAATAAAATGAAAGAGAAAGATCCTGTCCACACTGGGAAATTTGGTGTGGTTCAGTCCATGCTGAAAAGGTTCTTACCTTAAGTACGATTTATTTTAACTTGCTTGAGCGATCCTTCTGCTCACACTGGAGATTGTGCTATGGCTGCTCTTCTCCCATACTTCAGGTCCATAAGATGGCAGGTTTCTCAGCCTTCACTTTTAATGTCACAACCCACCTAATACGTCACAGGGTTGCCACCCCAGTTAATGCCACTCACAGTTCAAGTTTGGTGTTAACTAAACATCTGCACAGGCTGAACAAAGAGCTATTTAGGATTGCATTGAATTGTGCCAAAAAGAATACATGCCTTAGTGATGTGCCAGAAAGGTATGTGATAGCTCTTAAAGGAGAAGGATGGATCAATTCAAGTAGAGGGAGTGTGGACCCCGTCATTTGGCTTGATCCAAACCATCAGTGATCCATAAGCTGATCTATACACCAGTCTAGACAGGCTGAGGGAGGGGAGAAAGAGATGCATTATTTGCCACTGCTGTTCCTGCAGGCTTCAGCAATGGTCATCTCCTCTGCCTCAGAAAACCATCCTGGCACTAAGCAGTGGCATAGGGCATTTGAGATCCTGTGTCTCTATGCTTGTGCAGTGGGAGCAAAGAAGCAGGGGAAGCTAGAACTAAGAGTTGGCTGGGAGAGAAGGCAGTGAGGAGTAGAAAATAAGTGAGGGTCTCTCTTCTCTGATGGGAAACGGCAGTGGGTGGGCCTGCTTTGAAGGAAATCAGAAAAAGGCATGAAATGTTGGCCAGAATCCTATTGGTGATGTATGTGTTCGTAAGTCAAATTGCTTAGCACATGGCAACAAACTGCTGTTAAGTAACAAGGCACTGCATTACTAGGTCCATGTCTGTTATGTAGTTGGATGTGTGCCTCATAACGTGACCAGCCCGTCATTAGTTCAAAGCTGTTGCCAGAGCCAGTGACACAGTCTAACATAAGCATGCACAGAGACACCGACAGGATTCTGACTGTTATTTTCACAGTATTACAGTATAGGTAAAACTGAGAACAGAGAGAAACCAGTAAGAGGGGATTCTTACAGTAGGAAGTGAATGCAAAAGCAAGGAGTGGGATGGGGAAAAAAATCCTGCTAGTTTGGGATAGGTTACAATATAAGTGTGAAGAGAGAAAGGGACCAGCACAAAAGTATGATGTTGGGGCCGGGGATAGCTGCAAGATCCTTATTCTAAACTCCTCTTCCCAGCTGAGAGCATACCACACAATTCCAGTTCATTTCATTGGTGGTGTCTTGCAGGGACCTTTCTAGATTCATTATCCCTTACCCTTTATAACGTCAAAACTATGAAACAACATTGGTTTAGCTTGTGATAACACTGTGTATATCTGAAATGCTGTTAACGAAGATTCTGGCTGTGATTACATGGTCAAATACTGCAGGATTTGCTCCACTTATAAAGAACAGATACATTCAAAGTATTTTTTTACTGACCACATGCTGCAAAGGCTGATTCAAATCAGTCCAGCCCTTTTTGCTCCCAAAGTGGCTTTTTCCCCCTCTGCTGCTGGGGTTTTTCTACTTTTCCAAGCCAGAACGATTCAAAGTGGCTTTTTCCCATGCGTTTAGTTGTGATATGTTCTTTTGAAGACAGGGAGAGGGGCATATATGTAGGTAGTGTTTCAGTTATATAGGCAGTTGGGGTGTGATTTCAGGAGTGGGGGGGATATGCCTCTGTATTCTTTCCTCTCACCTGATTGTCCTCCAAATTTTTAATTTAAAAAAAAATCTTACATATATGTGATTAGCACTAAATCAGCCTATCACCTTATTGCTGGATCACTGTTAGTATTATTTCCCATATTTACACACACACACACACACACACACACGGTAGGTTCCCTGTCAAATTGGCAGAGGCAAGAACAGGAAGGGAGGGAGGGAGGAACGGGGGGGGCGCTGTGGGCTGCAATGCGACTCACATCACAAGTTCGAATGGTGAACTCTCAAATCAATCCACAGTCTCTGTGTGAGCACTGGCTGCAAATCTGATTGCTCCGATTCAGCTTTCCAGTGTAGTCACGCCCTGAGTTTGAGAGAAGAAGATTCTTTGATTCCATAACATGGGGACACTTTAAATAGCAATTGGAGAAGTTTAGTGTGAAGCTTGCCTTCTATACATACTAGAGATAATGACTAAGCTCCATTTCCATTCATTCAGTCAGTGAAGTGGATTACAATCTCTTCTCCATTATTTAAATGTCATTTGAAAAGACTTTCACCATCCTGGCGGAAGGCCAATTTGAATTTCTTGCTGTATAGTCCACTGTGTTGGACTGACTCTTTCTTTGCTCAGAATCCAGATAGGAATTTGCTCTTGGTTACGCTGCTATACCAATCTTCTGAAGCATTCATCTCAAGCCCTCAGAAATCTTCCTTCAACATTCAGAAATCTCCAGAATTAAAGAAAAACACTTCGGAATGTGTATGTAAAATTCAGAAATCTTCAGAATTAAGGAAAAACACTTTGGAATGTATGTATGTATGTATGGTAGTGGTGAAGAAGTGGATTTTTAGTAAGATTTAATGGGCTACTCTTGGCTATAATCTCAAATAAATGCAAAAATGGCTACAATGGAAATATTACATTTTGCAATTGCTTGCTAATCAACACAGCTTATTGCATGCACATATGAACATGCACACACACCATTTTGTTGTTGCTCAAATTTTTATCTTCAGTGTGTTGACTTTATTTTGTATACAAAACCTATTTAAATTACATGTTACCTCGTTGTTATGTGCCATCAGGTTGCTTCCAACCTATGGCAGCCCCATGAGCTAATGACCTCCAGAAAGTTGTATCATTAAAAGCGTTGCTTGGGTCTTGCAAACTCAAGGCTGTGGTTTCCTTTATTGAATTAATCCATGTCATTTCATTTCAATCTGTGTTATTAATGTAAGCCATGGGTTCTTTTCTCCAAAAAAGAACCCATGGCTTATAATATTAAAATAGAAAATATAAAAGCTAAAAATACAATAAATTATTACAGACAGGAAGATAGAATATATCCTTGCATGTCATCTTTGTCTTTTGGAAACCATCCTGTTTCTTTATATTTTGTCCTAATAACCACCTCTTGTCCAGGATATAGGCACACAATATTAAGGTGTGCATCCAAAAGGGGGATGGGCAACAGAAATGATGTAAAGGCAAATGATCTACACGCCTTGGAATATTTATGACTTTTATAATTGACTTCATGTAAATATTACAGTATTGGAATTCTGAATGTATCTATGTGTAATAACAATGTAGAAGGTTGCATAACCTTTAATAGGTGCTGAAATGTGGCTAAGAATTTGAGTTCTGGTGTTTATTTTATGCTGTGTCATGTCTCATAGTTTGAAACTATGCACATAATACATTCTTAATGTCCACATTCTTAATGTCATCATGTGTTTTTATCTCATACCTTCCCCCAAATGCCTTTCCTTTCCTTTTTCTTTTTAAAGAAGACATGTGAGGAACAGCAAATAGATGAGTTTTAAGGCATTCAGACAATTTAACATGTTGCAAAATTTGGGAAACTTCCGAGGTTGTTTTGAGACAATTACTCACATGGTCTCAGAGGTGAACCCAGTGTAGGACAGAAGAGCGATGTGGATTCTCTTTCAGGGAGGCAGCACATCCTTCCTGCAGGTTGGTGGTCTGAACAGGAAAAAAGACTCATCGTGAGCTTTCATTTGGAAGTGAGTAGGAGAAAGGGTAATCCTAACCACCCGTGTTTTGTTTTCTCCTGCTTTGTTTATGTCTTTGGCAAATACATAGAAGTTGAGATTGGGCAGGGGAAGGGAGTGAAGTGGGTGGGAGGCAGCTGTAGACTTTTGACCTAACAAATGTACAAGTCTGGGTGGTGGTGATGTGATGTGAAACCTCTGTTCTTGAGGGTGGAGGTGGAAGGAGGGCCAGCCAGTGGGTAAAGCCGCAACTAATTAAAGTCGCCACAATCTCTCTGGAGGGAAGCTGCCAATCATCTTCTCAGGATCACACAAACTACAGTCAACTAGAGAAGATTATATCTGGTGTTAAAGTACTTAGCCATTTTTCTTTTCTTCCCCCAAAAGCTACACTTCCCCAACTCCTAAAGCAGGGGCTCTCCTTTAGTGAGGGTGATTCCGTCAAGGCCAGGAAGTGTGCAGTGGCGGCAGCAAGGCAGGGGCAGGAAAGGAAGGGGAAAGTGGGGCTGGCAGAATGGGAGCAGCAAGGTAAAAAGAGAAGGAGGGGCAAGTACGGGAGACACAATCCTTCCTTTACTTCGACCAACTGCGTCAGATTTCAGAGCCTATTAGAAATTGCTGAAAGAATCTGGTAACAAAAGTAGAGCCTCTTTTGTGGGTCCCCCTCCATGAGTGTTAACCTGAGAATCCCATCCCTACTAATTAGACTTGTGGCTTAGCATGTCCCAGAATGCTGGTCCCACTCTGATACCCCCCACCGCTGTACTACACAATGTGCAGCTCAATTAAATAGGGTTGATCTCTGCCTTGAAGTCCAAAGGTGAATGAACTTGGCTTAAGGAAGGGCAACATCGGAAAGGTCTAAATGGAATACGTGCTTCTCCTTCGATCCTTTTCTGCTCCTCACCCAATGGTTTCTGACTTGGCAAGCAGCTGTGATGGGAATCTAGCGGTCTTCTTTCAGTCTAGGCTAGAGACTGAAAGCATTAGCCAGTGTAATGTATGGAATGAGCAACTTACACCTTCGGCCTCAGAAATAAATTGGTATCAAATCTGTTACCATCACAGCTCACACTTGCTCGCATCATGGGTGGAAATGATGGCCCGCTGAAAGAAAGAGGCAACCTCCTGCCCAACCCCTCCCCAAAGTGCTGAGAGCATCTTGGACTGAAGGCAACTCTTCATATTAATTTGGATTGTATTTGTTGAAAAAGCTTCAACCGAACGGAAAGGAAAGGAAAACAGAAACCCACAAAGAATGACATGTGTCTGGCTCCAATTTACTCAAGCTTGGTGGGACAGAGAGCATTTCTCAAAAAGAGAAATGCCTGGATTTGAACAAGCTTGTTGGAAAGTACATACTAGGCATGTACATGGTGAAATGTATTTATTCTCTTTGGGGGGGCTGCTTCTTTTGTTGTTGAGTTTTCCATGTACCAGTCTTTCTGTTTTGCACAAAAAGGGCCTTCAATTGCAGGTCATTTCATTTTAGGTTTCCCCATTTGGATTCACCAGCCCATCACTCTGGGTTTACTGGCCCGTAGCTCTACTGACTGGAAAGAGTCAGAACTCTAGTTCAGCATTTCTAGACTGCATCAAGTTTAGGAAAAGCTGGTTCACCAGCACATCAGTTTAGCAGTTTTGTTGTTACTATTGATGGTGATGCTTACAACTACTGCTACAGTTGTTATGACTACGGCAAGCCACTACACTTGTGGCAGTTGTTCTTGTTCTTTCTATCTGTCTTTTTTTTTGTTCATTCTCCCATTATAAGTGCAAATGTTCTTAGGCTAACTGGGAACCCTGGTGAAGCTTGAGAATGAGATGTGTGATATTTGGCTTTAGTACAAATGATGTCTGTTTCAGTAGGTAAGAGTGGATGGACTGGATTTCTCAAGAGCAACGCTGACAGAAAACAAAACTGTTGATGAAGTAACTCTAGAAGCAAATGTTTTCCAGCTTTGGATGAATCATTATCCAAAGCACAAACACTCATTACTTTGTATGAGGCTGCCTCTGACATAAATATATATTTTAAAAAAGAAAAGAAAAGAAAGGAGGAAAGAAAAAGGCAACTTGGATGTCTTCCAGATTAGTATACCGTGAAATGGCAATATGCAATTTCCATTCAAATAAACACATCTCTGTGTCTTGTTTCTTAATCTGAACCATTCTTTTCCTCCCCTGTTGTTTCTCCAGCAGTGGAAACTACTAACCACAATAGCAGTGTTGTATTTCAGAATCCTGTTTGTTTTGAATCCATTCCTTTGGCAGTGGTGGAGCAGCTGAGTATCCTGTCAGTCCTTCTGACATGACGGCATGCTGCGGTAGCCTTGTAAGAGCACAACCCCCTATATCTCATTTGAATTCGGAGGGATGCTGCATGAAGCAGCAAGGCCCCAGCCATTGTGCAGATGAGGGGCTAGTGGCTGAATTCCTTGACCTGTTACACCGCAATGAAACGGCAGTGAAACGTAGTCCTGTGTGACTCACAAAAGCCTGCCTCAAAGGAGAGGCAAGCTTTACAAGCCTCAATGTTCTTCCATGGCTCACATTTTAATCACAGCAGGAGAATCTTCAGGTTCCTCCTCTGCATCTCTGTTTGGTATTTGATAGCACACTCGCCTGTCCTCCCAAACACACTTTCCACTGAGGCAGGGGAAAGACATTTCTGCCAGCCTTGACTTCTCTGTTTCCGTTGCCGCAACAAGCTGATGAAGAGTGTGGTGGGAACAAAAACCCAGGACATGCCAGGATTATTCAAGATGCTCCTCTTGCATGGAGGATTAGCACAAAGAGAATGCGTTTGAAGGATAAGCTCTTGAGTGGCATGGTTCTCCCCCCTCCCCCCCAAGATGGCTAGGAGGTGGGATCCCAGCTCTTCCCATTCCGGGGGAAGATTTTAAAGTAAATCTGGGATATTTCATGTGTTTCTAATCTGTCTCAATCCCCAGCCACCTTTGCTCCGCAAGGGTGCTTGCCATCTGAGACCAGGCATAGGTCATTGGTCCCTGTCCTTCTCTGTAGAGCAGTGGTCCCCAACCTTTTCCGAACCGCGGACTAGTTGGGTGGGCGGGGTCCATGTGTGGGGGGCGGGGCACCCCCACGCTCACAGGAGCGTGCGCATGCGTGGATGGCACGGGGTGTGCTCATGGGGGCGTGGCATGCCCACGGGGGGCGGGGCACCCGTGCGTGCAGGTGGGCGGACTGTGCATGCATGGGGGTGTGTGCGTGCGGGGGGTGGGAGATCTGTCTCTGCGGCCCGGTCCTGCCAAGGCCACGGACCGGCACCAGGCCACGGACCGGGGGTTGGGGACCCTTGCTGTAGAGGATGCCTTACTAAGAATGGCTTCTGATCTTCCATGCCTGATGACGAGGAGAACTTGCAGCCCTGCCAATGTTGGGCTATATTATTTATTTATTTGTTTGTTCGACTTCTATTCCTCCCATCTGGCTACAAGGCCACTCTGGGCGGTTTACACTAAAAAATAAGGCACAAAAATATAAGACATCATCAAATTACAACTATCAGTAGTGGATATAAAACTCAATTATGCAAAATCAGACACAAAATCAAAAATACAACATACACCATAAATGAAATCAACATAGATATAAACAGTTTAAGAGGCAAGATGGCAGAACAGAAATAAACACTGAAGAGTGCAACATGTTATTCAGATGTAAATTCTGGGAAAGCCTGACTAAAAAGCCATGTCTTCAAAGATTGTTTAAAAATTCCCAGTGAAGGGGCCGGGCAGATTTCAGGTGGGAGATCATTCCAGAGATTAGGGGTGACCACCAAGAAGGCCCGGTTTCCAGTCTTCTCTTTCTGGGCTTCTCTTGGGGTCAATGGCCTCAACCTCCCCCAGTGTCATCGAAGCGACCAACATGAATTTGACCCAACTCTGGGAGGCAGTGGAAGACAGGAGGGCCTGGCGTGCTCTGGTCCATGGGGTCACGGAGAGTCGGACACGACTTTACGACTAAACAACAACAACAAAATGTCAAAGTGATCACTTTGAAGCTGTCCATGGAAACAGACAGGTAACCAGTGCAAGGCGGCCAGTGTAGGGGAGAAACGTTGGTATTTCTTCACCCCACTCAGCAATCTGGCCCCCATGTTCTGGACCTGCTGAAGTTTCTGTAGCAGCCTCAGGGGCAGCCCCTTGTAAAGAGCATTAGAGTAGTCTAATCTCAAGACTACCAGTGCATGAACCAGTGTAGTGAGGGCCTCGGTGTCAAGGTAGGGGCACAGTTGGGCAATCCGCCTCAGATGGAAAAAGGCCATCTAGGTCACCGATGCTACCTGTGATTCTATTGATAGCGCAAAGTCCAGGAGTACACCCAGACTGCATACCTCATCCTTAACAGAAAGACTAGTCCCACCAAATGAAAGGGAGACGCTCAACCCACAGACACTAGGGGCGCCCACTTGCAGGATCTCCGTCTTGTCTGGGTTCAGCCTCAGTCTGTTATCCCTCATCCATCAGTACCCATAATCTCTGACCAATGGCCGTAATGGCAGGGGCTGATGGGAGCTAGAGCCCAGCAACCTCTGAAAGTAGGCCACACCTTTGCGAACAGAGAGGAAACCTGAATAAAAGATGCCTCTCTTGTACAGGCTTAGCTTCACATGCTTTGAAGGAGCTGTCCTCACCTCCTCCTCCACTCCCCAAAGAAATGCAGATGCTTTAAAGCTGGTGTCAGGATATACCTCTTTCCCATAGGAGAAAATGAACAGCAGGTCCAAGCTCTTGATGGTCCAGCAAAGGGTGGAAGACAGAGCACTGGGCAATTGAGCTTTATCCTCCCCCCCCCCCGCTTGTGTGAAAGCACTAATCAATTCAATGCCCCAGTGCAGTGGGGTCTTGTTTAAAGGTCCACTTTGGCCTGCAGTTGCTTCTGTGCAAACCCAGCTTTTATGGGGAAATGTGATGGTTTTAAACTGAACCTGCAGTCTACCGTGAACCTTGGAAGAACTCCACACAGCACATGCCTAGCCTTAACCAGGGCTGCATCCTGAATTAAGTGCCAAGATGCCTTCCCCTCCCCTCCCACCTGGCTGCCCTTTATTTTCATGTACAGGCATTGACTAGACTGCAACGAAACATTACCTCCACTTTAGCAGATGGGGAGGTGTGCCCATCAAAGCTGAGGGTAGCAGGGTTGTTTGGTGTGCATATGTGCAAGATAGGCTGCAGGGCATACAGAGCCCCATATGTTGGCAAGATTAGGGGGTGGGAAGAAAAGAAAAAGAGAGAGAAAGGGAAATTTTGTTGTAGTTTAAAGAATAACAGATTTATTTTAGAGGGATATGCTCAGGAGGCTCAAGAAGATTGATAGGAGGAGCTACTACTGCCGCCTTCCCACCTCCTGAGTCTTGGTGGAGAAAAGAACCGATTAATGAAGGGGTGGGCAACTGGCCCTCTAGGCATTTTGCCCTACCAGTCCCATCAGCGCTACCCATCTTGACCAAGGGTGAGGAATTAAGAGAACTGCAGTCTCCAAATATCTGGAGGGCTTTGCAACAAGTAGTGAGCCTAAAAGAGGAGGTTGGCAAATGTGGCCATCCAGATGTTAAGCTGCGACTCCCAGCTTTTCTTACTATTGGCTAGAAGTGTTTTCTCATTGTTGGGAGCTGCAGCCCTGCACATCTGGTGGAGTGTTCTGGGTCAAAGGAACTGGTGGAAACAGCTCAGAACACCTTGCACTGGACTGGGTGATGGCAGGGATCTTTGACACAAGCAAAAGGCAATGTTTACCTTCTGCTCAGCCTAAATCTCCACCTAGTTCACACTGTGTAAGCTGTACTTGTCCTCCTGTGAGAGCTCATTATCTCTAATTGTTTGTTTGAACCTGTAGCGGGAGGAAGCCCAGCCATCAAATGAGCAAGCCTTGTGACTCCTGACAGATACAATCTGATGGGAAAAATCAAGCTGAGGCTGCTGGAACGGGAAGTGAAGCCAAGGCAATGGTGCTGAATGTCAAAAACATTTCCTTAGGTAAAGCGGGAGGGCTTTTCTGAGGAAGGTTTGGGTGAGAAGGAAATGCCACCCTCATTAAAATGCTAGGATATTTTTTAGCAAGAAAATACTAGGTCTCTAATTGGAAGCTAGCAGGACTCTGTCCAGAGCCCTCCGATGGACCAAAGCTCCAGCTTAGCCTGAAGGTTTAGTTCAATTCCTTGCATCCTCGAAATCTTGACCCCTGCTTTCTTTGTGCAGCTTGTGCCAGCACAGACCATTCTTTGTTCATTAGCTAGGTAAGACAGCTGCCCCAGTATCCAACTGGGCACTGAATTCACGACATATCCAATATAGCCCACTTCTAAGATCCATTAGAAAGTTCCCAAAAGGGAAAGATAATTTGAATGAAGGTGCCCAATGGAATTTTTGATTCAAAATTATTTGAATTATTTTCCAGACATTTCAGACTAAATCCTCCCCCAGCAACGTACATTATGGCAATCTAGCAGCACTGCATAGGGCCACAGTAAGAACTGATGGCTAAGACAGACAGAATGGGTATTGCTATTCCTTATCCTGGGCTACCACCCATGGCTGTTCCACCATCTTTGACTCCCTGTTTGTGAATGTTAGTTGTGCATGCACATTCACACATGCATGCACGCACACCCTTTGGCTGATGTTCCTCTTCTGATGGCTATGTTGGGATAGTTTCATCTGCCACCCATACAACCCACTACACTTTGATGTGAGATCTACTTCAATAATGTGAAGCCAACTAGGCTGACACTGTTTGCCCACATTATGCTGGACGGTGTGAAATGAACTTGGCTGTACCATTATTCTGGTTGATTCAACAAGGCACTGGCACAGTTCAATACTGTTACAGGCCAATGAAGTGTTTGCATCTTGAGAGCTTTGTGGGCCTGTAACAAACGTTGCCACTGAAATCTCATAATCTGTTTGCTAGTTTGCCATCATTATGCTCTTAAGGTCATGCAACTTGCAGGCCCAGCAGATAGGGTTGGACCCATCAACCTTAAGCAGAAGTGATGGATAATAGGAACTGGAGACCACCATCACTTGGTGGGCCATGGATGGATGACCCATCCTTGCACTAAGATGGGCATTTCACAATTTCCTGGCTGCTGAAGAACTGGGGTGGGGACTGTGTCATTTTTGTTACTCAGTTTTAAATCACTTTTAATGTATTGTTTTAATACTATTTGTGTGTGTGTGTTTACCTGCATCTGTTCAGAACTGAGCCTGTTGCGAGTCAACTCGAGTCCCAGTTTTAAAAGAAAAGTGGGATGTAAATCATATAAATGTTGTTCTGTGCCATCAATTCAGAACTGACTTGTAGCAACCCTAATAGGGCTTTCAAGGTAAGTGAGATAGTTAAGGAAGGGATTTACCACTTCTGCAAACCCAGTTAGCTTCCGTGGCTAAGCGGAGGATTCAAACCCAGGCCTCCTGAGTCCTAATCCACCACGCTATCCACCACACCACACTGGGTATCCTAAATCAAATGATAAAAAGTGACTTCCTCCCCCACTCAGCTAATTAACCATCATTTAGGGATTGAAAATGAAGTCCCACTGAGAATAAAAAAAGGATGGTACAGAAACAGTTCAACAGGTGTAGCTCTCCCTCTACCCCAGCAAGAGATGCAAAGGACTTGCAGGAGCCATCTGAATGGCCAAAAGAGGACATTTAACTACTACTAACATTTTTAAAAAAAACCCTCAGTGAGTTTTAGTTGTAACTCACCCTGCAAGGCCTATCCAGAGCTATAAGGAGGTTGAGGCAAGTGAGACCTCAGGCACACAAAGCTGAGGAGTGCATGGAGAAGGATGCATCTACTGCCTCAAGCCCTCCATATCATTAAGAAGATAATGATGAAAGATGATGGGGTCCATTCCATAATCCCTGTTCAGTCACTTCCCTCTGGGATAAGCTCCCTAGAGAGTAGCTAATTTTCTAAGATGCAGAAAGCTCCAAATCTGTAGGGCAGCTATCCCTACACAGGTGTAGGATGCACATGGAAGCATGAACCCTGGGTTCCTTCTGCTCCTTTTTCATTGCTCACCTTTGAGATGAGTGGTTGTTTGGGGGGGGGCACCGTGAGAAACTTGAAACAGACATGGTCTAAGATCATTCAAGTCGTGTTTGGCAGGGGGCGTTAATTTCCCCGGCTGTTTGACAGGCAGCAGACTTTCAAAATAAAAAAGGGATTAATTTAGTTTGAAAGAAAATATAAGTTTTGTTTAATAAATCACCCAATTAGAAAAGAGGGACTAGAAACAGCTGTTGAGAGGATATCCTTTTGAAAAAATGGGAAAGGAAGCCATGCACTAGTTATTTGAAAAGTGATGGCAAAAATTACAAGCTTTCAATACACTTCAAGTTTTTTTTTTAAAAAGTATCCTAAATGCTCACTTATTTAAGCCTTAGTTGATTGTGCATGCAGATCTCATGGCTAAAACAAATGTGTTATTATTGTTTCATCTTACTTAAAGTGTTTTCCTTTTTTAGCCAAATAACTTCTACGAAAGTAAGAGAGTACAATTTTATACTCTTGCCTCAGGCACAAAATTAGGTATGGTTCCAAGTGTATCCAGTAGTTTCCATGGCGTCAAAGCCAAACTGCGTTAACAAAAGGGGTAATTGGTTCCATTGTCATACTGCTCCAACAGTCCGGAATTTTTTCCTTGATATTCAGTCAAAATCCAGCTCCCAGTAACCCGATCCCATTATTACATGTTTTGCACTCTGGGATGATCAAGAACTGTTTGCTTATTTCAGAAACTCTTGCAGGGATTTTAGTCCATTTTGGGCCATTTATAGAGGTTTCTTGATTTAAAAAATATTTAGAAAGTTGAATGGGTTGCACACTTGGTTCTTAATTTACAGGTTAAGTCTTTAAAAATAAATAAATCTAAGAACAAGAAACAAAGAACCCTCTGACCGTTTGAGAGCAATCTGTTGCTTTCAGTAGTGATGCCAAACTCTGGACTGTTAGAGGAACCGCGCTGGAAGGGCTCATCATTTTCCATTCACTGTGTTTTACTCAGAAATCCCAGATAAATGCAGCTATCCCATGAAGGTACAGATTCAGACAATTTTTAGAAGGGCAAGCTCAGGCACACTTGTAATGCCAGGGTACAGTGTTTCCCAGCATGATAATAAGCACTGGCTGCAGAAAAGGATTCTTGTTCAAAGGCAGGGTACATAGCCTGAAGGCACATGATGCAGCAACCTTGTAGGAGCTAAGCCAGCTGGCCAGCGCCTGGATATATCCTATGAACTTAAGAAAGGCAAAATGTAAATTGTCCTGAAGGAAAAGGAAATCAGGCCAAGATCCAAGACGAGAGAACTGGACTCTTCAATCTGCTTCCCCCTTTGGTGCAAACTTACTGGGTAGAAGAACAACAAAGATCCCACAACACAAGTGGAATTGAGCCTCAACCCACCAGTTGTGCTTGCCTTCAGTATGTCTACAATGGAGTCTTCCCAATGAACCTTAGACGAACACTGACAGTCAATGACATTTGTAACTCTAAGCAGTTCCCTTTTCAGAGCAGGGAAAGCAGCATGGATCCCACCATCGATAAATGTAGCCCATCAAGGCTCATTGAAGTGGAAATACTGGCCTGCAGGCAAGTTACCTCGTGACAGGAGCTGCAGGTGGAGAAAAATAATTGGCTGGATGTGGCCCACAGACCTTCCTGCTTTACCACGCTTCCACGTTATAGTTATTTGTTGCCAAAAATGCCTTTGGGAGACAATCATGTTGGCAGTATCTCAATGAAGCTCAATCTTCACGCTGTTTTATACAAAAAAAATTTAATAAATATTTTTCAAGATTTATTGCCAGGAATAACACATCCGAGATGTATTTTCATGTTCATGTAACACTAATATTACCGTACAAGGTATCCTCATGATCTCAGTGACTGACCCACTGAGATTACAATTTTTGAAGCCTTTTTTTTTTGTAAAAAAAAAATTTGTTTTGATCTTCCAACTTTTGTAATAGCACTTTGATTTCCTCACTTGTTTTTTTAAGGCGGGCAGTGGAATCTATGGCAAATCTACATAGCGATCTTACTGGACATTCTACTGTTCAAGTATTCAGCAACTAGCTTATTAGAATACTTTCTACATACAGTAGATCACAAAGAAAAATCAAATCTACAAGTGGTTCAGTATTACCTATTCATGGTGGGGTGGAAAAAAAAATCAAGAGTTTACAAAACAAGATTTCGGTGCTTCCAACTTCACACGCTAATTCGGTATTTTTAATTACATGCAACCACTCACATCTCTCACATTTTCAACTACAGAAGGTTATAGCTCCTTGGCATTCCTTTAACCTGCTCTGAAGCAGATCACCTGCCTGCCATTCCTTTCCTTCCCCACAACCTCATGTCTAAAGCAGCCAGGAAAAAAAAAATCTAATCTAGTTCTAAACTGCCTCGGCTGGTACTTAAATAGTCTTAAAGTGATACTATGGAAGGTGTTTTCAAAGGAAAAAAGACACCATACTTGACATTGTACAAAACAAAACAAAAACCCAGCATCAAAGGCCTGAAAGCCATTCCTACTGTTTAAAAAAACAAAAACAAAGCTGATTCTTTTTTCAGAACACCTTAAATTTTGGCATGTAGGCAACATGTAACAATGAAAAAAAAACACACACACACAAGGAAAAAAAAGAGTAAAGAAGCCATAAGCTTACAAAGCTATGAAAAAAAACCTTCAACTCTAAACACATACATATAAATAAAAAAAAAGAGGAATGATATTTAAGGCTCTTGATTATTAAGTTAATAAATCAAATATACATAGTGATTAATAAAAAAGAATTATTTACATAACTATACAAACTTCTACTTTTGACACATTTTGCTCTCAGTTCTTCATTTTTTTTACCAGCAACTGCTGACAAGAAACCCACTGTCCCCACCCCACTCCCTCCCCAAACAAACAAACAAAAAAATTACAATAAAAAAAATAAATAATAAACTTTTTTTTTGATAGTTGCTGTGGTTCTGAGCTGCAAAGGCACTTTCAAATACAGAACTAGTTGTACGTCGCCATAAAACCAATATACAAAAGAACTCTAATTCAATAAATAAATAAAATGTATTTTCCTAAGACTACAAATCATGACATTGATAGAGAGAGAGAGAGGAGGAGGAGGGGAAAGGAAGGGGGAAAAGGTGTTGGTTCTGCTGCTACGGGGGGGGGGGGGGCAGGGAAGCTAAATAAAAGGCTACACGACCCCTCATGAAACTTTCCCAGGATGCATCAGCTGCTGCTGAATTGACACAGGGGCACTTTTGACTAGTTTTGCATAGATGTGAAATGCAGCACTTGGTAATCCAGCCAACCACAGCAACTATCACTGCCAGTGTAAGCCAGCTTGTCAAAACTTAAATTAACACAGGGATTCTAAGCAAATAATAGCCTTAGACTCAAAATATTACACAACCGTTTTAAGAACTACAAGCTCTGAGTTGCCTTGAACTGATAGGGAAAGGCCCTGCCCAGCAGCACCTGCTGTCTGCTATACAATGTACTCCATTCGGTTTAAGCTTTGTGCGCTTTCCAAGTCCCGGTTGTCTTGTTTGTTTGTCCAGTTTGGGTGTTTTGTGGGTGTGCCGTTGGGTGGCTTTTCGTCTCTGTCTACTAGCGTGTAGGTTGCCTGTTTGGCAAACCGGGTCTTTTGCTGGTGCTTGTCCATGTCGTCTTCCTCCACTTCAGAGTTGTGTGTCCTTATTTTGGCAATTTTTGAGTTCTTGTTTTCATAGTCTTTGATCGGGACAGCATTGGCGCCATGTTTCTCTATAGGGTTCTTGATCTGATTCAGCTGCTCCCGGACGTTGTTGGTGGTGTTGTCATCTGACGCCGTGTGGGTGTGGCTGCTCTGCTTTCGGCGTTTCCGGATGCACCAATAGAAAGCAGTCACGAGGCAACAGATCCAAGCCACGGTCAAAACGGAGCTGAGCAATGGAACCAGGAAGTCTGGAAGGCAAATGGGAATCTCATGAATATCTTAAAAGTCATCCAACGCAAGGAAAGAGCCGTGGCTCAATGGTAGACCCTGTGTTTTGCACGGAGAAGGTGCCAGGTTCCATCCCCGCCATGTCCCAGTAGGGCAAAGAAAGAATTTTGACTGAGACCCTGGAAAGTTGCCATTGCTAGTCAATGTCCATCTTGGGTTAGGTGAAACAAGGATCTGACTCAAGGTAGGGAAATGTCCAATGTTTCTGTGTGTGCTTGCTTTTGGGAAAGAGACCCATTCAGAGCAATCCACTTAAACCTTTTTCAAGCAAGCAATTTAACAGAATGCAGTTAGGGGGGTATTTATTTATCGCACCTTTAGACTGCACAACCAATCATTCAGAAGTGTCTACATAGCTGAAATGGACGTTACCATTATTCCTATTGTTATTCCAGTTTTTGTTTTAAAATGGAAAGCTCCTAGGCCCAGAAATCAAAGAAAGCCTCCTTTCTCCCAGTACTACACGTTCAGGGTCGACAGTCTGAACTCAAGGACTTGAAGGATCTTTCCTGGCTTAAGGGCAATTGGCTCCACATCCCCAGTTTCTAATGTTGAGCTTTTTACTTGAGGGTTATTGACATAGCTTAAATGGCACTCAGAGAAAGACACAGGTCTTCTCAGAATATCCACTGACTAAGAAAACCAAAACCATCCAACTCCTTGATACCTTAGCCCTCATTCAACTAATATATAACTTGGAGAAGTTGAAGAATGAACCAAAATTTTAACTTTTGCCCTCACAGATGGAACAAACTGGATCACTGCTCCACATAGTACTGTCTCTACTTTAAGCTTCCTGCAAGAACCCTTTTTTATTACGCCAAAAACCAATAAAACCTTCAGCCTTTACAGCAAGCTGAGCAGGTTGGAAGCATAATAGAGTCATCTCAAGCCATTAATTAAAGCTGAAACAGACACCTTCCTACCGGCACCTTCCTACATTTGGCAGTACTTACATCAAGCAATGAATCAAATCACATTTTAAAGGCAAACTTAAGAGATGCATAGATCTCTCTTTTTAAACTGGAAGAAGAATACAGTCATTCAATACCCCTTTTGTAAAGATTTACCTGTTTTGCTTTTAATTGGTCGCCTTTGCACTCGGACCTCGGCAACTGCCGAAATAAGTGTACTATTCCCATCACGCTTGCTGACCAGATCAATAATTTTATCAGTTATTTCTTTTATTGGGTTTTCCTCCTCCTGGATATCTTCAGCAGACTAGGAAAAGAGGATGGCCAAGGTATTAGACAACTGCTTTGACAACATGTCATAAGCCATTGCTTGCAACAGGAGTAAAAATTGCCACAAGAATGGTAAACATCTTCCGCAAAAACACACAACAAAATGTAGCATTTGACTTGAACTACAAACATGGGAGGCACTAGTTCTTGCCAGTGTGGTCAAATATATAACAAGATAATATCCAGTACCAACAGAAAGCTTGCTATTACTTAGTTTGACAAAGAAGAACACATTACAGCAGTGGTTCTCAACCCTGGGTCCCCAGATGTTCTTGGACTGCCACTCCCAGAAGCCTTCACCACTAGCTGTGCTGGTTAGGATTTCTGGGAGTTCTAGTCCAAGAACATCTGGGGACCCAAGGTTGGGAAGCACGGTATTACAGGATTTAAGGTATCACCTGTGCCAAGTTATTGCCTTCACCCATTCATTTCCCCCAATCACCTTAAAACACACATAAGATGTTAACAAGCAAGGAAAAATTGAAGTTGTGTAAAGAAAATGCAAGAAATCACAATTCCAGGGAAAAAAAGTTTGGAAAAAATGAGAAATTGGAGGGTCTGCTCATGTGCAGTTGCTCAAAGTGATAGCACAAAGCCATTCCAGCACAGAGGACCATGGGGAAGCCTTTGGTCCTACTGAGAGGCCACAAATTTTGACATTTCATAAGCCACGATGCATATGTGGATGAATAAATAGGAAGATAGACTTACAATTGCGACATGAATTTCATTGTTTGCTAAGTGTGATGGCTCGCAGGTGATGTAGATGGAGTATTGAACAGATACATTCTTCAAAATACTCAGATTCCTCAGCTCATTACAAATATGCTCAGTAGTAAGACCCTACAGGAAATACAAAAACACACAAAGCCGTGTGCGCTTAGACAGGGGAAGATTTAGCAAGAATATGAATCATCCGTATTTTTCCCATTACCAATTGTATCTGGCTGCAATTACCCAAGACACTGTGTCTCTACCATTATAGCAGAAGCGGCAATATCCGTATTTGCCCTTCAGCAGGGAGGCTTGTTCCTCTGTAGCCAACCACCAAGTAAAACAGGTGCATACTCAACAGGGAGCTGAAACTCATCTCAGCTCCCTAATGATATGTGTATGCAATTATATTAATAGTATTCAGTCTTCTGTTTTTAGGCGGGCATTACAAAAACGTGTGAAGTGGCCCAGAGGCAGTCAGATGAAACTTTGGTCATGGGAAAGCTGAAAGGTATAAACCTTAGCTTGGTCAAGAAGTTTCTTGGAGAAGTCTCGCCTCTTTGCCTAACCTTCCTACATCAAAGAACTGGTGGAAAGAAACAGTGAGACAGTCATTCATGTGTGCCACCCGGGCCACTGAAGGAGAGGGTGAGGTACACATCAAGAGATCCATGTTTTTGCAAACTCTTCTGGACCACTGACACAAGGCTATGTTGGTAAGGGGGGGTCTAGAATTTCCTAATAAAGATTAATTTGCAGCCATCTGGAGTTCTTTAGTTCCTTCTCATAAACGGCAGAGAAGACTTACTTACCGGAGTCATCATTTCTTTGTTAAAGGTGAAAGTGATGTTAGCACAATTGTCCTGATAATAAGATTCAGAATTGCATGTTGTTTTCACTGGCTGTTGATTTGAAGGCCAACATTCCCCTACGTTGTCACAGGGACGGACAAAACAATGGTCATCTCTAATAGGATGGCAGGTGTTTCCTGCAGGACATTCACCGTGACCTTTTGCGTTGATCTGGCAAGGCTTCGGACCACACCAGACCTAGAAGATATTGAACACTTAGTTGACAACTAATACTTGAATAGAAAAGGAGGGAGAATGAGTTGACAAGAAAGCTGTGGGACAATTACCTTAGAACAAGTCACTTTTCCATTCATACATTGACAGCTATTACATTCATCATCCCACTTTGATCCATCTGGAATAATATGTCCACTGGCAACACAGGGCCTTCCTGAAACTAAGAGACAAGGAGTTAAGAGGGCATCTATACAGATTTGCACAACTCAAGAAGATTTGATCTGAGCTTACTGTATGTCTGGGTTGGGCAATATATGAGCCTGTGGACGTTGCTGGACTGTAGCTCCCAGGGTTCCATGAGGCTGACTATGCCAGCTAGGGTGATGGGAGGTGCAGGCCAACAACATGAAGAGGGCCACATATTACTCACCATCGCTCTATGCCAAATATGGGGAGAGGGGCAAAGGACACCTAAGACACATGCCCAATATGCCTTTAATCCCCTCCTTGTTGCAGAGCAGCCCATACAAGGGAGAGACATGAGGGGAAGTGTGGTGATGTTCTGTGGCCTTCTACCAGCACTGCTGACTCATCAGCTCCATGTAGGGCTTCTTCAATGGCAACTCCCATAATACAACGTCCAGAATTCCCCAGCCAGCATGGCTATTGACAAGGGGGTTCTGGGAGGTTTAGCGCCCCCCCCCCCCCCCCAATTTCACATTTCAGAGCTCTGACCTCCGTACTTATTAGAAAGGCAGGAGAGCAGGCATTTTTATACTGAGGCACCAGTACAAGGTTAGCAGATACACATTTTTGCAACTAGTGATGCAATACAATTTTGATTTCTGAGGAGTACCTTCTTGACATCTGGGACCACTGCGACCACTTGGGCAGATACAACGGTATCCATTGATCTCATCTATACATGTAGCTCCAAATGCACACGGTGAAGACTGACATTCATTGATATCTGGAGAGAGGGTGGGAAGACAACAGGAAGATGGGGGGGGGGGGGACGGGACACACACAGATACACCATTATTAAAGGTGATAGAGATTTATCCCAAGCAGAGGTATAAAGCTGAAAATCCTCCTCAAACTATAAAAGGTAAAGAAAAGCAGGTTCTGAGACCGCATCCCTTAAATTCAAGGCTATTAGGAACACAGGAAGTTTCCTTATGTGTCAGACCCAGAGCTTAGAAGTCAATTATTTGGTGGGGGAACTACAACTCCCATAATCCCCTAGTTGGTAAAGCAAATGGCTATGTTGATAAGGAGACTCTAGGCATCTTATGCCAAAACTTTAAGGTTCTCAAACTCTGCTCAGGCCCTCTCTGCAGCTTCTTATATGGGATATCGGACCGAGAGACTGGAGAGTGACTCCGATACCTTCTTTATATTGAACATTTTCTCTGCCACTCAGAGTCTCAGACCTTCCTTTTAACACAGACTTCTGATACAGCACTCATCTCCAGCTATTATGTGTAGGGACACATTCTCTCTCTCTCTCTAGAAGTAGCGTAAATGTCCTCTTGTCTGTAATTTAATAGTAATAACAGGGAAGAAGGTACAGCCACCTCAAGATCTCAAGCCGAAAATAATTACTCATCCAAAAATGTTTCTTTCTCTGTCACAAGGACAGCTCATCCTCCAGTGAAAGAGGCACTGAAATGGAATATCTCAAACCCCCTTGAAATGGCTACTCCTGAGAAAGCTAAAGCTCTTGAAATCAATGGGATGCGAAAGGCTAACATGCAACAAAGCAGAAAGAGGTCAAAAAGAACTTCTTTACAGTGCCTGGTTAGATATGGATTTCACAACAACATGAGATAAAAACTGATGGAACTGACACAAACAGCTTCAAAGGCCGAGTAGACAAATTCATGGAGAAGACTGCCAGTGCTAGTCACAATAGCCAGAATCCTAAGGATGATGTAAGCCATTCTGCTGCTATGACTTACATGATTTCCTACAAACAAGAACAAATTACCTGCAGGATTCTGGCCGCAGACTCTGCATTATTTCCAGAATCAGAGGGAGGACACATCTCAATAGCGTTGGCTGGAGAACACACACATAACCAAACTCATGTCCTGCTGGAGGACCTTGGATGGGCAACTGGTTGGCCACTGAGTGAACAGAACACTGGACCAGTCTAGCTTTCCATCTGACTCAGCAGAACTCTTTGTACACTTATGTAACTAACCTAACCCTTCTGATTTCAGAGAGACTTAGGAGTGACTAATTTTCTCTGTGCCTGAGGCAGAGATTTCCAAGTGAAACAACTTTGATTTAAGCCAGCCTCGCTAATGAGGTGACACAGAGTTATACAAATATTTTTAACATATATTGCATTCATTTCCCATCCAATGTAACATGAAGCCAGCAGTGAAGAATTAATTAGAAACACGTACTTATCCTGCAGTCAGGACCTGCAAAACCTGGTGCACACTCACAACGGTACCAATTGTCCCCATCTACACACAGTCCACTATTGTAGCTGTTTGGGGTAGAAAGGTGGAGAAAAGAAAGGGGAAGAAATAAAGCAAAAGTTATCATCATCATCTCTTACTGCCATAGAATGCACAAATCTGAAGCACAGAAATGCAATTCTAAAGCAAAAACATGAGCCAGTTCCTGCTTTAGTTACTTTTAACAGGAAGACATACCCATATATTATAGATTCCATGACAGCCATTAAACATAAAAACTATTTTGAGATACTGCCTAGCAAAGTTAAATGGAAGACTGAGCAGCTGTCAATTAGGTAATTTCTTAGGACTTAAAGGCAAACTGAAAGATAAATAGGAGGGAAGTTTGAGGCAGCTGGAGAAGAGGCACTCAGGTTTACAGTCAAAGAATCAGAGCAAGAAGAATCTGATGTGTTGCCCTTTTATCTAATCAACCCTCCCTCCCCACCCTGAGTGAGAAAAATAAAACAAATGCCACTTAAAGATTCCACCAGACAAAAAGTACCCTTCCAAGAAACAATGTCTGAGGCGCAAGCAAAATAAAAGCCTAATCTGCTCCCAGATGCTGGTGCTTACCAAGGGTGGGGGCTGCAATCATTTGTATCTGCAAAAAAATCAAAGAAATGCAAAATTAGGAAATCTTCTTGACCATAAAACAGCAGAGCCCATTATCAGGAAGGGTGGCAGACTCTCATGTTGAGTTTCCTGCATTGAGCTAGACAACCTACAAGGTTAGACTGGATGACCTACGAACCCTCTCCATGCCCCTATTAACGATTACGCTGAGTACCAAAAGTGAATTGTAAATGGCCTTTCACACAGATGAAAGCTATACTGATCAGCACAAGCTGGGCACAGGGGATACCTGAACCTGCTGGCATATCTATCTCTGGGTGGATCCACAATGATTTCTGAATCTGTTCTTCAGTAATAACAAAAACAAACAGGATTCCATCAGCACTATCTTAAACTACACTGCTGAAATAAAGCAGGTTTGTGGTAACCAGATATGTTTGTGTAGACAGACTTTGGCTCAGTTTTAGACTTCCCAATTAATTCCTGGGCTCAGACTTCTTTAAGTGTACGCACTAGGCTCTGACTGGTGGATCTCTAATTTATAGTTTTAAAAACCCAAAGTGGATCTTGCAAGCTTGAAGTCTGCCCGCTGCAAGCTTCACATGCAGGGGTCAGAAGAACGAGGAGGATTTCTCTAGAGAATCCTCAACAGAAGGAAAAGTGAATGAGACTCCAAACTGGGTGACAGCTGCTAGCAAAAGAAGGGAGGAAACCCAAGGGTGGGAGGGAGGTCGGAGTGTGAACAAAATGACATCTGTCTCCACTTATCCCATTTGGAACTTTCTCATGCACAGGTCAGAGCTCCATCCTACAATGTCATTAAAGCCCAATGATTCAGGTGATGCTCATGCCCCACATCAAACAGCTTTCCCCTTCTGGTTTCAATCTCAAATCCCTGAGGGCAACTAGATGAGCCAGTTTTCTCACCAACCACCCCTACACAAGTGTTTGGGTAGGGGAGAGAGAGAGAGAGAGAGAGAGAGAGAGAGAGAGAGAGAACTTACTCTGAGTGCATATCGGTCCTTCCCAGCCCTCTTTGCAGACACATGTAAAAGAATCACCGCTCACTACACACGTCCCGCCGTTATGACAGGGGTTTGGTAGGCAGCTGCTGTTTCTCGCTGTAACAGGAAGGGGGAAAAAGATTAGCTGCTAAGTTTTCAAAAATGCTTTGCTGGAAATCTGATGGTCTGAGATGACACACACGGCAACTTACCTATATTGCAAGTGGCACCTTCCCACCCTGCAGGACACATGCACTTGAAGGCATCTCCCTCATCGTAACAGGTCCCTCCGTTGTTGCATGTGGCTTCATCACACTGGCTGTCCCCTGGAGGTGCAAATGAGACGAATCAGAACTGGGATGGGTGGCAGGTGAGCCTGGCCCCATTTTGTTTGCCTCCACATAGGTTTAGGACCTGCAAAGTCTCCTAGTGGGTTATCCAGGAAAAGCTCCATCACTTTTCCCACGAGATACTACATTTTTGGTCCAACCTCCCAGCTCCTAATACTAGCAAACAGATACCCGCTATACCACGTGCCTAGGAACACTGTCCACCCCCAGGAGTTGTAGCTATTGCAGATACGATTCAAGGTGCCGAGGTGGGCACTACAGTGTTGCGGTCTGGATGTGCCCTCCACCCCCAAGTGTCTTTACCTCTGAACCCCTGGTCTGCAAAATGACAGGCCCACTTGAAGAAATTCATGTCAATCAGAGAGAGAAAGGGAGCCAAATAAAGAAGAACTTCTACCCTTTTGCCTGTAAATCAGCCAGATCTGGGATCTCATCTGATGAACATTCCAAGGGGAAGAGAGAGGAAATTTCTTCCTTCATAAAACTGCTGAGCGTTCTGAGCTCGTCCAAGGTTGTACACTGAATGTGTTACTTCTAAATGTTGGACGGGCACCAACTCGGGGACACAGGCTCATCTCAACTACTCACGCGAGCGGCAGGTTTTCCCTTTCCATCCATTTTTGCATTCACAGAAGAAATCGTTGACCAGGTCACGACACGTCCCTCCGTTGTGGCAAAGGTTTTTACTGCAGTCATTTATATCTGGAAGAAACAGGAGTGCTCAAAATGAGAGAAGCTGTTTGCAGAAACAATGGGTTCCTGAGATTTGCTTTCTCCCCAGGCACATTCTCTTCCTCTTCCTGGCCTCTAGTCCCAGACCTGATTTAAGTCCCTGAAGACCTTAATGCCACCACTGACGTTATCATGTTTATTCTGCGCCATACCCCACGGTTCTCTTTCAGTTCTTCTTGCCAATGAACACCACTCCAGCTTCCTTGGAACAAATATACCAGTTAGGCTGAAGGCAAAGGAAGCCTTATTACATAATTACAGCATTTCCAGGCCAAAGGCAAGCTCTTCAAACCTTCCTCCGCTTTTTGTGAAAGGCACTCCAGCAAAACGTTCCGACCCTTCAGGAACTGCAAACTCGGCATTCCAATCGGAGCAGTACTCAGAACTAACCTGAGGACAATACCGTATCACCTTCCCCGAGTTCAAACTGTCTACTGAGTCAACTCCCTATATATCATATCAAAATGCACTTCTTTCATGTGATGCTCCTGAGAAAGGAATACGCCTTGAATTTTAATAGTTAGGATTTCAACCCTTCACAGCATTCACGCAACAGCCTACTGGGTAGCAGAAAGAAAACTCCAGATCTTAAGCTACCCTGAACTCAGATATTTGAAAGGACACGTTTACACCAACTGAAACATTCGTTCTTTGGCTATTCTTAGTTCCTATCCTACAGTAGATCTGGCACAAAGATTCAAGCAGCCAGATCAAAGAGGGAGAAAATGGGCCAAATCGCCCTAAGACCATGGCAACCCAAGACGTTCTGCTTCCTGTGCGGCAAGTGCCGACTGGCAACTGATAAAACTCAGGGTTGGATCTAGCAGATGGTCTCCTTCCACCTACAGAAGAATCTTTCCTGATTCACGTCTCTCACTAATGTACTTTTATTAGAAAAGAAATACTCTTCCACTTCAGTCACTGAGCACGTGCAGTTTTCTGGAGGCCTCCGAAAGCCACACAAAGGACTCTGGAACCTGGAAAAATGACGTGTCCCAAGATTCCTGCTGCCTGGAGTCCAAGATGACTTTTTTTACTTAGCCTAGTAACAAATAGGAAGGAGGCATCTTCTAAAACCTGAGCTTAGACTAAATAGGTATTTTGATTTTTATCAAAGTCTGGCATGTGAAATTTCAAGTCAGAGTGGAGGAGGGGCAGCACTCCCACCCCCTTTTAGTTAACACAGCATACGAGTGTGACACTCAACTAGCTTCTTATGTTCCACAGTGAGTAAAGGTCAGCAAGCTGTTCTTCTGCCTCCTGGACCACACCGAGGTTCAAAATCCAAGCTAAATGCGAAAGAGGCAGCCTCTTCTTTATGGAAAATGTCCATCAAGCTTGAAAGAGCCCTGCCTCTTCAAAGGACTAGGTCCAGCCTCAGCCTCCCCACCCCCGGTGACGAAGAGTAACAGCTCTTTAGAACAACAGGCTCCGATCTCTCTTTGCCAGCAGGGAGGCCCACAACTTTCTCCTTTAGGTGGAGAGAAGGAGGACTTGCTTACTTGCTTCACAGAAGGTGCCCTCCCATCCGTCGCTACAAATGCATTTGTAGGAGTTGATGCCATCAATGCACGTGCCACCGTTCTTGCATGGGTTGCTCTCACAGTCGTTGATGTCTGCAATGAATTTTTTAAAAACCACGACACTGGTAAATGAAAGTTGTTTGAAAGCTAGCGAAACCGATTAAGACGTGCCGCTTCATGGACTGACGTTATTTTGCTTATGACTTGGAGCAGGAGAACTTCCGCCCAGGAACCTTGCCCTTTCTAGCCTCCTATGGCTACTTCTGATTGGCAACGGTTTCCCATGGGGCTAAGCAGAGGTTGCTTCCAGAGCTTGGATAAAGTAGTTTTTTTGGGCTAACTAGCAGGCTAACTGGGGGGGGGGGGGGGGGGAGAAAGAGATTGATTCTTGGAGTTGTCATCCCAAAACATAACGTTTGTCGTGCTCTGTTTCTTCCCAGCCATACAACACACAACCTTTAAACTAACAACATTAAGGACTGGACCTGGTTTATTCTGTATGCATTACCTGCAAGCTTTCTGCCACAATGCTTAGCCTTTTCCTAAAAGATGTAAAGGGGTGGAGTGGGCAGGGGGGGAACTAAGGTAATAAATACCAGCTTCCTCTTTAATATCTCCATATATTTTAAACATTTTAAAGGCAGATCGTAAACCTACAGTATGCTGTTGCTATAGGTTACCCCAAGGCCTTTTGTACATAACACCATGTAAAAGTTACCATTTATAAAAGGTCAACATATCCAGGGTCAGGAGCCTCTTAACATGAACTCCCCTCAAGGCCAAGGGGAGGCTAGTTCCAATTCACCAAAGGAGGAAGGAAAGTGCTCAGAGGAGATTGCAAAAGGCTCTCGGGGGCATGACTTTCAACTCTCGGCTCCCAAGGACAAGCAGGCCGTTCTTTCCAAAATATTTACACAGAGTGCTATAAACTCAGGCTTAAATAAAATGGAGAAGAGGGTGGGATGGAGAAAAACCTCAAACCTTACTTTCATGACAGTAGGTGCCGGTAAAGCCTTTGTTGCATTCACAAGTAAACTTGCCCCCGGCTTGACTCTTGCACTTTCCGTGGGGGCCACAAACATTGGAGGAGATGTAGCGGACCCCTTCAGGGGTGCTGTTGGAAGCCACTGCGACCGTACAGCTGTCAATGACTGCAAGAAGAAGGAGACATGCATGCAGGGTGAGCCCTTGCTGCTCTCTTCGAGATACCAAGCCTCTCAAGATGCTCTTCCCAGCCTTCTGTGAGTGGGTGCTCTCCTTTTGCTATGGGACAGCCTAAGCACCCACAGCCTTCAGCAGAAGAAGGGGCTTGTACTAAGGTAACACAATACGCCCCAACTACAACTGTGCTGCAGATCAGGAGTGAGCAAAGTGCAGCCCACCAGATTTGGGGCATGCAACTCCCAGCAGTTCTCACTGCTGACTACGCTGGCCAAGGCTGATGAGAATTGCAGTCCAATGATAGCTGGAGGGTTGCCCTGTGCTCAACCACATGGCAGTGCCACACTGAAGCCCACCTGTAGCTTTCATTCTCTTTGCATGCCCTGATGCCCTTGCCCCTAACCCAAAGCTGAAAACCAGGAGTGTCAACAAAGAATTTTACTTTCTGTCTTACAGAGCCAGGATATACTAAGCCTGACCCACTCTCTATTCAGCTCTATATTTGTTGCATGGACTGGTGGCAGCCAGCCCTCACCAGAGATGATAGGTATTGAACCCAGAACCATCTGCATGCAAAGCACAGGCATTCCCCACCTCACAGAATCATGGAGTAGGAAGGGGCTTATAAAACCATCGAGCCCAATCTCCTGCTCAGTGCAAAAATCTAAATCAAAGTAGATCTGACAGATGGTTGTCCAATTTTCTCTTGAATGTCTCCAGCGTTGGAGCACTCACCACCTCCTGAGATAATTACTTCCATTGTCATATTGCTCTAATAGGAAAATTTTCTTGATAATCAATTGAAATCTGGCTTCCTGCAATTTAAGCCCATTATTACATGTCCTGCACTCTGGGCAGACTGAGAACAGATCCTGCCCCTCCTCTGTATGACAACCTTTCCAGTATTTGAAAAGTGCTGTCAAATCTCCCCTCAGTTTTCTTTTCTCAAGGCTAAACATGCCCAGTTCCTTCAGTCTTCATAGGGCTTCATTAGGGCTTGATCATCCTTCTTGCCCTCCTCTGAACTTGTTCCAGTTTGTCTGCATCTTTCTTAAAGTGTGGTGTCCAAAATTGGACACAGTACTCAAGACGATGCCTCAACAGTGCAGAACAGAGGGGTAGTAGTGTACTTCATAGGATTTGGAGACTGTACTTCTGTTAATGCAGCCTAAAATAGCATAGGCCCATTTTGCAGCAACAGTTCCAAGATCCGTCTTGCTCATAGACCAAGTATCCCCCATCTTGTAACTGTGTGTTTGGTTTTTTAACTTTCTCTGTGTAGAATTTTGCACTCATCCATGTCCATTTCATTCTGTTGTTTGCAGCCCAGTGCTCGGGCCCATCAAGGTCCTTTTGAATTTTGTTTCTGTCTTTCATGATACTAACTATTCCACTTGATGTTGTGTCATCTGGAAATCATTCCCTGCACCCCATCATCCGAGTTATTAATAAAAACATTGAAGAACACTGAGTCCAGGACTGAGCCTTGTGGCACCCCCCTTGTTACCTGATCCCAGTTTGAGAAGGAGCCATTGATAAGCACTCTCTGAGTATAATTCTGTAGCCAATTGTGTACTGACCCTGACTGTTGTTCTGCCCAGCCCATAGCTAGTTAGCTTGCTAATCAGAATATCATGAGTCACTTTGTCAAAGGTTGCAGCATGATGAAACTCTCCTGCAAAACGATGCAGCCCCACTGCAAGCCTACCTTCACAAGGAGTAGAACGGCAGTGATCTTTGAGGTGCGAACAATTCTTCCCTTCATAATCTTCTGGACAGTTGCTACAGAAATAATCGTTCTCGTAATTGAAGCATTGGGCTCCATTCTGGCAAGGGTTGGGCTCACAATAATCTATGTCCAACTGGAAGGTAGGGAGGAAAGAGGAAGGCAGGACAGAGAGTTAGCCTGCGACAAAGGCTTTATAATTCCTGCTCCTGCAGCCGAAGGCAGGAAGCCCCATGGATGGAATCTGACTTTTCTATCTGCTGCCTCGATTACTTGTGTACAACGTAAACAATGCAATACTCGCCAACCTTGCTAATACAGAAAGACTATCAAGGAGCATGTGGAGTTTCAACTGGAAGCTCCAAGCAAGCAAACTCTTCACAAGTCACAGATTTCTCCCCACCCACCACCCCTGCTGCTGCTTTTAAATGCAGGTATTAAGTACAGAAGCCCCCAAACCATGCGGCTGGTGGGGGCTTATCTAGAACCTGCGCTTCAGCCAGCCTCACCTGACAGATATTTCCTGAGAATCCAGCAGGGCAGAGACATTGGAATCCATTGATTTCATCTTGGCAATGACCCCCATTCAGACAAGGGTTGCTTGTGCATTCATTGATGTCTCTCTCACAGTGATCCCCTGCATAGCCAGGCGGGCAGACACAGCGATAACCATTAACCAAGTCCTGAAAGGGAAACGGGGAAGGGGCAAAGATAATGAGTCCACGCTGGCCCAAGGGAAACCTTCACCATCTTCAAAGCTTTTTTAAAAGATGCCTAGGATACTGGCTAAGAATGCTGATGGTCGAGGCAGAGATGGCTGCATTCAAAGACCCAATCAGGGCCAAACTTATTTACTTGCATACCTGTTGTCCCATTCACATGTGCAGTAAGGGGATGGTTTTGAGACATGCACCAGAAGGGGCATACAGGTGGAAAAAGCTAGAGCTCTCTTTCCTTCTCACTCTTACCCTCCCCACACCACTTGGCTCTGGGTACTTTTCCTTCCACTTCCAGTGCCAGGCCTGCATGGGGATGACATGGCTCCAGTGCTGGACAAGCACAGACGGGGGAAGCACTTTTCTTGATACAGACTCACCCCTTCCCCCATATACACTCACACCACCACACATATACTCTGTGTGCAAACCCATGTCATTGTCTTCATGGCACCAAATAAGAACATGTATCTTTTCCAAACATGTTTAGGGTTTTAGCCATGTTAGGGCTCTTAAAGCAAAACAATAAAGCGTCTTGTGACACCTTGAAGATTACCATGTTTTGTTTGGCATAAGGTTTTCTGGGCTGTATAGCCCATTTGCATCTGACGAATTTCAGGGGCAGATGCTGGTGTGCAAATACACACAAACATACACACATTTATGCAGATAATATTTTCAATCTCATTTTCTAAGGGGCAAAATCTTTTAGAAATCCTCCAAAGCCCCAGCACAGAAGATCACTCTGCCCTTGTTGGGCACTTAGAGGTATGCACTGAGCTGAGAGTGAAGTCATGATAATCATGTAGTCAAGTGTTGTGGGAATGGGAAGAGAGTAATTGTTCATTTTATCAAGTGATAAGGAAAAGAGGTAGCATGAGATGTCAAGGGTGGGGGGAGGAGGAAAAGTAGTGGTGGACACAATCCAACAGAATAAGCTTCTGCAAAACGGTGGGGGAAGGGACAAGAAAAATGGAAGTCATAAAATCTGATCTCTTATAGATTTTTAAAGAAAACTGTTGGATAGAGATTTGTATGGGATGCTTTGGGGTTTTGTCTTAGAACAAAGAAAAAATCCCTACTCTGCTATAATAATAATAATAATAATAATAATAATAATAATAATGTGCTGACAAGTCAATTTTGATTTATGGCAATCATTTCCAGGGTTTTCTAAGTAGACAGTACTCAAGAGGTGGATGGCAGCTCCCTTCTTCTGGGGTGCTCTGGGACTGTGCACCTTGCCCATGGCTACACAGGCTGGCTCTTCTCCTGGGAGGCACAGGGGGAGGGGATCAGACTCCCAACCTCAGGCTCCACAGCCAGATACCTAAACTACTGAGTTATCCAGTTTGCTCTTCTTTCTATTTAAAGTATTATACTGGCCTTTCTCTAGAGCCTGGAAAAGTTTCTTTGGGACTATAATTCAGAGAATCCTCCATGCCCACTTCTCCAAACTTTCCCAGCCTCTGATATCTTCTGTTTAAAACTTGATATTAAAGCTCAATTCCACTTGACTTTTATATATATATATATAAAGACAGGAAAAAAACTCAGAAAACCTAACTTACCCTGCAAGTCCCTCCATTCTGACATTGTCCAATACAGTCATCAGTATCTGCAATTTAAAAAAAAAATCACAATACACTGCATGAGCAACCCTGCAGACAGCAACCCCACACTGAAATCCAAGAGAAAGAATCCAAGTGTCTCTGTAGCATTAGCTAGATAAACCCTTTGTCAAGTTTCCTGCATGCTTTCCTCCAGATAAGGTTATTATAATGGGTGGGAACCTTCGGCAATTCTTCCAGCAGAGTTCAGCTGAAACTTCACATCATTGTTTCGAGTCACCTTATCTGAATATAGCCATGTTGTGGGACTAATGGGTTTGATAAAATTGCCTCTTATTCATGCCAGAGCGACTACTCCCTTTCTAAAAACATCGGCCGCTGGCCCCCTCCCTTGCTGGCCAATGCCAAAGGCTATGCTTCAATCTCAGTGTTCATTGTGTAACCCAGCGTGGTGTTCTTGCCTTCTGCAACCGAAAAATGACATGAATGACAAACGCACACCCTGGAGAGCAAGTGGCCCTCTCAGAGTTGTTAAACTACAACTCTCATCATTCCAGACCACTGGCTGGGGGTCAATGAGATCTGGAGTCCCCAGAAACATCCGAAGGGCCCTGTGTTCTCTGCCCCTATTTCTACACACACACACACACACACACACACACACACACACACACAGAGTCACCTACATGCACTTACTTATATCACAGTTCTGGCCAGTCCAGCCAGCAATGCAGTCACAATAGTAGCCGCCAATCAGGTTCCTGCAGGAATTAGCATTGAGACATGGTTTACCTTCGCACTCATTTGCATCTGAAAAGAGAAAGGGAATTGCCTAAAGTTTAGCAGTGAGCACAGGAAGAAGGGGAAAGCTGCCCCCTCTCTTCACTTGTTTGCCCAGCAAACAGGGCATGTTCATTAAAGACACATGAATTTTTGACACCTCCAGGAGTGCACTGGCAAAACTAATTAGATGCTGAAGGGCCTTCCGATTTCTCCCCAGTTACGGCCTCAATAACCAAGAACAACTTTTTGAGGAAAGGGGGGAAAAAAAGGGTGGGTGGGTGGAAGAGAAGGAAGCGGGTGATCTGGAGAACTCCAGAGCAATGGAACAACCTGAGTCATTGGAATTAAGACGCTGCATTAAGACGGTGGAGGACGGCTCATTCTCCATGAGATCATCCCCGGCTTGGAATGCAGCTGTGAATTCTCTCCCTGGAAGGAGTTAACGCAACTGGAGAGATGGAGCCACTTTCCCACAAGGCTGAAAGGGAGGGAAAAGAGGCGGGAGAAGCTGCAGAGGCCCAGGATGATTTAGGCAGCAAAGTCAGCGTTAGGCTGAGGAGTACTAAGCACAACAGATCCCATGAAGATAACCAAACTGGCTTCCAACTTCAAAAGCTGCCACTTCCCATGTTGACACACGTGGGACCCAAAGGCAGTGGCCAAACTTGCCCCAGATTGTGGGAAGCTTCCAGACTCTGTGTCTTTGCAGTTGACAGGGACATGCCCCAACGCTATCAAATCAGAGGTCCCCTCTGAAGAGAGCCAGTGGATATATGCAGAATGTTCCCTGCACCACATACCCCAACCATGTGGCTAATCTGTCACCCCATGGGCCTATAAGATACAAAAAGCAATATAAGCTCCTTTAAAATGTCTGTACTAGAGCAGGATCTTCAGAGGCAGAGGCGAACCAGCACTCACTGGCCCAGCAGAAGGAACTGGCTGTAGCTACCTATTTGATTCATGCACACATGTCCTTACACCAAAGCAGGCCTCTCTGGAACTGCACCTTCAATGCTAGATGTGGGCAAAGGATAGCCTGTAGGCTGTATCCACCTCTGCAGAAACATTTTCCCTCCACCCCTAGAGCCAGTGGGGTATAGCGGATCAAGTGACAGCCTAGGACTTGGGAGACCAGGGTTCAAATCTCTGCTCATGGGGGGAGGGATGGAAAAACCACTCCTTAAATATCTGGCATATCTTGAAAACCCTATTAGGGTTGCTGTGAGTGGGATGTGACTCAACAGGATATGATAACAACATGCAAATAGTGCCATCCAGAAGCATCCAGGGCCATTATTTGCCCTGCAGGCCCAGTTTTACTCCTCTCAGAGGCTAAGTTGGGCAGTTCCTGTTTATAAAAGTGGCCTTTTAGGGCCTAAAACAGGTTGCAGAAGGGGCAAAACTCGCTGTGTATTGTACAAATAAGATTTATTTTAAAGGTACTTTTGAGGGATGTGCAGGTATCTGGTGTCTAGGGTGCCTGCCATGAAACTGGAATCAACTTATAGTAACCCTAATAGGGCTTTCAAGGTAACTGGCATATTAAAGGAGTGGTTTTAGTATTACCCAACCCTCAACTCTCTCTCCGAGTTTCCATGCCCAAGCAGGGATTTGAACCGAGGTCTCCTCAGTCCTAGTCTAACATTCTATCCACTACACCTCATTGCGTATCCTATGGTTTGGGGCTGGTGGTGGCAAAAGCAGTCTCTGCCACCCTTGTTTTATGCGTAACTTTTCCAATTGCTTACTTGCTGTCCCCATAAATCTGCAGTCCACACTTACCTATCTGGCACGTTTTGCCAGTCCACTGAGGAGGGCAAACACATTTAAAGCCATCCACTAGATCCTGGCACGTCCCTCCATGGCCACAGGGGTTGGGAGAGCAGTCATCAATATCTACCAAGAAGAGATTTATCTTTAGGGCAGACAATCAACACTCAGCAGCCCTGAGGAGAGATTCGGCTTATAAATCAGTCACAGCACCCAATTCTTCACCCCCTCCTGCATCCCTTGCGCCTGTTCTTGACCACATCGACATCCTCAAACTTGTATGCTCACCTGAATGGGAAATACTTCTGAGCACTGAGTCTTCCCAACTTTCACGGGAGTAGCCATAGGAGTATTGGGGGGGGGGGGAGAGCCAGTTGAGCAATTTCAGTTTTCCCCATGAAGTAACTCTGGAAACATTACTTTTTTTGGGACTACCATTCCCAGAATCTCCCAAGGCTACTGGAAGACTCTGGGAGTTGCAGGTCCCAAACAGGAAAATTTTCTTGACACACTGCTAAGTCCATCAGAGGACACTACTGAAAGATGCCCATTAGTGAATATTTACAAGTACATTCATGCTCTGCTTGTTGTGTTGTGGATAAGGAATCAACCCAAGCTCAGTTCCAAATGGGCTCAAATGAACTCACTCACTAAAGCTTGGGTATCATTCAAAACTGGGCCCCGGCTGAACTTCCTGCCATGAGTAAATGTTGCCACCTTCACTATCCCAAAACCGATCAGGCTTGTTTGAAGGTGACTATAGTAACAACCGTGTCTGTTATACTGAAGGCCTCTCTATTGGGATGGGTGACCACCTCACCAAGGAGACCCCTAGGAGAGAGCCCATTCTGAAGCAGACTCCCATGCCATCACAGCTGAAGCCAGATTTAGAACATGCGCACAATTTTCTTTCCTGTGTCGCTCTAATTTCCACCCCCACCCCGAATTTCCTGAAGCTGTACAGGTGGCAACACCAGTCAGTATGAGGAACTCAAAATGGCCCCATCTTCTCCTTTTCAGGTTTAGACCTGAAAACCTTAGAGGAATGTAGCTGGCACTGAAAAACAGCTATGAACAAATGGCAGATAATGCCATGGCCTAGGGTACCTGAATGCAAGCCCGTTTCTCTCTCTCTCTCTCTTTCACCTTTGATCCAAAGAGCAACTTTACAGATATAGGAATTTTATGATCTCACACATAGTACACAGTGAGGATAAGTCACACAAGACTGATGTGGGCTGGCCATTTTTAAAAGAATCACACAGAATCACTGGTCCTACTGGTAAGGCATATAGCCCACTAGGATGATAAGCTGCCCAGACGCTCCGTTTGCAAAGCAGAGATTGAAAGAGAGTAAACACTCATTCTGTATTTCTGCCAGTCAATCAGTTGCTCCTGGAACATCAGGCAAGAGCAACTATCAAGAGCCACTTGAAAACCTGCATAAAACTCAAGCAGCTTGCAGGTTGTGTTAAGGTGGAAAGACTGGTGGGACTTACTAAGTGTGCATGTTGGTGATGCCCAGCCTGGAGCACAGACACACTCAAATCCTGTAGAGGTTTCAAGGCAGCTTCCTCCATTGTGGCACGGATCCGAAAGACAGGCATGTTCCGCTGCAGCAAGAACAGAACCCCTTTCAGCTCAGCCAACACCAGGCAATACAGGCAACCCCATCACCTGCCCAAACTCCCTGCCTCCTTCAGGTCCTAGCTTAGGATCCTGGTCCAGACAGTGGATGTACGATTTTGCTTAATTCCTTAAACGAGCAGCTAGGTTTACATGGGCAATTTGTACGAGTTTACACGAGGAGCTACTCCATCTCCTGTTACTCTATCCTTCATTCCCACTTTTAAGTGACAAAACATTAAGGAGGATGCAACTGGTTGGAGAAAACAAACATTTATACAATCAAGTAAATTCTACACAAAGTCAGGGTTTGGCAAAGTTAATTTACTTAACTACAATTTCCGGGACTCTCCAGTCAGCATAGCCTGTGGCCAAGTGGAGGGGCTGGAGAATCTGGCGGTTGTAGTTTGAAAAAGCGTTTTTTTTCCCCCCTGATCTGCGCTAAATATGGCTAGTACATTTCAAGACTGGAGCACTGTTGTCTAAAGATGGGAGCTGTAGCTCCCAAAAGGTTGTGGGGCTCCAACCAGTGCCAGCATTAGCTTGCAGGGTTGATGATGAAGGAGGATGGGAGCTGCAGTCCAGTAACCTCTGGATGGCTCCAACTTCCCAAGCCTTGCTTCAAAAGATGTTCCCACTTCCTCCCCTCTACCTGGTATTATTGTACCCGGCACACCCTAGGACAGTGGTTTCCAACCTTGGGTAACCCAAGTGTTCTTTGACTGCCAACTCCCTGAAACCCTGGACAGAACAGTTAGTGGTGAAGGCTTCTGAGAGTTGAAGTCCAAGAACACCTGAGCTGCCGAAGGTTGGCACCCACTGCCCCAGGGCATGCGACTGAGAAACACAAGGGTTGTCCCACAATGGTAGACATGCAGTGATTTAAACCCTTACCAATTTCACAATTCTGTCCTGAGTAGCCCTCTGGGCAAGAGCACTGATATTTGTCTGGCCCCGTGTTGCTGCAGGTGCCCCCATTCAAACAAGGCGGGTGCGTCCCACAATAGTTTAGATCTGCAACAGAACAGCAAAAGTTCAAGAATGAGTAAGCAGAGGTGGCCTCGTGGGCCTCCAAACTCTCCACAGAGCAATGCCAGCAAACAAAGACACCGGCCGCCTGCAGATTTCCAGCCGAGACACTGAAACAAAGCCAGCATATGGGAGAGCAGGATTGTTTCCTGGGGTATCTTCCGCACACAGTCCCAAACGTCTCCATCACAGCCCCCACCCCACCCCAGCCTGTAAAGTTTCACACGTGGCTCCCTGTGGGCTCAGCCTACCTTTATTGCAGAACTGGCCACCCCAGTTGGTTTCGCAGAGGCACTGCCACGGTTCATTGCAAGTGCCATGGACACAGCCTGGGTGTGGAATGCATTTGTCGCAGTACTGGCCTTGCCATCCATACTGACACCTTCAAAAGAAACAGTGCCTGCCATTATTTTTCTCCCAAAAAAAGGACTGCAAAGAGGGAAGGGGAAAACGAAATTCTCTTACTTTTATTTTCTATGTGAGGAGAATTCTTTCAAGGACAAGCTGGTGGTTTCTTGTAAACAAACAGTTTCTAACCAAGGGGGTCTGTCAATTAGGCAGCCAGCTCACAAAAGGATAACTGTTCTGTGTGGTGCCACGGAAGACAATACCGTGCTATTCTGAAACCTTACACAAATGGAGGGTGAGGGAGAGTGGGTGGGTGGGGGCACTCTATAGATCCATCTCAGGGGTTTGACAAATGGATTATTAAAAAAAGAGGAGAGGGGGAGAGAAAGTGACAGGAAGAAACAAAACTTCTCCAAGGGCCCTGATGAATACGAGGGCCGGGGGGACACTTTAGCAGGAAGGCAAAGTGCCCAAAGAGCAGCTCACTGGAGGTTTCCTTAAACAGCACCATGCTGTTTTATTGCTCTTTTCTGCACAGTGTGTGTCACATGTAAAAAGTTAGTAGAAGAGAAAGCAGTTTCTTGGAGAGAGATATTAATCTGTGGCAGCAGTCACAGGATAGTTAAAAGTATATGGATGTTTCCGTTTTGATAATGCTTAGCTGCATGGGCATTACAGAGCAAGTTATTTGCTTTTGTTAAAACTCGATTTAACTGGCATCTTCTCCTCCATTACAGAGTGGCTCCAGATTCAAGGCAATTTTATCTAAAGTTTGGCTCAAGTGCTTATGTGTTCCATCTACAGCCATTACTCTAGCTCATGAAGCCAGCTGGATGTAATAATACCAAAGGGAGCAAAAGCTATCTATTATCTTAAAAAAACAAAACAACAACAAACAAAAAAAAACACAAAACCCAGACATCGCCCACCTCCACACACAACAAAAATACAAGGCATTGGAGAGAAATCAGTGGGGTTGAATACATTCCAAGAGGAGACCCTGCCACTTTGCTTTAAGATATAATCATACTGGAGGGGGAGAAAAAAAAAACACAAGAAAAGGTTGAAGGCATGAAATCACGGGTTAACCCAAAGTGCATTTCATTACTAAGACCTGCGAAGAAGTGATCAGCAGCAATTACTCACTAAGCCGGCCCTAACTTATCAAAATAAACCTTTTCCCATCCAAGTCAGTGAGGCTTTCGATTTTCAAGGGCTCCCCCTGCCCAGCAAATCCTTGTCATGGGAAAAAGCGATAGGGATCTTTCCAGGGGCTAATCATGCACAGCAAGCCGTGAGGTTTAAACCCTCCTTCTCAAACCTTCGAGGACAAAAACCACTCCCCTAATTAATTTTTAAGAGCAGCTCGGAGGGAGAGAGGCCCATTTCAAAAAGCCGCTGGACGTCTTGGTGCCTCCGATAAAACAGAAAGGAAGCCAAACATTTCAACATCCAATTGTGTAGCCTCCTTCCCAAGCGACAGGCCGTGGGAGGAAACAGCAGCATGCCCACACACTCCCACACGCACGCACAAACTTTTTTTCTGAGATCGAAGCCACCAAAGCCCTAAAAGAACAGATTGCCTTCTTAGTCCTGCAAACTCTTGGCAAGCATATAAGTGGTTGCCAAACAAGTGCTTACAGAACTGGCAAGCCGAGAGTCCACAGGCTCCGTGGCACATCCTGCCCAGAGACAAGGGAGCACACCGTTGTCTTCTACTAAAAGCATGACTTAGGCTTTCGAGAGTGTCTCCAGAAACCTGCCTTGAATGCTGGTCCCAGCACAGCTCAACTTGATAGATCATTTCTCAAAGCCAGCCACAGGCAGCTTCAGCAACAACCCAAGCTGTGCTAATTTTAGCAGATGAATTTATTAAATCTTTCCACATTAACAACACACACACACACACACACACACCATCCTCTCTCTCTCATATGAATACAGCCTGGCTCACAAACAAGACGGATGAATCCATCCTTTTCTTTGATCAGAGGGTCCCTCTTGCTCCAAGTTGTCTCCGAAATGAATGAGAAACAGAGAGAAAGAGAGAGAGAGAAACACACACACACACACACAGAGGGAGAGAGCCTTCTATGCACAATTGTTTCAGATCTTAGAGCTGCTTCGGCTGATGTTTTATTTTTGAACTGTTGCATTTAGAACATAGCAGACTATGACTCATCCCCAACTTAATGGAAAAAGAATTACAATCTTGTTTCTCCAAGTCCAAAAAAGATAATTGAGGCTGGGGGTATCAGGAAGGACAGCTCAGCCGCTGGAGGACTATGCAAAAGAACTGTGGGAAAGTTGCACCTTAAGTAAATAAGGGCACTAGTGCATGTCTGGGCAGTGAGTGGGAGGTGAGAGACACAGTAAGGCTTGAACTCTGGAAACAAAGCCTGTTGTTCTGGCTAGCAAAGAATGTGGGCAAACCCCGTCAGGCACTTTTAGCCGGGATGACAGAAGCACAAATCTTCTGCAGACCTGGCTCCTGCAACCGCTTGGTCTCCAGCCCAGCTGAAGCAGCAGGGGTGGGTGGGTGTGTATGCGGGGAGGGGGGGGGGAGAGAGAATAGAAAGCCACACGAATGCACACCCCTCTTCTCCTCTGTTTTAGGGAGTGTCAGATTTTAACACCGCCAATGTTTAACAGCTGATTCATGTGTTATCAAGGGACTGGGAGTGGAGAGGTGGGTGGGTGGAAGCTAATGCAGGTTTATGATCAAGTAAGAGGGGAGGGGGAGAGAGAGAGAGAGTCCCAGCCCCCCTAGATCACAAACTGGAACTGTTGCTTTTTGGGGGTTACAGCCCTCCCTCCTCAAAGCCCCCAGCCAGAACCGATTCTGGGAACTATGGTTCAAAAAAGTTACTTTCTCAGCTCTGAGCATGAAACAGTTCAGGTGTGCATACAAACAGAGCATGGGATAAGGTGTCATTCAACATTGGTTCGCACTACACAACCACCTTGTACGTCAGCCACACAAGTCATATACAGGACCTTCCCTCTTTCTGGCCTGAGATGGTGTATATTTCAGAGCTCACAAAGGAGAGATTAGGCACACTTTGCCTCTTCTTGTGCTGCAATTTACTCATTTACAGCCTGGCCAACCACGGCTTTACACACTGCTAACCATTCTCTGCCTAGAACGGCAGTTCTAACCAGGGAATCCAGAGACAGACAGACACACTCTGCTCCAGGAACTGGAAGTGCCCGCACAGAACACCTCATAGGAGAAAGCTCAAAATTGAGGAACACATGCTAAAATGAAGGGGTGCATGTCCTTCAGCCTTCAGATTTTTCATGTGTAGCTCCTGAAACTAGACCTATCATTTTCTGCTGGATCAACTGGGCTGTGAGGTGGGGACGGGGGGGGGACAACGATGCTGTTTCCCAATGCACAAGATCTAGGCTTCCCTGCTGCCCACAGTGGAGCAACATCAACCACTGATCTGAAGATTGCCGTGGGAATGGCTAGCACCTTCCTGGCTCTCAGCAGAGTATAAGGATTCACTTTTCTTACTGAGGAGTGGTCAATCACCCTTCTCCACACAAATCACTAAATAAGTAGTCTGATAGTGTCCCAGGGTCCACAAAAATTAGTCTCCAGGAGTGAACCTGCTGGCCATAGCCTTGTAGGATTTCCACTCCTGCCTGGACCGGATTTGGCTTCTACTGGCCTCTTGATGGGGTTGTGATGAGCAAGGCAGAGAGCCTGATGGCCTGGGGGGGGGGGGGGCAGTGGCCCATCCTTCCTCTGCTCACCCAGATTCTCCGAACTTCAACTTGAGAGGAAGGGAAGGCCTCTCAGAACACAAAAGTGGGATGGGCACTGCTGCCAGAGGGAGTCAGCCAGCTGTTGCTATTTTGCTGGAGTGGAGGTTGGGAATGTCATTTAGATTTGGCATGAGATCCCCTGCTAGGCAGGGCTGAACTGCCAGGCAAGACAGAAGTGGGAGACTGATCACAGCCGTTGGTCTCAGGCACGGAACAGACTATGGCCAAGTATCACCCTTCTTTACAGGTGCCTGGGTGTGTGGGACCTCCGCTTGCTTTGTTAACATCAGCTTGTACTCTGGACTAAAAAGTGGGTCTCCCTGCATGTAAAACATATGCTGCTCCACCTGTCAAAATGCCCTCTTGCAATCCCACACTCCAAGGGCGGGTGTTGGAAGTGGTGGGATAAGATAAATGCCACATGATGAGTGAAGCTGCACGGGTTGCTGCTGGGAGTCAGGTCCTAGAAGCTCCCTGGAATGGGAAGCATACAACAGTGCAAGCTCCTATTCACTGTTCCCCAACTCTGTGTCCACTCTGCAGTTGTAAGCATATGCCTGTGACTCTTTTCTTGCCTCAGAGAGAAAAATCAGATGCAGCACATTTTTAGAAGAGGTGCTCTCTTGAGTGATGAAAGATATTTCTTTGTCACAGTGTGTTGATTTTCCTCGCCAACTTATCCTGCATTTAGCACGACTTCTTTCTGATTGGAAGGTAAGCACTAACTTAATCCACAAATGTCAAAGCACTGTAGCCCTGAAGAAATCCTACTGTTGGAGGAAAAACAGGCTAATTGTAAGGAATGTGCATGCCCCTTTAATGCGTGCTTTGAAATAAACAACTATGCCAGTCTCAAAGGAAAAGACAAAAGATGCTGGGTCAGCTAACATCTCTTTCTCAAACAAAAAGCAAAAACCCACTCCTAATATGAGAAATACTGAAGGAATATGCCACGATTCTCGGCTTTCCAAAGGAAACACTTCAAGCACTTGGCTCCACTGTGCAAACTGCTTCTTTCCCCCTTGTCTGCTTGCCAGAAGAGAAGAGAAACTTCAAAGAATGAGAGCAATACTCTGCCTTCATCGGTATCTACGGACAAGATTCCATCCCAGCTATTAACCTCTCATCACTCCAAAGTCTGGTTCCCAAGACCAGAGGAACCCAGAGGCTGCATTAATCCTATTCTAAAGAACGGCTGACTTTTGCCTATTGATGGGAAAAATTGACAGCAGGGGGGTGGGGTGGGGGGGAGAAGTAATGTAATTAAACTTACTTGGGGAAAATGCCTTCATCAGCAGATTACACACTAAAGTCACATGAAGAATTTAGCCACCGTTCATTACAAAACGCTACCAATACACTTGTACCCTTGCCTGGATGGTCACAATTTATATATACAGTATATAAATCATATATATAGGCTTGCTTTGGAAAAGGAATACACACACACACACACACACACACACTGAGGAGAGTGTGTGTGTGTGTGTGTGTGTATATATATATATATATATATATACACACACACACACATATACACACACACACACACACACACACACACACACACACACACACTCCTCAGTATATACTCCTCAGTGTGTGTGTATGTATACTGAGGAGTATATATATATATATATATATATATATAAAAAAATATTCCTGCCTTTTCCAAAGCAAGCTTTCCAAAGGAAGGCTTCTGATGCATTTACACTTTACCTCAGCAACATTGGTATGAAAAACATGCACTTAACATTGAGAATGTACAGCAAGACAGAGAGCGAGAAAGGAGGAGGGGTATTCCCCCCACCCTGCCCCACTGTTTAATTTATAACAGTTACGATTGCTTAGCAAGAGGAAGGTTTGTTTGGTTTACCTGCACTCCCCAGGAATTTTGCAAGTACCGTGTTTGGGGCTGCACCCTTGACGACAGATGGCTGCAAAGAGAAGGGGGGGAAAGGGGGGATTTTTAAAGAGAAGAAAGGGGCTTTAAAAACACAACACAGACCCTTTGCTCTCGTGGGAATGTTTTAATCTCTGCCTAGTTCTGTAATCCGACAAAATCCATGGTTGAAACTGGTCCCTTGGACCCAGTCTGCTGGAAATGAAACTGAGGCACTTCCGTGCATCGTGACAGAAATTCCAGCAAGCTACAAAGATGGGAATCACACAGTGATCTCTCTATGAAATGCTTTCCTTAGAGTCTACATAAACCTACTTTGAAAAGTGTTAAAACCTTTAGGGGACTACAACGCTCCCTCTTCTCAACATTCACTCACATTTTTGAAGGTAACCTGTATATACCCACCCCCACCCCCACTGCTTACAATCCATAACTGCGATGTCTATTCTTCTTTAGGTAACTGACACCCTGTTTTTCTGCACTCTTCTTTAAAATCTACAATTTATGTGAAAACACACTGGACTATTCCTACAAGGGAATACTATTGTTTTATTTTTACCCTGGGAGCCACCTTGACAGGGTCTTTGGAGCCTCAAAGGCAGTCTAATCATACTATAAATTAAACAAATAAATACAGAACAGACTCCCCAACTTTGTCCAGGGACGCAGCAAAACAGTGCTTGCCAGCAGATGCTTAGTCAGTTGGCCTGTTTTGTTTTTAGGAACCCTGAAACCATCATGGGGAACAGACGTCTTAGATCTCTCCAGTTTACACGGGTGAAATGGAAACAGAAACTGGGAATCACAAACCTTTGTTACAGTCAGGTCCCATCCAGCCTTCCAAACAGGTTTTGTTGCCGTTTTGATCGCAGGTGTAGTGTCCAAAGAAGTCATCTCTTGGCCGACAAAGCTTGTTGCAGCCAAAGCCATAATAATGCTCGTCGCAAGTCACCCGGATCTGGTATTCGAAATGAGCCACGCCTGCGTTTTGTTTCAAGACCTGCCACTGGCGGCCGGGGTTGATCATACCAGAGTGAGAAGCTTTTTCAATAATGCTATCTGCATCTTAGAAAAGAAGAAGAAAGGGGGAAGTCACTGAGAAGAATGTCTTCTAATAAGCTGACAGCCAAAGGAACTGTGAAGAAAAGCAGGCAGGCTGAGAAAAACTATTTTTAGACCAAAACTACCGAAATCTCCCAGCCAGTAGGACTGGTCCCCAGGCTGTAGCTCAAAAGAGTAACTTTTCCAAGTTCTATTTATATGCAAGAATACTCTCATTGGATGGGTGATGTCCGTCCTAGGAACAAGTAAGACAAGGCCCTCCAGATGTTACTGGACTGCAACTCCCATCAATCTTGGCCACCATGGCCAGCGGTGAAGAATGATGGGAGATACAGTCCATATACTCGGGGGGGGGGACACACCCTCCCTCCCCCATATCTAGTGGATAAGCCTATTAGCAAAATAGACTTGGCCTCTTCAAAGCTCAGATGTGCTGAAAACAATGGTTTCCTCCACAATTATCCCTCCTATGCATGGATTTATATATGTCACAAATACACAGTCCTGCGCAACAAGCACACAACTTTCACTCTATACACACATTGCAGAAAGTTACTGCTGCCAGTTACCAGCTGGTAAACACTTATGCAGATCTTACACGAGATAGGCAAGAGTTTAAATGCAGCTTCATTCATCCACACATCAAAACGGCCAAGTCATTAGCAGTGCCACTTACACAACATTAAGCTGACTGTGGGAACAGCAGATAATATTTATTACCATTTAAACTGTAGCTTAACATGGGTCTTGAAATTTGGGCACAGAACAAAAATAAGGCTGCCCTTCCTTAACATTCAGAGGAAGAAAAGATACGGCACATAAAAAGTGACATCCAGCTGTGCCCAAACAACCAGTGAAAAGAACATGGATAACAGAATGGATTCCCTTTTTTCTTTTCTTTTTTTGCCTCTGCCCCCCCCCCCCCAAATCTGCCCCAAAGGATGGGGAACTTTCTGAAGTGGATTTGGAGAGGTACACAGGAAGAAGGGGAAGTCTGCTCCCATGACAGTGGGTAATCCTCTTTATTCTTGACATGCTTTGATAGCATACCTCCTCTTTGCCAGCTCTGCCATTTGCCACCATTCTGTGGACAAAGCCATGGGGATGGGATGAGTCAAGGAAGAACAGATGTGTGGCTAAAACACAACCCCAAACTCTCTTGCCTAAACTTTCAGAGCAAGGAGCGAGACTGACTAGCAATGAGGGCAAAAGGCCAGATCTGGGTTTCCAACAACATAGCAGGAATCTCCACTTGTTATGCCTTGCACTCCATTCTGCCAACCCATCCAAACAGTCAGGCATCCTTTCGCACAGTACTTGGAAAGCCCTGGGGCCACATACAGTAGCACTGTTGCAACAGCTTATTTGTTCTTGACAGACAAGTGCCAAGAATTTCCAGACACACAGGGCGAAGCTAAAGACACTTTCTTTTCTGAGCAGAGGAGTGACATTTTGGTATTCTGCCTTGGTTTCATAAGCCACCTCCTTTAATTGTTACCAAGCAAAATAAAAACACCATGTCGTTAATCAGCTTTCTTAAAAGGATGCAATCTTCATGCACCCATTCACATGGGAGAAATGTACAAGGCTTAGTTTTGAGTAGACATGCACTGGAAAGAGCAAAACATCTGAAGAGGATTTGCCCATAATTGCTTCAAAGCAGAGGCTTTAGACAAAGCAACTCTTCGCTAGCCTTTAAAGAAAGCCCTAAGCAGCAATGTAATAATACCTTCAAAATCCTAATATTTCACATTTGCTTGGAACATTGTGTAGGTAGCTGTGGTATGTAACTTTGTAGTCCAGCCTCATGACCTTAATGATCTGACACTGCCTTACGACTTGCAGGCTGGCAGCACTTGACTGAAGAAAGAAAGAAGGCTAATAGGCAATAATGTACAGTGGGATAATCTCTGAAATGTCAAATACTAGATGTTAGACAGGGTGTTTGGGCTGATTTAAAAAATAAACTAAAGAAGCTGACTTGATTTTTTTTTAAATATAACTTTTGTTTTACTGAGTTTCAGAATTTCAATCAAAAATATGTGTATGCATACTATGAGCCCATTTCCCTGTTTCTTACTTTCTAATGTTTAAAATTTCTGGATGAGTTCGTGTAAGCAACAAGTTAATTCAAGACACCTAACACAAGCACTCTATTTGCTGTGTTTCAAAACAAGCCACTTCTAAAGACTGAAAGGAAAAAGATTTTGCTCCGTGCCTTCCTACCACGTAGTGGGTCCGGATACTTCAATTCTCCCATACTTTTACTGAAAAGAGTGAGGCCAGAAAGGGATGCTAGAGATAGCTATTAAGTAGAGTTGAAAGTACATTTAGAGGGCAGAAAGCTGATTGAGGCAATCCTCTGTTTATGAACTCTGATGTCAAAGGAATTCTGGGCTAAATTCTGAAGACCAACTACTGAACAAAGCAAGATCATCTGCATAATCCCCAAAGTGAGAGGATTCTCACATTAAGGATCTCCCTCTTCCAGTTACGGCTATCTCTAATGTCTGTTTCTGGCCTTGGACTGTGGAAAATGTATGGTTCTTTCCTTTATGAAACATAACTTTTGAACATGCATCAATGTATGAAGCTGTCTTACACTGATGGGGCCCATCCAGCTAGTGGCCCTGCTAGCTAAGGATTAACTAGTTTACATAGACTTGATTTAAATCAATCCACGCTGAACAAGAGGATCTTCTAGAAAGAGAGAAAAGGCATGGGAGACGACAGGCTGGGTGAACTGCTCCCTTGTACTTGATATTACTGGCCGACTATTAGCTACCACACAGGAAAAAACAGACAGACACTCTCATGACCAGATGTGGTCAATACATTTTCCGCATCTCCTTTCCTCCCACACCCCCTCCTGCCTTGGCAGCACACCCTAACCAAAAGGAAATTAGTTCAGCACTCTGAAAACCTGCCATTAGTCCACCACAAAGATGGACGGCTAATGAGTAGAAATCCCATGGCGGCAGACAGGGTAAGGATAGTCAGCTGATGGCCTACATAAAAAACAATTTTTATGTTTCCATTCATCCCTTTGAGGATCCTAAGCTCTGAATCAAATAGCAGATGAATGGGGCTTGAGAGAAAAGATCAGGTGCCCAGATATTCAGGTATATTCAAAAATAGTTTTGGTTAGGTTTCCCCATAAAACCCGTTCCAGTTGCTTCTACAATACAAAATTCACAGCAGTTGCAGTAAGACTTGATCACATATTGCAATTACTGCATTACTGCCTGGGATACTGTGCACATGTCCATCTACTAAATCAGTGGTTCCCAACCTTAGGTAACCCAGGTGTTCTTGGACTGCAATTCCCAGAAATCCCAACCAGCGCAGCTAGTGGTAAAGGCTTCTGGGAATTGCAGTCCAAGAACACCTGTGTTACCCAGGTTGGGAACCACTGTTTTAGATCACTGATCCACCTAGCACAATACTGTCTGGAACACAGGTTAATTTGGTCCAGTACTGTGTACTCTGGTTGGTAACAGGACTTCTAAGCCTCACACAGGGCCCTCTTAAGCAGGGCATCAAACAGGGGTCACTTCTAGCCTGGCTGAAATCTTTTAACTGAGATGTTTTAAACTGAGATAGTAGGATTTGAACCTAGCTATTTGTCCATATCAAGGAGGTGCTCTATAATAGTGAGCCAAGCATTTTCCCAAGGATACCATTCAAAAACCCACCAGTATCCCCTTTTAAGGAGAGATGAAGGAGCCCAAGCTACTTACAAGATTTCTCCTTTCACAGCATATATATGTGAGCCAGCTGTAGTATCCCTAAGTTGAAAGGGGTATTCCAGATCCACCCAGTGGCTTTTGCCATCCTTATATAAAACTGGTCCCACTTTGTACCTTTAGTTGAAACACAACACTGAATAAACAATTCCCACTCAGACCTGATGAGGGACACATTCCAGAAATTTGATTGCATCAAAAAAAAAAAAAAAAAAAACAGCCCTGATTTCCCTCAAAAAGATTGACATACATGGATTTGCAGCATACAAATTTCAAGGTTGCTGGAGCTCGCTGTGATGTCAACCAACTAGCACCTCACTTTCACCTTTTTAAGAAGTGCCAGACGGTTAGGAAACACACCTATCCAGACAATCACATGGCTCCCCGAGCCTAATGTCTCAAGACCGCAACTGTGAGGAGGGACATGTCAAAAGTTCTATGTTCTCCCGAGGACACCATCTCACCTAAACCTCTCACACCAAAAGCCAATCCATCTTCAGGATACACTGCCTCAACTTCATTTCTGGAGAAGTCCCAAATGGTTTTCATTTCAAGGTGTTTTGCTGCTATTGGTTCACTCTGAAGATCAGTATGGAAACTAGAGATGGGGGTATTCGTATACGAATATCCCCGCGCAGCTGGAGTTAATGAGAGTCTGGCCCCTGGGGCTGGACCGTCCACTCACACATCCATTGCTGGCTCCGCTCATCCTTCCAATCGCTCTGGAGCGCCGTTCTTGTCCCAGTCTAGCCACTCCTGGCAGAGGGAGGGAGGATGAGTCTCCCGGCAAGGCTGCCAAGTGGCTAGCCGAGCAGCGCTCCAGAGCGATTGGAAGGAAGAGAGGGGCCGCTGCTGCTGCTGGATGTGTGTGAGTGGACGGTCCAGCCCCAGATGCCAGACCCTCGTTAACTCCAGCTGCGCGGGGATCTTCATATACGAATACCCCCATCTCTAATAGAAACCTATGTCCTGGGAAAACGGAAGAATTGCACCAGTGCCCAACTGTGCATTCAGCTATACAGAGTGCTCCATCCTGCTTAGGAACCACACTGTGACAAATACCTAGATAAATGGCTAAATGAAAAAGCCCTTTTAACAGGCTCTGCAGAGGTAACCCTTCCAATTATGTGCAAAAATTAGTTCCAAACCAAAGAAACATCAGCACAATATCCAAATGTTAATTCCTCACAGAAGCCCTTGCAGGAGGGATGGGCCTTCCATGGGTCTTAGTCATCTCCCACAGGTGTTTTTGTGGGGGCCCCAGGCCATCCAAGTTTAAAACTTGCATTGCTTTCCTTGCTCCTGGAAGCCTCAGGAGCAGCAATTTCCATTTTGGAGGCCTTCGTAGGACCCCCTAAGGTCTCCACCATCTCAGACAAACAAACAAGCAAAATTAAAACAACAACAAAACCCTGGAAGTGTCCATTTGTGTGCTTTCTGTTCTGTATTTCTGCCCTCCAAAAATGGTTGTAGCTGAGGCCAGTGAAGCCTGTGGCAAAAGCTTGGGGCAACAATCTGGCCCTCCGGCTTCCTGGAATCTCCCACCCCCTGCTCTACAGTTTTAGAGACTAAGGAGACATGCAGGATAGATCAAAGGAGCTCAGGGTTTATTTTGCAGGGAATGCTCCACACTTATGCTCAGACAGAGTCATCATTAGACAGACCAGCAGCAAATTACATGATAGCTGAAGTCCTTCACACCATGCCCTTCAAGCACCCGGACCTTCTCAAGCCAGAGGCAGCAACAGAAGCACAAACAGCAGAAACTACAGCAAACAACCAGGCCAGAAAAAAAAGGCAACACTGTGCCTCTCACCATGAACAAAACTAATGCTAGTTATATACGCCTTCCAATATTATCAGCTGCATACTCTAATTATCAATTGTTGGAGAATCTGAGTGGGAAAGTATTGCAGCTCTCATATTCTGCTTCTGGGGCTTCCCAAAGACATCTGGTTGGCCACTGTGGGAATATTGGATTAGACCAATCATTGGTCTAATCCAGCAGGGCTCTTCCTCATGTTCTTATGAACTCGGCCAATATTCAACTTTCTAGTATGTCTGACAGTTGGCTCAGCTAAAGAAAGCAGTTAAAGGTCTTGGTTTTGTTCCATCTGCAGTTAAAGTTCTTGGTTTTGTTCCATTTTGTTCCAAGATAGGTGCTCACTGGTGATACTGAAGTAACAGAACTTCCTTTCCTTTGATTTTTTTCCAGACTTGGACAAAAGATGGTGCTTCTAGTTAGGAAGAGATGTTGACTCTGTATCTGTTCACAGGCTTCCCAGAAGCATTTCTTTGGTCATTGGAGATATTATGTTAAAACTAGGTAGACCTCTATAGTGTGGTCCCAACGGACACAGTTCTGGAAATAAATACTCGAGAGCCTTGCTCATATGCTAAACTGTTAGTTCTTCAACTGACAAAATTTGAGATTTGCTATTTAATCTGACATCAAGCATAACTTTGGAGGATGAGACAAAGTATGGATGCAATTTTAAACATACACACCACAACAGTGGTATAAAAGAGGTTCTTGTTTCTATAAAAATGTTATTGTAAAAATGTTATTGAGCCATGTTTTAAATAAACAAATAAAGAACCAATACCAAGAGAACTGTGTTCTACACTGTTTACCTCTAAACTTGACAATATACTATAACATTTGCCAAAAAGCAAACAGATAAATTTTAAAAAGGCATGTTCTAAAGGAAGGAAGACGTCTGCATTGTATGCCTAGGCTGTGTGATCAAATAAAAATAAACAACACCGAATCCATTGCAAGTTTAATTATGAACATGTCAGATCCACATGCGAACTAGGTTTAAATGTTTTGTTCGGCAAAAACTCATTTTAACATTCTTGTTAGAGGGCAACTTCAATTCCAGAATGTTAGAACAAATAAAGGATTCATTGTGAAGCCTTGGAAATTCTGTTTCATGAAATAAAGATGAGATGCATTCAAAGGAGAGATAGTACAGCCTCCAAATAAAAAGAACTAGGATCCTCCAGCAAACAAGAGCTTCTTTTAAATGGAGTTCTTTCCCAACAGAGCCAACACAACAATACCTGTAAAAGATTTTCCCCTCTTTCACAGATGGTTCATGCAGAGGCCAATACAGACATTTATATATGTTTGTCATCAACAATCTAGTGCAATCACTGTACATAAGATACATATACTCTCAGTCTTCTTCCTCCAAGACTAATGAAAATCTTGTTGGTAAGATTTGGTGAAGAGAACCTTAAAGTGAAATCATCCTCTCAACAAGTAAATGTAAAGCAGTCTATTTAGATACATGTCAGCAAGACAGTTCCCCTTCCAGGAGAATCCTTGACCATAATAATGGGAAGACTAATAGAAGGAACATCTGAAAGAGCATTCCAAACCATATACAGTTCAACTTCTTGATGCTCCCTTATGTCCTTTATCTTTCATTTTATTCACTTATCGAGACTTAGAATAAATTTTTCTCTGAAGACCCAAACACAGTGTCAGAAAGGGAACCAATGTGCAGGTGCAACAAAGCAGTTTGAAGCAGGTGCCTGGCTACCTTTTCCCCAACCTGCTGCCATGAAGATGTGCTGCACTGCAATCCTCACCATTCTCATACTTGCTGAAAATGATGGGAGTTGTAATTTGACACATCTGGAGGACAGCAGGCTGGAGAAGGCTGAGTTGGAGACTTCTGATCCACCTTCCCCCACCTGTGTTATGAATTCACAAGGAAGCCTTGTGGATAGTGCTAGTACAATATGGAGCTAACAGCAATACTGGATCTACAAAACTCTTCTAAGGTTAAAGAGGAGCACATGAGACATCCCATACACATTTGGACAACTGCTCTGTTCAGTAGAAGTATTTACGTAAGTTTGGCCAGGCCTCTTGGACTTAATCCACCTTCTGCTATGAGCCTGTTGAAAACAGCTGCCTGAAAAAACTGAACACTTTTAGCTTTGAAAAGGAAGATCCTAAGAAGGTTCAACCCAACTTCATGTAAACAGCTGTGATAGTCATTCCATTTAACATTTATAGTTTTAAAGCTGGATGTATGGCACTGTTTAGAAAGCCACTTACTTTCACATCCAAGCCAAGCCTCAAAACTTATATAAGGCTTCAAACATGCCATAGAATTATCAACAGCAGAAACAAGGGCCTCTGCGTTTCCCTTCAAGTTGGATTCTTTACCTCTAAAAAGCAGGGGCAACTAATGCCTCTATGGCAAGGGGTGGGAAACACATGGCTTTCCAGATGTTCAGTCCAGATGTTGCTGGACTGAACTTCCCATAGGTCCTAGCCAGCATAACCAACAGTGAGGAGTGCTGGGACTTACAACCCAACAAGGTCTCGACACAGCTGCACTCTGCTTATTGAAAAAAAAAGTCTCCTTCCATTAAACAGCAAGTTTTGAAAACCATCTGGCAAAACCTCCCAACACAGTGTCATTTCTGCTCCCAATATCTTCTCCCATACCAACCAATGGAATTGCATGTCCTTCATGACTCCAATAGCAGCAGGAGCAGGCTTGGGAGTAAATGCTGACATATTTAGAACACACTGTTTCCCAACTTGGCCAAAATACATAAAGAGTATTGTTGGGTGGTTCAGACACAGCAGTTTATCCCAACCTGGTACCTCCCAGATGGGAGTGTGTGAAGCCAACATACCTTGCAAGCATACACTAGTTTGGAGAAGGTTAATGTGAGAGCATGGGGCATGAGAGCAGAGGGAGACAATTATGTGAACCAGTATTTTACGTTTTACCAGGCAAAGATTAAATGGATGTTTTGGGATCACTAACTCCTAAGTACAGCTGGGATGGAATGGCAGGACGTTTGGGACAAAGAAAAGGAAGTTACATTAAACTATGAAATCGAACAGGAATAACGGTGCATCCTTGACAGAGCTGGATTTGATGATCCACAGAGTCCCTTCCAGCTCTGCAGTTCTCAGATTATTATATAAATGCAAAGTTTTACACCTAGGGAAGAAACAAACAAACAAAAAAAAACCCATTCTCTATATCCTTTGCCCAGCTACTCTTTACATTCCTTTCCATCCCTTCTTCCTTCTTCCTTTCCTCCTTTCCTTGGAACACTGCTAAGACTTTCATGCCCTTCCAGACCCCCAGGCATCCCTTCCTTGCTCGGCCACAGCAAGGAGCCACCTTTTCCTCCAGTGGGTGAGTCACCAGCAACCTCTGATCATAACCCAGCCATGCTGCTCATAGCCATATCACCTAACACCCACCCCCAGCAGCCAGAAAGGAGCGGGGTGTGCCTGTAAGTCTTCATTGGACAGCTTGAGCTTGGGAAAGTTGCTGTCTTTGGACTATAGCTTCCCAAATCCTCCAGTCCGAAAAATATCCTTCATCAATAACTGCACATTAATTTGCCAAACAGCCAACCCTAAGCTTCCCTCCCTAAACGCAGAGTTTATATGAAACGTGGAGTAGGTGGGAAACCATCCTTTTCGGTGCCCAATATGACCTTCAGACATTTAGACTCCAAGCTGGCGTGAGAGTCTGCTTGCCCTTTTTCCTCAGATCTTGGAAAAGTTACTTTTTTTGGATTCCAGAATCCTCACCAAACTCTTCTTTCACTGTATGACCAGACCATAAGCAGCTCTTCTCTTTTCTTGGGTTCTTCTCCAGCTCATCTCTTTTCCTAGGAGTGATTGTCTTCTGCATGGAATTAAGGCCAAGACAGAATTGTTCTGCAGCCTCCCTTTCCCCATCAAGGGCTCTGCGTGTTGTGCTCAAATCCAGAAATTCCATGGAAAGACAACTCCTATTACCATTGCTTCCTTTTAAATAATTCCAGTGAAGAGGGAGGGGTTTTTTAAAAAAAGGAAAAGAAGAACATACTTACTAGCACTGTCATTACTGTAATCCCAGGCCTCAACAAGCAATGTGTAGGACCTCTGCAAGAAACAAACAGGCAGCTATTAGTATTTATTTATTTATTTATTTTTAAATAAGAAAACTCACTTGGACAGAGCTGCTGTCTCACTTCTAAAATGAAGAGTTTTACAACAACCTCTTCACATTTTCCTTAAGATGATGTGCTGTTTTTAAACATAAATAGGCAATAGATTATAGCCGAGACAAAGGTGATCCTCTTGCAGCTGCTTAAGCTACTTTATCCAGTCTGACTAAGCTACCTTATCCAGTCTGACTGCAGCAATTTAAGGTGAAAGGTCTCTTATCTTTGTCATCACTAATGCATCTTACATACTTAACCAGGAAGTTCAACATCCACTGTTTGATGCCAGACATAGCAAGGTGTTTATGGCTTTATTTTGTTTTTTAAGCTAAGCATCATGCACAAGGAGAAAGCCGCCCAGGAAAAGAAATGTGTGTTTGTGTATGGTTTTTTTTCTTCATTAAAATTTTTTTAACATTTCACACAAATGCCAACACAATTCCCATTCAGAAAGCTGAGCAAGGTTGCTAGGATTGCCCTGCCAAGGTTCAGAACCATAATCTCCAGAGTCTCAGCTTTTCAGCACCCCTTTGAACACTTTGTCTGCTCAAAGACATCGCAGCTCCCACAAGTATCAGGTAACAAAAGGAAAGAACTGATGAATTTAGAAAAGGAGGGAGGGAGGGAGGGAGGGGAGAGAAATGCATAAAGGAACCTTGGAAAGGAAAAAGAGAACATGGAATTCTCTCCCCACCCCCCTCACCACTAACCCACCAAGCCTGCTTAGAGGAAGAAGGAAGAAATGAAAGAGTGAGTGGTCACTCTCCGTACTTACAAACTCATTAAGATGGCCAACAAGATATCTTAAAATCCACTAATCACTGCTATACACAACTCTAATGGATTTAAGGGGGAAAAGTGCCAGCTATTCTAGCTAAACCACCTTCTTTCTAACCTTGAGATGAACAGGTGGTGGTGGTGGCCACGGGACTGACTTGCCTTCACTTGCCTACGTCTCTCGCAATACTCTCCAAAACTATTCCAGAACACCAGAAAGGAGCTGTGTATGAGTCAGAATACTTCATTTCGGTGAGAACAGTGGGAAGTACCCACACATCCACTCCCCACTATAATTCAGGAAATATAAATATAAAATTCTTTCCGCTATGCCTTTCCACGAAGGAAGTACAATACTTCTCACTTCATGCTATATCTTGAGCATGTAACCAAATGCCACAGGTCTGAAGTGGTTTAGCCTACAAGAAGAAAAGTTACCACACAGCATTACAGCCTGTGACAGGGTAGAATGCCAAAGCAAGGTAATAATCTCTTTGTACCACATATCTGGCATGTTTTCTCAGTTAGTATCTTCCCTCTCCCTCATTCATCCAGAGCAACAGCGTATCTTGTAAGTGGTCTTGGGGGGGGGGGGACAAGACAAACATGCACAAAATCATTTCAAGCCCCCCCCCCTCCCAGAAATCATGTAGAGGTTAAGACTTTGAGATTTGGAAAGTTGAGAATGTTCAGAATAACCATGAGGGACAGAAACTTGGGCAAACAAACAGGAGGACTAATCCCTGTGACATGCAATTGCCCAAGGCCGCGCATTAAAGAGAGTGCCAAATCTTACAGTGAAAAGGTGTAAGAGTTAGGTCACTGTCGCTCTGTGGGATGTGGGAGGAGTGAAATTACACTTAAGACTCTTAACTCGGGCAGCAAAAAAGAAAGTTGTGACTCATAAGGTTTAAATTTGCCTTACGCCTAGTGACATTGTTAGCACTAGTTATCAATCCATTCGGAAGGGTGGCAGAGGAGAATTAGGTATTACCAGAAACAAACAGCTTTCATGAAAGAAAAGTAAACAACGGCAAGGTGTAGGCATAAGGCCGACTTTTTTTTTAAAAAAAGTCAAAAGCAAACTCATTTCTCACGACTTAGCTCAGCATGTAGCCTATGAATGAGAAAAGAGTCTCCATTCTTTTTTTCTTTCTTTTTTTTTTAAACAGACACAGTGTTGGACCATAGCCTAAATATGTTTCATATTGAAAGCAGACTAGGATTCCATTTCGTTCACTGATAACTGTGGGAAAACGCTTCGAAAAGTAAGCAAAGTTGGACATGTAGAGACTTGCACCCCCATCTTGCAATGAGTGGCCAAACCCCTTTTTTATTATTATTGTTGCATTTGTATTTCATTACCACCACACTTCAGCCTTTCCCCGTGAAACACAGCTAAACTTGCACAACTTAATACAAAAATATCAAATACCTTCCGTTCCTATCCTGCCCCTAGACACACACACATACATTTTCTAAAAGCACAGGATGCCAGCTCCAAAACATAAATATACATTCCGGCTTCACTTGCAGGCAGTTCTACCTGTCAAGGCACCCTTCCTCCTTAGATTAATTGCAGCAACACTCAGTCTCTGTCAGTGCAAGAGAGCCACAACATGTTAGAGCAAGCTAGAAGCATACCGCACAAAAAAACAAAGAGCCAATTATGGCCACTCATGCTACCTCCAGATCAGAGGATGTTTTCACTGCAGGCTTGCACAATCATTTTAGAAGGTGATATTCTGTTTTGGGCCATAGCAACAGTCCCTGCTCCTTCTGCCCACTTTTTGCAGGTATGCCCCCACCCCAAGGGAAAAGGAGAAGCAAGGTACTCGACTACTATTACTTCTACATACCTGTGCGGCTGTGTTCCAACAGTACAGAGACCTGTTCTCACAAGTCTAGTTTATTTGTTTAAACAAACAAATAGTTGTTAGCTCAAGACAAACCACTTTCTCTCAGAGAGTTGTCTTAACTAATCACTGTTTCATCTCACAGTGTGAGAGCACCCTTCATCAGCAATTCCAGAACAGGTTTGGCAAGTGGGAACTGTGGCCCAAATTAGGAGTTCTATGCAGTGTCAACTGGGTCCACAGAAAGTTCTCTCCATTTACAATTAAAATGGATGTCTAACCTCCAGTTCATTCCAGGCAAATGTATTTGTCCTGTTCTGATCTACATTGCTGGGGAATGGAAGATCTCTCCTTGCACCTAAGGATGGTTTTTCTGCTATAAAACCCGTGCACTGTCGAGACATTAGAGGGTTAAGAGGTGTGCATCAATCCCCACTCTATAGATCAACCATTACGATAGCCAAGGAATGTGTGCTTACAGCGCAGAGGCTTAATTTTTCCCATGCCATGCCTGACCTTTGCACATCTTTGAATAAATACACCAGTCAGACACAAGAATTCCACATCTTGAATCTTAGTCCATCAAACCAAGGTCCTAGGCAACAAGTCAACAGCAAGCTATGATGGAGAGAGAAAGCGAGAGTCACACCCAATTAAGTGGGGCGGCTCTTAACCTTGACCAGAGGGCTAGCCACATAGAGCTCAATACAATTAAAATTAAAACCATTCTGCCTGTCATTTAGGTTTGGGAACAGGCAGGGGAGGAAGCACTTTGCTGGGCCCAAAACCCACATGTTGCACACCAACAACACTGCAGCAAAGGGAAACCTTCATTACACAGAATATGAACAAACACAAATATTACCGTAAAATGCTATCCAGATTGGACAGCTCTGCCTAAGTGTGAGCACGGAGGAGAACAGCCAACTTCAGACCAACGACAGTGACTGTGTACCTCTCAATATTTACTATGGAAAACTAGAAGTTAGTCACCCGAAATGCTTTTGATGTCACTTAGCAAGAAAAAACACCTCTGATATATTTATTAGTTGCACTGTGGTGCTTCTGACACGAACAAAGAAAGAAAGCTCTGTCTGAGGTGTTCACTCTGTTTATGGGCAGCCTTGTTTCAAATGGAAGCTCCTAGTTTAATACACAGACACCATCCACACAGAAAACCAGACAGCAAAGAGATGGGGGGTTAGGAAGGAAATCTTCTCTCTGACAATTCGTGTGCTACGTAGAGCGAATATACGCAGACACATTCAATCATATGAGCCTCCACCTACAGGTTGAGCTGGGACAACCCAGACACAGTGAGAACTAGATCTCTAACTACCAAGGACAACGAACAAAACGGAATATCCATGAGGCCACCAAGGATTTATCAGACACTCCTCAGAGCAAGAAGGGTGTGTTTCCACATGAGTCGACACATCTAGGTGATCAAACTAACAATGCTACAGCTGCAGTACTGCTTCCTCCCCTACCATCATCCCACACAGGAACTGTCACTAGAGCAGCAGTCAAGATGGCCCTTGCACTTTCAATTCTGGCAAGGGTCATGCTATAGAAACAACATGCAACTGCTCTTCTGGCCATAAAAAAAGATTGTTTTTAAGGCCACGGAAGCCACAGGACAATGCTCCTGCAGAGGGGCCCTAGTGCATCCCACAGCTCAGCACAATATAACAAAGCCACCCCAGAAACAGCAAAGGTAAGGCTGAAGCAGCAAAGGCATGGTGGAAATCTGGCAGCTTCAGAAATAGGGCAGAATGAGTACAGTGCTGCAAGAAACTATTTAGAAGGCCTCTTCTACTCAGTGACTGGCAGAGCAGCAAGAGCTGCACATGAGTGTTTTTGTTACTGGTGCAATCCTTTCCTGTCCTACACACCTCAGCAAATGCTGACTGGCTTTTTGTGGGCATGGACTGATCCTCCCCTTCCCAGGTAACAAGACACACACACACACTCCCAAGCATGGGGAGAAACGAAAGATTATATAACTGTAAGATCAGCTTGCCTAAGGCAGGGGGAGGGTACCTTTTGATTGCAGTTATTGTTGGACTACAACTCCCATCATCCCTTGCTGTGTTGATCAGGGCTCATGGGAGTTGTAGTCTAGAGAGCTACAAATTGCCCCCTTCTGGCCTAAGGTGTGAAGAGCTTGTATCAAAGGACACAGAAGCAGACATGTTTAAAGAAGCCTGGGAATCTGAGAAAGACACATTTTGGAAAAGGTGGTCCTGCCTCCCTCCCCAGGACAAAGCCAAGCAGAATTATGTTGTTTCCCATTTTGGCGGGGGGGGGGGGGGGGGAGAAAGCATCCACAACTTCATTCAGAAATCTTTCAAAGGCATGAGAATTATTATAACCTGAAAGACTTTACAATGTTTGGAGGAAACAGACTCAATGTGTGCTCCCCCCTACCATATGTGAAACTAAACCTCCCTTTCAAGTCAAGTAATCTTATGGAAAGACTCCCACCATCACCGCTTCTATAATTGGTGCATACCTCTGCGGCCCTGACTGCATTCCACGAGCTTGGGAAAAGCAAGGAGTTGAATCCAACTATCGCTGACTGTGACTCTCATTCCCACGCACCTCACCCTTGTTTTCCTTTCCCCCCCAAGAAAAGCCATAATGCTTCACTGTACTTTGTGACTCAGATTTTTATCTGGAGGTCCCAGGTTCAAGTCTGGCTCATGTTGAGTGATGCGGCTGAGCTTGATTTTCTAGCTCTCTGCAAGATAAGTTCACCTACAACTTAGGGCCAGGCGTTGGCAAGTCCAAGTTTTAAAAAATTATCCTTAAATGCAGCACCTCGGAGGAATGTTGGCCTACCTTTTCCACCACTTGAGCTTACTAAAATGTCACAGAAGTCCCATCTTTTGTATTTAAGGGCTTTCTGCTTGCAGGCCACAGTGTCTCTTTTTAATCACCTCCCCACTTGTCAAAACATCTGCAAGCTAACAGAATTCCAGAGGAGGTTGGGACCCAGCAATCAAGATAATGAAAACTAACAATGGCAGGAGAACTCCACAGCCACTTACATATTATGACAACTGAAAATTAAGATTTGTTTCTCTGACAAATACACATGTGCATGTATATAAATTGCATTTTGTATCCTTCCTGTCCTCCCCTGGGCTCAAGATAGTTTACACTTCAATCTCCCTAACTTTATCCTCAAACCAGCCCTGTCAAGTAGGTCTGCCTGAACGGACAATGAGTGGCCCATGTTCACTCACTGAACTTCATGGCTGAGCAGAGATTTGAATTCAGGTCTCCTTAATCCTAATCCAACATTTTAACAGCAAACCACAGTGGCCCACCAGAAAAGGTACAAAGGAATTTTTCTTCTCATTTTGGAAGAACACTTTTCAGCCCTTTGAAGCCATATATGCTAAGGTGTCTGCGCGGAGGGGGGGCACTTGTCTTGCAAACTATTCCACTCTAGGCTTCACCATCATTTCTTTCTTTGCCTTCAGGTCGGTGTATCTGAGTGAAAAGCACAGAACTGCCTATGCATCTGATATAGCATCTTGGAGAAGAGGATTTGCTATCTCGAATATCATAATGCCTTCAGTGCTAAAAAGCAAATGGGATGGATGCCAGGATAAGAGGTTTTCCTTCAAGGGTCCCTTGAAGGAAGGATGTTCTGTATGGAGAGACAGCACTTGGTCACACGGTAAAGGGAAACAGTAATGCTAGGTACAGAAACCAATTACTTGTCAAGGAAACCAATTACTTGTCAAGTGTAATCCAAGGAGCCAGAGCTAATTTTGAACATGCCTCTGGCAAGGCAGAGGAAGCAAGAGTTAACCACAATCAGTCCACCCAGCCCTAAGGAGCCATGCAGGAGCGCCGTAAGGAGTTGGAGCAGAGCCCTTTCTGTTCTCCCCGAATCAGCTGGCAGGGCTGCATGGAAAGAAATTAACTCCCTGCCTCATCCAGGGCCAGAACGTCTAATCAATGAGCCAGAACTTGCTCCATCAAATTCAATGATCCTATAGAGAAAATTGTACAAGCTATTCTTTTCCTCGCCCCCCCTCTCTCCTCCAACATCTACAAGGGTCAGAAGCAAAGCCACTACAAGCAGCACCTGGCTTCTGGACAGCTTGAGGTGGTTTGGCTGCCATGGGAATCCAAGATCTTCCCGGGCCAGACCGAAGGCCGACCTCGTCCCGGACTCTGTTCCCACAGCAATAAACCATTAAACCAGAATGGTCTGTGCTGAACGTTTCTCTCCTTTAGCCTGGAGGAGACAATCTGAAAAGTCCCGCCCCTCCCCAAAGAAAAAGGGGGAGGTGGATCTGGAAAACAATGGTTAAAACGTGGTACAGTTAGCAGTCTTTCAGATTCTTCAGTTCTTGAGAACACAGACAGAAACAGACACATCGCACATATACTGCTAGGGATTTCATTCAACTTCAGGCTAGACCAAAAAAGGAGAGCGTATACAGAACTTCAGGGTTGTGCACATGGGCAGCAATTCCACCAGCCACCACAGCAATTGAGAGAACGCTCAAGAGAAAGATCTTATTAGCTCCAGGCCACAACTGTTGTTCCTTCAAGTCACTGTCTCTTAATGAGGGCTGTTCTTCCTCACATTCGGGACAAATCTCTTTTCCTCTTCCTGCTAAAACAACTGTACACTGAAAACAGCCACCCACGCAGCTTCTCCCCTCTTTCCCCCTGCCTCACCTTCACCCCCGCCTCCTCCCCAGGCAGACTGAGAGCGGACGCCACTGACCACTTTTGGAGGGGGCACGCCTGCCTCTTTGTAAACCAACCAAGCCATTTGCTATTCTGGCAAGCCTGCTGGAATAATGACTATCCTGTGAATACACGATGTGCTGAAGTTGCCATTGTGTGAAGCAAGGCCATGGTTTGTACGGGAGCCAAGCTATGCTGAGTCTACTGCTGCTTCCTGTTGCTTGCCCTGTATTAGCATTATTTTTGGATAGGCCCCATTATGTCGAGTAATCCTCCCTGCCGTCAGGATGGCCACACCATTGTTATTGGTTAATATTAGCCACCACTGCCTCCGTCTGGGTGGCCTGACAATTATTCTAGTGACCAAACCTGGTGTGCTTTAAACAAAAAGGGGGAAGTGAGATTTTTTTTTCTTTTTAAGAAGAAAAGATGGCACCTTGATTTGATCAAACTTCTGCCTCCCTCCAAAGGGAGCTCACAGCTGTTGGGGGGGGGGGGGGGCTCAGGACAGCCTTAAAACCAAACCAATCTAAAGTTCTTATCTGGTTACAGGATTGCCTTCTCCCATCCCCCTCATGACCAAGAGGAAACATGGAAAGCAGGCCAGGATGTCAACGGTCAGTTTTTAAACCCCTCAGTACACCAAGAAGATTACCTGCTATTCTCAGCATTCAGCTGATCTCTACCTGTTTAAAGCATTGCTTTGATGATTAAATGCACCAGTTACAACAGGGTGACAAGGTTAATAGACAGAATGCCTAGTAGTCAGCCAAGCAAAAAGTCAGGTTTGCACCCAGCAAGCCTGAAAAGAAACAAAATGAAAAGAGGTTTCCCCCATACCCATTTACCATAAGGGAAAAAACCCTCTCACCTATTTCCTTGAGCTCCTTTTAACCATTCCAGATGAGATTTTGCCCAGCCCATCTTACACTACCTATCAATTCCCTCACTTCCAGAAAGATTCATGACCTTCTCAGTCTCCTTAGTCCACTGTCAGCAAGAACTCACACCATCATGAAGTACTTAATTTGCAAAGTTCTAGTGTACTTTGTAATTTTAATGCAATGAATATTCTATCAGTTATGGAACAAAGCAGCAAATATCAACATGCAGGGACTTTTGTTTTCTATTACTCCAGATAATTACTTTAAATAAGAACAAAAGTTGATGGCATTTTAGTGCTCAACAAAACATTTTTTCCCTAATTAAGCATGCAGCTTAGAACCAGTTTTCACCTATTCTCCGAAAACAAATACAAGAGAATTAAGAAAAGAAATGGAAAGTTTGCCCACCAAAAATCCTACACAGAGTTAACCATCTTCTAAGAATAACTGCAACAGATTAATCTCCACTGAATACAGCTTCTCATGAGTCATTTGTAGGACTGGGCAGTCTCAGGCTTTTCATTGCATTGCACCAGGACTGGGGAAGATGAGGACCAACTTAAAGATACATACACTTCAATTCTAGCTAACATCAGTAGGTATGAAAATACCACCACCACATTACAAAGTATATGCACTTTGGATTACTAACTAGCCTCACCCAATCAGCTGAATCACTCCTTCACTGGGAGGGCCGATTACTTTTCAAACACTTAATGCAAACAATTATCTGCTCCATGGTAGTTTCTCTCTCATTAAAAATGCCATTAGTGTGTTCACATTGCACAACCCTCCCCACAACTTTCTCTGCTCTTTCACTGAACACAGCTTTTCCTGACACTCATTAATTTTAGGTTTGGGGCCACAAATTTCACTTTCAGAAAGTTTATCTTAAGTTGGGCGACCAGTCTTGCAAAGGTCTGAATGGGAGACCATTCACAGGCTCAATGATAATCTGATAGCATTCTCCCGCTTCTTTGGGTCAAAGACCCTTTGGTAGATCAGACAAAAGGCTCTGGGAAGGGCTGTCGCCAAATAAAAGCCTAGCATAACTCAGCAAGATGTGGGTTTTCCTCAACAGCAGATCTTAGAACAAAGTGAGTCTTAGCAACAAATCTCTTTGGAGAATCTTCTGGAAAAGGAGTATGATTAGTTAAGGAGCTGGCAGCTTCTAAGGCTTTTCCAGCCCAAGGGTGTAAACAAACATAGGAAATTCAAAACTTGTATTTTAACTATTTGCAGGGAAGCAGCTGAGGTATTTTAGCACCTCATTAGGTAACTGACAGGCTGACACAATTTAACCCCTCTAATAGCAAACTGCAAGGCTGTCTACTGTAACTTTTCAGGAAAACAATAGCTATTTATTTATTTATTTATTTATTTATTTTATTAAACTTATATACCGCCCATCTAGAACGTGTCTGAGAAACACCTCAGACCTAAACTGTGCTAGCTAGCAAAGACATCTATACAAGAAGCAGAACTTTAATGCAAAGCATCATTTAATACATAATGGAGCTTGACCTCTGTGAAACAAGGCAGGTCATAAACAAGAAAGCTTTTAGGAGTGTCAAAACACACCTCAAATAGATTCCTCTATATGCATGGTGTGGCAGTGGCCTTTAAATAACACAACATGTGTGTGAACTACAGATAAAGCAAGGGACTCCCATATACGGAGTAAGCCTCCGTACAGGATTTTACAATGATGTAGTAGAGAACACCCGTTGGATGAAGTGTTCTTCACGCTTTCTAAATAATATGCAATGGCATTTTTCTGTATCATTTTAGCCGTTGCTGCAGGTGCGGTCTTCTGGATGACTCCTTTATTTTCTTCACACTGGTTCGCTGCCCTGTCTCCTAGCAACCTATTCAAGCCTCCAATCTCTTAAAAGGAAATTTACAACCCTCCATCTCCACAGCTATTCCTCATAGGAGTTACATCAAAACCCAGGCCAGGCAATTGGAAGTTTTAAGAGCATAACTCCAATGCCAAAGTTAGTTCTGAATCCCACCTCTTCCCCATTCGGAAACGTAACAGCTTTATTTAACTTGAGAAACTATATTTTATTCTACATTCCTTGCCAGACCAAAAAAAAAAAAAAAAAAAAAAAAAAGGAGGCAGCAGGAAAAAGGGTCTCATCCAGAACCACAGAACGCTGCTTTCAAAACTACAGAAAGCAAAGCAATGGCGATTCAGACTTCATGAACAATTGCCCAAATGGAAAGTGGGCACAAATATGCATGAAATGCTAGCTTCTATGGACTTTTAAAGGAATTCCCAGCTTCAAGGAGACAAGTCCAAACTGTATCTCCTCAAAAAGAAAGAAAAAAAATCAAATTATTCTAGAAGTAAATGTGGTAGGAGTGGAGACTTGACCAAAACCTCAGTGACAACGGCTCAGTCAGTGAGTTCAGAGTTGTTTATATTACACATACAAAAGGATATATACAGATCACACATAGAGTGAGATATGCCTCAGAGGATTTGGCCTAGGCTCCGTAAGAGAAGCTCCCACCCAAAACACAAAAGGAAGTAACAACAGGAGTGTTGCTGCCTCCCACTTTTCTTGTGAAAGCAGCTGCACTCAGCCAGGTCATCTTGGAGGTGGGAGGCAGGCAGCATACAGACAGAACTGGAGCACCGTAAAAGATGACACGGATCAACATTCTGAAATACTGCTCTTGTGTGAATCTGTTTGAACCCTTGAAAGAACGTGGTGCCAACCCCAGAAGCCACCTCTTGTATCACTTCTGTTCACTTAGCCTATTACAATGGTTGGGAGTTAAACTTCAGGTGAAAAAAAAAAAGAGCTACTGAATGTAAGGCAACTTCAGAGTGAATCAGCATGCAGTGGAGCCTAAAACACATCAGGAAGCTTGCCATAGAATTAACACATGTGTAATTAACACAGAGGACACACCTTATCTTGTACGTCCCACTGTGATCATGGGGGAGGCTTCTTTTAGTAATTCCTGATGCTTCCTTTGTGCTTTCCATGGTCACCAAGGACAGGGAGTTTAGGTCTGCAACACCTGCCTTATGGAACACCCTGCCCACTAACAAGCACATTCATTAGCAAGCCCTATATATATATATATATGCTTGCTTAAGATTTATTTGTTTAGACAGGCCTTCCTCAAAGTATGACTCTAGTTATTCATTTCTTTTCACCAATGCATATTTTAGATTGGACTTGTATATTATTTTATGAACTGCGTTTTACAGCATACACCACTTTGTTACGTTAAGCAATACAAAAATCCAAAATAAATAAATAAATGGCAGAAGGCTGGGGAGAGGGTGGGGTTGCTGAGGGGTGAGGCGGGGGACAAGAGACGCAGATGGGGCACTGTAAAATAAAAGAGACAGGTGCAGTCCACTTCCCAGCATACTTAGTCCTACACTCCTGCATCTTACCACAAAAGTTAAGGTTGTAATCTTTGACTCGCTTACCAGGGAGTAAGCTCCACTGAACTCCTTTCTAAATCAACATGAACAGAACTGCTCTGTGAAATGAGCATGCATAGGTTTCTAGTGATACCCAAGTAAATTTCAGGGTAACAGATTTCACTGCCACAGAAACACGAATCACTGTTGGGATTATGCAGGCATTATCAGATTCAAGGCACACAAGACAGGCTGATATCCCAGGCCAGTTGTTCTAGATGAACCTGCGCCTCAAAAGAAAAAAGAGATGCGGGGGGAGTGGGGAATCTGAAGCCTCAACAGAAGCCTGACAGCCTTTGGCAGCACTTCAAATACCACACTTTTTTTCTTTACAAAACATTTCTATTCCTTTGATGGCATATTTGATAACAGTTTTATCTCTTTTCCAACAAAACCCAACCACAAGGCTTAGAGAGTACTGAACAGAGAATACTTTTGTGAAATCCTCTATTGAGCTTTGTAATGCTATCTCCTGGAATACGTGCACTTGCTTTCACCCTTTTAAAAAATGGGATGGGGGGGGAGAGTAGAGAAAGAGGAGTGGATATTTGCAACAGAGGCAGATAGGAGGCAGTACATGGCTAGTGCTGCGGATTCTGCTTTAAATTGCTGGGGGTGGGGTGGGACAAGCAGGGGGGCGGGGACATGAGTATCCCTCCCACTGAATCTTCTGCAGCCTGGATGCCAGTAACTTGAGCCAATAAGAAAATGTAGTCTTGCGTTTTGAGACACAATAGTTGCATCGGGTCCAGAAGACAAATGAAGAATGTTTAAAAATCCCCTCGTGCAAAAAAAAAAAAAAAAAAAGGGACAGCCTCATACTCTGCTATGAATGCCAAGGAGTCGAAAATGCTCATTCAGTCTGATAGGACCAGCAAGGGCTCAGCACCTTTCCTAGAGATATCTGATGGATTCCACATGTCTGGCCCCAGCTCGGGTCCAATTCACCTCCAAAGAGAGACAGCATGTTTCAGATTCAGAGTGTACAATGCAACCACTCCCTTCTCTGGTGTAAACAAACAACAGCCTGGAACCCAGAGTTAAAGGCAGTAAACAGATGCTTGCACAGGCACGAACCGTTTGAAGACTGGACGGAGTGCCACCTACTCAACATCAGCCACATGGATGACCAAACCTGGCCATCATTTTTCAGCCAAGGGTCCCTGAACTGCTACCCTAGCCAAGAAAATATAGCTCTCTGGATCCCTTCCTTGGTTTTCCAGCAAGCTCTAACACTCACCAGTGCAGGGAAAGAGCTGGTAATGTGGAAAGGAGCAGTTAACAAGGTGGAGAGGAAAAGCTGCCTCTGCCTCCTCTTTCCCTCTGGTCTCTTGACTGCGTTCCCAGAGACTCTCCAGTGCCCCCATAGGGTGTTAACAAGATTCTCTGAGAAGCTGGCAGCAACACCAGTGGCTCTCATTAGCCTGGAGAGAGCACGGAGATCCCATCAGGCAGGGCAGGAAGGCTCCCCCAAGCATTCTCTTTTCTGCCAAGCAACCATTCCTCAAGAACTCTCAAGGGGCTCGCCTCTCTTTTCTGCCTGGGCATCAGAACTAATTGGGAAGGGGAAAGACTTTAAAAAATAAATAAATCAAGGACCGTGAACTTGTGACCTCTCAATTCTTAAGGGAGTGGGGTTCACATCTGCTTTAAAGGCAAAACACACACACACACACAGGTATGCCCAAACCACTACAGGTTTCTGTCTCACTACCTTGCTGCTCTGCCTGAGCTCAATGTGTCCTAAGCAGTAAGTTTCCAGCCTGCAGAAAGTCAATGCAATCACTGCTCTCACTAAATCCTTGCTTGTTGGAGCTGGATAGAGGAGGAAAAGAGAAGTTAAGAACTCCACCAATAATCTTCCAAGGCAGCCAGCTCTCTTGTACAGACCCGGGAAACAGAAATAGACAGACACACATGCATAAGTACAGCAGGATGCCTTAACTTATTCACTCACCGGCCAAGCAAAGCTGAAAGGGAGAACAATCCGGTTCTTTTCGTTATTCCGACTGTATTTCAAGTTGAAGGTATTCCCGCCGATGACTGGGGTAGATCCGGATCCAAAGCTGCACGGGCCCCCAGCGGAAACCCGGGACTGATACTCCTTCAGGCAAACTTTAAAATAAGTATCACACTCATCTCTGGTGCATTTTCTATCAGCCGGGTTGCGGGTCCCATCACAGCAATTCCCATTTTGCAACTCCCCGTTTACATTTTGCATGGACAGGATTTCAAACTCGAATTGGCCTGACGTTAGAGTAACCTGTTCAAAAATGTGACCCCCCCACCAAAAAACAAAAGAGAGAGAGAGAAGGGAACATAGTATTAGGATATGGCTTGTAAAGGGGGGGGGGGTGTGTCAGTAACAAATCAACACAACTTATGGAAGGGAAGACTTCTATTACTTCCTACTTCAACAGGTAAAGAAGAGAAGGAAGTAAAAGGAAGAATCTCCAAATCCCTCCCCATAAAGAAATTATTCCCAAGAGTCCAACAAGGGAGGGAATTATTGGCATTTTGAGGTCTTGAAGGAAAATAAAGTTAGAGGACGGCGTTTTAAGAGAAAACGGAATAGAGAAACTGCACAGCTCAGACCCACACCCATAATTAATGCAGCTGCAACCCTGCAAACCATCAGTCACTGAAACCAATTTACAATCAGCCCTTAAAAAAAACACACACACTCCTATTGGAAAAAGTGAAATGCAGCCACCCTTAAAGTTTGTTATTGAAGAAATAAATTCGCAAACAGGGGGTGGGCGTTCCTGCAGCGATTAAATCAGCAGCCATTCTGCCCTGCCGTAGGAGCAACTTTTTTTAAAAAAAACGTCTTAAAAGAGTTTTTTTTTTTTTTTCCAAAGCAGTCATTACGGCCGCTTGCCTCGCGCCCCGCTCCTGGGACGGATTCCTCGAGCGTCCAAAGCAGCAAAATTGAAAGTTCCGCGACTTGATTTCGTCTCTGCAAGGAAGCAGCAGCCTGAGAGGTGAAGGGAAGAGGTGGGGACGAGTGGAAGCTGCTGTGCAAAATAAAATAATACAAATAGCAGCAGCAGCAGCAGCGGGCAATAAAGGGCCGCGAGACGCGCAACGTACCTTTATTCGCAAACATAAGAGAGCGAGAAGAAGACTTAAGGAAAACTCCGTGAGCTGCGGTCTCTTTGATAAAAGCATGCCTCTTCCCTGCACAGTCCGCCTTGCTCAGAGAGGCTTCCAAGCTGCCGCCGCCGCTTCTGCTTCTGCTGCTCTCGCAGCCCACTGTCCGGCTCTAATATACTCCCCCGATCGAAGCACGCACGGGTGGAAGACAACACCACTTTTCAATAGCGCCCCGATCTTCAATGCAAAGCTGCCCAGCCTCCTTTTATTCTCCTTGGCCTCCCGCTCCCCCTCTTTTCTTCCTCTCTCTCTCTCTCTCTCTCTCTCTCTCTTTATTATTATTATTAACGATGATGATTATTCTGGTCCCTTTCTGCCCCCTCCTCTTCCCTGGCGGGCTTTCTTTTCTTTGCCGATCACTTGCCACCTCGCGATCAAGGCCACACAATGACCCGGGCGAGCCCCCCTCCCCGCCACCCCCCGCGACACGCACATAGACGACACCCGACCACAACAGGAGGGGGGAGAGGGTGGGGGGAAATTTACACACGCACAAAAAAAAAGAAAGAAAGAAAGAGAGGGAGGGGGGAATAAAGGAACGAAAGAAAAACCCCGAGAAGAAGGGAGAGCCGATCGCCTGTTCTGCGAGCCCCACGGAACTGACTGCTTCATCTAGCTAGCCCATGGCCAGAGGAGGAGGGAGGGAGGGAGGGAGGGCGGGAGGCGAGGGGGGGGGGAGAGACGGCAGGCGGCGCATGCGTTATCATTAATATGCATCAAGGAGGAGGGTGGAAAGGAAGCGGCCGCACCGCCTCGGGTCCCTGGAGAGGCTTGGCTTTTCTTTGGAAGGGTGACAAGAGGAGGGGTTTCGGGAGGCGGCAGCCGCCCTTGGGCAGGAGGGGGGGGCGATCGCCGCAGAAGGTGCGCGGAGCGGAGCAGGTGGGTGCTCAGGCGAGTCGCCTGGGCGCCGGAGCGCAGTCAACTCATTCCGTTGTTGTTGTTGTTGTTGTTGTTAAAATGACCGCAGCCGCAATCTTTAGATTCGTGAGGGCATCGAGGTCGCTCCCTGGCACTCTCCCAAGAGGGATCGGTGCTTTTTAGTCTTTAAGGCTTTTTGCTGATGCCGGTCCAGACTTTGGCATCGGAAGGAGGAAGGGTCGTTTGATACCCGAAGGGCCGATGGAAACACGGGAAGGGGATGGGTGGGAGCGGCCTCAGGTGTGGACGGTGCGGATTGGGAAGTTGCGGTCGCCCCCCCCCCCCACACACACACACACACACGCGTGGGAGGAAGCTTGGCGGGGAGAGATCCCGCCACCTCCGGGCGCTTCCCGTCTGGAGGGTCTGGCAGTTTGCATTGTTCCGGTGTGGGTAGGTGTGTCCACTGGCGCGTAATTTCTCTCCCCCCCCCCCCCCGTCTCTCTCTCTCTCACACACACAGACACACACGACGTGCCAAGGGAAGGCAGCCTTCGATGCGTCCTCGGACCTTCTCCCCCAATAAATCTTTCCGGTCCCCCCGGGCGCCGGGTTGCCTCTCCTTGCAGCCAAGCACAAGTGCCCTTCGGAGCCTCTCGGGGCGCGCGCGAGGGCGCACGAGCTGAGCCTTTTTCCCCAGGGCAGGAATGTCGCCTTGGGTGGGTGGGAGTTGTGGTGATCGGCAATACTGTACACACCCGGACTGCAGGGGCTACGATTCGAGGGGGAACCTCCATCCACACGGGCTGCCTGTCCTCCGAGAAACCGGCTCGAAGAGGAAAAAGCGCTGCCTGGACAGCAACGGGAAGCCCGCCTTAGATCCCGGTTTGAATCAAACCGTCTGGAGGGGACGGCATCTCTGGCAGGCAGGAGGCAATGGCAGCCTCCCTCTGACCGGCCGGAGCGTGTCCACCCCTGTTCCCCCTCGGAAAACGGATCGGAGGCAAACCGGTGCAGGGTGACCTACGGGGGAGCTCTGCCAACCCGGTGGAAAACCTTCAACGCCTCGGTGTCTCTGCGGTGGTCAGCTCGCGTCGGGGCTCCGCACTTCAGACACTGGGAGGAGGACCAGTGTGGCTGGAGGCCCCCTCCAATAAAGATGAAAGCCATACATTTGGTGTTGTCCAGGACAGCAATTGGGGCAGAGGTTTGAGGGAGGGGGAGGTGCTGTCAGCCAAATAAACAATACTGCAACATATTTTGAAGTAAGTGAAATAATGCACAATATCATCTACAGAAGGGGCTCCTATAAGAGCGTTCAGCCCCATAATCTGCCATGATCAAACATCACCACTGGCTCCCACACAGGGAAAACGTGTGTATCCATGACACATCGAAGCTACAATCCTTTTTTCTTATTAACTAGTTTCCCAGAGGGAGGAGTTGTCTTTCATTCATGGAACAGAAGTATCCACTCATGTGCATCCTTGCTCCATTCTGCTTGAAATAAAACCACCCAGACACATTGGAGCAATCCAAAGACCGCTTGAGTACCTCAGAAAAGGATGCTTTGGCTATTTAAAAAGAAATGGTTTATTCCCCCTGCACCTTCACCCCACCTGCCTTTATATTAGCAAGCCTGTAGTCTTTCCAGAGGCATGCTCCTCTTTTAAAAAGGGGTGGGGGAGGCAATGGCGTTGACCCAGACTAGAGTTATTTTATTCACTGTCATCTTGACTGAGGAGCATCCAACTGAAAATGAAAAAGACAGAAGGAAGTGTGTCGGCACAAGTGAAAACAAGCATTCACATATACAGTTTCCTCACCACACGCAAGTGTATGCATATTATGAGAAATTTGTATTTGGTAGAGCTTGTGTATGTCAGAAAATTTAACTGGGGGAGGGTGTGTGAAAGTGATAACAAGAGGCTGAAATCTTTGACACAATTCTGTTCTATGATCCATTCATAACAAAAGGAAGTTCCTCTGAGCATGATAAAAGAGCTTTTCTTCCATACCTGAATACTTGGAGACATCTTCTATATATGCCCATATAGAAGAGAGAGCAGTTTTAAATTGTTTATCATCATCATGTACTTTCAAGTCAATTTCAACTTGCGACCCTAACTGGGTTTTCAAGGTATTTGAGATATTTAAGGGGTGATTTTTACTATTGCCATGCCACTCTTCAGTGAGTTTCGGTGGCCAAGTGGGGATTTGAACCCTGGTTTCGAGTCGTAGGTCAACACTCTATCCACTACACTACACCCTGTCTCTTTAAACTGGTTGCAGCCCCTCTCCATCTCTTTTCATTAATAACTGGAAAGAGTGAGGATAATAATTTTATTTATGTAACACTTGGGCGGTGGCGGAATCTGACAAAGACAGGAGCAGAATAGGCTGGAACAGCCTGTAATCCTATGCCTCTTTACTTGAGAGTAAAGCCCGTTGACCAGAGTGTGGTGGAATTCATTTCAAAGTAAACAGGCACAGAACTGGCATGGTCTAGAAACTGCTGGGGGAAAGGGTGTGTGAGAGGGAGAGAGGAGATAATGATGCTGGGAAAAGGAGGTGTGTGCTGGAAATGATTGTCTCAAGACAAATCATCACCCTGAGGAGAAAAGGGCGTGTGTCTGTCTGTGTGTTTAAGGGTTGCTTTCTCTACTGCCATGAAGTTCCCTTTCCTGAAATTTTACAAACTGAGTGACATGTGTGTGTGAGAGAGATGAGAGGTTGTTGATGAGAGGCAGGGAAAACCCTTTTTGGCAAGTAGAGAGATTTCTCAAGGGTTTTTCAAACCAAGGAGGAAATAGACCAGAAGCATTTAATCACCTGCATCAACTTTGTGTGCTGAAAAGAGAGAGATCATGGCAGGCAAGTGGTTGCTTCCGAGTTGCTCTTCTCCCTTACCTGGGCTGCTCACCCTTCCTGACCTTAAAGTTCAGCTACCCTAGAACGTGCACCTGCAGTGGGGGTCCTGGCGGGTCTTTGCAGTCCTGTGTGAGAATCAATGGCACAATCAGATGACTGTCACCTGTTAACTTTCCATCTGAAACGTACTTCTTAGGAAGTGAGTCAGATTTGACTCCAGTTGGTCTTCAGAGAAAACCATCTCCTGTGCTGGATGATCCTTTAGAAACAAAAATCCCATGCAGCAGAAACCCAAATTATTTTACATTGGGCCAGCTCAGGCCTAGGCATGCTCTTATGTCCAAAGTGTGAATATTAGTAGCAGTTATTACTCATATACCATTTAAGTGCTCACTGAACACTAATCTTTACAGCAAGCATGAGAAAAGGCAGGTTTAAGGCCTCAGAAATCATTCAGCCTTTGATTGGAAAGGACTGGGTTCAGATTCCTTATAGCAGAACAATATGTAAGGGTGAACATAAAACACACAATGGGAATGTCTGGAATATGGCCTAAACAAATATTATGTATGCAACATATGGAGAAACACCTTTGCCAGTGTGTCCACACTCAATAAAATCAGGTTTTTTTCTGCCACTCCTGCCGCTTATCCTAAGATTTGTCTTCCAGCCTGGAGACATATAGCAGTTCCCTCAGACTTGGCAACCCTACTCTACGGTGTATTTATCCACAGCCTTAAGGGATGCTTGTTGAATGCTGTACAAGTGGCCCTTGTGTGCTGCTCCTTTGTCTGTACATACAAGTACATCCATACCTTTATGTACATACGTACAAATTGTACATTAGTTCTCTCTGTCCTTGGCCAGCTCAGGACATTTTGCCACCTGAGGTAAAAGAACAAAATGCTGCCTAGTACATTCTTTTTTCATGAACCAAACAAAATGGCAGTTGGATTTTCTTTCCTGACTGCTTTTAGCCCACCTGAAGGCCATATTCTAGCTCAGAACAGACGGTCTGGTAAACATACAGTTCTAATAACTTCCTGCCCGATATAATCTATCTTCCTGCTGGTGGCAGCCACCTTGTTCTGCCTAATGCAGGCCAGCCCTGCACTCACCTCAGTTGCATGAAGCAGGTTCCATTCTACTTTAATTTGCCAGGACTCCTTGTACTGGCCACCATGCAACAGATTACTGCAGGATCCCACCATTTTCTTGTTTTTGTAGAAACTGTGTTTTTAAAAATGCAATGCAAAAAACAAGGATAATTAGAGATAACATAATGCCTTACCATCAAAATCATGTCGCAGTAATGATTGGCTTTCAGGGAGGGCTTTATTACAAGTTACCTTTCAAATGCAGGTTTACGGGCTCTATTTATACGGATTTATATTTCTCTTTGTTTTAACTCAGTTTGATTTCAAGAAGCATAGAAGATTCCACTAGACTAGGCAACCATAAAATCCAGTAGGATCAGGCCAAACATCTGTCTAGTCCTGCATCTGTTTCCAACAGAGATGAGGCAGAAGCTTCTGGGTAGGCAACAAACAGATTATAATATCAGACTAGTATTTTTATTACGATTACCAGCGATTAGATCACTGCTAATGGTTTACCTATGCAGTCATCTTGTTTGTCCTGATCTTCGGCAATGCCAGGAATGCTTTACATGTTCTTTAGTTTGCCTGGGGAAGTGAATAGCTTTAGTTCAGTTCTGGAGCACCTGCATTGTCTGAGCTTGGCCGGTTGTAACTGTCATTCTTTGTCAGCAATGCCAGATGCCATGTGAATGTACACAATAAGTTAAAATTAAAGGGAACAAGCATTTTGACCAGCTAGATTTTCTACTGATCCTTTCCTATCAGTTTGGCTCCTTTAATTGCTTCATAGTGATATGGAGCATCTGGTTCAGGAGCCAGGAATTGAGAGTTCGATTCCTCACTGTGCCTCTTGGGAGTAAAGTCAGCCTGTGTAGCCTTGGGCAAGTAGGGCACCCTGAGAAGAAATACTTCTGAGTACTCTGTCTGCAGTAAACCCTGGAGTCACCATAAGTTGGAATCAACTTGATGAAACCTAACTATTATTATGAGGATAAAAAGCTAAAACAAGACACTAGAATTGCCTTGGTGGCTTGTCTCTATTAAAAGGTACAATACATGGCTTCCATAGCTCTTTCTGAGCCTGACATGCAAGGCAGCATCCCATGTCCCTTAAAGCATGATGCCAATGTAACTCACAATGAGATTTCTAGCATCTGAACAGCTATAGGAGAGGCGAGGATCCTTTCGCATTACACATACTGTTGAACTGCAGCTCCCATCAGTCCTAGCTACCACAGCTAATGGCAACATATATTGGTAGTTGTAGTTCAACAGCTCCTGGAGAGCCACATATTCCCTAGGCATATGCTACAGCTTTTTGAGGATTGATGCTCTTAGATGGATAGTGTTGACAAAATGGCCACAATCAGGAAGGGGTGGAGAACCTGTGTCCCTCCATAGTTTGTTGGATAACTGCTTCCATCATTCCTGAATATTTGCCATATTGGCTGGGACGGGAGATGGAATCCAACTATATTTGAGGTCTCAAAATTCCACACCTCCTCTACAAATAGCCAAGATGTGTGTGGAGCATGTTAGTTGTTAGGATGATATGGTGGGTGTGTTTTTATTCCTTCTAGAAATCTATATTTGTTGTGTTTCTTCCTGTCCCATTCTTCAACTCATTCAACACTGTTTGCTATTTTTCCAGTTCTTTTAAGATTTTTTCCCTACCTCCTCTCTCTCTTGCAATTCTAGTGGTCATTGACATGGTGAACCTTTTTTCTAGGTTGAATACTTGTTATACAGAAAAAAATATCCTTCAGCACAGAAAGTTAGCATGTTAGAAGAATGCTGGAACAGGACCTTTTCTTTGATATATTTGGTTTCCATGTCAGAGGGTTCTTTTTTACTCAGGACAGGTGCACATCCACCTGAGTAGTACAGCCCAAGCACAGAGCTATCATCTCACTCACTGTCAGTCATCCCAGTCAACCTAGATTCAAAAGGCATTTTTGCTGCTTTTCTGGTGTAAAGGTTATGTAGTGTATGTGTGAACTCTACCTTTTGAAAATACTGCTTTCTGTGGGCTAAATCCAACTGCTAGTCCCAGCTATAATAGATCCCTTGAAGCACTGGGAGTACATAAATGTCAACTTAAGAAATTCCACTGATTCACAGGATCTACTTTGTTTGGGACTAACAACTGAATTTAACCAATGGCATCATGAACTTTAGCATGATTACTCCCACAGTTCACTGAATGTAATGGGGTTTACTTTTGAGTCAACATGCAAAGGAGCATATGGTCAAGATCATCTGAGGCAGGTAAATTTCTTCTCAATGCTTGTAAAGCTGTTCACTATTATAACTGCAGTCACAGCCTAAAGACATTGTGCCTAGCAAGCCAAGGGTGTTACAGACAACTTGGCTGCCTTCCCAAAAGGTAGAAGGAGTCACTGCTAGCTTGTGTAAAATGTCCATGGGTGTAATTCCCTATCCGTTGCTGTAACCACTGGAGCTAAGAAATAACACAGCATACTCTTAGTGTAATCAGCAGAGCTGTTCCATAGAGACACTAGTTGAGGTGCTACAATGGGTTTGAGAAGACATCTAGTGATGCTTAAAAAACATGGGGTTGTGATGATAATGGTGGGAGCCATTTATCTGTCAGTTAAAATTTAGGATGGGCAGAAGTTGCTCTTATTTCAGCTACAGCAACTGACATTTCATGTGTCTTTGTAAATGAATTACAGTCCTGTCCTATGCAGACCTACACGTATAACTCATTGGGCAAAATCTTGTTGCTTAGCATAAGCCAAATTATAGCTTTTGGTTTGTTCTTCCCAGGTAAACAAACCGTCCCTGATGTTATTCTTGAGAATGTTGGTGAGAATGCTTTGTTTACCAGGGAGGAACAAACTGAGAAGTTATAATTTGGATTTTGCTAAGCAACAGGATTTCAGCTCTATACCTTATGCTTCCAGGTAGGTAAATACAGGACTACAGCTTCAACAGTTCTAAATGACCAACCACCACATTTATTTCTCTCTTCTCCTGTTCATATGAGTAATGTTCTAATTATAGGCATATTTATAGTCACTTTGAAGTCTTATTTCTGAGTAAACCTGAGTAGAGTTGCTATAATTCAGTGGCTGAAATCCAGTAGTAAGTCACAACTAGAGTAGACCCATTGAATCAGTGGGGATCTACTGAATCAACTCCTCTGTAAGTTCTATTGATTCAAATGGACCTGCTCTAATTGTGACTACTGGATTTCAGCCACCCAGGCTGTGTGTATTGCTTGCTGATACATTCATAAGCACAACCGTGACACTCGTTCTAGTGCTAATGCTCATCATGTAGCACTATTTGTAGACCAATCTGTAACATCCATCCCACTCTCTCAAGATTTCATCATATGATAGTGTGACCAGGATACTAAACACCAGGCAGAGCTATGGAGATAGGAATCAGCTGTAGGAGAGCTGATTGAGAACAAGAGGACTAACCTCCTGGCCCTTTAACTGTTGCCTGGAAGAGGGGATTGGCAACAGTTGTAAAGTATTGGGCAGCCTACAGCTGCTGAAATTCCTTCTCCCACACAACAGTTAAAGACCTAGGAGGCTTGTCATTTTCATTCAACCACCCCAAGTCATAAGAACTTAAGCGGAGTCCCGCTGGATCAGGCCAAGGGCCCATCTAGTCCAGTTTCCTGTATCTCACAGTGGCCCCACCAGAGGCCTCTGGGAGCACATGAGACAACTAGATCCCTGTCTCTTGATCCCCCTCCCCTGCATCTGGCATTTGGAGGTACCTTCCTTTTAAGCCTGGAGATTACACATCCCCATCATGGCTTGTAACCTGCGATGGACTTTTCCTCCAGAAATCTGTCCAATCCCCTTTTTAAAGGCATCTAGACCAGATGCTATCATGACATCCTGTGGCAAGGAGTTCCACAGACTAACAACACTCTGGGTAAAGAAATATTTTCTTTTGTCTGTTCTCACTCTCCCAACACTCAATTGGAGTGGATGTCCCCTGATTCTGGTATTGCGTGAGAGGGAGAAGAGCTTCCCTCTATCCACTTTATCCGCCCCCTGCATAATTTTATATGTCTCAATCATGTCCCCCCCTCAGGCACATTTTCTCTAGACTAAAAAGCCCCTCTTTCAAAAGTGTCGCTTTTCACGTGCTGTGAGATTACAACCCCAATGTGAACTAGACAACATACGGTGAGGAATGCTGCAAGTAGCAACCCATCAAGATCTGGAGGGCTTCAGTTGGCCAACCCCTGCTCTAACTGATTCCCATTGACTTTTATAGTGCAAAGTTGCAATTTAAGGTACAACCAAGGACTGGGTCAGTTTCTTCCCATACATACATACTTAACCTGTATTCCTCCCCCACCCACAAAATCCCACCATTTTTAGGTTGAGAGAAGAAGGAAACAAACATACTTCTTTCTCTGGATCTAGAGGCTGTGTTTCTTTAGGGAGGGTAACTTCAGTCTTGGAAGGTTTGTTTGAGCCACCATGGCCATAGCTATCAATAGATACCTGCTATGAGTGTGTCTAGCCAGTTTTTGCTCCAGTGATGGGTCTGAGTCAGAACTTCGTTTGGCTCATACGGACCATATACCAGAAGGCAGTTGCTGTTGTTGTTTCTGAAACAGTTGAGAAATCCTTTTACATTTCTGGTAACATTATTTAGAAGTACAAGGAGGGTCTGAGGACTTGCTTGTTTTCTCCCAGCAGGTGTCCAATAAACCATCAGGTGATGGCTGATCAGACAGTAACTCCATGAGACTTCTGTTCTTCTTCTTCTCTGGGAAGATTTGAATGGCAGCATCCCAGATGCCTAGGACTGTGAGGTGTATGATGCTGCCCTGTGCTTGACTAATGGAAGTCAAGTCAAGCACGCTGGAAATAACATGTCCCAAGGCATCTTGCACCTGGGACAGTACAGAGCATGTCTGAGCACGAGAATTCCTGGGACTTTCCAGAGTACCTAAGGTCTCAACTTGATTACTCAGTCATGCTGGAAAACTGCACATTCCAGGACGGATCGCTGCGTGGTCAGAAGCTCCATTTATATTCCAAGCCAAACAAAAAGGTTGCCACAGAAAGGATGTGTGATTCATAAGACAGCCACACATTATAGCTGGATAGATTCGTATTGTAAGCCAGATAAACATCAGCTCTGGGGGCATCACTAAATGCCAGAGCTGGAGAACTAGAAGCCCACCCACCCCCCGCCTCCGGGCCAGTGTTTAGGGCTGATGGGAGCTGTGGCTCAAAAACATCTGGAGGGACATAGGGTCTGCATCTCAGGTCAAAACCAAGGACAGGGGACCGTTTTCAGCCCAAATTCAGTTTAGGCATGGGACTTTGGCTTCTTTTGCATGGCAGCTCCCTGAATGTGCCAGGAATTCCCCTTCCCCCCAAAGCAGAACCCTGAGCACTGCAACCCAAAGCCAGTAGTTTAAAGAAGAGCTTTTCTCACCTCCTTGTGGCCTTCCCTTGCCATTATACTGCCCTTTCTAGGAGGAAACTGCTCCTAGTAGTGCCTTCCTGGGTTGTACAGAAATACCACATATCACAGGAATACCTTTTATTTCATCTGGGTTATTTCTGTTTTGTTCATAATATATTTTTAAAAAATCATCTAGAACTAGATTTAGTACTAAACTACTATATCAGTACTAATGATAAGGTGATCTATTGCTAATTTCATATATGTAAAAAATACAAAAAAATATGGAGGATGATTGGGGGGAAAGAATGCAGGGGTAGGTGTTCCTATGGTCCTGAGCATCACGCCCCAACTGGCTACATCATTGAAACATCATCCGCAGACATGCCTCCCATTTTTACAAGAATTAATCAACTGATTAACTGGTACGTGGCAGCTTCCAGGGCGACTGACATGATCACTCCTAAACGCCCCCTCCATTCTTGACCCTGGCCAGCTGCCTGGTATAACCAACCACTGTGGGGGTTGAAGCGTAATAGGAGGAGGCTAGAGGGCATTTGGAGAAGGGCCCCAACGGTAAATAACCTAAACGTCGCTAAAATCACATTGAATATCTACTTAGCCAAGTTGAAGGCTGTAAGAAAATCCTACTTCGCTCAGGAAGCAAAGCTCAGGAACATCAAGCGGAACTGTTCCATATTGTACGCGATTTACCCGGAATTGGTCACAGTGACAGGCCTCATAGTAGCATCTCCTTTGACCAATTTGCGGCCTTCTTTAAACAAAAAGTGGAGACCATCCGCCAGGACCTAGATATCTCCTCTTGAACAGTGGATCGAGCCGAGACGTCCAGAGCATTGCCTTGCCCGGAAATTTTAACACAATTTCAGCCTGTGACGTCAGCTGAGGTTGACAGGGTCCTGGATTGCTGCAGGGCCACCACCTCCTCACTAGATCCTTGTGTCAGGACTGGGGCCATGCTGGAACCCTGCAACCTTAGTGCAGGCAGGATCAGCCCCATCTCTCTGGGGAGAACTGCTCTAAGGATTGCAGGACTGGGCCTTTTCCCTGCAGTTGTTGCGCAGCTCCTCAGGAGTGCCACCTGTGGAAGCTGAGGACTGGGCTGTATAAGAACAGGCCTTCCCCACAGACCTTTGCATCAACAACTAAGGTCTCTGGCTGTGGTTTCTGTCTTGCCTCCTTGTTCCTGCCTTGCTTGGTGGTTCCTGCCTTGCCTCTCCTTGCATCCCTGGACCCTGCTGCCTTGATACAGTTCCTCCTGGCTTTGACTCCTGGACTGTCTGACCATGATTTGCATCATCCTTCTACTCGGCTGCTGTTTGGACTCAAAACCCCAGCTGGTTGGTCTCTGCTTGGGCTGTGGGGTTGGTTCCACCTTGTTCCTGTGGTCTTACTCTGGACTGGGTCCTGGTGCCTCTTCTACTGAACCCTGACACCTTGCCTGGCCTGGCTCTTGAAAGCAGCCAGGCTGTTAACAACTGAGTGGGAGGAGGCTATTATTAATGGGTCTCTCCTTGAGGGCAGGGTTCCCCTCACCCTCAAGGAGACACTCAGTAGGCCTATCCAGAAAAAAACCAATCTGGTGGCTGATGTTATTAACAACTATTGTCCACTTGCCAATATCCCCTTTATTGGCAAGCTGGTGGAGAGAGTGGTGGCCAACCAGCTTCAAGCTCTCCTGGAGGAGACCGATGCCCTTGATCCATTCCAGTCCGGGTTCAAGCCGCATCATGGCACGGAGATGGTATTGACCGCCCTGCAAAATGACCTCCTGAGGGAAGCTGACGGGGGCAAAACATCCTTGTTGGTTCTTCTCGACCTCTCAGCGGCTTTTGATACCATCGACCACAGTATCCTCCTGGGGAGGCTCTCGGGATTGGAGATCGGTGGTCAGGCCTTGGCCTGGCTCCGATCCTTCCTGGAGGACTGTCCCCAGAGAGTTCAACTTGGGGAGATGTTGTCCGCTCCGTGGACTCTCAATTGTGGGGTCCCACAGGGGTCAATCATCTCCCCAATGCTATTTAATATCTATATGAGGCCGCTGGGGGAGGTCATCAGGAGTTTTGGAGCTCTGTGTCACCAATATGCAGATAACACTCAGCTCTATCTCTCCTTCCACCCTTCTGCAGTGGATGCTGTCCTGTCCCTTGAGCACTGCCTGGATGCGGTGCTGGGATGGATGAGGGAAAACAGACTGAGGCTGAACCTGGACAAAATCCTGCGGGTGCGGGCCCCTAGTGTCTGTGGTCTGGGTGCCTCCCTGTCTTTTGGGGTGTGTGTGTTACTCTTTCCACGAAGGATGAGGTGTGTAGCTTGGGTGTACTTCTGGACCCAGCGCTATCAATGGCATCACAGGTAGCATCTGTGGTCTGTTCCACTTATTTCCACCTAAAGCAGGTTGCTCAGCTGTGCCCCTACCTGGACACCGGGTTCCTCACCACGCTGGTTCATGCGCTGGTAGTCTTGAGATTAGACTACTGCAATGCTCTCTACGTGGCAGGGCGGTTGAGAGTTCTGACCCCGAGAGAGGCCCGGAAAATAACCACTAGAAATCAGGCCTTCTCAGCGGTAGCTCCAGAACTATGGAACTCTCTTCCACCTGAACTCCGCCTGGCCCCTTCACTGGGCACATTTAGGAAGCTGTTAAAAATCTGGCTATTTAAGCAGGCCTCCCCTGAACAAACAGCTGTATGATACAACAGTGTTTGCTAAAATATCATCCATCACACCGCCATGCTTGTCTTTTATATTTTATGCTTTTAACTGTAATTTATTGTATTGCACTTGTTTTACTAGGAAAGCGATGACAAACCTAGACAGCATCTTAAAAAGCAAAGACATCACCTTGCCGACAAAGGTCCGCATAGTCCAAGCTATGGTTTTTCCAGTAGCGATGTATGGAAGTGAGAGCTGGACCATAAAGAAGTCTGACCGCCGAAGAACTGATGCTTTTGAATTGTGGTGCTGGAGGAGACTCTTGAGAGTCCCCTGGACTGCAAGGAGAACAAACCTATCCATTTTGAAGGAAATCAACCCTGAGTGCTCACTGGAAGGACAGATCCTGAAGCTGAGGCTCCAATACTTTGGCCATCTCATGAGAAGAGAAGACTCCCTGGAAAAGACCCTGATGTTGGGAAAGTGTGAAGGCAAGAGGAGAAGGGGACGACAGAGGACGAGATGGTTGGACAGTGTCATCGAAGCGACCAACATGAATTTGACCCAACTCCGGGAGGCAGTGGAAGACAGGAGGGCCTGGCGTGCTCTGGTCCATGGGGTCACGAAGAGTTGCACATGACTTAACAACTAAACAACAACAACAAACTTGTTTTACTGCACTTTATGATATTTGATTTATGCCCCAATTGTATTATTAATTTGTATATGTATTATTTTGTTACTCTGTTGTTTTATCTGCTGTAAACTGCCCAGAGTGGCCCTGGCTGCCAGATGGGTGGTATAATAATAATAACAACAACAACAAACAACAAACCAACAACAACAACAACAATAATAATATGGGGAAGTCTGTTCAATTTGTTCCAACTTTAGGAAAGTAGAAGCCCTGAGGGAAAGGGGGGGGGGGAACCATGTTGGGAGCAAAAAAGGCTGGACTGATTTGAATTGGCCTTTGCATCATGTGATCGGGGGGGGAACCCCTTCAAACTGACCTGTATTATAACTGCAACGAATCTTGCAGTATTGGATCATGTCATTACATCCTCAGTTTCAGATATGTTGTCAGTAGTTACACTCTGATGGTGGGCCTGAAGGCAGAAAGTTCAGACCAAAAGTATGAGCATGGGCAGTAAGAGCTTAAAGCTAACTCGACCTTAGGAGAGGCATTTCATTCTTTAAGAATGGAGGAAAACAAGGAGGAAGCCCCAGGGGATGTATCCTGGGGAAAGGAATGTGTGACCCTCTGGGAAATCCCAGAGGGCTGGGTCGAGACACCAGAAGGGCCAGATCCAGCATAAGATTCCCTACCCCACTAAAAAGGCCTGCAAAAGAATCCTGCTGAATGGTATATATTAGTTGAATGATGGACCACTATGAGTCATCAGAGTTTGGCTCATCACCTTCCAGTCTCTCCCTGCTCAGGTTTTGCTTTTCTTCCTGGTGGGGTGGCCACATGAAAGAGAGAAGATGTATTGGAACAGTTGTGTAGAAGGGGAATTTCACCAGGTGAAGCTTCCTTGTCAAGCTACATCTGCTGAAATCCTTTGTTCCACACAAGTGTTAATAGCAGAGGAACCCTGTCCTTTTTTTTTTTTTTAAATCAGGGAGCGACTCAAATTTTTGTTTTGTAGAATTGACAACACTCACTTGAAAGTCAAGAGGATTTAAAGTGTGTTTGTGGGCCTACAGAGCATCAAAGTTGTGTATACAGTAGTACCTCAGTTTACAAAATTAATGTGTTCTACGGGACGTTATGTAAAGCGAAAAATTTGTAAACCGGAATGCGGATTGCCATAGGAATGGGGGTGGCGCTATAAACCTCTAGGCACAATGCATCCTGGGGAAACTTTCTTTGTAAACCGAAACAAACGAACAAACAAAAAGTAAACGGAGGCATTATTTTCAATGGATTTCAGTTTGTAAACCGAAAATTATGTTACCCAAGGCGTTTGTAAACCGAGGTACTACGTACTGTACATCCTATGCTTTCATATTGCAGGATCACAGGTAGTTTTGTGGGCTCTGGATCTGAAAGGAATTGAGTTCACTGAGTGAGATCCAGACTCAGTCATTCTTACAGTGGACCCACTGACATCAACAGCAGTTACGTTAACCATGAGCAATTAAAATTCCACTAATTTCACTAAGTCTGCTGCAAGAATGAGTTGCATCTGGATCCAAGTCAGATTTAGAAGAGAGACAGAAAGTCTTTATTGTGAAGACTAGGTGTTGTAAAATCCAGTGTGTGCTGGGGAAGTGTGTAATTTCCTGTTTGCAAGGCTGTCTGTGACTCACAGGGTTGCAGCCGAGACCTGGCTGTCAGGGTTTTTCTGCAAGGTAGGTATCCAGCTTTTCATATGGTACCCAGGTGACTCAGGATCCTGGAGGCACTGCTCTTTACTAGGCAGCTAAGGCAACTAGCAAATGGACAAAGTTGCCACCTCCCCTTCCCACCTAGCAAGACCCTTGTGATGTTCGTGGGCCAAAATCCAACAAGTATAGTTTCACATTAGAAAATGCTTGTTGGACTTCTTTCTGTCAGGCAGAGATTCCGTCTGCCTTTTCCTCTGCTTGGTAGGTAGCCACCCATATAGTTAATCCCTTTTATGAGGAGTTAAAGCTACTGTATGTCAAGGGTGTGCTTTCATGGGGAACAGGATGAGCAAGGCTTCCTTTGAGTTAAAAGAGGCCTCCATAAGTGCCCCGGGGCCACTTTTATCTTGCTGTTGCACTGAAATGGATCCCCCTTCACTCGGATGAATGTGATGGTGTCAAATATAATGATAGTGCCTACCCAGCTTCATGGTTGACTGACATGTGTTTCAGAGCAGCGCATTCCACCCAAAGAGCCCATTTGCACAGCTGAGTGATCTAAACTTGAAAGCTAATTTCTGTAATTACCAAGTGTGATTGAACTCGGGCAAAACTTTTCATCACCCGCATGGGATGGGAATACTTGCCTCCATAACTATATAGCACTTGTTGTGGGTTAATTGGCAGGTATTTTACTGATACATCCCCTCCCCTTAATTGAATGATATTTAACAATTGGGAAAATCAGTGTCTCTCAATTAGAGACCTGACAGAATTGCTACAAAACCTTCACAAGCTTGCCGTGTCAAACATAACACTAGTCTGAAGTGTATTTTTCCCCTTTTCTATGAGAATAGGACTCCCTTTGATACATGGGAAGATTTTTAAATTGTGCTGACAAAAATAACTTGAGACATTAGGACAGTGTTCCCAAACTTGATGTCTTCTAGATGTATTGTACTACAACTCACATTATCCCCAGGTATTATAGCTGGTCCATACTGGCTGGAGCGCAATGGGAGCTGTAGATCAACACATATGGAGAGTATAAAGTAGAGGAAGACTAGAATGGAAGATAAGAGATGTTTTCCTTTTTTCAAGTTGTCTAAAAGAGGACAGGAGAGCCAAATATGTTTGATTCCAGTTCTCATCAGCTCCAGTTGCCTGGTCCACAGTGAGGACTGATGGGATCTGCAGTCCAAGATTATAAAGAGGGCCATAGTTTTCCCACACCACCCCAAAACATTCTCCACAATTAGGATACTGAGAAAGTGAAGCAGAGAATATTGTAGGACCTGCTAGTTTGTGCTTACTACAAGCATTAGTAGCCATGTAATTGCACTGTATTGACATCTGCACATAATCCCATTTCACACATGGTATTGATTGAAGGAAGGGTGGGCTTTTCAGGGGCATGCAATACAGTCGCAGTGCCTGTGGGACACTGAGGAACATATGATATGGTCCACATGCATTTGTGTATAGGTCCTGTCCTAGAGATGCTGCACAGATAATCCGAGTGCAATCACTGGTCTTCATATGCACAGTATCCAGCTGGGATGTAGTCCTGATCATTATGTTCTGGTAACAAAGCAAGCAGCTGCAATGCTTTGTGTACATCAGTGCTGGGAAGTGAGGCTCTGCGAACCACGAGAACAAGAATGGGAATTGAAAAGAAATCCTGATTCTTTAAAGGAACCAATGTACTTTGAAAACCTGAAATTTCATCAATCTCCTCTACCAGTATAGATTGCAGCTATACCATGCATAGTTTTTATAGTCAGTTTATCACCTGATATCCATCTATCCTTTTATTGATGAGCCTTTACTGCGCTGGGCTGTTCCTGAAGTGGCAGACACAGGGATTAAATTCCACTGGCAAAGCCTTTGAGAGCCTAGGGTCCTCTTCACACCATGAAAAGGTGATGGAGAAACCAACCTACCTGATAAAAATGGATGCAACTGACCCCCTGAGCATGTGCAACTATGGCTGTGGATTTCATAGAATCATAGATACAGGGCTGGAAGGGATACCAAGAGTCATCAAGTCCAAAGGCCTGCTGGTGCACAAAATCCAGAGCTCACACATCCCTGACAAAGGGCTAGCCCACCTGTGTTTAAAACCTACGATCTTCTGAGAATTTGCACCCTCAATCCCCAAATGTCATCCACTGATCTTGAGAACTCCTGATACAAAAATCCTAACAAATGAAAATTAGGGGTGTGTATATGTGCAAAGAAATGATTAAGGGGACATCCAAACCCATATAAGGTAGAGACTGGAAAAGTTATTTTGGGGGACTGCAACCCCCAGACTCCTCAGTCCATACAGCTAGTGGTCCTGCCAACTTGGGGTGGTGGCATTCTTGGGGTTATAGTCTCATGCTTAATGCCGTTTGCAAGCCAGGTAACACCAGGGGTAGGGTCTTTCTGTTGTACGGAAGGGTACAAAATGAAGTTGCAAGGAAACCTTGGGTCTTTGGAGTATTTGTCAGTGTGTGAAGCATTCGACTAAAGCTTTTCCCCACAAACTTTGGGAAAAAGTTCCTCTGTGGTGTTGCTGTTCCACAGGCAGTTCCCAACTGTTGAGGTTTGTTGCTAACGGTTGAAGAACAGCTGCCCTTCTTCAGCTGAGGGTGGACAGAGAAGACACCAGAAAATGGTAGTTTCTGCCCAGAATATCAATGAATCTGGGGTGAGAGAAGGGAGGGTGTCTAAAAACATCATCAGGTGGGGGTTACATGCCCTGCCACCGCCTGATCCCTGAGTACCATAAGAAGGTGGGATTGGTATTTATACCTAAACAAACCTGGGAGAGTCACTATAAGGCGGAAACGACATTGCCTAATCAGTTAAGTCAGAAATATAACTAAAGATATAGCCTTTTTGAAGCCACTGGGAACTGAGGAAGTTGAAGCTGAAGCATTAAGTGACATGGAACAAATCACGAATGTGCTATGCATTGTATTACTAAGCATCCAAATGAAGGGAACAATAGATACAAAGCTACATGAAATCCACATAAATAGAAAATTGCTATCTTTTTCATGTCCCAGTAATTTTGAATTTTAATTAGTGCATAATTTCCATAACCTAAAATTTTATTCTTCCTATCTGGCAAAGTTTTAACAGTCAAATTTTGTTGGAGTTTTAAGAAAATGGCAAATAATAAAAACACAGATTCCCCCCCCCCCCCAAGAAAGCCAATTTAGGAAATAATTGCATTTAATGGTATGATAGACCATGCTGATTAAGATTAAGGAAGGGAACAGAATTTGGAAGCACACCCTGTTTTATATGAATGGGAAAAATAGAGAATTGATGTTTATTTATATATTTTTTTAAAAAATTGTATGTAATATATATGACCCAAATCTTGGAAATCTGGGAATAACCTGTAATATGGTGTGAATTCTAGGGTTGAAGGAGTATAATAGGAGAGGGGAGAGTAAATATTACCTTAGATTTTTAATTGATAGAAAGTATTAGTGAGTCCAGCATTCTAGGGTTTTTTTTCCAATTATTTCTAGAGAATTCAGCATTAATAGACATCTTGAAAGAATCCAATTCAGTGGTTGCTCCACTTTCCCAAATATACTGTTGTCACGATCCCCACATGGCCCCTGTCTGTTTCACCAAACTAGGAGCTCACGCTACGTGCCCCTCAGCTGCCACCAGTTGATTACATCAACATTACCTATTATTAATGATTGAGGTCCAGGCCATATGTCATTTTAAAAGAGCCAAATAGAAATTGTTTATTGTTACAGATGTAGATACTTCAAGCATTGTTGTTAACTCTTAACAAACATCCTCCTTCATCCACTCTCAACCACTACTTTCCCGCCCAAACTCCCAAAACTCTCTCTCAAAACTCCTTATCTATCTAACTTCCCTTGCTCCTGCTGAGTCTCTTATATCTCGTGACTCCGCCCCTCCAGCACTCCCATTGGTCTATGCAGATGGCATATGAATATTCATGACCTGGGCGGACACCACAACTGTACAATTGATTTTTATTTTATCTTATCACATATCAGATGTGGCAGATATGGATACAGCTAATGATTTAAAACCTAATCCTGGTTTGTGCTTTTAAACATATGATAGGAAAACCAAGGTTCTGATATATATAGTCTGTTTCCATTTGTCTCCTACTGTGGATCTCCAGTCTCTAGCTGTAGATGTCTCCAGTGGCAGATAAGTAACATGGTATCTCTGTCAATACACCTAGCCATAGGCAGTACAATTCATGGTTTATAAATGCACTTGAAATCATGTTTCTAATTCTAATTTGCTATCTTAGTTGCATATCTTTTCAGCATCACAACAAACCCCATTTACACTTTTTAAAACTATAATTTAATGTGACATCACAGTGTTGAGCTTTTGTAAGGATGCCTGATGTATATACATCTTTTATGGCTTTAAAGGCAACACTTGACACAATCAGTCTGTTGGAGAAAGGTGTGCTACAACCAGTTTAGACTGTGAGATGTTGGTGTAGGTGAGGATAGTTTCCAGCGGGATAACTGTTTTAGACTGCAGTAAGAAATGCAACAAATATTTTTGTGAAATCTGTACCCACCAACAAACATTACTTACCCCGCGCCATCAGATCCACAAAGGGTTGTCTTTAACTGGGAGGAGTGGTAGAGGTGTGTGCAAATTTGAGTATTGAAATGCCAGTTGTTGTTGTTTAGTCGTTTAGTCGTGTCCGACTCATACAGTCAAAAATGACTTTATGAGCGAGCATTTACAAAACAATTGTTGAGTGGTAATATCCTTGATCAATGCTGCTCTGTGATTAAAAAAACTTTCAAAGCAAGGGAGATATAACAAATTCTTGTTCTGTTGTTTTGCAATTAAAGCAGTCATTGAACGTCTTTGTTCTAGCGTAGCACCTTGATGTCAATGACACACAGTTTCAGATAGTTGAAATGTTTCTCAGTGCTTTCTAGGATTTCTATTTTTTATAACAGATTTGTAGGTTTGGTTTTTGTTTGTTTGTTTGCTTGTTTGTTTTTGCATAAAGGCTGGCCTCCTTGCCTTGTGCAAGACATGTAAATAAGCCATAATAATGTGTGCCGTCAAGTCAACCCTTGCCAAGGTTTTCTAGGTAGAGTATACTCAGAAGTGGTTTACCATTCCCTTCTTCTGGGGGAATCCTGGGACTGTGCAGCCTGCCCAGGGCCACACAGGCTGACTCTTCTGTGATACACAGTTGGGAACTGAACTCCCAACCTTTGGCTCTGCAGCCAAATACCAAACTCACTGAGCTATCCAGCCGATAAGCTAGGAATTTTACTGATCGAGAAATATGAGAGGGTGTGTTTGTGCATGTCCATGGAAATTCCAACAGAATGAAATTCTAAACACTCTTTTGGGAAACCCCAGGTATACATCTACGTATATTTGTATTAAGAACTGAAACAGAATTACTGCTAGTAGAACAGGCAATAATTTGTACTTCTGCAAGTACTGATGCAAAGTAGTTCATATACTGGAAGATATCCAAGAATATGCTTATATGAGTCAGTTCAAAGCTTTTCAGAACGATTACCTGGTTTTTAAAAAAGTGTTTCTTATAAGCTAATTACATAGTTTCCTCTCGCAGTTGTTTCATTCACCTGAGGCTTCAGTCCATCCATTTCTACCGTCTTGGAAATAAGCCTTCTTGAATTTGTAAGGTCAACCTCCGAATAGGCAGTATAATCTAGTTATTTCTACCCTTAAAGGCTTATCCAGGTGGAGCAATTTTTTCCAATAGCAAAAGGAACAACCTGGCCCATCACATATTGTTTTGGTATTTTCCCCACTATCTATATGACATAATGCTTATCTTGATAAGAAGAGTGATTAAAGCCATACTTTCCCCAACCTTTTCCCTTTTTGCCTCTGTAGCCTTTGTGGCTTATTTTGTTCTGGGGATATTGTTTTTTGAGATGGAGTTTAGCACTATGTCATTTCCCATGGAGTTAATTTCCATGTCAGAGTCTCCAGACAATTTGGATTAACACACAATTTTATTAATATATTTATCTATCTATCTAAAGAATATATCTATCTATCTATTAAGAAAACACTTAACACTTCCATGGAAGAAAGTAGAGAAGGTGTGTGGACTTTAAAATATGCCACCCCGCTCCCCTGAAGCATATTTGGAGATATGGTTTTTGGAAGTTCAGTTTGGACACAAATCCCTGTAAGCCCTGCTCTCCTTCAAGATGAGCGGCAACTAACAATGATTAATTGGGATGGGATGTTTGCCCCATCTGGATTGATGAGTACCAAACTAGAATCTATTTTTAAAGAAATGACTGTGTGTGATATATTCATGCAGAGAGATTTATCTTTACTGACAAATACCACTACAGTGCTCTGGTACTGAAAGATAAAATGTCACCACGGCTTGAAAAAATTGCTGAATTAATTATATATGTCTGGTTTCAGACAATCTCTGACTTGGTTAAGGTGTCAGCCAATGGCTTTTCTTGTTTCGTTTGCTGCCTCGCAACTGACGTCACAATCTAAGCTATTCTATTTGTGGATGTGAGGTAATCAAAAATATTCTGCACAATAAGTTCTGGTGATCCAGGTCAGAGAATGTGTGGAGGAGTTTTTCTCCTCTGTTTTCTGAAACATGATGCACACAGGTGTACAAACACATTGCCTGCTAGTGCTAATACTAAGGTGGCCGTGTGTCGTTCTTTACAATCTTTTATTTGAAGGGCTACCAGAGGATAGTTGTATTTTCAGTGTTGTCATTCTCTCTCTGAAGGGACTGTAACCATAAAGAATGAAATCAAGGCTATTGAGACTGCCCATCCACAGGTAATCTGGCAGCGGACTCAAGAGGCACACAAGTCACCCGGTTACAGTTTTTTCCATTCAAGTGAGATGCATTGCAATTCTGTGCAAATTATAATAGTGATCTCTCATGTTCCATTTATACTTATAAATTAGCATGTATACATCTATGCTTATTGTTGTCCTCAATGTCTATTTTGGTGTTGTGTAAGTGGCCACTCCAGCTGCTCTGACATGGTGATGATTCCAATGGTAGCTTGTGTTGTCCTCTTGTCACATAGTAGTAGACTGCAAATTGGATAATAGCTGTTGCATTTTTTATCATATGTTTTAAAGGGTTGGCTAGAAATGTTTCGGGCTTAGTTTTGATGTCTTTATGCTCCATATTTTATTGTACATTTGAACTGATCATGCAAAACATTGTTCAATAAGCAAGTCAATGTGGAAATGCAGATGCAACTGGATGCACATTTACCTTGGTATAAATCCTGTTGGATACAAATTACTCTTCAAATTATTCCTTTCAGATTCCCTTAAAAAAAAGAGAGGCTGTTTTAAAATCTCAAGACATGGCATAAACATCCAGAAAGCTACAATGCCTGTAAGTTTTCATTTAAAATTCATAATTTAGGATGGTACCTCATTAGGATTTCTGTTCTGGTTTTTGTTTTCTACTGATTTTATTCTTCTATTAAGATCATCTTTAGCACAGGAAGAATTATGTACTCTTTTCTCTCTTCTTCCCTTATACTGGCCTGTGTTTTCATTTGATATTTTGGAATTGCAGAACACAACTGCCATATGAGAAAGGGGAGGAGGAAATAAATAGATCTGCTTTGAAAGGTCAACGACAGAGGCTATTTTCCTTTTATTGTGCCTAGGGCTAAAATGTAGTAAAGGAGTGCAAATGTTCAGTCAACCTGGTAGATGGATCCTTGTGTTTCCAACACAATGTTGTGACTTCTTTCCTACCTCCCCCTTTCAAAAAAATTATTGAAAGCATGTGCTAAGGAATCTGTGGGCCAAAGATGCTAATTTGCCCCAGGAGCAGGACTCAGATGCTGTTGGGGGAGAAAAGGGTCTCTCATCCCTTCACCAGAACTTCTGGAGGACCCATCTGCTGTCTTTTGCAGGGCCACAATGAGACCATTTGCTAGGAATGCCAGTAGACTCTGAATGGGTGGGAGTGTGTGCATGCGATTAATTTTCAACAAGTGCAATCCTACAGAGAGCAGCTTGCCTGATGGGACTGCCCTTTGTTTTTCTTGCTAGATGATGTGAGCCTGAAAAGAAAACACACACACACATCAAAAGAAGGAGAGCTGCCCTCCCCTCCTGTCTGCCTAACCTTGCACTGATCAATAGCGGATCCCTCTCTACAAAGCTGGCATTCTTTTATTCTCAAATTTGAGCAGCTGTTGCAGCAATAACATAGCTCGTTGGAAACCTGTTCGCTTGGGGGGAAGCCTTAATCTGGTTTGAAAATATCAGTGCTTCTAAATCTTTCTCACATTGATTAAGAAGCAAGGCACTGAGATCTTGCAAGTCCTTTTTTTGATGATGTAATCTGCACATTTTGCTTAGTGGCCTAGTTCTCGCAAAGTAACCAGTGAGGTTGATCAAACTGGACCTGGATTGTTTCATTTTGGATATCCTGGTTAAGGGAGTTGAAGTTGTTGAATGCTGCTTTATGCAATAGAAATAAATCCCTTCCAGATAGAAAACTAGAATGTCAGGTAGACGTTGCTTGGCCTACATAATATCCATAGGTTTCTGTGTGTAGAGATCTATGTATATGGGGAAGCAGAGGTAAGCTCCCAACTGCAGTCTGAAGCCGTAGTCTATATCCAAGGGTGGGCACATTCCAGAGGCCACATCTGCCATCCTGAGGAGCTGTCCTCTTCCTGATCCCCTTCTAAACACTCCCCCATTTTTTTTTAAACAACACTTTTCAGCAGGGAGGGAAGAGCTTGAAATGGCCAATTGTACCGCGTAGGGTGAATGAGCTTTTGTAGTTCTTGGGTTTATGGGCCCAAATGTAGCGCAGCTGTGAGGAATTTGGAAGCTTTTGCTACAGTTTGTGATTGACTGTAGTTTGCAACTTCATCTGAATTTCATGAACTGTGGTTAACCTTAATTGTGATTTGCTTGAGACAAGTCAGCTTCAAACCGTGGTTTAGTGAACTGACCTGTTTTAACAAACCATAGTAAAGATTAACAGCTTAGGGTTCAGATATAAAAGTTTGAATGTGAGTAGCTGTAGTTGTTCCTGTCACATTTATTTATTTATTTATTTATTTATTTATTTATTTATACCTACCTACCTACCTACCTACCTACCTACCTACCTACCTACCTACCTACCTACCTACCTACCTACCTACCTACCTACCCACCCCGGGTTTCTCCTTAAAAAGGACCCAAGGTGGCTTACATCATTAAAAGACTATATTTAAAACTAAACAGTAAGTATACAAGTTCTAAAAAAGGACTACAAATACTACATTAAAAGATGGTAAACAAAAACAATACTAAAAACTCATTAAAAGCAGTAATGCATAACAATCTATTTAAAAATCCCACTCAGGCAGGCAGGCACTGAGGGAAAGCTTGCCTGAAAAGATCTTTGCCTGCTTGCAGAAGGACAACCGAGATGGGGCCAGTCAGGCCTCCTGTGGGAGGGAGTTCCAGAGCCTGGAGCAGCAAGAGAGAGGGCCCTCTCTCATGTCCCCACCAGATTCCTCATGACACTGAATAAAGGCCCCTCTCTATCTGAAGTGTCATCTCCTTAAATCAGGACACTGTTTCACATGTGAAGCTATGTAAGATATCATGCACAAAGTGGTACTATAGAAGTAATTATTATACTGATAATTCCTTAGAAACATATCTGTCCTCTGTCAGGCTTAAAGATGCTGAAAGATCTTCCCTGACATAGGTTGCATTTGAAAGAGGTTATCCCTTCCTGCCAGAGATTACATTAAAGAGAGAAATTCACCAAGGGTAGCATTTTCTAGCCTGAAGATCCAATCTAATCTGTGGAATTTCTCCCAATTATGGAGCAGTTATGAGCCTAGCTAGAAAAGAAGTAAAGGCCTGAAGGATGCTGATAGTCTTTCATCATGGCCTGCTGTTACTGTGTTCACATGCTATGAGTCTTATTGTCTTTGGGGGACATTCATGCCCCCTGCTCTTCTCAGTTACAGAGAGGTTAAATCCCACCCTTACCTTCTTAGCCAGGAGTTTCACACAGTGGTGGAATGGGAATTCACAGCTACCCAGGCATAATTTAATGAGGCACTCTGAAAACAGAACAAAGCCTGAAGTGGTGGATAGGAGATTGAGCCCTAATGCAGTGGAATTGATGGTGACTGATCTAAAGAAAGCACAAGATGCCCGAGTTGATTAGAGGAAACAAAAGGGTAACGTGTTGAACAGAAATGAAAGACATCAAGGGCAAGTAACAGAACGAACAGGCTCAGATGAAAACCTTATGATGAAATGTTAAATTTTGAATTGCTTCTTCTCATCTGCTTCAGCGAGATGAGTCAGGAGGAACTGGTTTATATAACTATTTGTAGGCTTTCAACCCCCTGCACCAACACATAGCTTCAAGATAAAGGCCTCTTTCTTACTTCTTAGAATTAGTCCAGTGCTATGCAGTACGTTCAAATGTATTCTATATGTATATATTTAAAATGCTGTTCCCATCTTCCTTCATTATCTTAATGATGGTCCCTACTAGCTCATGCTCCCTAGTGCCTGGATTGAAGAAATTAGAAATTTACTAATTGTGGGAGTCTCTTGCCGTAAAGTGGCTTGTAATCTGCAAAAGCTAATGCCATAAACCTGAAATCTGGGCCCACTTCATGGATAAACAGGGCACCGGGAGGCATTTCTAGATTTGGGCAAGAACAGATAATATGGAAAACCTAGGTGCAACTTAAATCCAATAGTTAGTCCCATGTAGAGTAGACTTACCAAATCAATGGAACTTGTGTAAATATTGACTTAGGACGTTCACATTGATTCAGTGTGTCTATGCTCGCTCCAGGTGCCTTCGCAGCCTTCTTGAATGAAGACTGGCATAAAAATATTTTAGAATAGATGAATGACGAATTAAATAAATAGAAGTTAATCAGCTTTCATTTCCCGAGTAATTATTTTAAGGGTTACAATGGAAAACAATTAATATGTATGAAAGTCCAATTGAAATCTTGTATAATGTTGAAACCTGTTGAAAGAAATACATATATTCATACAAATAAATGAAAACTTGATCACCAGGAAAATCCTTCCCCCGCATCCCTAAGTTGCATGCTACAGTCTGATCCTTCCATAGCGACCCTGAGAAAGAGTTTTGAAAGGCAAATGTTTATAAATAAGCATGTGCATGTATGGTTAGACTTCAGTTAGGAACAGTTAAGTCCATTGATTTCCATGGGCTGAGGCGTGCCTGGCTCTGATGAGAATGGTAGCTGTTAGTTCCAGCAAAGGGATCTTGGCCTTTAGATTACCTGAGGCCAGTGGAATATGGCCAGCACTTGCTTTACCTCTCAGCCCAAACTTAATTTCAGACAATTCCCCAGTCTTGAAACCAGACTTCCTTCTATCATTGAATCTCTTGGAAAACCACAACAAAAACAGCATTAATTAAAGCCAGCTTTAGACAATATGCTTATTGCCTGACCAACAAAGTCCCAGGATGCAATTTTCCCAGCAAGACCTTTAAACAATAAACAGAAGTCCTCACCTACTGCTTACTTTTTTCTACTTCTTACTGTGTGAAAGCTTCCTCCATCTTGTACACCCAGCAGCTAATAAATGGGTTCTCTAGCTAGCCTGATCCTGCAGTGACTCAGCCTTCACCCCAGAAGCCAATGGGCCATGTGAGTTGGTGCCTCCTCATGTGATTTCACAGCAGACTGGAGTGGGAACTTTCTCTTCTCCATCTGCTCAGAAGTCATAGACTGAAGACCTGTCCTGGGACTTTGGTATTGCCACTGGCAGCCTTCCTGCCTGTTCTCCATTATTCTGTGCTCACTGCCTTGCTGGGGTTATTGCCTAGTGAATGAGTCTGGAAAGGAATTTTACATGCATTTCATATTGGACTGTGACACAGTGATGGTTGCTGTCCTCACAGTAATACTTTTAGCTTGTTGTTAATTGTCTCCCATATTTCGCCTAAGCTTTTTGCCGCAGGTACAGGAGGCACAGGGCCAAATTGATAACAGAGGATGAATGGAGCCAGATTCATTGACGAGTTTATGCTGATTTTCCTTCTTCCTTTCCCCTCTCTTCCTGCTTTTCTATCAGGTCCTTTTAGCATGTAAACCAGCAGGGAGAAAACATCTTGCTATATTGATTATATACTGCAGTCCTGAAGAATAGAGAGATATGCCTTAAAAGGAGTAAACACAGTAAGGAGACATTCCAGTTTCACAATGTTAATTGCTTTTCTATTTTCACCTCAGAAAGATGGAAAAAAGGCTCTGTTCTGGCAGAGATAAGGACTTTTTAACAAATCATGCAGTCCAATAAAATATATCATTGCTTCAACACATGGCTATTTCTGCTAGAGTAAAATTTCTGCTATATTTAACAGGAAAGTGTGTGTGTGTGTGTGGGGTGCCAGAATGGTATAGTGCATGGTGATTGTATTGGAGTGGGACATGGAAGATTCAGGTTCAAATCCTGACTGTTTCATGGAACCCACCATATGATCTTTGTCCAGTCACTGTCTTAGTGTGACCTACCTCACAGGGTTGTGGGAATAATGGGGAGAAGATAAGAGCAGTCAGAGCCTCAGTTGTATTACCACAATTCTCTCCAGAAACAACCCAGAGAGGGGGATATTTGGGATGAGGTGGCAGTTATTGAGAACCATTTGGTCCACAGAGGATTTCTAACACTCACTTGACTATTCTAGTGATATGGTGCATGCAAGTTGTGAAGTATCCATCTGCTTGACATTTCAAACAGAACAGTATTTTTTAAATCTAAAATCCAAGCACAACCCAAAGCATTACACACCATATACACCAGCGGAAAATAAACCAACTCTTCGGCACTGTCAATAAGAATATTGAAAGTCCTTTTCTTCTTTCGAGTGACAGAGTAGGCCATTCTTATTTTGGTTAAAAATAGGCGCTTCTGCCCTCTGAACCTTCAAACCCTTTATTTTTCAAACCAAGCCGTTTTCCTTTTGATTAGCTGGAAAGGAAACTGCCTATCCAGGAGGAATGTACATCAAAGGGAACTCTAAGTGATGCAGAAATGCATAAAACAACAAACAAGGCTAGTGAGGAAAGGAAAGGCACTATAAGTGGGCCATGTCTTCCTATTACATTGAAGGTCAGCTTGCTCAAGATGCATGGAGTGGGCATGCTCAAACAGTGGCGGATTTGATGCTTTTGCAGGAATGTTAATGATCTTTTTATAGTCCTTGAGGTGGGCAGGACGTTCCACGGGAGTGGTTGTTCTGCATCCTCTTGTAGAGAAGGTTGCGCCTTAAGGAGACTTTCCTGCTTAACCAGCTTGCAAATTTAGGCACAGGCTTAAGGTAGACATGCACATGTTGGAAGGATGGCCCTTTGTCCATCACCAGCAGGCATTACACACAAGAGGACACTGATGTGCATAAAATTGCATATGCTAATTTAAATGCATAGACGCAAAAGTTGGAAATGATTTTTATAAGTTAACACAGAATGACCATGCATCTCACCCAAGTGGGGAAGACTGTGCCCGTGTGCCTTTTGAGTCTGTTGCCCCGGTACTCAATCTGGATGGGCAACTTTATGGTCCCTGATCTCATACCTTGTGCTTCTTTATCTTTATATTAAATAAAACTGAGACCGGACAGTCCTTCAAAGGGAAAATGCCTTCAAACCGAGAACAATCCTCTGGCAGGCTATCAAATGGAGGGTTGCACTCTGCTGGGCATGGGAGATATATATAACTGACTTCCTGACCCTTGCTTCTCTCCTGAAAACACCCATGCAGCCATTTTTGATGCACCCACACCTCCAGCTGGGCTCCAGAACTAGAGGAAAAGTCAGCTGAAAGAAAAATAGTGTGCATGCACCGTGCCCTCACACCTCCCTGTATTCAGAGAAGAATCATTGAGTGTGAGGGAGTTGTCTCCATTCTCTTGCCCATCTACCCTCAGGTCTCCCCCAATATATATTCCACTTGAGAAGCTGCTTTTTCTCACACAGATGCATTTAGTTCTTCAGGCCATCTGGAGAGGCACACCTGATTATTGCCAAATGCTCCTGAGTTCGACTCCAGAGCCATCTAGAGCAGGGCATGTCATTATGGTGGTGCTCTAGTATCAGACATACTCAAATATGATTTATGTTACCTATTTTCACAAGACTTCATGGAGAGGCCCAGCTGACCATCTGTTTTATGGATAATGCAACCACTGTGTTTTGTTTTATATACTTTATATACTGTTCTTATGTCGTGTATTTTATTATTGTGTACTGCTTTAGAAACTTCAGATGCAAGTCATTGATACATATTCATAAAGAAATAAATAATACATTTTGCAGTATGTCAGAGCAAGAAGTGGTGCCCCCCCCCAACTCACCCATATCAAGGTCCATAGTTTAGTGCATGCAGCAGAAAATCTCACAAGCTCCTTTTTCTCATCTATGACAGTAAAAGTATAATTGCCAAAATCCTATTGCTTATATATGCTGGTACAAGTGTAATGGTGTGAACTGCAGATAAATTGCCACTAGTTATACAGTCAGAGCCTATATTCCCAAATCATGTGGCTGGCATACAATGAGGGATACAAGGAAGCGGTGACTCTAATTGGTAGCAATTCACTACCGCAATTTACACCACTGCACTTATGCCAGGATATCTAAACGGTAGGATTCGGGCCAGTAATAGCAAAGAAAATAGCTAACATTTCCCCTCCCTTTCATGACACTCATGATCTGCCATCTGAGGCAGCTGCCGTACTATCTCTAATGACAGGGGTGGCCTTGTCTATCCTACAAATCTTTATTTGGGATGATTCAGTTGCTAACATGTTGTGTTGTTCCAGCTAAGACCAAGGAAAAGCGTCCAAGGAAAGGGAGACATCGCATCCTTAAGTGGCAAGCAAAGCCATCCCCCTGCCCTGCTTGGACCAGAAGCTACCATAATTCCTAGAACTTGTAGCTAGGAGACTGGAGTTAAATTAGGGTCTGAACTTACTCCATCCAAAATCATGTAAACTTAGAAGTGTTTAATTCTCACCAGATTTTTACAATAAAGGTAAAATAAACAATATATTATTCAAAAACAGCATATGGTGTAACGTGGATAACCCTTGGTCCAGTCCTATCTGTAGAAATGCCCTTGGATTCTGTGCCACATATTCAGTGAGAAAAGAATAATGTAGTTTTTTGCCTTTTAATTTTTGAAACCCATTTTTCCAGGTATTTTGTTATGCTATTAGTTCTCCATGCCAGCAGCCAGACATCCTCTGACAGTGATAGTGAATGAGTCATTTGAAGGTAGCTCCTTTTTTTTAATGCGGAAAGTAAGTGGAATTTCTATAGTATGCACAAAACAACCCACTTTTGTTTGCAGAGTCAAAGCTGTAAAATGGAACAGGACAGAAGAGCAAAAGTTGAAAAGAAAAAGAATAGAAAAAGTTCAAACAGGATGAGTTAAGAGACAGAAAGTCTGAAGTTTGCTTTTTACATATCTCCAACCTAGCTGAATGAGTAGCAGCTGATTTTACCATTGTAGGGTTTGCATGAGCTGAAGGGTTTGTTCAGAAAGGTGGTTTAAACATTTCTGACTGGGGGATGGTGATTTCTGTGTTACATGAACTACGAAGAAGCTGACAGGAATCAATTCTGGTGGTAGCAGGACTTTTTTTTTTTTTTGACTTACCGAAATCTCACAATCTTTCATCCATCATGTCCAATGGCATGCTGGCTGGGGGATTTTGCCAGTACAACAACAACAACACTTCCAAGGCCTAGGTGACACTGTTGGATGATGTAAAGAAAAAATTTGGCAAGTGCCCCTTGTTTTGTATTTTTTTTCCTGGAAATCAACCCAGTGAACCACGGCATGAAGTCATTGGGATTGCTCTGGAGACAGTACTTTACTCTCTAGTTTTTCCTTGCAGGTGAAGGAAATAGATTCATGACATTTTCCCCTTCAGTGTAGAGACACTCCCATTAAATAAATGGAAAGGATTACTTGCACAGAAGAGTCCTTAATCAGGAGCAATGGGTGAGATTAGATTAAGATCAGGATGTTATCAGAATCCACCCTATCAATTATAACTGCATTCAGTTCTAAGTAGATAGATAGCAAGTGCACTGTTAAACTCAATTCCCATGAAAAGTAAGTTACAGCCAACTTGTCCCACTGATGCCAATATGACCTAACTTCTTCTAATGTAATCTAATTCATCAGGAATGTTAGCAAGTCTTTGGGTTGAAATCCCAACTCTGAGTCCGAGTCTTTGGCACCAAGTCCCAAGCCCCAAGTCCAAATCCGTATTGAGAACAAGCTTTTTTCCCCAGAAAAAAGGGAGGGGGTGGGTTCCACGTTGTGAGTCAAGTCTGAGTTATTGAAAACAACCACCACCTCAAGCTGAGTCTGAGGCCCTGGTCACTTGAGGGGAATGTTCTCTCGTTATCCCCCAGTTAGTTCATTGCTTTTTTTCCTGGTCACACAATGCAGAGACAAGATTGAGACAATTTCCCGACCAGCCGTATAACTGCAGAACATTTCCCCATCACCAGGAGGATTGTGTAATTTTGTACCTTTGTTGTACTGGTGCTTTCATTAATGGGATTGCCTATGTGCACACCCTGACTCGCTTCTTTTCAGAATCAAAGCGAGGAAGGTGGCCACCATTACTGTGGCATGCACAATATTTTTTAAAAATTGTCATGCCTGATACATTGATACGTTGGTAAAAGTATGTCATTGGGGGGCCTCCACCATTACATTACTGCCAAGTTATATGGTGTTTTTTTTAACTCCTTGGGAAGATACATTGAAACATTGGTATGCCAATGTCACGGGGGGTGGTGGTGGTTAATCACCAGTACTGCTGTGCAGATATCCCAAATCTATTGTCTGCAGGAGCAGCCAGTGCAACAGAGAACACTTTCCTAAACAGAACCCCTTTCCCAATCAACATTCCCTCTAATTTTCAGCCCCTCTGGTGTACGAGTCTGCCCCCCCCCCGTGTGGGGTTCCGTTGCGGACCGGAGTAAAAGGGGCTGAAAACAATCACTGTGGGTGCACAGGGAAGGGGGGAAAGCAGTCTGGAAGAGGGGATGGAGTCAATCAAGGGGCTAAATTGCTCCTTGAAACAAGAAAGAAAATAAACCAGTACCATGGTATAGCCAGCTACAACGATTCAAATAGGAGGAAATAAATCAGTACTGCTAAAAGTTCTTGGGACGTTTGTCCTGGGATATAAACCACGTGACCATGATTCAGAACAACAGAGGTATGGAAAGCATCGGAAGACCTAGAAAACAGTTCCCTCGTGTGACCAGGCCTGAGTTGAGCCACTGTAGTGACTTAAATCCGATTTGATAGTGATTTCTGTGACTCGAGTCTCTGTCCCTAGACTCTGTCCTGGTATTTTTAACGTGGCTTGAAATGGGATGGATTTTTTTTTTCTACTCAGGAACTGAAGTACTTTCCCCTGTAGTTCATGTATAGAATGTTGCAGAACTGGAGCACTTAAACATTTCTACAGCTGACTTTCTTTAAAAATACAGCTTTATAAAAGGAAGATTCTTGATGTGAGGTAAATCAAGAATAGCTTCATAGCAGTCAACAGAGATCTAAGAGCACAACGTTCACATCGCTGAAGGTAAAAACTTGCCTTGGAACATTGCTCTTGTGAAAGCAAAGGTTACATAGATTATTATTGTAACCTAGAAAGTCTCCACCATAAAAGGGTCTGACAATTTTATGGGTGTTTCCCTTTCTCCATATAAATCTCTCTTGTTTCTTGGCAGGAAAAGAAAGGGCAAAAACTATGACTGCCAGCTGTAAAAGCGAAGTATTCCTATATATTTATTTCCTCCAGATTTGTCCGAAGAAAATGGGGGGGGGGGGAAACCTGAAGGGAGAAGAAGGAATGATTTAGTCAAAATGTCCAAAAGATCCCCACACGAATTGTGTAAGGTTTTCCCACCAAGAATACCACTCTCTCCTCTCTACCTGCCCCCCCCCCCCCCCGCTGGACTAAGGCTACTCTGGTGTGTTTGGGGTGACACAAACAATTAATGAGATGCACAAGTGTCAGACAAAAGGAAGAAAAGACCCACTGCAGCTGGGAACGAGCGAAGAGTGCAGTAATGTGATTATGGTAATGATCAACAAGTCATAGTCTGCTGCTTTTGTTCACTGTAATTAACTTCTTGGAAGGGCACAGTGGCTTTCTCTGTGCTCATCAGATGTCTCTGTTTTTGCACCCGCCACCTCTGTTTCTCTCTCCCTAACGGGGAGAGTGCCTTACAAAATGAATTCAGAGCAGGAACAAAGATGGGGTGGCAGAATGGAGGTTGATATTACTTGTTGTCAGAAATTCAATGCCGCCCGGCAATCCAATTACTCGAGCCATTTTTTATCTGTCTCTGTCCTGCTCACCAGTGAGCTCTGCTCTTAAACCAGGACAATTCCATCTCCCACAGAATGTACTGGAGCAGATTAGGGCTCTAATTAGAAGGTTTTCGATAGATGAAGAGTTTTCTATTGTGTGAGCATTGGGATCTAGCAATCAGACCCAAGCACAAGGGAAAAATTGTTGTTTCAAAGCCTGATCAAAGGGAATCCTGAATATAGCACCTGTTTTATGGATTTTTCTGGAGAGCAAAGAATAAGAGGCGAAGCCACCATCCATCTACACTACAAACTTTACTGCTTATCTGCCCAAAATCTTGACTCAGCAAGAAACAGAAATTGTCTCTGATCCTTCTTTCTACAGGATGGCTACGTCAATGTGTGTTTCAACTCTTCTTGCTAAGATGCGGCTTCTTATAGGTTAAATGTTCTGTTTTGCCATAATAACTTCAGAATGTTAGATCCCATAAGTCTATTTGGTATATCATTAGAGAGAATGTTTATTGCCGCATTTCATTTTTCTTACTAATTAATTTGATTTTAAAATTAGAATAACGGGTGAGGAAAACAAATCTCTCTCCACTTTACCACAGCAGGAGAATTATCTTTATCAAATATTTTTTTAAAAAAACCCACCAAGTCCTTTGTTATCCTTCTTTCATAGCAACTCAGAGCAAAAAAAGTCTCAGGCTGACAGAAAACTGGGGAAAATATGGAGGTGAGGAAAATATGTATTAAAATCAAATAAACTAAGGAATAAAATTAGAGACAGAGATTTCTTGATGTTTCACAAACATCCATTTTATTTTGTTAGAAGAAACCTCCCAAAACGTGTATGTATGGAGGACAGAGATTCTAATCTGTAGGGACCATTTTGTCAAGGACCCCATTTAATTTCATGCATTTGACATAGATTGATTGTTTGTACCTGCAGAATTTGCACCACCTGTCCTATAATGAATGCATTTATTTTGCCTGTTTATTTAAACACTGTATCATAACTGCAGGAACCCATGTTACTTCCTGTTCATCACTAGGAAAACTGAAGGAAGCAGTACCTGCTTTCCATTACAGCAATGTGACTTAAAAAGCAATGTGAGACATGAATAAAAATAAATGTTTAACCCAGAAATGTGTTTTGGTTAATCATCCCTTAGAACAGCCAGAAAGCAGACTCTTCTCTCACACAACTGTACCTGAACTGAAGCATGAACTTTTAACAGGTGTAAGTACAAAAAGCAGGGGGAGGGTTTCCCCCCTTCACCCCCACACTCCAGTAGAGTATGTTTGCTTTGACCTACAGTATACTTCTTTAATTTGAAGAGCAGAAACGAGCACATTGGAAATTCAGTGTTAAAACATGCCTGGACAAAAACAAATGGGTTCGCAAATACAGATTCTGCTTCGGAACAGCGATTCAAGCAGCACATTCTAAGGTATTTTTTAAACAGATATTTCAAAAACACCCAAAAGGATATTAAGGGTAAAAGAAAATCAGGCAAAAGGTTGTCTATTCAGAATAAAGTTCCAGTAAGTTCAATGGGGCTGTCTCTTGAGTCATTTTTGTACAGATTTCAGTTCTTTAGTGCCCTCGCCACTTTGTCTTTGATAAGGTGACTGACTAGCTTGGTAAATAAAGAGATGGAGCAAATACAATGGTTGAAATCCCATTTATTTAATTCATTTCTTTAAAATATTTATAGGTTGCCTTTCTCCTGAAAGGATCCCACTGTGTAATTAAACAAACAGCATAACTTTTAAAGGTGAACTGATGAAAGTTAAGAAACTTCCATAGACCTTATTCTGTTGCATGCCCAGTGTGTGTGTGTGTATATATATATATATATATATATATATATATATATATATATATTTCTGTGCTACCCCCAAGACATCACTGCATAGTCTGAGGAAGTAGACTTGACCTACGAAAGGCACTGATGATTTAAGTTATTTTAGTGGTCTAACAAAGGGACTGCCTGTTTCTACGTTTGTATGGCCTCCAAAACTTATACCATTTGCGTAACTTCACAACAGGATTTTGGCTGATGCATCTGGATTTCAATGAATGCTACACCATCTTTTCATTACCCATTTGAAGAAGCGTGCCTTGCAATATATTATGAATTGAAGCTCAGACTCAGACAGCAGTAATGGATTAGAGTCAAACAGTAACCTAGTTGTCAAGTAATGCTGAATTCTACTTTGGGAGAAGTGTTGTCCAGTGTTTTATTGACAGTGAAGATGCAGAAAGTATACTCTGTGAATAGAGAAATGATATAAAACCAAAAGAAATGGAAATATTGTAGAGGACATGATTAAAATATAAAATGATCCAGATTTTAAGCAACAAAACGCTGCTCGCCAAAGGAAAATATAATGGATTACCTTTTTACACACAAAGTAATGCTTAAAATTGCTATATCTTCAATTACTGCTAATACTACAGTTACTATTTGCCTCTTTCAAAGATATAAATCAGAGGAAATAGGCTTGGCATATGTACAACAAGCACATAGCATCATGTAATCTAGAGTTAGACACAGGCAGTTCTGTGTGGGAAACTTCTGTATTTTAGTACATGCAAATAAGTAGTAAGATTCAGGCCATACAATGTAGAATGTTAGACAACTTTGGTTACACAAGAAAAGCTCAGATTATTACATTAATCAGTCAAGGTAAAATAAATGGGAAAAAGTGCAGTAATGAAAAAACTTCTTGGCTGAAGAACCTGGAACACTGGTTTGGATGGAAAACAACAGGATTATCATAGAAACATAGATTTGGAAGGAGCCTATAATATCATCAAGTCCAACTCTCTGCTCAGTTCAGGAATCCAAATCAAACCAAACTAAATTGAGCCTATTATTATTTAGTGCTGCCACATCCAATTTCACAATGGTCATGGTGAAATACAACAAGTGGGAGGAGAGGAATGAGAAGAAGAACTGTTTTAACAAAATTAAAAAATATTGTGGGAGAATGAAGATACAGCAGGAAGACATAAGAGCTTTTAAATGCTGAGAAAAGGAATAGAACATAAATTAATTGGGTTCACATTTTCTTATGAAAACATGCAGTTTGCATCTTCTGAGCTCTTCTGATGGGATGAAGCACATTTACTTCAGAAATGTGTATACAGGAGGAATACAGTATTTATGGGTGATCATTTCCAAGCCCTCCCCTGCACATGCCAAAAAATGCAGAAGTATTGAATGCCATACATTGGTCTCTAGTGACCAGTTCTAGTAAATATACCCTGGAAATGCATATAAATATGTATTTTGGGGTTTTTTTTAATCTACTATTTTCAGACAGCAGATAAATAAATCAGTGGATACTGATCCCACGGATAGAAGGGTCCTACTGTATTTTCAAGATATAAGATATATTTTGGCAAAGAAAATGTGCACAAACGACGCACACAACTTAAATGTGTATATTTGAAAACACATATAAACACATTTCTTTCAAGTGGGGGCAGGGAAAAGTATACAGAATGTGTGTATTCAAAAAGTCTATAAAATGCATCTATCCTTTAAAATACCATGAAAAGATGCAGTATGGAAAGCAGAGGAAACGCAATAAAAATGAGGGCAAGGGTTTTTCAAAATAGGAATGCGAAATCCTTTCAGTTTCAATTTCATTGTGATGTTCTCTGTTTCATCTGCATTTTCTTCCCATTCTTGTTTTATTTTACAAGAAAAGGAATTTCTTTACAAGAAAAGGAGTTTGTCTGTAGGGGGAAGGGAAAACTCCAGAGCAGTGTGTAAACATAATCTGCATGTTTAGTCCACACTAGTAAAGCACATTGGCCCTGTGGTGAGCATAATGAATGATTTTGGGACTGCAGAGGAACACCCATGGTTGCAAGATGTGTTCTATTCGAAAATAACATTTCTGCACATTTTAAATATGGGTTTTCTTAGTATTTGCATTTATTAACACATTTTAGCTCTTTGATGCAATTCCTCACCAAAATCTGTTTATGTATATCATTTTTCAACATTCCCTTGTAAAAATATGTACATGGTTTTGTGCACACTTAATTTCTCTAAAATGCACCGCACACCTCACAACTGTGTGGATTTCTGAGGTGAGGTGTGTTTCTTCTTATGGCACATTTTTGAGAGGTGTAGAAAGGATCCCTTTGTCAAGACTGTCGAATCCAACACAATTCTTTTCCGAGGCCAAGCCCCGAGGGCCCTCCCCCCTTGCACTTTGAACGCCTTCAATGACCTGGGAGGCACAGTGTAAGCACTTTTAGGAGCTGATGATCTTGTACAGTGTACATGGGTGTTGGAGGGATAGATTATTTTCACACAATTGTTTTTAAACTGTGTGCAAACTATTTTAGGACATTTTCTGGACACAACATCATAGATAAGGAAATAAAGGAAGGTGGTCTGGTAAGTACGGGCTATTTAAAGCCTTCTGGTAATGGAAGCTCCTTTCGTTTGTTCAATATCCAGTAAGAAAGAAAAAAGACAAAACAAATTGGACAGAAACACATCAGTTTAAGAGGGTTCAGAATGAACTCTGCCTCAGAAACAGCCATTTCTGCAGTACCTGAGTTCTTGAAATTCTAGTATTAGAAAGGTCATTTTTCTCTGGAAGACAACACTTGTTGTTTCTGTATGAAGCCATTCTGAATTAAGTCTAAGATCTGCTACCCTTCTTCTTACAGGCACTATCCTTGTTGAGACAACAAGGATAGTATGTGTTACAGCAAGAATCATTCCCAAGAATAATATGGCTTTCTTTATGCATTAAATTATATTCCAATAGAATCTGGTAGTGGTGGGGGAAAGGTAGCTAATAAGGACCACATCATAGCTTAACTGAACTACTCCCCCAAACTCTCGACTTGATTGTTAGCACAGAAAGATTTCATTCACAACCCTTTGTTCCATGAATTAAATTATCTCCAAGGTGGTTCTCATTAGTTTTAATTGGAAGAAAGGTGTGAAAATGGCCTGATTTGCCCCACCCCAACTTTACATCTGGCACTGTCTTTCTGAATTTTGGTGCCAGCATCTTCACTGCCATTCAAATTAAGTCTCAATTATTCCTACTAATTAGGTTGTTCATGCTTTTAATTGGGCAAAGAACCTCACACTCCTCATCTCATTCTTCATCATTACCCTTCTTGAAGCTGACTACCAATCTACTTTTACAATGAGGGTTGAATTGGCCAAGGGACATCCAGTGATGGAGACTATGAACAGCACTGGATGGATGTTCTTATCTAAATAATTCAGCTTGATGGCATATTTGTATAACATTCTTAACATCAGTAATAAGCACCCTTTCCCACCTTACATTTTAAAACAAATAGCAATCTATTAAGCTAACATGCATTTCCCACTCTCCTCCTTGAGTAATTGAAGTATCTCTGGGTCCATGATTAAACACTGCACGTGGTTTGAAAACACAACAAAATACACCGATTTTCTTCTTTTCTTTTTCCTTTGCACAGTTCTAATACGATCCTCCTTTGGCTTGTTTCAGGGATTAGGAAAGAGCTGGCCTCGACACCTTGGCGGATTAGATTGTGGATGAAACAAAATCTATGTTCTCCAGAAAAAAAAAAAAAAAAGAAATAGTCATTCCTACTTGCTGGAAATTTTGAGAAGCATAACGGATAAGGGAAAACTAGCACCAAGGCAGCCTGCAGAAGAACAGGACAGAAATGTGTTTAAAATGTCTTGATGCGGCAAAGAACCTCGAAAACCTCTATTAGAAACAAACCCTGAACAACGTTGTGGATGGGAGGAGGCACTCCCGAGTCCCTTCCCTTCCCCCTCTGTTCTGTTTCTATTCTTTCTGTGTGTGGCAGATGTCACTAATGTTGAGAAGTGCTCCCTCCCCAGCAGGATTGTAACCCAAAGTGCCTGGAAAGTTTATAGCTGCAGCCCCTAAGATTGCCAGGCCTTTCATGGAAGATTAGTTCGGAAAGCATCCTATAGGGCTGAGGCTTGCTGCCGTCAAATAGGGGGCAGACAGTCGCTCCCTGGGCTTCAGCAAGGGATGCTGCTTTGCCGTCACAAGGCTTTGATTTATTGTCTGAGGGGTCCTTCCCCTCTGGCAATCCATTTGCATGGGGACTTCATAGAAAGAGGGCCCCCCCTCCCGGAAACCCGGGCACCCCCTTTTGAATTGTTTCCTGCTTTTTGCTGGAAGCCTCAAAAGTTACTTCCAACGGGCACATTTGTCTGGATGAACAGACTGGGATTAAAACTGATAGGATTACTTAGGAATCCCTCTTCCTTACTGCGTGTTGTTCTGTTTTGTGTTTTGATGTTAACTCATAAATGACAAGCATTTTCATAGGTTCCCCCCCCCGCCCCAATTAATGCCACCACAGTGGAAATGAGCAGCAGTGCTGCAAACAAGCTGTGACAAATGGGATTTTTATTGCTAGTGGCAAAGTCTGGGGAATAATTACCGAGTCCCACAGAGATCTCTTGATTACAGGCATCTGCATATGTAATGGATGGGCTCAAAGATCCCCAGTGGGAATGGATCAGGGCTTGCACCGGAGGGCACATTTATGTTGTCAGCACCACCCTTCCAACTGCGGTCGGACAAATGTGGGAAAATATTTTGTGAAACCTTAGACGCATGAGCCCACTGTTGACTAATCCAGAGTAAAGGAAACTGGCCCAGGTTTGCTAAAGACAGTCCGGCTACCAACAAGTGAAATATTTTGCTCTCACATTGAGACTTGATGTCACAGAAATGTCTCTGTCCTATGCACATGTCCTCACTGCGCACTAATTGCAAAGTTCTGCGACTAACATGGGGGGAAAAGAAAACACAAAACAAGTCATTCTGGTGTGCATAAAATCTTATTACATTCCTCCACAGCTGGAAAAATTCTTTGTTTGGGCTATAACTTCCAAGAACTTCTGGAAACCATAATCCTAAAATAATGTTTCCAACATCTCCCATTCTCTAAAAGTAAGAAAACAGATTCTGTCATGGCAGAAAATGTAATAGTTTTGACACTTGTTATGCCAAGAAACCTCCTTAGGCACCACTTTTTAGGGTCTTGGATCATAGGGATTTATAGTAAGACCTCGTCAATACCTCCTCTGAAAACATTAGACATGAATACAGAGAATGACCTCTTGACATTTCACTGGACGCGGGAACGGATAAGGATGAATTTGATTATTAATAGTATAGCACCACAGAATCTTACACGTGGAAATAACATGGCTGGGTATCAGTGATTAATTAGGAAAAGTGTTCTACTAGCTACTAGTATCGATCAGGTTGATGCAGTGTGTTTGTGTGTGCATGCACGCCCGTGTGCATGCACATATGTGTGCCTGTATGTGCATGCATGCATATGGATGTGTGTGTATGTAGCGAATATCTAGTTTTATCTAGTAGGGTAACAAAATAGGTAATGAGTTGTTTCTAGAGAGTATTGATTTTCATGGAATAGTCTTGTCCTGCTAATTTATTACATGCAGAAAACCAGCTCCCTTTAAGGGGAGACAGCAATATTTTGGGGTTTGAAAATCAAAGCATTTATTATGCAGGTTTTCCAAAGATGTGTTCCTTACAGGCAGGTGACATTGAATAAGTCTGAATAAATTTGGGGTAATATATAGGGGGCTGATCTAAGAATTAGCCAAGCTGAAGTGGTTACTTTAGGCTAAGGAGAGTAGCATGTACTCTCTGCTGCCTGAGACGGCCACCCCTGTTGGTCAGTTTCTCCTCACTCACTGGCCAAGCAATGTTCACTGGCAGAGGAGCAAACTCTGGCCCCACAACACTCATGAGGGAGCAGGAATAGGAGGGCAATGGTGATGCTTTTCTCACTGTGACCACCTCCCACCTACACACTCCAGTTGCTCCCTGCCTGGTGCTGGAAACAATGCCTTGAACCAGAGGAAGGGGGATAAAAACCCTGAGAGGAAAGCAGGTTGTGAAAAAGCTTCAAAATAAAAATTAAAAACTTGACTAAAAATAGCAGTGGTATGTAGCTGGGGACAGCACAGACTGTTTGTGAGAGTTGACACAGTCTAAACATGTAAGATGTGTAAGGGTTTGTGCGTCAAGGATACCCCCCCCCCCTTTCTTGTTGTTGTTCTTGTTCTTCTTGTTCCCCTCAGCCAGTGGTGGTGGAGGCTGTTTAGATCCAGCTTCACATGCCAAATTGCTGGGCATACTTAGTGGGTATCATGATAATAATCCTCATGTTGGTTCCTCCTCATTTCATGGTAATCTGCTGGTGGCCTCTGAAACCTTATTCCCTCCACAGCAGGACCAAGCTTTGGAGAGACCAATTATGCTAATTTCCATCAGAAACTTTTGAAATCTTTTTATTTGAGAAGTGACTGGTTGTGGGAAACTTCTGCTTAAAGGTTGTAGCTGCATTCTGTTCCAGTGACGTGCATACACTCCTGGCAGGAAGCGGCAGCTGCCAGCAGGTGGGGTAACCCCTTATTCTGCCCTTTCGCTTAGAGGTAGAGCATAAGATCAAAGGGTTATTTTAGCCAATCCTAGTTACGATTAGGTAACTAGTATCCTATCTGTCTCTCTCATAACATACTATGTAATCATGCTAAGTAAATAAAAGAGCTCTCAGGGCGTTGTCAGTAGGCTCCGCTGGCTCGGACACCCGCTGTCGACTCCTTTGTTCTCTCTCTAAGGCAATTAGCCTTCCTTTGTTCTGTGATCACCCACAACTGGTTGTGCAGGACTGGATGCACTTTTAATACTGGGGTGGGGACTCTCCTGTCTTGGTGTTGTTGAACTTCACCTCCCATCATCCTTCACCATTAGCAAAAACTAGCTAAGGTTGCTGGTAGTTGCAGTCCAACAACATCTGGAGGGCAACATTCCCTACCCCTAATTTAATAGACGCTGATGGATTATTCATTTAGAAAACAATTGAGCAGATGTTGACAGTGCTTTAAAATCCTATGCATAGCTGGAAGTAAGCACCATTTGATACAAATAATGTCTTACTTGTAAGACATTAAGGCAGTCCCGAAGCCAGCCAAATCAGGGAGCTGGACAGGGGACAGATTGTATTTGTCTTCAGTGTGGAAGGAATTGTCACTCTCGAATTGGCCTTCTCAGCCACACTAGACGCTGTTCCAAGTCCTCTATTCAGAGCATGTTACCATAGTCTCTCAAGACTGAAGGATGCCTAATCTAAAATTATCCCCCCTTTTATTTTGCAGGAACAAAGGCACAACTAAGTTACATTACAATTGTAGCAAAACCAGGACAGACTCTTGCAGCACTTTAAAGAATAAAGTTGTATTTGGTGCAAGCTTTCATGGACTGTAGCCTAGTTGGTCAGTTGCAAAATAATAATAATAATAATAAAAATAGAGAATGCAAATAGTAGAACCCTGGACTGCTCCATTATAACCACGTTCTGCACTGGTGAATGGGAAATGCATGAATCTCTTCTTCTGAAATATGATCTTAATTCTCAGTAAATAAGGTACTTAAATATAAATGTCTTTGACTATTTTCTTAATGAAGCTTGTTCACAAGCCCTGCCAGGTTAATTGGATACAAAGATGTTATCTTCAGTGTATTACACGCACTGAAGAAACGAGGAGTGTGGGTCGGGGGGAGGGAACTGGGTAAGAAACTGAACCTGGTCAGAAAAAGCGAGGAATCTGAGCTGAACACTGAACTACTTTGTATGGCTCCGGCTCATTGTATGCCTTCTGGCAAGGGGGAATTTAAAAGTCCTAGATTACAGGGCCATTAAAAGGAAATACACGTTTACATGTGGTCACATGCAAGATCTGAGATGTCGAATAGGCCACAATGGGAATGTTTACTGTAAGTGCTTGGGCATTAGTGCTTGGTGCATTAATGGCATAACAGACCCAGCCGAAACACAAGGAAAACATGTCAGACTTCGTCTATTATTAGTTATTATAGCCCCACTCTCCAAGACATAAGAATGGCTGGCCATTCAGTTCTTTCCCTTCTCCACCAGATCTTTTAATTGCTTCTTGTTCTGTAGCCCTGTACAACCTGAAGTGGAATACATTTACATTAAGAGGCTTTCAACTCTTCACGGCTCACTTGGAGATTTGCACCCATATAGTCCTAAAACAAACAAATTAAACGGCGGGATCTATCTCCATGAGCAAAAGTTCAAGAACCGCGCGTGATCCTCTGGCAGTGGCAGATTCCTGCAAAACGTGTGCCATGAATATTCATGCAAATGTCTTCAGCAATGTTGGCTATGTTTCAGTGGTGTGTGGATGCCTCAGGCCATGTTGGCCCCTTCCCACCACAATTTGTGATGCCACGTGACAGTGTTTGATTTGGGTGGCCAACCTGTCACTGTTCATTCTGTTATTCCAGGAGAATTCCAATTTGTTTATTGAGTTATTTGCTCCCATGCAACTCTTATGCAGAGAGGATGTGATCACCAACTTGACACCTGCTCTAAGGAAGAATAAGAATATCCCTGGACATGTCACAGTGGTGAAATGGCCATTGTGAGTAACACAAGTGCACTAGAAAGGTATGCTCGTATATATTTTCAAAACAAGTGAATATATATTTATTATTATTAGTCACTGTAGAGGCTGAGTGCAGGAAGGGAGGCTCTAAGGAGTCAGGGTAGTATACTAATTAGAGTTTTGGAGAGTGACTTGGGACACCTCGTTCTAAATGCCATTTGACCATGAAGCTCACTGCTTTACCCTGGGCCAGCCCCTGTCTCTGAGAGACTCTGTCTCTTTTTTTCAAGGTTAGAAACAGGGAGGAGGATCATCTAGCCTACCTCAGAGGTAAGAAGAGATATAAATCCAACTAAAAACTCAGTGTGATGTCCTGGATAGAATGACAGGCAAAAAGACTCAGGAGACTTGGGATTGAATCCCCGCTCAGCCACAGAAACTCACATGAGGGGAGTGGAACTGGTACAACTGCTCCTTAAACACCTCAGTTGCCTTGAACATCCTATTAGGGTTGGTTCTGACTGGCACGTAACACCCCCCCCCCCACACACACAACTGACTAAGTAATACATAAATGTTTATGTGGAGGTGGGCACTGAAACAGTGGGTGAAATTGTGATCTGCTCCTTCTTCCACTGATATCTGTGAGAAGTGTTGGCCAAAGAACCATTTACTCCCTGAATTCTACATTTATTTATCATTTTAAGGTAGAAGACAGATACATTGGTTAAAATCTTATTGTTTAGCATAGTAAGTCACACTAGAGCAGGCCCACTGAATCTGTGGTGATTTGGTGAGCCATCTCCTCCATAATTTCCACTGATTCCAATGGGCCTACTTTAGTTGTGTCTTACTATGCTGTTGCTAAGCAATAGGATTTGAGCCATTGTATTGCAGGGGCTTATGCCATGCATTTGAATCCAGCATACATACCACTATGTAACTCTCCCCCACCCCTTGAAAAATTCCTGCAGGCACTCAATCTGGTCTATGTATTTGTAGCATGCACAGGTCTCCTGGAATGATGAGTACAAAAGAGCAGAGTAAGGTTCCATACACTCATATTTTCTCATTTGCTCTTAAGGTAGTTATTTTGACTCATAAATTCAAGAAGAGAAACATTTCTGTTGATTTAAAGCCCAGCTGCAGAATTAAAATAGAACCAAAAAAATAAAATGTATTTTTGTCTTATTTAATTGAATGTAATCCGGTCTTTGAAGAATGAGTTTGACATCGCATAGCCAGTGGGAGAGTTGGCGTTCACATGGGAACCCCGTCCCATAATCCAATTCCCTGAGAGAGCTCGATTTTAAAAACAAGCTCCATGATGGCTAGTGAGTCAGGGGCAGGGAATGTAATTAGGACTGAGCAGGCCCTTCTCATTGCATTCATTGTTTGCTTGGGATCATGGAACAGCAATACGAGCAGTTTGATGCAAGGAAATGACAAGCATAACAATCCCTAATATGGTGGTAGTGGTGGTAATGGGGATGATGATCTATCATTACTAGTACACTTGACTTTCAATTTATACATGGCTGGGTCTGCTTTACGAAGTCACTGTCTTACCATGTCTGTAAAACATCTGTGAAATGAGATCTGCCAAAGTGGGATGTTTCAGAGGAGGTAACTGAAAACTTGTAATAGTACTTCAGGTCTGTATCTTTAAGACTAGCTGGCTGGATAGCTCAGAGGTTTAGGTATCTGGCTGCAGAGCAAGAGCTTGAGAGTTCAAATCCTCATTGTGTGTCCCGGAAGAGTCAACCTGTCTAGCCTTGGGCGACCTGCAGAGTCCCAGAGTGCCCCCAGAAGAAGGGGATGGTTTATAACTTCTGAGTATTCTCCTCCTAGAAAAACCTGAAAAGGATTGCCATAAGTCAGAATTGACTTGATGACACATGATGATGATACGAGACTGGAAGCTATGCACGACCAACACTCACCCTTCAGTTAACATGGGCTAACTACTTTTGGATTCCCAGTGTGGTGCAATGGATAGAGTGATGGACTAGGACTCTGGAGAACAGAGTTCAAATCCCCATTTGGCCATGGAAACTCACTGGGAGAGTGGAACTGGTAAAACTACTCCTTAAATATCTCACTTACCTTGCAAGCCCTATTAGGGTGGCTGGCAATAAGTTGGTTCTGACTTGATGGCACAGAACATGCACATTTTTAGGATGGTGTAGGCAGGTGTTTTAGACTGAAGTGGGGGAGAGAATGTTCACCATCAGAACCCATCTCTGACCACACAAAGACCAGAAATGGGGGAAATATCCCAAAATACAATGCAATATGATACAATACAACACGATACAATAAAAATAATTTAAAAAGCCCTCAAAGCTACATCTTAACACATACTTTTGATTTTAGGGGATTCAATATCCTGGAAGAATTTGGCCCCCTCATTTGTTTTTATGCTGAAATCCATTACTCCTTATTTTATTTGACCTTGAGGACCTCTGGGGAACATAAGAATGAAATTGGTGGACCCATGTGGCCCTCAAGTGACCTTTGCCTCCCTCTGCATTTGAAAGGGAAGAAGCATTTTAGAGGAAACTCATAGTTATCTAGAAGACATTGGCTGAGATGCAAAGATCTACTTTAGAGACGCTCAGGAGGCTGCACATTTTACTGGTAGTTTTGGCTTCTTCACTTGGAACAGTAGAAATCTCACTGTATTTGCAACCATTTTAAAAAATCTTTCTCGGTTTCACAAAGAATTTGCCATGGAGCAAGGTGTGCTACTCTTCAAGAATCTTGAGCCCCCAAGTCCCTGCAGAGATGTCAAACTCCTTGCCTAGTGCATTGGATCTTGACCCAAGGGGGGTCAATCATTTGATTAATGTTTGGACAGCCCAACCTTATGGGCAGCTTTCTTCTGGCTTATACCTTCCCTATCAAACCAGGCACATTAGAGAACTGCCAGATCAGTACAGGCTTGTATTAGAGGCATTCAATTTTTAACAAAACAAAAACAAAATGTAACTATGTTTCAGCTCATACAGCCTGAGGACATGTGTTGATTGCTATGGTTGTGACTTGCACACTGCAAAACCACCACCTCTTCTCTAGATCCATGTCCATCATGGCTCTTAAAACCAGCAAAGGACATGTGGTACATCATTTATGTGTCTCTATGGGAGGGTCATTTACCCTCCAACTTAAAGGAAACTGTTATAAGGCACATTCCAAAGAAATTCTAGAATGGATGATTTCAATAGCTACGGGCCCATTGCCAATATTCCATTCTTGGGCAAGTTGATCGAGAGTGTGGTAGCTGACAAGCTGTGGGTATTCTTGGAGAAAATGGATAATTTGCATCCATTTCAATCAGGATTCAGGCCATGCCATGGGACTGAGATGGCATTGGTCACCCTGGAAGGTGATCTCCTGATGGAGGTAGACTGAGGGAATGTAACCCTGCTGGTCCTCCTGGATCTTTCTGTGGCCTTTGATACTGTTGATCATAGTATCTTTCTGAGGCAGCTATTGAGTTTGGGACATGGGGGCTCCATTCTTTGGTGGTTCCAGCTCTTCCTTGATGGCTGGTCAAAGATAGTACAGCTTGGGGAGGCAGTGTCTACCCCTTGGGACCTCTGTTATCTGGTCCCTCAGGGATAATCCATTCCCCCAATGCTTTTTAATATCTATATGAAGCCGCTGGGAGAAGTCATACAGAGATTGGAGTCCATTGTCATCAATACTGGATGATACACAGCATTACCTCTCTTTTTCTTCATCTGCAGGTGATGCTGTACAGGTCCTTGAGTACGGCCTAGCATTGATAATGGACTGAATAAGTGCCAATAGACTGAAACTGAGTCCAGATAAGATGGGGATCCTACAGTTGGGAGGATTGTTGGACTGGTTAGAAGGCTATTTACCTAACCGTGATGGGGTTACAGCCCTCCTGAATGAATGGATCCACAGCATGGGGGGACTCTTGGACTCAGCTCTTTCTATGGAGTCACAAATATCTGCTTTGGCCAAGAGTGGCTTTATCAACTTTGGTTGATTGCTAGCTGCACTCCTACCTGAATAAGAAATGCCTAACAACAGTGGTTCAATGTTGGCAATCTCTAAAATAGACTACTATAATACTGTCTACATTGGACTGTCCTTGAAGTCAGTACAGAAACTTCAGCAGGTCCAAACTGCGGTGGCCAAACTGATCACAGGTACCAACAGATATGAACACATAGCTCCAAGTCTTGGCACACCTTCACTGGCTCTGTTCCCAAAGCAAGGTGCTAGTCACGACTTATAAAGCCCTTAATGGTTTAGGAGCTTAATACTTGTCATAAGTCTCTCCCACAAAAGAGTTACCTATCCCACCTGCTCCTTGTGGTTCTTAATTATAAAAATTGTGACACCCAAGGAAGCCAATAGAGCTAACACCAGAAATCGTGCTTTCTCAGTCACGGCCCCTCTGGAATAAGCTTCCTACAGAGGCTTGCCTTTTATTAGTGTTTTAACTATTGACTTGAGATGTTCAAATTTGTTTTAAATTTGTTAATTCTATTTAAATGCAGGTTTTATCATTTTAGCGAGTGACAGGGTTTTATGGTATTTATTGTATATTGAGGTTTTGTATTGTATGATTGCCTTGATAGGTTGTCAACCAACCAGAGGCTGTTCGCACTACTGAGGCCATACAGAATTTGAAGTGATAAATAAAATAAAATAAAACAATTAACATTCAGAATAAATTACACCATTTCCTGCAGGTAGCAACCTGGGTGTGCAGAACTATGCTCATAAACTACCTTGTGGGGGTGAGGAAGGGTGCCAGAGGTGCTGATGGAGAAACAAAAGAAAAGGGATGTGGTGGACAATTGGATTGCCACAGTCTATATTCCTACAGGGAGCAAAAAGCCTACTCTTGTCTTTCTTCAATCAATGCAAAAACACTAGGATGTTTGGTGAGCATTTAAACACTAGACACCAGAAGTGTCAGCAATAACTTAAGTACATAAAATAGCTCTAAACCTATTACACTATTTGTGCATGAGTATTTGCTGTTCTGCATCAACTTACATTGTTCCCCTCAATATCTACTTAACCTCACTGCAGTATTTTCCTCTATGAAGGCCCAGATGGGCAGTTAGAAATGCTAAGGAGATTAATGTAGATTTAGTTAGAACCAATCCCAAAACTTCTCCTGATGTTCTTTCAGGCAGTAACTGGCTCCACCTTGTAATGAGAAACACACAGTAGGGCCTATTTCTTTCAACATCTCAGCAAGAAGGGAAGTGCAAATGGCATTTGAAACTTCAGGGATGCCATGGCCAGTGGCAGTTGTCTATTAGGGCAAGTGGCGGTGTGTGTGTGTGTGCCTCACCTCAGGCTTCAGTCATCCCATTTCTGCCTGTCTCCTTACCAGGGATGTTGGCAAGTCTTTGAGTCTGTGTCTCAAGTCTGAGTCTCTGGTACTGAGCCCCAAGCCCCAAGTCCAAGTCCCTATTGAAAAATGAGCTTTTTCCCCCCAGAAAAAAGGGAGGGTTCCATGAGTTCCAAGTCGCGAGTCAAGTCCAAGTCATTGGAAAAAAAAAGTTGAGTCCAAGTCCCATCACTGGTGCGACTTAAGTCTGCCTTGACAGCAAGTCCCATGGCTCGAGTCCCCATCTATGCTCCTTACTAGAGACAGAGACTCTCTTTCGCTCTGTCCACATGACCTCTTGCCTGCTTGCCTATGTGTGAAAGAATGTGAGAGACAGAGAGACTTATCCTCTCTGTACATCAGTGTGCATTTGTCTGTATGAATATCCACTTTCCCTCAGTTCCTCCCACCAATGGTTGGTGTGCTTTCCCCCCTTCCAACCATAATGGGGTACTTGCCAGCACTGACCTGGGCCCATTGTATAAGCAATATAAAATGCATCACTGTTGCAGTTCTGGTTTCTTGCTTTATCCAAGATGGTTAAGATCAGCAGTCCTGGGCTCTGGAATCAAGTACAAGCAAGGGCAGCATGATCACTTCCTCATGGTCTCTTGGTTTGTTATGCATTGCATGCCTCTGATGCCTCTAATACGGCATTCTGTAAACAATCCCAGGTTGACAGACTATACATCATCACATTTACTCATGCCCAGAACACAAATCTTCATTATTTTGAAGAGCACCAGAGAGTTGCAATCCAAATGCACACAATCAACTGAAGGAGAGTCTCTACAGTGCAGCAAAAAATAGACTTCAGAGCTAGACTAAGGGTCTGTAGTCTGGTTGGTTGGTAGGTGGGCAAGAGATGCCTTTACTGCATTAGAGTGTAAAGCTGGGGTGGGGAAAACAGGTTCAACTGAAGGCTCTCATTCCGTGCTTGAGATGTGTCTGTTGGCAGCATGCCACAGGTTACCTGCAAAATGTGGGCAGGGTCAAAGCTAAAGTGAGTGAGACTCTGGCTGAGCTGGAAAGATTTTCCCATGAGAAATTCAACCATTCACAATCACTTGGATAGCAGAGATTAATTAATTATGAGAAGAATTTCAAAGAATGACAAGTTTTGGAGAAATTCTCCGAAGTGACCTTAAGGATACTTGTGTTTTGGGGGTTGCCTCCCCACCACTGCCACTACAATGCCCCATAATGCCATAAGGGTGCAACCTGCCAACATAGTTGCTGTTACTTCCACTCGCGGTGGCAAAACCTCCCAAAATCATGGTGATCCCCATCTCTGAGAAACTGTTGAAGAATGTCTCCTTCCCCTGAAATCCAAGTCCCATCACCGGTGATTAAGTGATGGGACTTGGATTTCCCATCACTTAATCACCAGTGATTTTTTTAAGAAATTAAGTGAAAAATTTCTCCCAATTTCTTTTCCCAAAAATAGGGTGGAGGATTTTGAAACGCTCTTTGTGCATAGCTAAATGTGGGTCTCTCTCATTCTCTCTCTGACACACATATACACACATCCACAATTGACATACTAATCCATTTTCATACATAACACAACCCTTTCACTCTTCCTCTTGTATATCTCATGCTTTCTTCTCTCTTCCACATGACCCACCAACACACCCTTTGTGTTGCATAATTAGGCTTGAAAAAAACCTTTCGTGCTTTCATCTGAAGGCTTCCTCAGCCCTCCACCCCAGCCTAATTTCAGTGTAAAGACAAATTTTGGGTGAGGGTTAGCATAAGAACATAGGGAGAGCCCTGCTGGATCAGGCCAAGGGCCCGTCTAGTCCAGCTTCCTGTATCTCACAGTGGCCCCACCAGATGCCTCTGGGAGTTCACGAGACAACTAGATCCCTGTCTCCTGATACCCCTCCCCTGCATCTGGCATTTTGAGAGACAGATATCACACACAGGGTTCCCCCTGAAGATGCTACAAGAATATTAACCACATCCTTTTTCTGCCTCATTCCCCCATAAAAGTGAGGCTTGGAGGAAAGCTCCAACCATTGCCAGGACTAACTGCAACACGAGGATGTGAATAATTGCAATGCAGAATGGAAGACTGGGTGAAAGCATCCAGCCCATCTAATCACCATATAAGCCATACACTACATATGAGCCAGGCCCATTCCAGATCTCCACCATCCCTGGCTTTTTGCAGAAAAGGCCCAATAAGGGACTAGGTCTGAATTTTGAAGGGAGATAGCACTGCAGTTCTTGAAGTAGAAGATTGCCACTGTGTCAGCTGTAGTAATGACTGTGATCAAATGTAAACACAGCGGTTTTAGCTGTTGTATATCACATTTATCATTATTATCATTATTGTGTTTGGTATAGAATGTAGCCTTATTTTAGAACAACAAAAGGAAACAGTGATGTGTGGTCCTTGTACACAATCCAAAGGCAAGAGGGTGTGTGTGTGTGTGTGTGTGTGTGTGTGTGTGCGCGCGCTAGCTTTTGGCCCATACAGGTCTTCATCAGGCCTGTGTGGATGGTGCAGTAAAAATTCAAGAGATCCAAAACTCAGGGCGAGATGTTTATGCCAGTTTCAAAATGAGTGCAGCAAAGGAAAACTGAGAGCAAAATTACTCATCTGGCAATGTTGATTAGGTAAAGGTAAAGGTAAAGGTTCCCCTTGACAATTTGTCCAGTCGTGTCCGACTCTAGGCGGCGGTGCTCATCTCCGTTTCCAACCCATAGAGCTAGCGTTTGTCTGCAGACAATCCTCCGTGGTCACGTGGCCAGCGTGACTAGACACGGAACGCCGTTTACCTTCCCACCGAGGTGGTACCTATTTATCTACTCGCATTTTTGCATTTTGCATGCTTTCGAACCGCTAGGTTGGTGGGAGCTGGGACAAGCGACGGGGACTCACTCCGTCGCGTGGATTCGATCTTACGACTGCAGGTCTTCTGACCTTGCAGCACAGAGGCTTCAGTGGTTTAACCCGCAGCGCCACCAAACTTGCCAGCCATTCGGCATCTCCCACACTTGCTACATTACATTGAAACAAAAGTTCCTTTTCTTTGGCTTTGCAATATTTTTGGTGGTTTAATAGAGGCATCGCTTCTTCCTTGCCTTTAGCTTTATTATACAAACTGTTCACTTGCACCCAACTCTTATATCATGTGCTTTAGTTCTTGTTCAGGTGCTAAAAACCACTTTATCACTTCAGACTGAAGGAGAAAACTCACATCGTTAAAGGTTTCGCCATATTTTTTTTTAAAAAGCCCTTTCAAATGAAAAAGCAGTGTAGGCAAATCAAAGGGTCAAGCCTAAACATTAGAAGTCCTAAAAATGTGTTGGTGAGATGACATGTTTGCAAGAGCACTGATTTTTGGATTTCAGGAAACAAATTAGTAGTTATTGGCGACTGTTTTAAATTGGTAACCAAAATTTTGGGATGACTCCAGTTGCTGAAATTATTATGGAGAGGAGGCTGACCTGATCTTGTTTCCAGAGCCGTTTAATTTCTTACCTTAATGTCTGAGTCTTTGCACGTTTTGTACTTTCTGTACTTTTGAGGCTGCTTGTTGTTGCTGCTGTTGTTATTTTCTATGGAAGAGCCTTTAGTCCTCTGAAACCCAACCCTTTCAGTTTTGACAACCCAAAAGCTGCTGGACTGCCTTAGTGACAAGAAGGTTTTCAACTTACATCCTAGTCCCATATTCTTCTAACATGTTACAAAGGATAAGGAGTACAAATAAAGATTCCTGACTGAACTTATTCCACTGGTATCCCAAACAGTATTTCTTCAGTAGAGGAATGGCTTGTTTCTTTTGAGAGACAAGCAAATATAGTCAATTTTTTTCTAAAAAAACCACTCATCAGAATCACGATGGAAAATCACCATAAATGGGTATTAGTATAAATATTGCAGAAACTGTTTAGAATAGAAGACATAAATTCTCTGGTTCCAGTCAGCCATTTTTTCATGGAAGGTAAGATAATGACTGAAAATGTGAGTTGTGCTTGCTAATCTTTCTCTTTAATGCTGCTCGTCACAACATAGATGTTGGACGCGACGCCATGGCTGTTCCCACAGTTTTGAAAATCTAGTTTCTGAAACATAACCCCTGAAATACCCCCCGAACCACCATTGTCAGATTTTTTTCCCTTCAAACTCAAACATTACTAGCAAAGGTCCAGTGATTTCTCTTTCCCACAATGGGAAGTCCCAAATGAAATGACTTTTTTTTTAGTTATGTGAGTTTTAAAATAAACTCCTAGAGCAGTTTTCAAGAACAAAAACTAGCAATGCCTGACTATATAGGAACGAGCTTACTGTCTGAGAATCAGCACCCTCTCCCTCTGAGGCATTTTTTTTGGACATACTTCTAATATGGCACAGGACAATATAGGAGCACCAAGATATTTTGGAAGACAATGGGCTGCTGGGTTGCTCGGGGAAAGGGGCAAGAGGTGCCTGGCCTTCACATGGAATCAGCTTTGGCTTCAAAGAATATTTGATAGGCTGTCATACAGAGGAGGGGCAAGATCTGTTCTCGATCATCCCAGAGTGCAGGACACGCAACAATGGGCTCAAGTTAAAGGAAGCCAGATTTCGGTTGAATATCAGGAAAAACCTCCTAACTGTTAGAGCAGTATGACAGTGGAACCAGTTACCTCAGGAGTTGGTGAGTGCTCCAACACTGGAGGCATTCAAGAAAAACTTAGATAATCACCTGGCAGATATGCTTTGATTGTATTCCTGCATTGAGCAGGGGGTTGGACTTGATGGCCTTGTAGGCCCCTTCCAACTTCACTCTTCTATGATTCTAAGTGTGTGGCAGTGGGTTTCAGATCTCAGACATCTTACACAGATGTTAGCCTTCTGTCCCAAAGATAGAAACGGCAGCAAGACTGAGAAGCACAGAGAGAAGGACATATAATTAATGTTTGTGGAGGGTGAGAGGGAGTAGATGAGATATGCCATTTCACAACTAGTTATTCCAAGAGTATATAGAAGATATTAAACTTAGCTCTAAGGACAAATTGTCACATCCTTCCCCCTTGCTTTTAAAGATTCTAACACATGCACACGAGGTGGACCAAATTTGTGCCAAGGCAGAGTGAGTGATCTGTTGCCTATCACAAAGGTGGGCAAACTTCAGATCTCTTTGTTTCTTAACAGAACCACAATATCTATCAAGCAGGTGTAAAAAGGGATGCAGACAGAACTTAGAAATGGTCTGTCTTTGAAGACAAGCTCAAGGCAGGAGGTTTTCTCCACAGTACAAAAATGACTGGGCTCACTGTCCCTTCATAAAGAAGTCAATGCCTGGTTATCCTATGCTTTCTGACAACTGGGAATCAGAAACACCTGCCAATCTGTTGCAAAATATCCAGGGATCTGCGAGTAGATACTTGTCTAGCTTCTGCAAACATCTGCTGTATCACATGCAAGGCTTTATAGGCTATGCTAGAACATGAGAATGTAGCATAAGAATCAGATGATTAGAAGAGAATGGTGGTCATGAATAGAGAGAGAGAGAATGCTGGGAGGAGCATTAATTCATTTTAACACCATACTATTTTAATGGCTCTTTGTTAGATTTTTTTTAAAGCACTAAACTTTTTAAAAATAGAATTCTGTGCAAATTTCTAAGGAATCTGAGGATGAAGGATAATAAACAATCTTACAGTCACAGAGAAAGATTTCATATGCAGAGAAGGAAGAAAATGCAGTTGGCTTAATTAGCAATATAGTGTATGGTTTGATTGAAAGACTGTATTCAAATGAGGAGGAAAAGTCTATGCCGATCTGCTGAAAAACATGCAATAGCATTTGTCAGTGAATGCATTTATTCATTCATTTCAATCATAATAGTTTGGGATTTTGTAAAGAGCTGCATAAAAAAATGGACACCTTGGTCTTGCAAGTGTGTGTATAGATATACACTGGGAGACATGTAGAAACAATACACTATTAATTAAGTATAAATCTGTTTCTAGGTACCTGAGACTAATGCACTGTGTCCTAACCTTTGCCCACCATAATCTGAGTGCCAAATTATGGAGGAAAAGAAATCAAGAGGTGTGGGAAACATTGAGAATGAGGAGGCTGAGAAAGAGAAGGGAACTCTATATGTGTGAAATAACAGGGGGGTAAGTCTGTTTCAGGAGTGGCCTATTCTTTCATGGGGGAGATGTACCTCTGTTTGTCTCATCTGGCTCTTGACAATCAGGAATGGTGTAGATCAGTGGCCCCCAATCTTGGTCCTCCAGATGTTCTTGGACTACAGCTCCCAGAAGCCTTCACCACCACCTCTGCTGGCCAGGATTTCTGGGAGCTGAAGTCCAAGAACATCTGGAGGCCCAAGGTTGGGGACCACTGGTGTAGATGACCTACCCCTTGGGCTTCAGTACATTTGAGGATATTTTCTAATTTCTTCATAGCTGCACTTCTTAATCTCAATCTTCTTAGCTCAGTTTCCATTTGGATTGATAAGTGAAATGAGGTACAAAAATCTTTAATAATTTCAATTTCTTCATTGTCAACATTAAAGCTATGTAATTCTTCTGTAGACATAATTTTGACCTCTTAATAGTCACTTGCAGTCCTGCTTTTGTGCTTTCTCCTCCCTATTAGATGCATACCTCAATGTGGTGGTGATGAGTCAGTGTGTTAGGAAAAACTAAGAGCAATGCTGTCAGGAAGTTAAACTTTGTTGTGAGTCTGGACTCCAGCAGGGTTACCCAAAGTGGAGTGGTCAAAACAGAGACACTAGACTAAGATGCATCCACCATTTTCAGGATTAACAGTCACATCAGCAGGACAGAATGGGTAGTTCCAATGGTGATGGGGGCAGAAAAACCCATGAAGGACAGCTATCAGCCAGCAGCAATGGTGGAAGGTCACACTGGTGGAGAATCTTTCACAGACAATGGCAGTGGCAATCAAGCTAACTCTTGTTATTATTGTGCAGAAAAAGGCAATGGTGAATCATTTCTAAATATTTCTCACACTGAAAGCCCTGTAATAAGGGTGTAAATCATCACCATCATCTTTGAACTGCAAAGCTGGATGGGACCCTAAAAATAATCAAATCCAGCCCTGTCAAGGAGGCACAGTGGGGAATAGAACTCCCAATCTCTGGCTCCACAGCCAGATACCTAAACTACTGAGCTATCCAGCAGTTCTGCTAATGACTTATTGGGGGTTAGTGCCATTCTCGGTGCAGATTAGTTCAGGATTGTGCAAAATAGTCATGTGAACTGAAGGTAATGTATGGCTTACGCTGCACCCTTTTAATGGCACACTGTCCATTTGGACTCACTCAGATTCTAGTCCACGTCTAAATCGTTTTGCCTCTGCCCCAAGGTTCTCTGTCTGTGTGAGAAACAGCTTCTGGCCCTCTATATAGTGATCAGTATCTATATGGTGTAATGAATTCTCAGTGTCAATAGAAGAGACTGCTGGTGCCTAGCAGTGTCTCTCTCTGTGTTAATAACTAATCAAACGTGAGTGCCACGTTTCATGCCAGCACTCTTGGCTGGCCTGCGCATTACATCTTGGGTGCTTTCATCTGAAAACATTTTGAAGAATGTTGCTGACCAGTTCCAGAGCTCTTAATTTGGCCTGTTTATTAATGCATTAATCTATGGGATCCAGCAAGTTGCCAAGAAGTGAACGAGTCTTTGGACTCAGACCTCTGTCTTTCCTTCTACTTTGTGTTGGCAACTAATATTGAACTATTTGGGAGAGTATCCAAAGTACACTGACCTTCTTAGGGCTGACTGATCTCTGGAATTGCCAAACATGTTTGCTACCGGCTTCTTTAGAGGCCCACAACAGCCTGCGAAAATGTGCCCTCTGTATTTTGTCAGCTGTGTTATTCCGTCACCACCAGAGCCTTGTCTCATAATTCACAAAACTGATAAATAAATTCCACCCCAGAGTCCATGATAATGTAGCATTTGGCACCATCACCCATAGACGCTCTCATCACCTCTGAAAATATTTTCCAACCTTTTTAGTCCTTTTTTCGGGGGTGGGATTGGGTTTTTTTTTTTTCATATCAACACCCTCCACCCAACCAGCCTCAGTCTTTTATTACACTAATTCAAACATCACTTCAGAGGTTAACGTGTTTGAACTCCTAGACCAATGCTTTTAACTTCTATCCTGTGGTCAATCAGAGGCAAAGTCTATCTATAAACAGTGTCAGATAGTGTCTCACACGTTGCACTTAAGAAACTTAACTCCCAGCACTTCCTTGACCTTGGTGGCCTTCTAGATTGGGTCAGTTTAAGTGACACAGAACAGGGGCTCTGTGAAGGAATGAAGCGGCTTGATCACATAGGGCTGAGCTCTGACGGACAAGCACAGAGGAAAGGGAATGGAAAAGCAGACTGTCTTTCATGGCCTGCCCACTGAAAAATAACAATCTCATGTTGGATTGGGAGGGTCCTGATACAAGACCCTGGGGTGTGAGATTGCCATGCTTTGTACGTAAGTTTGGCTTATGTGCTTGCCGAACCTGGAACTACTTCTTCTGACTTTTCCAGGATAATGGTGTGTTGTTGCCCCCCTCTTTCTACACATGGAACACTGTGTTCTGATTTATTTGGCTCACTCAACAGAGGGAACAGGGACTGGACAGCAAAAGGAGGATATTACTTTCAGAGACAGTCTGCTAACAAAAGAAAGGGGGTGAAATCTTGTGGCCTCCAATTCCTTCAGGCTCTAGAATCTTAGTGCTCTATTATTTTATGCTTCTGTAAACTACGCAGTTGTCTTGAGAGGAGTCCTCAAACCCATGCTGAAATATCACGTGGCTTACCCAGACAAAACCTCCCAGATTATCAAATATAACATTGACAGACTTTCCGTGTCACATGAAATCACCTCAGACTCAATACTTGTCAATAGAGATAATTTACATGTCCAGCTGTACTCCTGTCAGAGAAAGAGCAATTACCTGACATACAAACCCTTATGGACTGAAATCCACGAAATTTAGTTTATTTAAGCTTATTTGTAGATAAGTGTGAATTTGTATTTCAGAATAGGCACAGATAGGGTTATTGCCTTAAATTTTTGCATGGGGGAGGATGTTCATAATAGTTCATGTACACGTCATAATAACATATGTGAAGTTTAACTGAAGAGTAGAGAGGCCATTTATACATCAGCACAGAAGGAACAAAAGAAGAAAAAGATTAGCTGAAAATTTGTATATGGTGATTGATATTATAGATGTGAGTTTGGAAATAATTATTATAATTTAAATAGAATACATTTCACCATAGTGGGGAAGACTATAATCAGGTGACCTGCATGGCCACTCTACTATCCAAGTACTAAGTATTTATGGGGAGGCCTGTGCTCTTCCTCCTGATGACTCCTTTTTAAGCCAGGGTTGAAGAGGACACATCTTCAAACACTGGACAGCTTGAAATAGAGGACTGTTCACTGTAAAGTAGGACACATGGTCACCCTATAGAATAATAAAGAATCTTTATTTTCCCAAATCCAATGTTTTATGGATTTTAATGGATCAAAATGGATCAGTGTTATTACATGTTCACAATATGAACAGCTGAGCATCTGGCAACGTGGTGTTCGAGAGATGACCAAGTAGATAAACTGGCTCTGGACACCGTTCATAACAAGTTGAATTGTTCATTTATCCATTGCATGTTTAACTTACTACCTCTCCTCCAGTGAACTCTCGTTAGTACATAAGGTGTATCTGGTCCAGGGCTGGCTCTGATGTTAGGTAAAGTGAGGCAACTTCCTTAGGCAGTGTTATACTAGAGGGCAAACATTATGGGGCAGCCGTGGCAGACATTCCTTATGGCATAGGAGAAATGTTGATGCTGTTGTGGATTCAGCCTTTTGCAGAAACAATGGCCCATCCCTCCCCCCATATATTCTTTGTTGAGATCTACAATCACGATGCACGTGTCTTGATTAGGATTTTTGGGCAAATATTACATTTTACACATGTTTCATCCAATAGATAGGATAATTTTGTTTCACCAGTACATACAACTGTTTTTGAAAGTGAAGTAAATGCCATTTTTCTTTGTGGAGAAGGCGGAGAGGAGGAATGCTGACTGACCTGCGCTCTCTGGAGAGGCAAGTTAAATCTAGCATTTCTTAACATGTTATTTCCAAGGTGTGCTGGGAGTAGCAGTGTTCCCCCAGCAATTGTACCTAACACCCCCGGTTATTCCTCTCTTATCTAGGACAGAGGTGTGTGTGTGTGTGTGTAATTGCCTGTCTCACCCCTCTAAGCTAGCATGCTGTCCTTAGATGTGCTGGTAGAACTTGGCATTCTGTTGCCATTTCTTTTGAAGTCTGTATATGCAATGGCTCTTCTCCCTTGCTTCAGCCAGCAACAAGATGTCTGGTGCTGACCATGACCTTCCCACATCCTTCCTTCCTTAATTAAGAATCAAATGTATATACACGTCTCTCCATATTTCTAAAATGACCTTTTATCTGCTTAAAAAAAAAATTTAAAACTTCACTTCTGACCACTGTGATTTCTGGGAAATGATTAGGGCTGGACCGCTTTAACACAAATACTTTGCAGACAGACTAAAACAGAACAGCTATAGAGGTGTGGGTAGGATCTTAGAGGTTCTTGTGACAATAAATGTGGCAGACCTAAAAAATTCAGAATTATTGTTTCACTTGACATGTGTTTATACTCACAAGAATTATGGCATGGAAGTATACAATTAAAGAGTGAAAATGGGTATAACAGGACCCAAAATGGACAACCGTGATTTCTGGCATTATAAGAGAAAGAAGAAACCATATCCCTAGCCTCTCTACACCATGCATTACTTTATATATACACTTCTGTCATTTCCTCTAGTGTGGAACATTTCTTAGGGCAAGAGAAGAAGGGGTGGAATCTAACCAGCACAGTAACAGCACATCTTATTGTATTCTTGACCCAGAAGACAATCAAAGAGAAAGGAATTCTTAACAGAACCATTCTAATGCAGAAGATCTAAGGGCTCGATCACACCTGCCCAAAGAACCCCAGTTATACCATTTTGGCCATTATTTGGATTGTTTCAAAATTTTTCATTCACATGATGCATAGCTAACATTGATTCATTTGCCCCGGCAATCAGTTTATTTCCCCCTCACTGGGAGGGTGGTTTCAAATTATACCCATGATGTATCATTTCATTCCTTATCATTTCAGCATGTGTAAATGTTGCTGTTGATTTATTTCCTTTGCAAAGAGGTTGGGTTTGGGGGCACTGTGGCCACTTCATGGCCACTGTGTTTGTACCCTTATTTTTTAAAAAAGAGATATCAGTAACTTGCTAGTAGCCGGTGCAGCTGCCGCCGCCACCATAAACATTGCTCAGGAGGAGACAGCCTTCCCCCTCTCCCTTGCAGGTGAAAGAGGGCTTGAGCCAAGAAAGGGACATTTTCTCCATTGAATTGTAAAGAAAGGGGTGTTGTATGAATGTCCCCTCTCTCTTTTTTTTCTTTAACCCTGCTCTTCTCAATACTTTGTAAGTCTTTTAAAACTTGCTCCCTCCTCCCAATGCTGTGCAACAGGGAAAAGAAAAATGAAAGCCAAGAACTGGGAGGGAGAGATATGCAGAGAAATAAGGAAAAGGGGACAAGTGGGTAAAGGAGGGAAGGGAAAAGGGGAAGGGAGAGAAGGGTCTTACCATCTGTTGATATATCACCTTTGGTATTTTTAAAGAAAAAATTGTATTGAATCAATACAAAATTAAAGAGCAGTGTAGCCTGCTATAATAGAAGGAAATGAATCAACACAGTTCTAAACAATGTAAACACTCCCCAATCTATCACGTGACCACTGAAAAAATGAATCATATAAGAGAGGAATGAAAAGAATTGATATAATTGGGGTTCTTTTCTTATGTGTGATTGAGCCCTAAGTTCCACTGAGTTCACTGGCTCTTGTTCATACATAAGAGCAGACAGAAGTGCCACAAAAGAGTTTTTCTTTAAGAAGTTCAGCCAAAGTAAGCATACACTTATGTCCACATCATTAGTCAACATAAATGCATTGCATGTAATATATTTCGATTAATTAATCTATTTATTCTAAAGTGACTTAATTGTAAATATATCTATATGATTTTGTCCTTGAGCGAAATGATTCAATATACACAGTAGCATACATGATTGGCATGATGCCTCTAGAGGAACATAAGCTTGTGATTTTTAAGACTGCCTTATTTTGCCTTTTAATTATTTTTGATATCTGAATTTCATGACATAGACAATCCTTGTTTGTTTGGTGGTCATGATTTAATTGCAGTCACCTGGGAGATTATTTCATTAGCCCCCATTGTCACACGCAGGTAAACTATTAATTCAGCTGATTCCTGTTTAATGATTATAGCATTAGTTTTATCTCATTTCCAGAGTAGCACTGGTGGTATTAGTTAGCACAGAGTTTATTTTCTTAGAGGTCAGGCTCAAACTTAAAAGTAAATAAATATAGGAAGTGTGTGCTGCACAGTTGCAGAGACCTTAGAACATTCAGAGGAACATTTTCCAAAACTTATTGTGGTGGGATAATTCAGCAGTGCTCTGATGCCTTACTAATAGAAAAGAAATATGCTGAGAGAGGTCAAACTATTCGTGTCCACACTGTGGACTTCCTGCTTAGTTATTATAACATACCCACATGCACTCACACATACACACAGATACAATTGGATAGTGAGTGGCAGCTTTGCTTAAGGATTCTCCTTCTCTGCCAGCAGTGTTTATTCCCTTGCTTTTAAATGGGAAAGTTAGACCAAACAACTTGATATGGATTCTCGGTTGTATATAGTCCCATGTCTCCTTACAAGTGCACAGTTCAGGAATCACCAGTTATAATGCCTTTGTGAAATTCATAGTATAAATATACAGTCTCCTTATTATATGTGGATAAACTTCTAGTTGACTGCGGTGAAAAAGGATAAATTCTACAGAAGGATTAAAAAGAAAGAATTGTTAATACAACAATCTGGTGTGTATTTACTTGGAAGCAACTCCCACAAATTTCAGGATGTTTTTGCTCTTGGGGAAAGAATGCTTAGGATTGTAGCTGTTTGTGCTCCAGTAGTGCTAGCAGAAAAAGTGTGAAGTGGAGGAGGCAGCTTTGGGTCTGCCAAATGCAAGCCCACTCTTTCCCCCAACAGGCCCCTGGAATTGAGGAAAAATATTCCTGTTTGGCAAATCATTACTGGATGCCTGAAGTCTGTCCCCATTGAGACAATTAACTACATAGTTAATTGTAGTTACATTACACCAAGGGCATATGGAGAGAGGTAGCTAATAGTGAAGGACTCAAAGCATTTATATCTAACGTGCACCCACTCTTCTGCTATCATCCAGTCCCTCCCAGAAGAAAATCAAGGAAAAGGTTTTTTCCCCTAAGAGCATCTTTGAATGAACAGCAGAAGGAATAGCAGAGAATGCCAGGACTATAATCTGGAAAGAAAGAACTAGCCACCTCTTAAATTGTATGGAACCCCAGGCAAGTCTAGCCCTCCGTCACACAAAGAACTGGGTTACTCCGAAGCCATGGAACAGGCTATGGGGCTAATGGTGGCAGAAGACAATGGCACATTTGCACTGATTCCGTTCAAACAAATAAAATGACCACTTGGTCTTTGTTAGAAACATTAAAGAACTTTTACTATTTAAAACACATGTGGAATAGAGTGAACTCGCAGTACTTTGACATTTTGGTGCTTTATATATGAACTTGTACTTGACTTAGTTATATTAGTATATGTTCCTTAAACTTGAAAAACATAGTTACTCTAACAAACAACTAACTCATTTAACAGCCCTTTCCGACTATCACATCCTATCATCTCTATCTTAACCCTATCAAATATCATCTATCACATATCTAACACCTATCATGTATTTGATCCTATCTGCCAGACTGTTTACTGCCACTTGCTTTTTATATCTATCTGGCTGATACCAGACAGATTTTGACTGGTCAGAATGCTTCACTATGCAAATATTGAATTCCAGTCCTTCCCATATAAGCACATGCACACACACACACACAATGTATATACACATACTGTGTATAATTACATTACATTTTTACATTTACATTACATTACATTACATAATTACATTTTTCAAGAGAGGTAACATCATACCTATGTCACTGGTGTGACATTTTCCATACCCTTCAACATATATAATGGGAGATTTGATGTTAGCTGCCCCAAGTTGCTTGTTATTTCATGAGGACTATCTGATATATTTATATAAGCTTTCCAATTTTATTTTGTAATTCATATGTGAATTTCACGTGTGTTTATATACAGAGTATTGCCTAATTTTACATTGCCATTGTGAACTTGGCAAAAGTCCTAGTCCAACACTCTTTTTACATCAAACGTTGTTGCCTTCGCAATTCTGGCTGTGTTATTAGTTTGATAACAAATGAAAATGAACTCAGCGGATTCAATTTTAATGAGTATCCACCACTGCAGCTCCACCTCTGCATTTTCAGCTAAGCCCCAATTAGTTCAAAGGAACTAGCTTCATCATAATGCTGCTTCGAATTGCAACTCCAGTCAGCTTCCATTATCTCCAAAGGGAAATGCCTGAAGCCTGTTTGGGTACCTGCAACTTGATCCTCATGAGCTCACCTGTAATGTGAAAATCAGACCTGGCTCATTGCCCAGCACACTCATGAACTACCAGCTGAGTCATGGGTCTTGCAGGGACTTGAGATATTTTAAATGTATACGCCTCATGCATGCCAAAAGTCAACAAAAGAATGGAAGTAGATAAGCTAGTAACAGGCCAACCACATGCATGTCCACTCACAAGTAAGTCCCACTGAGTTTGATAGGATGAACTGCCAGATAAGCAGAATGTAGAACTGCAAATTTAAAGATTTATCAGATGGATTCATTTCCCATACTTGACAGGATATGTTAAAGCGAATTAGACACACAGTAGTGTTTAAATTGATCACGGTTTCATCTGCTGAAGACCTGTAGGTCTGTGCGGATCAAGCTAGCATGAGTCTATGAAGTAAAAGTGCAGGAGATAGTGTAGAGCTATCAAGCCAGCTAAACCACTATAACACTTTGAAGAAAATGGCTCACAGTAAAGGAGGTCAGGGGTATGAGTGGCTCTCCGGAAATTGCTGAACAACATCTGAGGAGCCACATGTTCTCCATGGATGGAGGAAGAAAGGAATGATAAAGAAATATCAGTTCCAAACAAATCCTGATGTTTTCAAAGAGCAATAATGAGGTAGGTTAGCTGAAAGGGGAAAACCTCTTCAGAAATATCGATCTTAATGACAGAAAAGTATTCCTAGTTAGAGAGAGGAGGGTTAGGTATGTACTTTGGAGGAAAATAACTTGCAAGAGCAATTGACATAGAATGTTTCCCAGAGATTACGATTCTTAGATAGAGATTTTTCTGCAAAGTTGTTTATGCAGTCACTTTTTCCAAGGAGGTGACCCTTATAGTTTACTACTTTCTGGAGGTTACTCACATCTATCAAAGTGAAAAACTCTTAGAAGTGAAACACCACTGAAATGAAACCTGTTGAATAGCATCCAGTGTTTTTTAAAAAATGGTCATATTTTTTGCCGTTTCAACAGCCACCATTTTGAAAACTGGCACTATTTTCTTTTAACTGAACTCACTGGTGAAACCTTGTTGTGCAGCTCTGGGTGTGCAATGGTGATGATGTCACAAGCAGTGGCAAATCAGTTCATTGCTTTGTGTACAAGTCACATGAATTCTGAAATTGCCTTCAATCAGCAGCAATCGGCTGCTGTTTCACTGTTGCATATGTGGAGCAGTGCAACAGAAGGTCAGCCATTATCAAACTGAAAATTATTTAAAATCATTCTGCACTTCTCAAATGATGGCTGCAAGTTTCTCTGTCTTTTTCCATTCCTATACAACAAGCTTGGCCTATGTATAGAAGGAATTAAAGTCTCAAAGAGAGAGAATCTTTTATTTTGTGTAAGATGATTTATCTTACCATTTGGCTGAAGGAATGCAGAAAGGTGACCAGAGCTATTTAATAGGTGTTGCTTATAAATTCTCTTTGTGCACACACACACACTATTTTTTTAAAATGTGATGAAATATAAGAATTTTGCAGATTTCTACCCAAACAAAATATTGTCACCTAAAATTCAAATGGAACAATATTTTAGAAAGAAAGAAAGAAAGAAAGAAAGAAAGAAAGAAAGAAAGAAAGAAAGAAAATAAGGACAAGGAGTTCAAGAGGCTTCGGCTTCTGGGAGTTGTGAGTCCAAAGAGAACCAAAAGTTAGAACTTGGGATGCATCTGTGAAGATTCCCAGTCATCCAGGTGAGGTTATCTGGAAGCTGAGTCATGGCAACTGGACTTCTTTCTGATTAGGATGAAACGTTTCACTACTCATCCGAGTAGCTTCTTCAGTTTGAGGAGAGTTGGTAGGAGACCCCTGAAATATCCTCCATGGGATGATTCGTGTACAGCTGAACTTTGAACTTTCCAAAAGCAGAATGAGGTTGGAAATGATAGGTACAGGAGACAATACTTAACACAGATTATATTCTCCTTCCCACTGCCTCTGTTGTCCTGGTGTCCCCACTGAATATAAGGAAATACACACCAGGAGTGTTGATTTTGGCTAACCTGTCTAAACCATTAACCTTGGCAGTTAACTACAAAATGAAGATGAAAATGTAGTGCCTGGTGGGTTACTTGCCCACCAGACTCTCTGAACCAACTCCCAGTCTTTTTGAGGCAACGTTTGTCCTTTATTTTTATTTTTTTTAAAAAACCTGAACGCACAGGAATATTCATGCAAGTTCTCTTCAGAATCCTTTGACTGAGAGGCTTGATGGGATCTAACAAAATCTTTCGAGGCATTCTAGCTGCTAGAGGCTTCAGCTTTGATACATAACAGCTCTGCCTTTAAAATAAGTGACAAGAAAGGGAAGTAATGTAATAATTTCCAGCTGCTACTGGCAGGAGTTACATGGGGACATTTGACCTTTCTTTTTCAGATCCAAACATGACTCAGTTGAGGAATCGCTGCATTCAAAGCTCAGAATATCTTTTAAAAAGTTATTAAGAACCTTAACAGCAACAGTTACTTAAGTTTTAAAAATTTGACTTTAGTCTTTATAAGTTGCAGTCCATAAAATAGAGCAAAAGAAGCATACAATATCTAAGCAAAGAATAGAAAAACCAAAGAGGACAATGGTGTGGCTTCTAAAAGCAGGCAATTCATACCCATCTTCATGAAGTTACTTGTTTTAAAAAAAAAAGATCACATTTTTCAAATACATCCCAAACATGAATTTCTCCTTTGAATGGATGCATGTCCAGATGCATTTGGAATTACAATAGTTAGTGGACACTGGGTTTCTGTAGGGAAAGAGGCCCTAAGAACTAGGGCCGTAGGAAAGAAAGAACTGCTTCCAACCCACACTAGTAATAGGGGATCCTGATATTGGTTCCATGCCATGTAAAATCCATGGTTTTATGTCAAGATGATTGTCGGTGAAATCACAGATGGGTGAATTCAGGTTAGACCCCCCTCCCCGTAGTTACAGGCTGTATAACAACAGTCAACAGCAGTGTGTGCAGCAATTCAATGAAGACTATCTGCTTTAATCGGTGAGGGCTGCTGTGTTGTGTACAGAGGCACAATATCCTTACATCACAAGGTAAAAGAAACTGTGAGAAGAACATTGTTCAGACCTACTGAGCAGGTTGTAGTACCCATTGTGGACATCGTTCATGATGCCCACAGTGCTGATTCTCCCCCATCAGCAGTGCCATGCTTTGCACAATGCTAAGGAAAGAACTCTACTGCTGCCATCTTTGCATCACAGCAAGAACTGTATAAGAAGACTGGATCCCCTTCTCCCATATCGTTAATGCCTGCAGTGTAATGTAGTTGTCAGAGTATTAGGGGCCAACTACATTGGCAAATCCAGCTTGTACTTCTGGGAGTTCTCGGTCCACATACTGCTGAAGCCTACCTTGTAGGATTTTGAGCATAACCTTGCTAGCGTGTGAAATGAGTGCAATTGTACGGTAGTTGGAGCATTCTTTGGCAGCGAGAGCTGGACCATAAAGAAAGCTGACCGCCGAAGAATTGATGCTTTTGAATTGTGGTGCTGGAGGAGACTCTTGAGAGTCCCCTGGACTGCAAGGAGAACAAACCTATCCGTTCTGAAGGAAATCAACCCTGAGTGCTCACTGGAAGGACGGATCCTGAAGCTGAGGCTCCAATACTTTGGCCATCTCATGAGGAGAAGACTCCCTGGAAAAGACCCTGATGTTGGGAAAGTGTGAAGGCAAGAGGAGAAGGGGACGACAGAGGATGAGATGGTTGGACAGTGTCATCGAAGCTACGAACATGAATCTGACCAAACTCCGGGAGGCAGTGGAAGACAGGAGGGCCTGGCGTGCTCTGGTCCATGGGGTCACGAAGAGTCGGACATGACTAAACGACTAAACAACAACAACAACAACATTGGCAAATATTACAGGAATTGCTCTGGGATAGGCACTGTTAGATTTGTTGTATTTTCCATTGACTTCATGGCATACAGGTCAATGTGAAACAGCCTGGACTTTTGTCCTCCTAATCTGTACTTTCTCCTCCGCTGCTGAGGCTTCTGCTTTCTGGGTAAGTGAATGTATTTGCATCAGTTTAAGCACTATGATTGCTTGTGCTAATGTAGAAAAAGCAGTGGGGCATGTGGAGGAGTATGCAGAAGTGATGTTGAAGCAAAAGGACAGTTGGGGGACTGTCAGCGAATATTTAATTTTCATAGTACGCACACACCGTCACCTCTGACCATTCTAATATTAGCATTGGCAGGTTTATGAAGAAATAAAAAACAAAAATTAAAGCAAGTGTGTATATAATGCAGGAAGCCATCTTATATAAGGTCAGACTGCTTCTCCCTTCAACTTGCAGTCATGTGAAAAAGAAAGAACACCCTCTTTGAATTCTATGGTTTTACGTACCAGGCTATAATAAAAATTATCCGGTCTTTAGCAGATCTGAAAATTAGGTAAATACAACCTCAGATGAACAGCAACACATGACATACAACACTGTGTCATCAGTTATTTTATAAAAATAAAGTCAAAATGGAGAAGCCATGTGTGAAAAACTTAAGTTCACCCTTACTGCTTCCATAAGAATTAAGAGGCTAAACTGCAGTCAGGTGCTTGCTAGCTAAATGCTGTTGAATAATTGATCATCAGCAAGTGTGACCACCTTTATAAAAGCTGAGATTTTAGCAGTTTGCTGCTCTGGAGAATTCAGGTGTGTGTTAACACAATGCCAAGTAGGAAGTACATCAGCAATGATCGTAGAGAAGCAATTGTTGCTGCCCATCAATCTGGGAAGGGTTATATGGCCATTTCCAAATAATTTAAAGTCCATCATTCTACAGTGAGGAAGATTATTGACAAGTGGAAAACATTCAAGACAGTTGCCAATGTTCCCAGGAGTGGATGTCCAAGCAAATTCACCCCAAGGTCAGAGTGTGCAATGCTCAGAGAACTGCAAAAAAAAAAATAAAACCCAAGAGTTACATCTCAGACTCTACAGGCCTCAGCATGTTAAATGTTAATGTTCATGACAGTACGACTGAACAAGTATGGTTTGTTTGGAAGAGTTGACAGGAGAAAGCCTCTTCTCTCTAAAAAGAAGATGGCAGCATGGCTTATGTTTGCAGAGTTGCATCTGAACAGACCACAAGACCCCTGGAACAATGTCCTTTGGACAGACAAGACCAAAGTGGAGATGTTTGACCATAACGCACAGGAAAAACCAAACACGGTTTGCAGTCATTGAGTCAACCATGAACTCCTCCTTATACCAATTATTCTAGAATCAAATGTGAGGCCATCTGTCTGACAGATAAAGCTTGGCCAAAATTGGGTCATGCAACAGGACAAGGATCCCAAGCACACCAGCAAATCTGCAACAGAATGACTGAAAATGAAAAGAATCAAGATGTTGCAATGGCCCAGTCAAAATCCAGACCTCAGCCCAACTGAAATGCTGTGTCGGGACCTTAAGAGAGCTGTGCATAAACAAATGCTTAGAAACCTCAATGAACTGAAGCAATGTTGTAAAGAAGTGTGTGCCAAAATTCTACCACAATAATGTGAGAGACTGACAAATTCATACAGAAAATGATTAGGCATGCTTAGTTTTTCACACACGGCTTCTTTATTTTGGCTTTATTTTTGTAAAATAAATCATGGCACGGTGTAATATGTATCATGTGTTGCTGTTCATCTTTCACATGACTGTATGCCCTTTCACAGATAAAAAGAGTTCAGGTGGATATTTTTCCTATCAATTGCTACTTGGTATACTTCTAAGAGATGATGCTGGGGACTAAACTAGGGATCTTATACTCAATCACCATGTCATGGAACATACTCAACAATCTTAGAACCTTCCCGTCTCAGAAAACCTGTTATCTGCTGGTGGCTTCAAGTCCTTTGCCCACCATCTTGTTTTGTCTCTACGAGACTATGAATCTTGCGACATGGGGTCTAGCCAAGGGAGTTTGTGCCTGTTGTGATTGGTGGTGCAGAATGCAAAGCAGGCAATGAGGAGTGGAGCAAGAGTGACAGAGTGAGCCAGGAGCAAAAACCATTATATATACACATTAGTGTGCGCACACACACACAAAGACAGGCAAGAAAGTATTCACATGTGTGTGTGTGTGAGTGTCTAGAAAGAAGCTGATTTTCACTAAGATAATACCCCACCCCCAGGGCCAACTTACCCTATGTCTCACCAGCTAATGTGGGAAGTAAAGCAGTCCCCCCATCATTGCAAGCTATCCCCAATACAGTCAAACAAATGCTCCTATCCCACAGAAAAATGAGGCACTGCCCTACTCTTTGCTATAAGAGGGGACAAAAACATTGGCAAAATCAGCATCCCCTATAAACACCAGTGGAGAAGGTGAAAAAAATTCAGCGCTATCCCACCACCTTTGGTAAAGACAAGGAGGGGGAGAAGGTAGTGGCAGTAACGATGATGATAAAAATGTGTGGCGGCAGCTCTGGCCATCCACAATGTACCTATATCTGTGCACCAGCCACAGGAGGACATCCCATTCTGAGTCCCCACCAAAAACCTGCCTGCTTTCTCAGATGCCTGGTTCTGATACTATTCACAAAGCCAAGGCATTATGGGAGAGGTGCCATAGGAAAAATAACTTTTTCTGTGTACAGAGGCTATTTCCCAGGCTAAGCCTCTCATAATGCTTTGGCTCCAAGAAGCCAGTCAGAGCCACGTATTTAAAGAAAGACTCGGCATGCAGCCTCGTCTAGCACAGGGGCTGGCAGGTGGGCACATGGCACCTAGCTACCCAGAACCACTGCTGTTGTCTTTGTCATATTTCTTCTTCTTCATCATCATCATCTCCACCACCATCACTTACTTCCCTCCCTCCCTCCCCTTTGGGTTTTCACTTTTCCTCTTCCATCAGTTTGGGACCTGCTGAATTTGTCACTGCTGCTTCTGGCACTCCCTTCCAGACCTCCATTTCACCTCCCATTTTGTACGGGGCAGGGCGGCTGGCTGAAGTAGCAGCTGCTAACAAGCTATCCTGGGGCAGCAAGAGGGAATTGGAGCACTGTCTTTTCAGCCCCTCACACTCTAGTGCTTGAAGCCACTCCCTTAGTGGGCCTAATGGTAGGGCTCATGCCCATCACATTCTTTCACTGTACAGCCCAGTGGTGGAGCAGAAAAATCAACCTCGCTCCCAAATTGGAAATGTTACTACCTGGAGCTGCTTCCTTCTGGACTTGGTTTCAAAGGTGGTTGGTTGGCTTATTCTCTCATATGCATTCTGCCATCTCCATCGAATGCTCACCACCCAAGGGCTGAGGTGGAAGAACTCTCACTCCCGCAAGCTGCTTTTGGTGCTCTTTGCTAACAAGTTTTCCCAGTTTCATCATGAATTTGTGGGTCACAGAACATCTTCTGGCCAGTGATCCGGAAAAGCTTATGTGTTCCCCAGGGCACCATATGTTTAAGGGCCAAACCACTTCAGCTTCATGGGCATCTGAATCATTGTGAGATTCCCTTGGTTTCCCAAGCCAGCCTTCTGCCTACGTTACATATGGCAGGGGACGAGGTGAAGTCCCTGGAGGACGAATCCCCATATGTCTCCATGTGATGGCCAGTTTTATACACTGGTCACATGCAGCAGCAACTCTTTAAAAAAACTTATTGTGGAGCTTATCTCCTTTGTGAACATACTCATTATCATTTCATTGCGCCCAATGATTCCTGGCTTGCTGCAATGAATATTGACTTCATGCTTGCTTTTCTAATTGAATTACAGGCCATTTCCTGCCTGGGCTCTGGCAGCACTGGCAGCCGTTTGAATAGAGGCTGAAAGAAAAGCTGTTTGCTAGAGCTGTGTGGATAACAGGGACATGTCACAATGTTGCTACAATGATTTATTAAAAAGAGAGAGGGAATAAGGAGGAGGGTGGCATGAGCTGAGGGGCAGGGGTGGGAGGGAGAATGGTCTCTTGCTCACTTCTAGCACCAGCTGCTCGTGTTCTTCTCTTTTGGTATCTCATTATTAATAAAACGGGCAAAAAAAGAGATTAGCTCCTCAATGGATTCAAGCACAGAAGGCCCTCTTCCGACAACAAAACACGGCACCCTACTAAACATACTCATGTTTTAACATTAGAAACAGATCTATAGTAAAGAAGAAAAAGCACCAGTTTGCTGATGCAACAGCTTCAGCAATCATCTTTACCACGGAGATGCCATTGAAATACAACAAGAGCAACAGCAGCAACAGCTACAACAACAACAGGTTGCAGTGCTGCATTACCTTAATGTTTTGCAAAATACCATTAATAATAATAATAATAAAAACCTTCTCCTTGTTATGTGCCTTGAAATGAAGCAAGCAAAGCTTCTATTGGCATGGAGTTAAATGTTAGGAAAACAACAAACGTACCATTGTATATGAAAACCAAGGGGTTTCCTGTAGGCAGCTTCTCAGTTTGACTGGCCTGTATTGATGAATATATTGCACGGCTGACTCTTCTGGATGACGTTTCCTTGTGAAACAAGCACCAAACCTTGCAGAGATTATTGCTATCATTGTTTTGATGTGTTAATGGTATGTACTGGTAAAAATGTATGTTTAATCAGAAATATACTTATTTTTGAGAACTGCTTTTAAAAAATTAAAGAATCTACACACAGTTCAGTATTTATTGAAAAATGCAGTTCCATCCAGAAAGGTTGCAGGAGCTCTGGAGGCAAATCCACTAAATAACTTGGACGTTCACATGCTCACATGGAACAAGGGAAAGGGAATATTGTTCTAGATATCTATTATGGTTTTAGTTCCTGATTCACGTGGTTTATTGTGCATCCTCACTTCAATATCTGTGGAACAGGTTAGAAATGTAGAGTTTTAAATGGTGACTTTGGTCAAGAATTCCCATTCAGTTCTTTAAACGATGACTAGGATTCTCAGCGGCTTTTCCATTCGCCCAGATTTAAGGTTACAACCTAGGTTCTCGTGATGTCAGAGCAAGCATGTGTACGCACAAGAGTAAGACAGATAATCCTCCCTGCTTCCTGAACAAATCTATGTGTGCAACGTGCGTACAAACACCTAAGCATTAAAGCCATCACACACCATGAAAGCAGACTTTCGCCTCCTCTTGCCACCGTGACATGTACCCTATCTCTTTGAACTGTGAAGCAATTCCCTGAGACTTCAGCCAGCCTCCTCAGACCTGGCAATCCTACTGAGTTAAGGTTGTGAAAGAGTATGATTTGCATTGTCTATATCATTTTGTTGATTCTCACAAAATAGGCCAAATGTGACAGCTGGAAGGTGAGATTCTGTCCTGTGTTACAGCCATAACTGTACATGTGGGCTGGTCTAATGGCTATGAATGATCACACTCCTTGCTGACTAATTCAAAATGAAACCAAACCGTCCACCATCTGATCTCCATGTTTTGAATAACATGGTTCTTTCTACCTTCCTTCCCCTCCTCCTCTTCCTCCTCCTCTTCTCTTTTGACCTGTTTGTATACAGTCAGAAGTGAAACAATGGAAGCTTTCAATAGTATGAGAGAAGTGAAGAGACAAGCCTCACCTGATTACTGTGAGTCTTGATGATCCTGTGGAAAGGGAGCGTACAAGGCCCAGAAGGAAGGTGGCAAACAAAACTGACAACATGTACTTCATATATTACTTCACAGTTTGTCCATATATCCCAAAGGTCATGAAATGTGACAAATTCAAAGCTGCCATTTACATCTTCTGGTGCCCTTGGTATGCCCCTAAAAATAGTTCCACCTGGGTTTCAAAATGACAAATGCAGAGCCAACTTGGCTGATCCACTGACATGAGAGTTCAGAGTATGGGCTTGAAGACCTGGCTCATCCACCAGGCAGAGTTGGCAGTTGTCTCAGGTGGTAGACACTGGAAGGAGACATTGGGGTGTTGGAAGATAAAACTGTGTGCCATGTATTTTGATATGCAACCTTTAACCTAATATACTATCATCAGGTGAGGCAAGGAATGCTGTCCCATTGTTAAGTGTTCAAAAAAGAGTAATCTGCCAGCCTAGTTAGTTTTGTCAAGTAAAAGGTGCAGAAGAACTTTGCCTTCTTTGCTGTGGCTGCCATTTTCTCCCCAATAAGCCCCAGAATGAATAATATCTAGGGGATTCTGGGAGAATGAAATGGCAGTTGTTAGGAGACAGATACGCCTCTCAATGCCAGTTATTGGTTAACATGAGTGGGAGGGAGCTGTTGTGCTGATAACCTGCTTACAGCCTTCCTATAGGCCAACGAATTGTTACCGTGGAAGGAGAATGTTAGATTAGATCAGTGGTTCCCAACCTTAGTTAACCCAGATGTTCTTGGACTGCTACTTGCAGAAACCCTGGATTGCACAGCTGGTGGTGCAGGTTTCTGCGAACTGCAGTCCAAGAACACCTGGGTTACCCAAGTTTGGTAACCACTGGACTACATGGATTCTTCTTTTGATTCAGCATGGCCTTATGAGGTAGTGACCAAGAGAACTTCAGAAGTTGCCAGAAAAACTAACCACTTCTGAATGAGTGACGGTAGGGTTATTATTGGGATAACAAAGCTTATCCCAATTTGCCTCCATTCATTACTTTGGGCATTTGTTTCCATCATCATCATCATCATCATCGTGCCATCAAGTCAATTCTGATTTATGGCAACCCTTTTTGGGGGGTTTTCCAGGTAGAGAATGCTCAGAAGTCATTTATCCTCCCCTTCTCTTCCTCTAGGGGTGCCCCAAGACTGTGCAACTTGCTCAAGACCACACAGGCTGGCTGCACTTTCTGGAGGCCCAGTGGGGAATCAAACACCCACTCTCTGACTCTGCAGCCAGATTCCTAAACTACTGAGCTATCCCACCAGCTCATAGGTAATAGAAACCTAAATATATGGGGCTCATTGGGTTCAATTTAACATCTGTAATGTAACAAATGGAGCCTTTTAGCACCTGAAACCTAGGGAGAAAATAGTCATTTTGTTCCTTTATTTTTGATAGCTTGCTTAGCTTTGGCAGGTGCCAATTCATCCTCAGAAAGCTCTGAAATGAAAGACATATGCACACACAGAGTCTGGTTGAAAACTCCATTAGAAAGCCAAAGGGAATCAGGTAAAGTTTCATGTTTACTCTTTTAAGTTGAGCACACCTGAGACTAAATCCACCTGTCACACTATCTCTACCTGGGTCACTGAAATCCTTCAACTTTTTGTTTGCAAACAGCTTAACGGCTACTGGAGAGAGTAGTCATCAATAAGCTTATTTCAAACAAAGATTAATGCCTGGTTCAGCTTAATCATAAAGTAAGATCAGTGAGGATGGCTGACCCAGCAGGTCCAGGCCAGCAAAGAGGATTGTGCAGTGATTTATGATGCTGTGGCTAATTGCAGCTCAACAAAAGATGCTAAGAGAAAGCAAACAGGAGTTATGAAGAAAGAGCAAAATGAAAGCTATAAAAAGGAGGCACACTGGTGTATAAGGTGGGACAATGAGGTAGAAGGCGAAGCACAAAATCAACAGGGCACATCCTAAGTGCATAGCCAAACAAACGGCACGTTGGGTGAATGGTTGTGCATACATCCTAACAACTGCAATATCCAAACGAAGTCTCTGGAAACCAGAAGTCATGGTATGGCAATGCTTTTTAACCTCCCTTCCCATGTTAAATAAATTCAGCAGCACAGTTTCATTTCGCAACAAATTGCAGACTGTCTGTTCTCTGAAGGTAGGAAACTGTACATGTCCCAACTACAGTTCCCAGGATCCCTGCTGGTCAGGGAGGAGGAGTTCTGAGATCGCAATCCCAAAAAGTAACTCTTCTGAAGTCTGCTTTCCAGACGTTATAAATGCACCAGGATAAATGATGTAAAGCAGGAATGGCCCCTGCATTGTGTGACATTTGGTGACAATGGTGAGATTAACTGTGGCACGGCTGGCATCACAAATTGGCATGATAATGTAACTTCACTCCAACTTCACTTGGATTTAGCCCCTTACTGGAAGGATTGATCCCCACTATCTTTCACCTTGAATACTGCTCACCCGCTTCAAACCTATTCAGGTGCCATTTCTGGGCAGATTTCAAAGTTATTGTTCTAACCTATAAGCCCTAACCAGCTTGAGTACAAGCTATCTCAAGGACCGCATGTCCCTTTATGAGCCTGCTCGAGTGTTAAGATCATCAGGAGAGGCCTTTCCCTCAGTTCCACTACCTTCACAGGTGCATTTGGTGAGGACACAGGAGAAAGCCTTCTCTGTTGTAGCTCAAAGACTCTGGAACTCACTACCACAGGAGGCAAGACTGGTCCCATATTTACTGTCCTTCCGCAAGCAGGCGAAGATCTTTCTCTTCAGGCAAGCTTTCGCTGAGTGAATGGCTATTGAGTGTGGTTTTTTTAAAAATGGATTGTTGTACCTTACTGCATTGAATGTGTTTTGATGATGCTTATGTTTTTTGGCATTGTAGGCATTGGACCTTTTAGTATTGTATACTCATTGTTACTAATTTAAATTCTGTCTTTTACTTGTTGTAAGGAGGCTTGGGTCCTTTTTAAGGAGAAAGGTGAGTTAAAAATATTTTAAATAAATAAATAGATAGACAGACAGACAGACCTTAACCCATGAGCAGAGGGAGAAGACTAACCCCATTCCATCCATTTTGGCATCATGTATAGAGAATTAAATCTGAAGAACAGAGCAGTCTTTACCCATTGCAGCTTGCCATGTGATCAGAAATCCTGAAAAATAAGGTTTCTCATTCCTGTGAAGATGCTTCATGGGTAGAGACTACTCTTCTCTTCAAATTTAGTCTCCACACAGGAGAGGTGAGTGGGAGAGGGCAGGAGAGAGAAGGCTTGCATGATTGTTCTGCTCATGGGTTAAGATTAACACTTTTATTGAATGTCTGAATAATGCTGTTGTCTTCTGTTTTGTTTGACCTGCTGTATCCCTAACAGCTTTACTCTGTCTGAGCTCCATTTCCCAAGGAGTGTGCTGATCTCGCTATGTGAAAATGAAAAGCATTTTGTCTTTCATGGAAGCTATACGAGACTGGAGTTGGCTAGATAGCTGAGTAATTTAGGTATCTGGCTGTGGAGTAAGAATTTGGGAGAAAAGGCCAGCCTGTGTGACCTTGGGCAAGCTGCACAGTCCTAGGATCCCCCCAGAAGGGAATAAATCACTTCTGAGTACTTTCTACCTAGAAAACCCTGGAAAGGGTCTCCATAAATAAGAATTGATTTAATGGCACACAATGATGATACAAGACTGGAAGCTATGCTCTGGGCTATGCATGACCAACACTCAATTTAAGATAGTATAGGCTAACTACTTTTGAGCTGCTTGATAATTGAAATCTCCACCAGCACTCATTCTTATGCTGTACCTATCCCAGAAGATAGAGATTTGCAATTAAAATAGGGTTTTGAACAAGAAGATGGAGGTATTAGGGTGACTGAGGCTCAAGAGAACCCAAATATTTGCAGAAGTACAAAACATGGCCACCTCTTTGCCCCCAGTCCCCACAAGAAGAGAAAAGAGAGTCGAGATTTACATAAAATGTATATCTACCAGGAATGGGGACTCAAGTTGTTGGACTTGCTGTCAAGTTGAACTTAAGTCACACCGGTAACTTGACTCAGACTTGACTCAGTCCCACCCCCCCAATGACTTGACTTGCAACTCAGAACCCACCCATCCCCTCCCTTTTTTCTGGGGGAAAAATCTTGTTTTTAATAGGGACTTGGGCTTGGGGCTTGGGACTTGGTACCAAAGATTCGGACTCAGAATTGGGACTCGGACCCAAAGACCAGCCAGCATCCCTGATATCTACTCATATATGCATGTAGATGCAAAGTAAGGGCTCTTCCAGACAGAGTATTTGTTTTCCATATTGTATCCTATTCAGCATTGATCTTGCCAGTGTTTTTGCCACCATCCAGATGATACAAGTCCTGTCATAGTTCCAACAGTGAGAAAAACCCCTGATTTGCGACATCTTTTGTCTGCTCCCGAGATGCAGTTTATTTTCTATCTTGGTTCATTCTAGGGTGCAGAGTTTAGCATTATAGCACTTCCCAGTGGAAGTTCATTTCCTGGTGAAAGCTTCTGGGTAGGTAGGTAGATGGAACTTTTGCCCCATCTGGAAAAGCCCTTAGAAATAATTATTATAACTTCAATATCAGCTCATTTCAGTGTAGTGAGGAAGTCTGTGCTTGTGTGACCTGTTTAGTCAATGATCCAGACACCAACAGATGATGGGGAACTTCAAGGTCCCTTTTGCTCTCACTTCTTAGGGTTCTTTGTCTTTAAATTAGTCTTGGGTGGGGCAGTCCCTGAAATAGAATATGCCATCAAGTAGAGTCCTATCCTCTGTAATTCAGGACACATGATCACCTTATCAGGTATTGAGTGTTAAGATGGAGGGATGCATGCCATGACTAGAGATGGGCATCAACCGGCACAATGGCAGCTCTTGATGGTTCATCGGAGTCCACAAACCACGAACCATGCCAAATTTTCTTTAAAAAATAAATCAGTTTGTAATTTGTTTGGTTTGGGCCCATCTCTAAATGAAGGGGGGCTTTCTGTGAAGCCCAGCTACACCGAAAGCCCCCTTTCATGGGCCCGAACATCTACCATACTTGCTCCAGCCCTCCTCCCCCTCCTCTGCCACTGTCGAGTTGAGTCGGACAGTAGGCTGTTTGAGGCCTACTTCCTGCCCCAACGCTTCCTGAGAGGCTTAAGGTATTGTGGGAAGTGTAGTTCTTTGAGGGTTCCCTATATATATAGCCCAATGATCAGCAAAACTACTCAGTTGGGCATCGGTGGCGGTGGCAGAGGCTGGGAGCAAGTAAAGTAGGTGTTGGGGCTCAGGAAGGTGGGCTTTCTGGGGTGTGTGTGTCAAAATGAAATGAAGTGAAAACAATGAAAATGTATAGTGTTCCATTTCACTTCATGAAAGTGTGGTTCCCCGATCTGTCCACAAAATGAACCACAAACCGGCCCAGTTTGTGGGTTTTTTTGGTTCGTGGTTTGTTTCATGCCCATCTCTAGCCATGACAGTTTTTTAAAAAAAGGCATAAAATCCATCAAACGATGCTTCACCAGCAAAACGGTCCCTGACTCAGAGCTTTTAGCACTATACAGCACAGTGTGGGAAAGTTTAAGGAAACTGAAAGGATATTCTCTGGAAGCCCTAAATAGAGTGACAAAACTCTTGTTCTATGTTGGACTGAACCCAGATGTATTTGTGTTGAGTTCAATGGGATAACATTTCCGTTTATGTGTATTTAGGATTGCAGCCTAAAGGGACACTTTACTAGCTCCCTTTCAGAAAGTGAAGTGGGATCTGCCTATATTAGGAATTTAAAAGAGAAAGGGAATGACATTTTAAATGATTTTCCAGTCTTACAACTTGGCAATGTGAATAATCCCGAATATTTTTGCTTTTGAATGCAATACTAAAATACCTGATTCACTTTTCTTATGGCTGAAGTGGTGGGAACTTTGAGATGAGAAAACACAATACAAATGTTTTCTTTCTCAGATTTGGAAAAGCTGGCAGACAATTAGGACTTCCTTTTGCACAGTCTCAACATCTGCAGTTCACACACCATACCCTTCTAAGCTGCCATTAAATAGATCCCTAGGGAAGAGATCTGGATGAAATCCGGGGTCTGAGGCCCTACCTTTTGTTGTCAATCCACCTATGTTTATATATAATTAAATGCATTGACCTTATTTTTACTGTGATTATTATTTTGTATTATTACTATTGTGTTTAGGAGTCACCTTTCAATGGGAACCTATGCTGAAGTCACCTTACAGCCAATCTAACAGACACAGAAACACCAAAACTCAACACTCAGTATGTGAAATCATACTTTCACAAAATGCACACAAGAGCAAACTTTAAAATATAACTCAGGATCTTGGGAAAGCTTTCCTTAAAATATAGTTTGTGGAAGACAAAGATTTGATGGTCCCTAGGGTCTCTTCCAGCTCTGCAGGTCTAAGATTAGTATGAACTGCTGGATGGCTCAGTAGTTTAGGTTGGGAGTTCCATTCCCCACTGTGCTTCCTTGACAGGGGCTGGACTCAATGATCCACAGGGTCCCTTCCAACTCTGCAGTTCCAAGATTATTATGTCTTCTGACCAATCTGGGCATTTCACAAAGTGTGTCACATCCCAATGAATTTCTTATTTCACATTCCTGTCATTTAGTGAAAAAAAGAAACTTCCTTCCTTCCTTCCTTCCTTCCTTCCTTCCTTCCTTCCTTCCTTCCTTCCTTCCTTCCTTCCTTCCTTCCTTCCTTCCTTCCTTCTTTGAGCTGTGACCAGAAGCTGGTGCTCTCTAGACGGTGACTACAACTCCAACCATCTTCATTTTGGCTGGAAATGATGGGGATTGCTCTGTCTTGTTTACATCCTGCCCTGCCATCTAGGAGCTCAAGGGAGTGGACATTGAATCTTCTCCACAACCGTGCAAGAAAGCAGCCTACTTATTCATTTAAATCCGTTGATCTTGACATTCTGCCCAGAACAGAATGCCCAAAGCAGCTGATATACACTGTACATATAAATAAAAGTCAAAACAATGAAACAAAATCAAGCTATACAAAGAACACAAGCAGTTAAAGAAATCCAAATAATATGCAACCAAGAGGAGGCAGAAGCAGATAAACATTAGGATCAGTTCCATTCTTGTCCTGTTCTAACACCTATTGAACTGGTAGTTTTTAAATCAGATTTCTGAAAATCCAATGAAGGGCCCAAACAAGTGAAAGAAGTTCTAAAGCTTAGCTGTCACTACCTAGAACAGTGGTTCCCAACCTTGGGTCTCCAGATGTGCTTGGACTACAAATCTCAGAAATCCTAACCAGCACAGCTAGTGGTGAAGACTTCTGGGAATTCTCATCTAGGAATATCTGGGGTCCCAAGACTGGGAGCTAAAGTGCCCTGTTTTAAAGACAATACATATCAGAGTCTTCTAGGGTTCAGGGAAGCTTGTACAAGTTTATATAGGAGGAGCCATTTGCTAAGATATCATGGATTAGAACCAGCAGATGCTGTGAACATTAAAAGTCAAAAACAGCACTTTGAACTGGGTTCAAAAAGGAACAAGGAAACAGTAAAGATTACGCAACGGCACTGATAGGCTGAAAGATGGTGACACAGGTAAAGTCTTCTGCAGGTGAGATCACTCTGTTAATTTTATCAACAAGGTTTCCTTGCTGATGTCTGACTTTCTACCCCTTATATAAAAGTGGAATAAAGTAACAGTTGGTAGGGACATGAAAGGAAGATTGTTTTCTTAGCTGTGCAATATTCAAGCCATTTAGAAAGTATGAGGTGATCATCAACATCTTCAAAAGAGCTCCCAGGGAAGCACTTGAGCTGTACACATGAGCAAGAGCTGGCTGGTGTGCTTTCTTGAGTCCACCCTACTTATAAATTGGCCACACAAATGTGAAGTGATCAATAATCTTTGAGGTCTTCAAGGGTAGCAGCAAACAAAGCACATCCCAACAATCCCAGGAAATTGTAAGAATCCCATCTGGAAGTTACAGGTGCCTAGATGAATATGAACATGTGCTTTGAGAGGAAGTGATACAACCTGATCTTAAGACCAAGGTGTAAAATAACCACCTTGGTTGATATGCAGAAGAGGAGGATCCAAGACCACCATCTCAGGATAATTTGCTGCAGCCTTTTGTTGTAACTCTGTTTTGGCACTGAAGGTAGATCTGTAGGCTAGCCACTACTGATGTGGTTCCAGTTTTCTACAGAGGCTTCAGGTTCTTGTTTAGGTAAATAGACCCGTATGTGAGGCCTGACAACATATAAAATTATATGAACATTTCCTGCTCAAGCGACATTTTCTGAAGGCTGAGACTATATGAACAGAGGTCTCAACTAACAAAGTGACATGGATTTTAAATGCTACAATATCAAATACAGTCAACCCTCAACTTACGAACTTAATCCGTTCCGGAAGGACGTTCTTAAGTCGAAAAGTTCGTAAGTCGAATCAGCATTTCCCATAGGAATGCATTGAAAGCCAATTAATCTGTTCCGGCTGGTTTTGGTTCTTAGGTCGAGGGGCGGTTTGTAAGTCGAAGCATTAGTTCCCATAGGAACTAATGCAAAGCCGGTTAATCCGTTCCTACCACTAGGGGCAGAATTTTTCCTTTTTTTCCCTTTTAACCTAAGATGACTTAGGTTAAAAAAAAAGGAAAGAAAAGAGGGAGGGAAGGAGGGAACAGACACCTTTTCAACAGAACACCTTGAAAGTTCAAATTTCGCGCTTTCCCCACCTCCCGCGCGTTTTTTTTCGGTTCGTAACTCGAAGCAAAGTTTGCAAGTCGAGGCTATATTTTTCTATCAGAGCGGTTCGTAAGTCGAAATGTTCGTAACTAGGGCCGTTCGTAAGTCGAGGGTTGACTGTATGTGTTTGTATGTAGACCTATCGGTATGTGTCTGTCTGTTTCTCCCTTCTCTTTCTCTCTGAGAATACTTATAAATACAATTAAACCAGAACACATTTCTTTCATCCCAAACACTAGAGGATCAAACTTTGCCTGTCCCTCTCCAAACGAAGTGACGTTCTTTTGGAAAAGCTTTAATGTGAAGTGACCACACCAGGAGAGGACCAGAGAGCAGTATTTGAATTGGGGCTCCTAAGCCAACATTCAGTTCATTCATATTATAAATCTGCCCCAGTTCAAGGGCAACTGATAAGAGGGTGTTGGCAAGTACGATGTAAGCCTTGAACGTTGTGCTTTCTTGAAAGACGTTGTGACGGAGAAAGATTTTGTAGTGTGCACTCTAAACACTTAGAAAGAGGTTTGGATTTTTCTACCTACGCACCAGAGATACTTTGATCCTTACATAGAATTGCTTCGTGCTTAACCACTTATTAAAGTCTAGACGCAACATTAAAAGCATGTAAATTGGTTCCAGACCTCTCCAGTCAAATCTTCAGCTATAGCTGGGGATGGATTGGCGAATCTCTTGTGTAATTAAAACTGACTGTTAAAGTTTCTTTTGCTTAATTGGTAACACTTTCTTTGTGAGCCAGTAAGTTAAGAATTTTGCTAGATCATTGAAATGAGTTCCCGGGTATCAAATCAGAACTTAAATACAGTTTTATTATGGGTAGCTTTGCAATTATGGTCTACCCTGGTGGTCTCTCCTTCTCCTGTATCTTTTCTGATTTAGATTTATGCTTTTACTACAGCCTAAATATGTTCTGATTTTTATGCCCCTACTGTTTTCAGACTTAAAGCTGGCAAAATATACACATTTTCAATAAATATGAAATATTGCATGATTCCAAATACTTTTTTTTGGGTAGACTGGTACATCCATATGGCATTATCCTACACTCTTGGTGGTCGGATGCCGACTTCATATGGTTTAGAAATTTGGCAGCTACCCCTGTATGGTCTTATATCCTTTTCTTTGCCATGTCAGAAGTGCGTCAGCAGATAAATAAGGCCAAGAAATAAGGTAACAGCTGATATCCTGTTCAATATTTAGGTATATGTGGACCTTGAATTGCAGACGTTGCCTCAGTGATCTGCTGATGTGCCACTTATGTGCAACCAGGCATACAACCTGCACCTCATCAGATTGCCATAGCACCTTTTGGGGTTGGAGTTCCATGCATGTAAATATTGAACAGGATACTAGCCAACTTGTTTTCCAGAGCCTGGAAATAAAAACATTACAAATGATGACATTACTTTTGGAAGTAAGCAGAGCATAAGAATCTGTGGCTGCTGCTTCAATTATATATTTAATTTATTTATATTTGTTTATTTTATTTGCACCCTCCTTTTCTCCTAATACAGGGGGACTTAAGGTGGCTAACCAATTATCAATAACTAGTAATAGTGTTCCATAAACATAAGGAATAATATGTACTTTTTGTTTTCTTCCTATCTTTCTTTTGGGGATAAAAATGATTTTGTGGGGCATTTTGAGGAGGATTTCTCCTTAAAATGTCAAGCCATTTTCTAATGTTAGCAAAAAATAGTTAAAGGTAACAGACAGTGTAACAAATAGAGGTATACAGATTGGCACTTTGGATGACATGCCCCAGAATTTCCCAGACAAGTCCCAGAAAGGTCCTGGTGACCTCACTGCATGGGGAATTCTGGGAGTTGTAGTCCAACAACCAAAATGTGCACAGAAGCTAATCATAATGTTAACGGCAATGATTAACGAGTTACTTTTTTGGGGGTTGGGATATCTACAATCAGGTAGATAAGGAACTATTCATTGAAAGGTAACTTTCCAAGCTCTGTTTCTTTCATATTGTTACATGTCTTTTTGTCACTTCAACCATATTTGAACCTCACTTCAACTAAGCTGATTTGGATGAACCTACATTTGTCCATCAATAAACACCAGTACTTCTTGAGCAACCGCAGTGGTACCTGCCCTGAATTTAGAGCCTTTCTTTGTAGAGATGAATGAGGACTTTGTTCAGTTTATTTATTTTTTTGTTCAGAAGACTCCCATTCTTAAATTTCCTCCTAAATGATGTGGCAATACAATGGGCCACCCTGTGTGCGCCAGCTGCTTCCCAAGGGTACAAAAGTCCTGTAACAGTCAGACAAAAATGGCAGAACCCAATCAAGCACCAGTGTTTGCTAGCCCTGAGTTTGTCATCATGCCCATGATCCCTATCTACAATGTTGTTCATTTGACAATGTGCAAAAAACAGTCCATTCCTGAGCTTTACTGAAATGATCAGCCTCATCCCTGGACTGCCCTACTTCTGTCTGCCGTTGAAGTTTTCTGGAAACACTGACTAGCAGGATGGGACCAAGTCTAAAGCGAACCTTGCTTCCCCTTTAAGGTACGGGCATACACACAAAAAATGTGCAGAGCACTTTATAACTGAGCCCATGGCTGGATCGAGGATAGTATTCCTTGTATGAAGAGATCATGAGAAACAGTCCCAGCTTTCTCCTCAAGAAGAAGATGCCTTTTTTAGTAAGACAAAACAGGTTAAGTATTTCACTTGTTCAAGATTCTTATCTGATCAAGTTAATAAAATTGTGAACCCCGAATGTTGTCATGTCTTAATTCTGGGAATGCGGGAACAAAGGAATGCATTGCAGTAAGGAGTGCCTTTTTATGTTATGTAGTTTAATACCTTTCTGAATCCACCTCTAGATGCACGTCTGTATTTTCCCTCACATGGGACTAGCAGTGGCTTTGAAAGCAGAAATTTGGTCCAGCAAAATAAGATGTCTCCATGTGAGGAGGGAAAGGTTAAAATCTCCCCCAGTACTGCTGCTCCATTTCTTCATTTATGTACTTTACTAGCTACAGTTTTATCATGCCTTTCACTAAGGAGGCCTAAATGGCTTTCCTATTCCCTACCTTATCGTAAGAACAGCCTTATGAAGTAGGCCAGGCTGAGAGAGTGTAACTGCTCCAGGGTCACCCATTGAGTGCCATGTCTCTGTGGGGAACAGGGTCTTTCAAATCCCTGCCCAACTGCCATGCACCATACTGGCCCTTGTTCTACTGAAAGATCTCCAACATGGCATGCCATTTGGTCCCTTGGGGGAGCTTAGGCCAGCTAGGATCCCTTGTTACTTTGCCTCACAGGGTTGTTCTGAGGATTAATGAAATGTTCCATAAACACTCCTCGTCCTCCTCAGAGAAAAACAGGATGCAAACAGGATAGAAAGAGGTGAGGTTCAGGGTAGCTGCTCTGCAGACTTAGGGAAGAATCAGCACGTTGGGTTCCTAAAGCTCAAGGCTGAAGGTGTATCTCATTTGACGGTGCTCCTGTCTTCTCATTGGAATGCACATATGATATATGCATTGACTTTTGCTTGCTTTTATTACCCATGGATGCTTCTGTAAAACTGCATGCCTATTTAGGGCAGGGACAGGCTCCTGCCATGTATTAGCATGTGTATATTGCCATACATCTGCACCTACACCTCTACCTACAGCTCAGGTGCTTGTTTTGAAATGTGTATGGCACACGGGGCTCAAGGATCACAGCGGCTCCATGAATCATACAGAAGCAAACCAAAGAGTGGATCAAAATCCAAGGCTTACTTGCTTTGACAGCCTCCATTTAGTTCTGCCATGTGATAGCAAAATCCTCTTTTCCCTCCCCTGTGCCACTCGGCTTGTGGCGTGTGAAAAGATGGGGGTTCCTTGGTTTGTCTCGTGCAAATCTTCTCTGAAATGACAGCCGCAGCAAACGATGAGTCTACCCAAAGAGATGTCTTGGGGAGCGTGTTTAGTTTGCCATTGAAATGTGCGACGTGATCCAATTAATGCGGAGCCATGAGGTCCTTCCCGTGCACAGTGCCACAGGTTTGCCACCAAACTTCCCATTCAGGGCCTTAAACTGTATTGTCAGCTGTGCTCACCCTTGACTAGCAGAACAGCTGCTTGCGTCGTTATAATCCCATTTAAAAGCCTCCCATTATGGTGCTAATATATTTATAAAGGGACTCAGCACCTGGGATTAAAGGCTGACATTTCTCGCTGAAAACGCTGCCATCCTGAGCTAGAATAATTCCTGAGTCCCCTCGGCAGTTAGCTACGGCCAGTTGCTTTTGTCCCAGTGCCAAACTGGCTGAAATAGATTAGCCATTAATGCCGAACATGCTTTTCTGCACTTGCAAAATCCTTGTAATCACCAGTCCTGATCATATTCTCAGTGGCTTTTCCCCATGATGCTGAACAGGCAGATATGCTGGGCTTTGGGAAGCTTATATTTTTGTATGGAAATATGACAGGCATGAGACGTAGACCCGGACCAAGTTGATAAGAAGTCCAGCAAACAGAGGTTGGGTCTTCAGTTGATCACTGTGACATCATTTCTCAAGCTGCAAGACTAAATAATAAATTAAGTAACTAATTAAAAGCATTTTTCAGAAAAGTCCAATCTCTGCACAAAGGAAATACAGAACAACCATCAATGGGTTTCAACAATAGGGAACTTGATTTTTTTTCTAGGGCATAATTACAAAGCACTTTCTTATTTGAAGATCAGCACAGGAACAACCTGCCAATTTTTTTTTTAAAGTTGTTCCATGGATGTGTTCAAGAAAATGCTTGGCAAGCATCTATGGAAGATATTTTAGATGCAGGACATCCTGTGTTGGGGCACTCTTTCTTAAAGCCCTCTCCCTGCACAATAACACACGCGCACACATGCGCACACACATAGAAGAAGAGCTATACACAATATGGACATTCTAGCCTGCCATGGGTGCTTGGACTCCCCCCATCCCCACCCCAGTTTTTTGTGTGTATGTGTCTGCATGTGTTCATGTGCACTCACTCATACTCACACTCATGACATTATTAAGCATCTCATAGGATACTAGAGGCTCCAAAGCTGAACAAAAGCCTGTGAGGCCTAAGACAGAAGTAGAAACAATGCCCCCTCCTTATGCCAGGGTCAACACATGAAGAAGTCTAATGCACCATTGCTGCATCATAAAATACCCACATCCTCCTTCATCCATCTTCCTGTTCATAGTGCCACTTGAACCTTAGTGAGTGGTGAGGCCAGTCCTGATGGAGGGTGATGCAGCTTCCTCTCGAAACATCTCAGAATATAAGATGGGGCTGCAGAACCTTTGGCTCTTCAGTGACCCAGGGTAAGGAATTGTGGAGTTTGTACTCCGAAACCATGGCAGGGCCAAAAGTTCCCCAGCTCTGTGTATGCAGGTTTCACAGGTCTAGCAGGTAAGTAGAGTTTGCTTATAATCTCAGCTCAATGCTATGGTGGTGCTGGTGCTGTCTGGCGACAATATTACTCGCTAGATTTCTCTACATTACACAGCTTTTAACGAAGCAATGTGCACCAGCACCAAAATTCAAATTTCAATTTGGAATTGCAGTCCTTTGGATTCCGTATTTTAAAAATTCAGCATTTCTGGATATCTGGAGCTCCATTACAGTCTGTATGAAAATTATATAGCCATTTTCTGGCCAGAGTGGCCTTTGGCCAGATGGGTGGTAAAAATATCAATCAACCAATCAACCAACCAATCAATCAATCAAACAAACAAACATTTTCCCCTTTAAAAAAACACAATCAGGCAAAACATTTTAAAACTATTTCTTTGTGTCCTTTGAAAAGCTTCCCAGTGACTGTAACAAATAAAAAGAGTACACAGCAACAGCCAGCAGTGTCTAGGTATTACGAAATGACTGTAGTGGGCATACCATTGAACCCTGAACAGTGGAATTGCCACCAGAAAATGCCAGCAGCATTGGGGAAGCAGAAGATTAGGTGCCCTGAGGAATAGGCACATATTGTTATTGCAGGGGCAAGGGATGTGGACTCTAGAATACAATTGCTGGCACTGCTGTTTGGGATGCTATGAACATTGCTAGTTTCTTCCTGCTCTGCGTCACCCCTCTAGCCAGCCAGATCTGCTGCGTGTGATAGAAAGGTGGTTGGCATTGCATCCCCTCTTGCTGCTGCTGAATATCCATTGCCCACTGTTTAATTTGGGGGGGGGGGGGGTGTTTCAAGAAGGTTGCTAGAACTCCTCCTCCTTCCACAAGGAGGCAAGCCTGTAGTGGGTAGGTACTTTAGCTTGCTAGCCAGGGCCACCACTTCAGACAAGAAAAAAATGCTGTTTTCCCTCTATGGAATCCCCCGTTCATCTAGAATGTCCTCTTGTTATGCCCTCCATCATGCCAACCAAGCCCTGGAACATTGGAATCACCTGGCTAAGGATGGCTGTTTCCCCTCTAAGCACCGGTGTTGCACTCTCAACGTGTTGGAGGACATAGACCAATCATGTCCCAATCTTCTCTGCCAGGAGGAGAGCCACACCAATGGAAGTCTCTGGTGCCAAATCATGGAGTGCCCTTTGCTGCTCCAGCACTCTTTTGAGCAGGTAGAAAGTGGAGTTACATTGAGATTAGGTGGTGCAGTGGCAATTCCAATTTTCTTGCCTCTGCTACAACAGCTCACTGACCTGCACAGTGTAATGAAAATGCCCTGCCACCTTTCTGGCCTGCTCAGTTATATTAGGTATATGTGTGTCTTCCATACCTTGCAAATCACCCCAAATTACTAGGTTGAGAGTGTGGGCCATGCACCACACCCCTTTCATCTTCCCAGAGATGAAAGAGCCTCTGGAATGTTGTGAGCTCTATGTCTGCCCTCCATCACAGTCACATTCAGCATGGCCCACCTGTATCCTGCCTTTGTATGTTGCACTATGCCTGAGTGCCTCCACCTCTCACCCATGTCCTGTCAGGGAGAGACTGGCATGTTTTGCACCCTGGCTGCTCCAAATGTGACTTGTAAAACGCACCACCTGTGCCCTGGCCAACTGCTGCTGCACCAGTTGCCTGACACCCCAATATAAATCTGGCATCGTCCTGTGGCTAAGGATCATTTGGGATGGCAATTGCTAATGCCAGTTCTGCCACAAACCTATGGAAACCAGTGTTTCCCCCCAGAGATAATGGCTTGTCATCCAGGGCTGTCATCTCCCCTAGGCAACAAGACATCCTGGCATTTTTACATTTGCAGAAGGCCTTTTCCTAGACCTTTCCAAGCTCCTCCAGGGTAGCCTGGGACTTATCCTTGAGACGTGGGTCTGGCATTTGCTGCCTCCTACCTCTTGCTATTTGCCCATCTACTTCCCTGCTTCTCTGGGCTGGTGGCTCAACCTCTGCCTTCTGATGACTCTTACCTTTCAAAATAAGGAAACCACTTCCCCCCACAGTACCCACTTCATTTGCCAAGAGCAGTGCCCTGTACTCAGTTTTTAGGTGGCTGAGTATGGTACTATTGGAGAGACAGCCTGTCAGCACTTGAGCACTTTTTTGCAGGGCATGCATTCAGCCATGTGAGCATCAGTTACACACTGTTGAAAATGCTTCCACATTATTGACTTCTTGGGAACTCCAGTTTTTGATTGCATGCTCCTAACAGGGACTACTAACTTTTCATCACTACTAGTTCCAGCAAGTGATGGGGCAAGTGCACCTGGAGGGGCAGAGGTGTTTCTAATGTCACATGCTTCTGAAATAGTGCCCGTCTCCTCCTCCCCAACGTCATATGTGTATGTATTTGAAGGCGAGTTCCCACCAGCCACAATGCTGCTTTGCACAGGAGAGATTTGCTGGGAATGGGGGCTTGGGGTAAACCCTTCCTTGAATATGATGGTGCTGCATGATATGGATATGGAAGGCAATGTCTGGTGCTCTTCATAAATCTCCCAACTACAAAACTAGCAGCACTGCTGCTGCTCAGGCTGACAGTGTCATTCTGAGTGCTGATACCATCCTTGTCCTTCTGGCTCATCAGTTCTTTGGAAGAAAAGGACCTTGTTCATCATTTTTTTTGCCCCTTGCCTTGGCTGGATTGCACAAAGATGTCCCTGGAACATGTCTGAAGTTCACATCTATCTGTCCCACCTTGCACCAGAGGCTTCTCTACCATCTCCTTGGCAGAGACACACCCACCCTGTACTGCTGCCCACTGTTCTTTCATAGTATCAGCGCTAGACAAGGCAGTTGGGTGACAGATTTATGTTTGGGGGTTCATAATAGCAGTTGTAGCCTGTTCCCCCCGTTCCCTCCTCTCGGTAGAGGTTATTGCAATGGGTGCAGACAGCATTCCTGTAGCCTGCTCCAAGTGTCCACTTCTTCTAACACACTCGCGTTTCATACGACCTGCAGACTCTACCCAAAGAAGAATAGTATCCGATTCTCCTACAGCAGAACATGAACCCTTCCAATGAAAATCACACACGTGCACACAAAGACACAAAATTGACTCAATTAATATATCTGTCTTTATATGACAAAATTTTATTTCTCTGCTTCAAATGTCCCAAAGGGGCCTAGCCTTAATATAATATTTTCCTATTGATTTATAATGTATTAATCTATGGATCTATTAATCCTAAATCTTATTCCTAATCCTAAAAAATATACAATGAGATATAGAGAATGTAAATGTAAATTGAGGGTTGAGAAAAGGACATAGGGAAAAGTGCTGCAGTGCAGGCTTGTACCAGAGCATATCCTAAAAGTAAATGCTTAGGGAATTTATAAGCAGCTATGTTGACCTTTCAACTGGAAAGAACCCACATGAAAAAGTACCTTTTGATGTCTGTGCTTGCTTCTAGATTTCATTGGTATAGGCAGACATCATTGACAAGTTTTGCTCTCACCCTAGCCCCCTCCCCTAGGAAACCCATGACAATCCCAATCAGGAGACATCAAATATTAGGAATTATTATTGCAGATATTTGAAGCTATCAAATTTGGATTTGTGTATATTCTGAACTATCCAAATATGGCATTATTTGGTGAATTCTGAATATTTCCAAATCTGTAAGCACATAAAGCACAGCAGCTCTTCCATGGTGGGGGGGATGGAAAGGCCCCCATCCATCCATCCATCCATCCATCCATCCATCCATCCATCCATCCATCCATCTATCTATCTATCTATCTATCTATCTATCTATCTATCTATCTATCTATCTATCTATCTATCTATCTATCTATCTATCTATCTATCTATCTATCTATCTATCTATCTATCTATCTATCTATCTATCTATCTATCATCTGCTGATTGTGCACTTTTATGGAAAATGAGACTCATACATCTATTTGAAGGGTGTTTTGTACTTTGCAAGGTATATACTTTGGGGGCCTCTCTTTGACAAGGATGGGATGAGGAGAAAAACACCTCCCTCTACCTCCCCCTGGATCTAGGATGGTGCCAGCCAAGTGTATCTTGGCTAGTCCAGGAACATGAGCCCAAAGTTCTGTCTGAATGTTTCTGTTTGATGTGGCTCTTTAGGGAGGCATTTCTTGGGTCTGGTGACTTGTGTGAGACTCTGATGCCAATGGAGCATTCTTCCTTTAAACTCTGGAAATCAAGAAATATGTCTGTGGAGTTGGAAAATTGGGAGAGATGTTCTTGTGGTTATTTACCGATCCAAGAATAAAATTCCTACTTCTTTGTCCAGAAGTCTTTCTGTAATGCAGAAGAGGGTTTTTTTTTTTTTTTTGAGAATAAATAATAAGGTTGATGGGTAGATTTTGATAAGTTACAGTTTCAGAAAAGGTAACAGATCAATTATAAGTGCTAAAAGACGCAAATTTAAGATTATTTTGAAGAGGTCTCGTACCCATTTGTCAGTTACGAATTCTTCAATCCTTATTCCTTTACCAACGTTCATTTTTGCAACTTCAGGTCTGGTGAAGTTCATAGTAACTGTTGATGAATCACAGAGGAATAAGAGCCGTTGGCTTGGAGGATAATAAATGAGAAGAGCTGTGACCTCTCCCCCATTGCTGAAAGAATAAAACCAATCTGTGAATGCTGGAGTGTTTTGTTTTTTGCCTCTTCCCTTTTCTCAATTCTCTTTGTCCCCTCTTCCTTTTGTGACACTTTCCCTACTGAAAGGGTCTTGCAGCCCTTTAAGCTTGCACACAGTTTTCTGCATATTTTTCTTTCTGTCATTGGCCTGTAAAAGGAATCATGCTAATGTGGATTCTGGGACTTTGTTGGTCAGCCCAGCTGCCTCTGCACTTTTCAGTGTTAATCTTCATTACAACTAAGGTTTCTGTGTTCAGTAACGATAATTGGGTGCCACCGAGTAAATTCTGACTTATGGCAACCCCTTTCAGGTTTTCTAGGTAGAGAATACTCAAAAGTGGCTTACCATTCCCTTCTTCAGAGGGTTGTCTGCAACAGAGTAGACCATAGGTCTAGATGGGCGGGGTATAAATCTAATAAAATAAAATAAAAAAATAAACTGTGCAGTGTGCCCAAGGCCATAGAGGCTGGCTCGTCTATTGGAATGCACAGGGGGAAATTGAACTCCCAACCTCTGGCATTGCAGCCAGGTATCTAATTCTCTGAGCTACTCAGCCAGTTTCTGTACGTAAGGTCGAGGATTTTGTCAAGGTTTTTGCATTTACATTGTGTTATACTTCAATTGAAAAAATAAGAGAAAAGGAAACAATCTCAATTTTTTTTATATTTCCCTTATTTCTACATGTGTGAGTAAGACCATGATGTTGTTTGCAAGGTTTTTCAATAAAGGAGTATCAAGAAGTCTTTAAAAATATGAGGCAGAATAGTGGGGGTTTGCATTGAAAAAGAATACCAATTTACATCTTTTCTTCCCAGTAGAGCAACATCTGAAGTTCCCACCCCTACATGTTAGGTTACACAGGCTCCTGCCTGGCATTTTCCTCCAGGTCATTAGGTTCTTTACAAGCCACTTCTGAGTGAACTGGAGAGAACAACTCCTCCCAGTCCTAGCAGACGGGCATCCGAAGAGACTGGCAAGAATACCTGACCATTTCTCCTTGTAGAAATCATTCTAAGAAAGATTAGATCTGATAGACAGTATTAATGCTGTGCTGGAAAATATGTGCTCAACCAGTTCAGTTCCTCTTATATCTGTTCCTAAATGTTCCATGAGTACCTCACAAGCAACGTGCTGTTTGTTTTTGAAAACTGTATTTGAGCACATGATCTCTTGTATATTTTTAGAGGGAGGGTTGTTTTGTTTTTTCATTCTCTTCAGGCCTATTGCTCTTCAATAGAAAGTATATTTTCAGATTTTATTATGAACCTAACAGCAGTTTATGACAAGCATGGAATGTGTGAGACTTGCTTCTTGATGGAGACAATTTTTGCACCACCACCACATTAAATCATGCTATGAATAAGTATATATATATATTTGAAATCACTGAGAGCTATTAATTATTTTATTTTATTTTATTTATGTGCTGCCTTTCTCCCCATAGGGGACCCAAGGCGGCTCACAACAATTAAAACTATACGGTAATCAACCGTTGTAAAATATCATAGAAATTATATTTTAAAAAGTAAAAATGTGACAAGATTAAAAACCATTTAAAAAACATTTTTAAGTTTAATAAATTTAGAATTCCTGAGACCTTTATTGCTTAAAAGCCTACCTAAAAAGGAAGGCCTTTGCCTGATGATGGAAGGGTAAGAGGGAGGGGGCCAACCTGGCTTCTCAGCACATTCCAAAGCCTGGGAGTAACCACAGAGAAGAGTCTCTCATGTCCTCACCAAGCAAGTTTGAGAAGGTGAAGGAACTGAGAGAAGGGCCTTCCCAGAAGATCTTAAATCTGAAAAGGCTCATATGGGGTGCTGTGATCCTTCAAATAGCCTGGGCCCAAGCTACATATGGCCTTATAGGTAATAACCAGCACTTTCAATTGGGCCCAGAAAAAGATTGGTAGCCAGTGAATTGTAAAAAGGGAGTTTATGTCGCCTGTAACCAGTGCCAGTCAGCAGGCAGGCTGCAGCATTTTGAACCAGCAGACATTTTGGAACACTCTTCTAAAGCAGTCCCACACAGAGCATGTTGCAGTAATTCGAACGACATATAACGAAGTCATGTGTCACTGTGACCAGATTGGGCATCTCAAGGAACAGACACAACTGGCACACCGGCTTTAGTTGTGCAAAAGCACTCCTGGCTACTGCTGAAACTTATGCATCGAAGCACAGCATTGAATCCAGGAGCACACCCAAGCTATGAAGCTGACTTTCCAGGAGGAATGTAACCCTGTCCAGATAGGCTGAATCCCTATCCCCTGATTTGCCTTTTGACTGACCAGGAGCACCTTTATCTTGTCTGGATGAAATTTCAGTGTGTTAGCCCTCATCCAGTCCATAATGGACAACAAGGTACTGGTCTAGGCACAGAATAGTTTCCTTGGAATCAAATGGAAAGGAGAGATGGAATCGGGTGTTGTCAGCATAGAATTGGCACTGAATCCCAAAACTCTGGACAGCCTCTCCCAGTGGTTTAATATTGATGTTAAATAACATGGGGGGGGGGGCAGAACTAAACCCTGGGGGACACCATGAGCCAGTGGCCAGGATTCCCCCCAAAACCAACTTCTGTGCTTGACCATCCAGGAAGAATCGGAACCACTTAAAGCAGGACCTCCCAGACCCATCCCAGAAAGGTGCCCTAGAAGGATACCATGGTTGATGGTATCAAAAGCCACTGAGAGGTTCAACAGAACCAACAGGGACACACTCCCTCTGTCCAGTTCCTGGTGTAGAGCAGAGGTAGAAGAGGGATGATTCAGAGCACCATCCTACACTTGCTCAGGTATGGCTGGCTTCTGCATGTCATTCTATTCATTCTTCTTAAAGGTAACTTTCCTTGCTCTGCATAGAAAGATCAAAAGTCTGGTGCAATATCTGGGCCCCCCTCCTCTGCTCAGTCTTTCTATACCATACTTGCATATATTAAACTATTTCACAATGCTCTTGCAACACTCTTTCCAAACCACTCTCGCATCCAGAGTTTTCACATGCCAGCAAAATGCATGCATAGCATCCAGGAATTAGCAAAGAGCTGTCTATTGTGTAGAAATTAAGAACAGCACCAAAATAATGGACATGAACACCCTCTATACTCCCTTATACTCATTGTTAGCTCAGAAGATGGGAGCACAAATTACTCCCTCTAATGCCAGAAAGTGGTAGCGAATGCTAATAGGACAGTTGAGGACTGAGGAGGAGCCTTCAGCACACTGATGGGCTGATTTAGACATATTTCTATGGGGCTGGGATTGAAGCAGCATGGCCAGATTCAGTTCTGGAGGGAAGTCAAAGGGTTGGAAGTGATTTTGACCAAGTCAGCGATTTGGATGTCTAAAACAAGCGTGGACAAGCCAGATTCAATCTGTTCAAAAGGACCAAATAAGTTAAAAAGCCAGGGTGGTAGATATACTATGCTGTAGATGTAGTATATCTTGACTTCAAGCAAAGCTTTTGACAAAGTGCCCCATGATATCCTGATTAGCAAGCTAACTAGGTGTGGGCTGGATAGATCAAGTGTCAGGTGGATACACAATTGGCTACAGAATCATACTCAGAGGGTGATGATTAATGGGTCCTTCTCTAACTGGGAGGAGGTAACTAGTGGGGTACCCCAAGGCTCAGTCCTGGGCTCGGTGCTCTTCAATATTTTTTATTAATGACTTGGATGAGGAAGTGCAGAGAATGTTTGTCAAATTTGCAGATGATACCAAATTGGGCGGAATAGCTAATACCCTAGAAGACAGAAACAACATTCAAAATGACCTTGATAGGATGGAGTACTGGGCCGAAAGCAACAGAATGAAATTCAACAGGGATAAGTGCAAAGTCCTGCACCTCGGAAAAAGAAACCAATTGCACAGTTACAAGATGGGGGATACCTGGCTCAGCAAAACTACGAGCGAGAAGGATCTTGGAATTGTTGTAGATCACTAGCTAAATATGAGCCAACAGTGTGATGTGGCTACAAAAAAGGCTAATGCTATTTTAGGCTGCATTAATAGAAGTATAGTTTCCAAATCCCGCGAGGTGCTAGTCCCCCTCTATTCGGCACTGGTTAGGCCTCACCTTGAGTATTGTGTCCAGTTCTGGACACCACACTTCAAGAAGGATGCTGACAAATTGGAACAAGTTCAGAGGAGGGTGACAAGGGTGATCAGGGGGCTGGAAACCAAGCCTTATGAGGAAAGGCTGAAAGAATTGGGCATGTTTAGCCTTGGGAAAAGAAGACGGTGGGATGATATGATAGCACTTTTCAAATAATTAAAAGGCTGTCATACAGAGGAGGGGCAGGATCTGTTCTCGATCATCTCAGAGTGCAGGACATGCAACAATGGGCTCAAGTTAAAGGAAGCCAGATTTTGGTTGAATATCAGGAAAAACTTCCTAACTGTTAGAGCAGTATGACAGTGGAACCAGTTACCTTGGGAGTTGGTGAGTGCTCCAACACTGGAGGCATTCAAGAAAAACTTGGATAATCACCTGGCAGATATGCTTTGATTGTATTCCTGAATTGAGCAGGGGATTGGACTTGATGGCCTTGTAGGCCCCTTCCAACTTTACTTTTCTATGATTCTGTGGGGAGAGGAAGGGAACTGGGCTTTGCTACTTGACAGTTCTGACACAGTTCTGACAAGAATTTCATCGCCACTCTCCAGTCACGGTGCTAGTGGTTTGGGATTGTGTGAAGTCAGTGATATGAGTCAAACATCTCACACAGCTTTTGCTTCCTTTAGTGGTTAATGAAGAACTGAGTAGATCACAGAGCTGATGAGGTTTGGGAATATTGATTGTTCAGAGTCTCTCTTTCTTTTCATTCTCCTTTGCTTGATGCTGTGATTTAGAATAATTTAGCACAATTCTCCACTTGCTAATTTGTTTATTGTGTGTGGATCTCTGTGTGTTTTAAGCAGTGAAACCTATTTCTCTCTCTCACACACAAATTGCTGTTAAATGTGTGATTTGCTTTCTCTGTAAGTTTTCTCTCTTCTTTAAAGAACTTTTTTTTGAAAGCAAAATTTAAAGGTGCCTAGTAGCAAAACCTGAAGCTAGTCATTTGAAAATTGACAGATTTATTCCCCTCTTTTAGGGTCCATCATGTCTTCAATAAATAATAATGATGTGACGTCAAGTCAATCCAGAGTTATGGTGGCCCTTTTTTTCCAGGGTTTTCCACATACCGGATACTCAGAAGTGGTTTACCACCCCCTTCTTTACGTGTATCAGTGGGAAAACAAATAACTTTAGTGTTAGTTTTCAAATGCAAGTCAATGCAAGGGTTGGGAATCCAGATTGAGGGTTTGAAACACATGGAAGGTGGGATTGCTTTGGATGGGATCCGGATCCCGTTCATAGTGCTAAATTGACCTTCCAAACAAATTGGGAGGTCTATGACATTATCCTAGTGGGAAAAAAAATTCTGCATAGCAGCAACAGCAGAGTTGACAGTAGCAGCAGCAGCGAAGAATAACATCTGGAATAAAAACCCGTTCACACTTACATATGCATTTGTTTTCTTTTATTGTTTTGCTGTTTGAGGCTGCTACTATTGTAATTATGTCTGAGATCCAAACAGCCCCTTTTCTAAATAGCCCTGACGTGTAGGAGTAGATTTCAGGGTGGGATGAGCCTGAGGGGTGAGAATGGAAAGGATGTGTTTGTTCAGAAAACCTCGAGTATATTTCAGTGTTCTCTGCACAGCCAGTTCTACGCTTTATCTTCTCGTTGTCGTCCTTATCAGCAGTTGCTGCTTGCTCATTCAAATAGTGCAGATGTGTAGCTGCAGAGGTGACCCTGTTAACAGAATGAATAGCTTTGCTGCAAAATTCACAGCAACTCCAATATGAGAATTCAGTGGGTGAGGAATAAAGCTCCCTCTGTGTCTATTTCTGGACGGGTGGGGAAAACCGTTTTATTCCAGGAGTGATATTACAATTGATTCTGTTGTTTTATTCATTGAGCCATTCATTTTATACTCACTTTAAAGTTGCTGCATTTTTGATATTCGATACATATTTTAGTGTGTTTTATTGTCGGTATGTTTCTATTTTTGTGAGCAGCCTCAATAATTTATCTTAAAAGCAGTATATAAATAATGTAAACAAATAGCTAATAAAAATAGAAAATAGGAAGAAAATGAGCTGAATACTAAAAGCAGGACCTAAAAATACAGGGTTGGCTCCAGACTTCGTCACACTTCAAGGAGAACAATTGAAACCAGTGGGATTTAAATTAGTCATGATTAACTTCAGCCCCACTGGATTCAGTGGGTTTTCCTTTAAGTAGGACTAAGATTAGGTCCAACTCGGAGTTCATTAGTTAGAACTGGTTCTGTATAGAGAAGCTCATTCATATGAAATTCAGAGCAGAATGATATCTCTTGTGGATCTGTAAATAACCAAGACTCTGACTCCCCCCCCCCCCCCCCGATTGTAGCCATTAAATTCCCAAAGCTATGTCTCTTCCAGTCGTGGCTGGCTTCCACATCCACTCAATGTCCAATCAGTAGCAAATTAATTCAGTACCCACATTGGCCCTATGAATCAGAATATTGAGTGCTGAGTATAGTTTGGCTGGTAAATTATTCCCATCAGAGTCTATGCACATCCCTTCCCCTCCCCACACAGTTGCAAGCTGTGCCAAAGCAAATAGTGATAATATAATGAAAATTTATTGCTCTAACTTTGCTTTAATACAGACTTGTGAAAAAATTAATTTTCCCTCAAGTTTATCTTGATTTAGAATTATGGCTCTAGGTTTTTATTACCGTCTTTGCAGCTCACACTTTTTTTTTTCAGGGGAAAAAAATTGTAGGATTATGCAATTGGAAACAACCTCAAAATACTTTTTTTGCTTCAACCACCTGCAGTGAGGCAAGGCTGAAAACATTTAGACGAGGGTGGCTTATGGACCAAGACCAGGGGCACCTCACCCCAAAATTTCAGGGGTGTGTGTGCCTTCCTGACATGGTCACAAGTCATGCATGACTCAGATCCTAAAAATGTAGGCCCAGTAATGGAAAGAAAAGCAGCCTGGGGCTGTCGGATTACAAGCATCCCAGCATGTTTAAAGGGAGCAGTAGTATGACCATTGTTGAAAAAACCCTCCTTGGATCCCACAGTATTAGATAATTACTGGCCAGCCTCTAATGTTCAATTCTTTAGCAAGATGCTAGAGTGGATTGTGACTTCCCAGCTCCAGGGATTCCTGGATGAGATGGATTATCTAGATCCATTTCCGTCTGGTTTCAGACCTGGTTATGGGACAGAGACTGCTTTGGTCACCTTGGTGGATGACCTACACCAGGAACTGGACAAGAGGGAGTGTGTCCCTGTTGCTTCTGCTGGACTTCTCAGTGGCTTTTGATACCATAGTATCCTTCTGGGCCATCTCTCTGGGATGGGACTTGGAGGCACTCTTGTATAGTGGCTCCAGTCCTTTCTAGAGGGGAGTATTCAGAGGGTGGTGCTGAGCAATACTCTGACCATTGGCCTGTGGTATCCCTCAGGGTTCTGTTTTGTCCCCTATGCTATTTAACATCTACATGAAGCCACTGGGAGACGTCCAAAATTTTGGGGCTTGGTGTCACTAGTATGAAGATGACACCCAACTCTATCTCTCCTTTCCGTCTAAATCCAAGAAAGCTATCTCAGTTCTAGATCAGTGTCTGCTGTCAGTAATGGAGTAGGGTGAGTAAACTGAAATGTATTCCAAACAAGACAGAGGTACTCTTGGTCAGCTGAAAGGCAGATCAAGGAATAGGGTTGCAGCCCGTGCTGGATGGAGTTGCACTCCCTCTGAAAACACAGGTGCATGGCTTGGTTGTGCTCCCGGATTCTTCTCTAAGACCGGATACCCAGTTTTGGTGGTGGCCAGGAGTGCTTTTGCACTCTTAAAATTAGTGTGCCAGCTGTGCTTATTCCTGGAGAGGTCTGATCTGGCCATGGTGACACATGCCTTAATTAATCTTGACTGGATTACTGTAACACAATCTATGTGGGGATGCCTTTGGAAAGTGTTCAGAAACTCTAATGGGTCCAAAATGCCAGAGCCCGATTGTTAACTGGGGCTAGTGACAGGGAACATATAATTCCCCTGTTGTTGCTGATCTGTTGCTCCCCAACTTGCTGCTGATCTGTTTCCAGGCACAATTCAAAGTACTGGTTTAAATCTGTAAAGCCCTAAATTGCTTGGATCCAAGTTCTCCCCCTTTACGAGCCTGCCTGGGTATTATGATAATCAGGAAATGCCTTTCTCTCAATCCCATCATCTTCACAGGTGTGTTTGGTGGGGGACGTGGGACAGGGCCATCTCGTTGCTCCCAGGCTCTGGAACTCCCTCCCATAGGAGACCAGGTTGGCCCCATCTTTGCTGTCCTTCAGCAAGCAGACAAAGACAAAGGGGATTTTTAAAAGGGATTATTTTATTTTGTTTCCTGTGTTTACATGCCAAGGACCAATGATAGCACAGAGCACAGTAATTTGCAGACTACAGGGGACATGACCAGCTCATGCTGTGCAAACCACTCTTCTACTGATGAGCTATCTGTAGCAGATAGTTTAGCTCACCTTTGAATTTAGACCTGTGCCAAACCTATGAGAAGTTAAATATTTGTTGCAAACATTCTTGTTTAAATGTATCTGTTGCTTTTACATCCTGCCTTTCCTACAATGAGTTCAAGTTCATGTCACATCACACAAGTAGACATCCATTTACGCAGTGTGGCATAGATGACATTCTTCTTCGTCACTTTATCATCAAAATAACCCACTGAGATAGGTCAGGCTTAGAGAGCGTGAATGGCCCAAGGTTACTGTGATGATTGCCCACGTCACTCATGCCATTCATATTCATGAGCTGATTTGCATGAACCTATGAGAGGACTGGAGAGGCGGAGTCAGCAGTTACATGAGGCTTGGCCGGAGAAGGAGGAGTCAGATAGGGTTAGTTAGTCAGAGAGAGAAGGAACAGAGACTGAGAGAGATAGGGCTGGTTAGTCAGAGAGAGAGGGAACAGATACTGAGAGAGATAGAGCTGGTTAGGAAAATAGGTAGAGAAGGTGGTAATGATATAGCAAGAGAAAAGAAGTATGGACTGAGAGAACTGTTGATGAATTGCTTATGTATAATGTGTATCTGAAGAACTTCTGTTATTGTTCAATCTGCTTCACTCCAATAAATAAGTTCTGTTTCTGTTCACAAGACAAGTGTTCTGACAAACGTCATTTATATTGTGGATTGAGGTAATCCACTGGTGGCAGCGAGAAGAAAACGCGACATGAGCCTTTGGTGAGGGAAAGACAAGCAGGGGCCACAAGGGCAAACGCCACAATTACCAAGTGAGGTTTATAGCAAACAAGAAGTTTGAACTCCAGTTTCCCGAATCCTAATTCATTATCTAAGTGTCATGCCACACTGGCTCCATATTTGTGGATGGCAAGAAAGGTTTGAAACATGCCACACAAATGCTCATCTTTTTAACACTCCCCCTCCCTGAGCTAATGCTATTTGGTGCCACTTTTTAAATATGTGAAGGGCTTTCTACACTGTAATCCTAGCCATAGATCAGCAAGTGAATCTGATGACACTGACTGGGCCACCACATGTTCAATAAGAGTGGTTACGTGGCATATCTGACAGAAAATAAACCTTGTTCTCACACTAAACTGGCCAACAGGAAATACATCAACATTGCCAAAGGCTACAAGGCTGATGCTGCCTGTCTTGACATGGTTCTATTGCATACCAGCACTGCTTCTGGTTACACAGGAGTGGATAGACAGAATGAAAATGGGAATTTACATGCCACTGAAATTTAGTGTTGCATAGATGATGAATATCCATATCATTCAAGGGTTTGTAGGGTAGATTTGGTAAGTTTCAGTCCATGTGCAGCTGCTCCACATGGTAAGCCACAGAAATGTGTCTGAGCATCTTCTAGCGCTGGCTCTACTCCCCTCCTCCGAAAGCTGACCATCCTCATGAAGAATAGCTGTAAGAGTCTCCCCGTTTGGGTTGGGTCAGTAATAATTAAACTGGGGAAAACGGGTTCATATCTTCATGTGGCCATGGAGCTCACTGGGTGACCTTATGGTACATATTATCTCAAGGCCTAATGTACCTCACAGATTTGTTGTGAAAGTAAAAATGGGGATGAGGGCCAGATATGACATCTGAAGCTCATAAATGTAATGAATACAATCAAATAAAGAATGGCTCAGCTGGTTCTCCCCCCCCCCCCCTTAAAAAAAATCTTGGGCTTTGAATTCTCCAGTTCTGACAATACAGCATATGGAGTGATGTTAACTGTGGTTTCCTTTTTATGTAGGTAGGATCACAAGGGATTAAAGAAAACTAAGGATACATTGTCTTCCAGGATTTGGATTTGGATCTTATTTAAACACACACAGAGATAACAAAACATAAATCTATGTATGAAAATACAAAAATTGGCCACTGCCATAGGAGGCTTCATTCCGGTCATACATTTATTGTTTGTGACTTGTCTGGGTTTGGTAATACAGCTGAGCCAGAAGGAACGAGGAGTAGCTGAAATCATACGAGATTCTCGTAGAAACAGACAAACTCACGCATGAGAGCTGCTTACAAGGAAGAGAACTAATGGCACTGCCAGATTTTGTGCCTGTCTTTAATTATCCCAAACAATTAAAAGCCTTGAAGCAAGAGTCCTTCAGGGCTCAGTTGCTCTTCCAGCTAAGAGTACGACAGTTCAAAGTTTTTGCAGTGTATTGTTAACAGCACTGATGTTAGTCTTGTTTCCAAATGAACCACCAAGCAGCACTCATGGAAAATCAAAGGCCATAATGGCTTCTTTTCTCCCCAAAGCAGAAAAAAAATGGGGAGGGGGGGGCAAGGAAGAAAAAAATCTACATATTTTTTGGCAATAAATAAACTACATAATCTTGGCAAAAATGGATGGATTCATTATCTCCAAATAGTGGAAAATATTATAAATGGCAGTAAATGAAATACATGGGTGTTTCCACTGTAATGTGCTGTTCCCTGAGCCACCCAGAAAGAACACAGTTTGGCTCGTTGAGTGGGTTGGACTCAGACAAAGTGCAAAGTCGTGTTCTTGGGCTTAAATGCTTGTTTGGGGGGGGGGGTTGCATGCTTTTATTGTAAAGAGATATATTTGACAGTTAGAACGCCTTGATTTTTAGACATGGGACTGAAAACGAACCCATCCATTATGGAATGTAAAATAGATATTTCTGCATTCCTATGCTAACCACAGTTTTCATCTCTTGTGTGCACCTTAAGGTTTGGGGAAAGTAAATGAGTCACTCTAATGGAAAACCATTAGTTGACCGATTGCACAGGGAAAGAAATGGGGACTTTTGGGTTTATTTACTGCTCATGTTCAATGCAGCGGGCACCAAGAAGTGAGTGTGTTCTGCCACTTTTAGAAACACAAGTAAAATGGCCCCATGATGGTACCAAAATGGACAGGTAAGGTGGTTTGAATATGACTGTAGCACAACAGCATCTGTGGCTATATAGTGCTCTACAAATCTGCCTTGAACCAACAGGTAACACTGAAAGCAATAGGTTTAGTTCCAGGTAAATAAATCAAGGATTATTGCTTCAGTTGGCAGAGAATTAAGGCAGCCAAACATTGGGGAGGAGGGAAAGGCTGATTCTTGAAAAGGTTCGGGGCAGGTTAGATGAAAAGTCGTGCTCCATTTTAGTTCCCTTTTCTGAATCGTCTTGTCGGTTTCTTGCACTACATATTAAAAAGAACAATATGGAATGATTCACTTCCTTCACCTTCAGCTATGGAAATATGCATGTGGAGTCCAGAAGCAGCGTTTTTGTGCTGTAATTTTGATTTACATATACTTGGAGCCTGAAACATGCATTGATGTGGGTTTATTTCCTTTTAAATGCTTCCATGCTAAATGTGGAAAAGCCACAATTTTACAGCTCCCTGTTTTGTTCTGGACTAGCATCATTTCTGTTTGGGAATATAAGGAGGATTCCACTTATGTCCAAAAATAACAGTGATTCAATTAGAACTACCCTGAATAAAGGGGGGAAAGGCAGTTAACCAGTGTAAGTGTGAACATTACATGTTACTTTTCCCATCAAATGGGAGAAAAAAGCATCTGGCTCGTCTCCACTAGTTACCCCTTGTGTCCCGAGTCAGGTTCAAGGGTTTGACACTCACGTATAAAGCACTCCATGGATTGGGACCATGTTACTTGTTGGAGCATCTTTCCCCAATGTCATGTGCCCAACCCATCAGATCTTCCCAGGCTGGGTTCCTCTGTATAGCTACCCTGAGGGAGGCTCAAAAGTAATCTACAATAGGCAGGGCCTTCTACGCGGTGACACTGACCCTACAGCTCCCAGAGGAGTTACACCTGATCCCTCCCTGCTATTATTCAGGAGGCAACTTAAAACACTGCTTTTCAAGGAGGCCTTTCACTCTAACCCTGGCTGACTGTTCGCCTCCTGTCCTGCCTTACTGGGAAAATGTATCTCTGGTGCCATTTGGTTTTAAGCCATTAGTGTTTTGTTTTTTACAGTTTATTTGTGTGTTTAATAAATATTTTAGCTTGTTGTAAATCACCCAGAATAGTGCATCTGCACTAATGTGGCAGTATATTAAACAAACAAACAAACAAACAAACAAATTCAATGCTTTAAAAATGCTTTTCAAATAATACATATTCTATGCATTAAAATTGTGACTTATTCTACTGCCCATGTGTCCACAGTCCTTCTTCTTAGAAAGAAGGCACAAATATGCATCTTGAGGAGCACTTGTGGTATATAAGTAAATCTTATCCTTGGTACTTGAAGTGTTTCCAGACTCTGTCAGAAGCCCCAGCCAAGGTTGCCACTGAACAAAGTTTCTGGACCTGTATAGCCTTTTGGGAGGGAACTTGATCAGCTTTTTGTTCAGGTGATGCTTTCAGGTTTATTTAATACAGCATTCTGCTAAAGAAGTGCATTTGAATGTGGTCCAACAAATTACTCCCTCTGTCTTTGCTAGGTACGCATAGCTCTCTTTTCCTGTGTAGTTGGAGAGAGGAGATCCTGTGTTCGAAGGACACAGATTCTTCACCAAAATAATAGTTTCCACATATGTTGGAATCACCATTCCTCACTAACAATTGTGTTTTGGAATTTGTAGTCCACCTGGGAAAAATGCTAGATTGCAAAGACATTTCCAGCATGACAAACAGAGTCCTTTTGAAGAAGCCAGTAACTAATGTGCTACTCAGAGTCAATGGTGACACAGTCTATATGATGTGCTGCATGATCCCTGCCACTTATTTAAAACCTATTTAATTAACAAAAAGTAATGTTACTCCAATGCATTAGAGCAGGGGTCTCTAAACTATGGCCCACGGAGCACATCCAGTCTGCCTTGCCTTGCATAGGAAGAGGAGGGAAGGGGGACCCAAGTGATCCCCCACCCCTGCTGTCTTTGCAAAGACAGCGGGGGTGGGGGATCGCTTGGGGCCCCCTTCCCTCCTTTGGCCCTCAAAAATGTGTAAAATATATGATGCGGCTTTCATACTGAAAAGTTTGGAGACATTAGAGAATTGCAGGGTCAACTAGTCAATTTCTCTGTTTCTAACAGTTACCATCAACAAATTAATGTTCAGAACATTGCAAGTTCTGCTGATGATAAAGGAATATAATCCCATTTGATTAGCAGGAAATACGTACATACTTCTACAAAAAAAGGCCCTAGGCTGGTTGAGCTAAAGGAACCACCAAGATATCATTTTAAAACTGATTCAACCCAAACTTCAGTTAAACTCAGGTGGTCTTCTTAGGTTGCAGGTGGTAGGAGGTGGTAGCAAGGTGTTGTAAGAAAGAACTGTGTGCCAGTTGGTCTTCAGATTCAGTGGACAATGCTGCCTCATCACCAGCATTCACAAAAATTTCTGCTACCAATCCAGTTGGCATGTATGTATGTATGTATGTATGTATGTATGTATGTATGTATGTATGTATGTATGTATGTATGTATGTATGTATGTATGTATGTATGTAAAAAGGACCCAAGGCAGTTTATATAATTAAAAGACAGCATTCAAAGCCAAAATCCCTAATGCATATGTCTATAGTTGAAAGCCTTCAATGTAACTTTCTGGTTTTGTTTAGCAAAAGCTGCAGTGGTACTCAAAGTACACATGCAGATAGTTTCCTGACACCTCCTGACAGCCATCTGTGTGGCTCACTTATCAAATCTATGGGGCTAGTTACAACCAAAGGGTGTCATATTGGGCAAGTGATTTGCAGATTGATTAACAAAGACTTATTTTGACATCAGCAGACCTGAAAAGCTGATAAACTGTTAATGATTTTAGGAAGTCCGTTGGCAAGACCAAGAGCAATAGGTGAAAGGGAGAGAAAGTTATTGGAAAGGACAGTTACACCCAAACCTTCAAAATGTGCTATAAGACACCGGGGATGTGCTGAGCTATTTGTGGCAAAAGTGGGTGGCGGGGAGGGGGGGATAAAGATCCATGAGGTCATGTGAGTAATCAACTTGTTGCAGAAATTTTTATATCCAGTTTTTTTTTTTGTCCCAATGCTGTGGGACTTAGCAGTCCTGATGTCTGATGAACAAAGATAAGGCCGAACGAACAGATCTGAAAGGTGGAGTCGGAGGATGGAGGAAGGAGAGCATCTGTGAGAATCTGCACTGGAAGGCCCTCAGTTACCTGGGTTAGAAATAACAGGGTACTTTTGTTGTTGCAGTTGCTGAACTCAAACAAACAAAAAATAAACAAAATCCTCAAGAACTGATGAATTTATATATGATGTAGGAAATCTGTCTTCCATTAAGCAGCTTCGGTGGTCTCCTGGACATAGCTGTATGTGGGACAAAAACTTACTTCCTTTCCTTTGGAATGTCTCCTACCATTTTATTACAGGAAATAAGACCAGAAACCTGTCCCTATTGAAACTCTAGTGGTAGCACTGGTTAGGAGGATTAAAACAGCAGTTGTCTGTGAGAACGGAAAATATACATTGATTATGATAGATAGATAGATAGATAGATAGATAGATAGATAGATAGATAGATAGATAGATATTCATTCAGTCATGCATTTATAGAAATGGCGCATCATGCTTTCAGATGCGCTGCATATACAGCACATGCTTTATATGTTAAATCAATGGAAGAAGAGAGGAAGTAGATGTGATATATTTAAATGGACCATCTCCAGGTGCCTCTCACAAGCACACTTCTTGGGCCATGATTTTCTGTTGAGAAGAGAACGCTGTGAAGTTTGGACGCCTGCCAGTTTAACACCATGTGAAGTGGGTCGAGATAGATTCTTGAGAAATCCAAGGGCTGATATCCTTGGAAACTGATCTAGTGCAAAATTAACTGAGGTTGTGTGGTGAAGTTCAATTCCCAGCAACCAGCATTCTGTGTAAACAAACTGTTTTAGAGGCAGATGTGGGGCTGGTTGTCTTAAAACTAAAAATTAGATGCACATGTATGGGCATGCATATATGGTTCCCTTGCATCTCTTAGAGCAAACAGCAAACTTTGAGTGTTTTGAGGTGAAAGACAGCTTCTCAGTAGGCTGTGTGGGGTATGTGGGATTCTTTATTCTTATAAAGACCTCAGAGACTGCACACTGTTGAAAAATGTCAGAATTTCAAAGTGGGGAAAGCAGAGTCAGTTGTAGTTTACAAAAACCTATGCAAAAACAAAAAAACAAAAACTAGTATATCCAGCTAAAACATATCAACTCATATTTATCCACATTTTACTGTGTGTTATAGTACCTATGGTGGATCTGGGAAAGTAGAGTAGGGGGAAGGGACCAATTTTGGTCCTCTGAATCCCCACATGGGCCACACTGCCTCACCACTGCTGGGTGCTGGTGAAATTCAGTGGTCTTAGAGCAACTAGAAGTGAAACAGCAACAGTTTTGGCTATGGGAAAACCAGCTTCTTTTCAGCAAAGCAAGGCGTCTGGAGCCAGCACAGTCTATTACAGAGAAGATGTGCTGTCCCTAGGAGCACTGTCCACCTCTAAAACAGCAGCATTTTTTTTTTATTGCACTGCTAAGATTTGTGGCAAAAGGAATGTGCATGGGCCACAAAAAATAGCTGAGGCCAAGTGTAAGCTAGAGGCTGCATTTTGCCCACCTCCTAAACTGTGGACAAGAAGATAGTGACAAACTGTACATGATTCTGAGGCTGGCAGAAACACACACACACACACACACACACACACACACACACACACACACACACACACACACACACACACACACACACACACACACACACCATCTTTAGGAAGAAAATTGAGTGGAGGAATGACCGACAGCTATAGAAGAACTCAGTGGCTGAAATCCATTGTTGCTTAAAGTAGACCCATTGATTCAATGGAACCTAGAGGAGTTGACTCACCAAATCCCTATTGATTCAACAGGCCTAGTCCACTTGTGACTTACTACGCTAAGCAACAGGATTTCAGCCAAAGCATGGGTAGACTGAACTATCTAATTCTTTAGAAAAGTCATGTCTGAGTTCAAGATGAAAAGCTTTTTAAACACATCTGGAGAGACAGAAAGGGAGGCTGCCCATGAACAGGCCTTGGAAACATTACTTTCTTTGGACTATATGCTGGCTTGAGGATTCTGGGAGTTGTAGTCCAAAACAGTAAAATTTGTGTGCTCCGTCCATAGAAATTAATGGAGAAATCACACCTTGCAGCAGTGCTTGGGCATCAGTGTGCTCATTCCATGTTTCTGAATCACAAAATGGAGTTGGGAGATCGGAATTCCAGTCCTCCCAATGAGATCTGCATGTACATTTGGTACAGATTCCTGAGAGACTACTGGAGGCGAAAGAGAGGGAGAAAGAGAGAGAAACTGAAGAAGGGATAGTCAGTTTTCTAACTGAGCTGCACATGTGTTACCCTAATATTTTACTTGTGCTTATCCTCCATAATCTCATAGAGGTAAAAAGGAATATTATTTTACACCAGCTCTATCTCGTTCCCCTGAAGTTATATACTGCTTGTTGTATTTTTCTTCTATCAATGTGGGTTTTTTAAAATCTGCTTTTCAACAACTTATCTTGAATTGGTTACAGAAGCAGATATATCAGTGTCTTGATTATAACAGTTTCCTCCACAGAAATATTTAAGAGATTATTTATTTCAAGTTTCTGTGTTTACATATGGAGTTGTGACAGTCCATTGATCTACACAGCGAAGCTATGGCTACCCACTGTGACTGGCAATGACTTATGAAGGTCTCAGGCAGAGGTTCCCTTTCCCAGACCTGCCACTCAAAAAGTCCATTTAAGGGGATACTGAACTTGAAGCCTTCTGTGTTTAGACCTTGGGCTCTATCAGTACACTGAGCTATGATCCATACTCTCTCCACTGCTCATGCTTCCTTTCCCATGCATAGCCACCATGTGTAACAGGATGCTTAATGGAAGGTGTGGCAATATTCCTTGTCAGTGATAATGGAAGGGTCAACTTCACCAGCTGCCTATCAGTACTCAGAAAAGACAAAGGTTCCTTGTGGTGGTGCTTATGCCATTGTATTAGTTTAGGTATGTCTCACCAGTAGGACAACGGAAACGCTGGGCATGTCACATATCTAACCTTAAATTAAGAAGTCTCAAGGCAAATAGCAATGAACATTTGTATTTCATAGTTAATAGGCTTTGACAATACTAGACATTTGGTATTTGCCATTTAGGGATTGGATCCAGATTTTCCAATAATCTAAACCTGGCATAGGGAACCTTTGGTCCTCCAGATGCAGCTGGACTACAGTTCCCATGGTTCCTTGTCATTAGCTATTTGAGTAGACTTTTTTTAATTTTATTTTTTTTAATATAACAAAATATAACAGAAACATAAATGACAAATAGAATCACAACTCAAATATACAGTGTAACCCGCCACCACCAGGAATATAAATTTATATACATATATATTCTCATCCATATGTTTCATCTTAATTTATATAATATGCCCCGTCCTTCTCCAAAAATTGAGTAGCCATTATGATCCAGCAACATCTTGGGGGCAAACTTTTCCCTCTCAATCTAAACCTTGCAGTTCACAACGAACTAGGGCTTCAGCCAGTGATGGTATGAAGGACGGACAAGGACCTTTGCAGGGTTAGCACAGGCTGTGAAATCCAAAAGAGTAGCTGGCTTCCTACTTTATTTTAGGAGCTAAGAGATGGAGCTGTAGACCAGAAAGTCTCTAGCCTAAATCTTGCCTTTGCCATGAACTCGCTAAGGTAATCTTAGGCAAGCCACTTTAGCCCTCTTCAGGCCTGGAGAAAAAGGTCAGTTTGACAGCACGAAGAGGGAGAACACTCCAGTCCTACCTCTCCCTGTCTCAATACAAAGAAGGATAGGCTGAAGAGAAGACAGTTTGCTACAGGTGGAAATTCTCCACACAGTCAGGAAGTCTGTTTTTTCAGTCTGGAGACACATAGAGAGGCTCCAGGTATGGTAGAGTCTTCCTTTTTTACATGGCCCATTGCCTTGTAGAGGCAGCAACAGGCTGGGGCTAGAACTGTTTCCTGGCTCACACAATCAAATTAACTCTGAATGGCTGAATAAGGATTGTCTCTCTCTGTCTCAGATTCCATCTGCAACACAGAGGATTAAAATACTCATTTTACCTTAAAGCAGGGGTTGCCAGCCTTGTGTCTCCAGATCTTATTGGACTAAAACTCCTGGAAGCCTTCGCCACTTGCTGTGCTGGACAGGATTTCTGGGAGTTGCAGTCCAAGAACATCCGGGTACCCAAGGTTGGAAACCACTGCCTTAGAGAGATGTTGTAAGGATTGCCATGAAGCAATGTACATAAGGTGATTTGAATGTTTGAAAATACAATACAAATGCTTGCTGTCATCAACATCATCATCATCATCATCATGTAATATAGACAATGGTATATTAGTATATGGACATTATGTGCCAGATTTCCTCTTTTGTGGGTCTATGCAGTGAAACAACCAGGGCTGTGCAATAAGAGTGACTTGCTTTCTCAATGGCGTCTGTCTCTGATAATAGTAATAATAACTGCATGTTGTCATGTCAGTCCTAACTTACGGTGACCCTTGCCAGAGTTTTCTAAGTATAGCGCTCTCAGAAGTGGTTGACTATTCCTTTTTTTTTTCTGGGGGTTCTCGGGGGCTGTGCAACTTGCCCATGGCCACACAGGTTCCCTCTTCTCCTGGGAGGCACAGTAGGGAATCAAACTCCCCACCCCTACCTAACTAAATGAACAACCCAGTCAGTCTTTTTCTCTGATGGATGTGTATGTATAAAATGGGTGGCTAATATAAAGAGAATCATTTTATTTTTATTTTATTTTCAACAGCTGCATTGCTGGAACATTTAGTCAACTATGTCTGAAGGCCTTCCTTCCTTCATGGGGCCAAATCAGGGAATTATTTTGTTTAACCCCTAGCAGGCTTAAGAGAGAAAGAAAGTAGAGAAAATATTGCTTTCATTCTTTGTAGATCATTGAAAGGAAAGGAAAAATCCTGTTCCTGATCTCATCTCTTCACCTCCACCAGGTACTGTAGTACGTTCTGTTATTTGTTGCCCGATATAACTATTTGCACAAGTTTATCTCAGTTCACTCTGGGGTTACAGTGTTCTACCTCAAAGTCTGGCTTAAAGTCAGCGCTGCAAAGGTGTAATAGAAAAACACCTCAAGAGAATTTTGCCAGCTACGACGTACTGTACCTGGCATGCTGGGAATATGTGGCCCATACCCTTGAAAACAAAGTGATTCTTTAAAGAAATTAGTTTGGATCATACAAGCACCAACGAATGCTGAGCATTTCCTGAACTATCGAGAAACAGCATGTATATACTGCAGTATATTCAGGACAAGTAAAAGAAACTATTGCTCTACATCAGGGGTGGGCAATTAATTTCTATAGGGGGCCACATGAAAAATCTGAACTGTGTTCGGGGGCCGAACCAACTTTACTTAAAAATAAAATGAAACAGTGATGTTATGATTGTTTTTTATTTTAAACTTGTTAATCTTCACAAATACTAAAGAGGTTTTTTGCGGTATGTTAAAGATAAGCAACTGGCGGCGGGCCGGACAGGAGCGGCTCGCGAGCCGTATGTGGCCTGCGGGCTGCACTTTGCCCAGGTCTGCTCTACATGGTATATAACGAACTCAAAGCATACTGAATTCTCTTCCATGAGATAGTAACCCATTGGCATTGATGGCCAATAGGTTTCATAGAATTATAGAACATGGGGCCCCTCAGAGAAAAGTAGTATCCGGAGCTGCCTAGAGGCCCTATGGAGAAAAGACTCTCTTCAGCCTGCCTCCAGGTGTCTCTCTCCTGGTTAGAGAAAGTCTGGCATCTATTGGCTGGAGACAGTGCTGCACACTATGGGCTGATTTTAGTGAGGTAAATTAATTAATCAGTTTAAAAAACAAAACAAGCCTAAGATGCACACTCCACACCAAATTTAGTTTGCAAGTCAAATGGTAGGTTTCAGGTTTCACAGTCTTTGAGGAATGGAGGATACAGGAGACAGAGAAATCTGCATGACCAGATATTCTCTTTTATTATTGTAGAAACAAGTGAAGGCCCAACCATTTTGTCTCTGCAGAAAATCTAAACACAATAATTAATTTGCCAGGGCCAGCCCAAAGCATTTTGTTGCTTGAAATGGACAGAATCCCTACCCTCTCCTTGAATGTACAGACGGTGACTATACCAAGTGCCAAATCTTTGTGTTTTCAATGCTCCTGGTTGGACACAATTTTTCATGACATCCAAGAGCAGTAGGCTGGCTTAAAGAGTACAGGGCAAGTTGTGGGGCACATTCAGCTCCCGATACCAAGATTGCACCACTGCTGCACATCTCCACTATGTGTTGTCTGAGGTGACGTCTTCACTTTGCCTAACAGTAGAACCAGGTCCAAGAGTCTGCTGTAAAAAGGCATGAATTCCTTTACCACTATAGGCAAGAAGAGACAAATTATTTCCCCTCAGTTTAATCACTTTCCCAAATGAAGAACGATTTCCTCTTTATATTTAGCTGTTCGTTTCTGGCCTTGTGTCAACTTCAAATAAGCCAGTGTTTCAACTTTCTAGTTATTTTAAAAAAAGTGTATGTGTATGTATTTAGACAAAGGTATGATCCAACCAACGCCCTGAACTCCACTGAGACACTATCCGAAATTAATTATCCAGGTTGCAGCTGCATGGTCTTGCTAAAGATGTGAGTAATAATTTTGTTTCATACTAAATGACTTATCTTTGAAATATGCTTCCCTGCCTCTGGTGTAACTCAGGCAAATGGGAACATGCTTGGGATGCATATGTGAAAATTCAGTAATGGAAAGAAAGGAAAATTGTCCAGACCTCTGAGGGTGTAGTATATGTAAGTCAAGAACAAAAAGGCAAAAAAGCAGTGCTATATGATGGAGGAGCTGTAATAAAAACAAGGACACTCTCAGGCCCCATTTATAGAGGACTTGACACTATTTAGAAAATAAATAACGTGTTAAAAATGGGTGTAGTAAAGCTTTTTTTTTTTTTTTTGGAAAAGAGATAGCTGTAGAGTGTTCTCAGCTCCAAATGCTCACCTCATTGCATAAAACAGATACATTAAAAATATGGTAAGGCCATAGTTTTGAAGGCAGAATCCTCTTCAGGCTGGGAAGATGTGCCAGGAGCCAATAGGATATAGCAACTATCCCTTTCCAATGAAGAGGGGAGGTCATGCTCAGACACCTTCTTCTAACAGTGACAGGAAATCTGAGAGAGCAAAACAAGGGGGAATTCTGGAGCGTGTTTGGGCCAAACAAAGAATGCACAGCCCTCCTTCCCTAGAGAAGCCACTCAAGTGGAAGCAGAAATGCATCAGCCCAGAGCTTCCATTCCGACTTCTCTCATTCAAACTATTAGGAGGGAACTTTTTTTAAAGGACAGATTGGCAGGAATCAGCAAAAACATGTGTTTGGACAAGAGACCTCTGGATTACAAATAGATCTGGAGACCTCTCTGTTACAAATTCTGCCGCCCTGTCACCCTTAGGATCTCTTAGGCCTTCATTGGGAACCCAGTTGGAAGTCTCATCAAATACAAAATGAATTACTTTTACTTCTGAGTAGACATGTAAAGGATGGTAATGTAAAAACAACAACACCTTTTTCTTCCTGTATTGGACAGTGGACTCCAACAACCTTGTAAACCTTTCACAGGAGGTATTGTGGATTCTTCTGTTTGTATTTGTTTATGATTTTCTTTTCATGTGCCATCAAGTCAATTCTGACTTATGACAACCCTTTCCAGGGTTTCCTAGGTAGAGAATACAGAGAAGTGGTTTATCATTCCATTCTTCTGGGGCCATCGTGGCACAGTGTAGCTGGCCGAAGGCCACACAGGCTAGCACTTCTCTCTGGAGGCACAAGTGGAGAATTGAATTACCAACCTCTGGCTCTGCAACCAGATACCTAAAACATTGACACCTAACTCACTGAGCTATCTAGCCAGCTGTTTATAATTATATTTATACATTTTTTCCTGTTTACTTGAACCTAATTATTTTAATGTGTGTTTTAGTGTGGCTTTAATATTTATAATCCAAATTGTATTTTATTTTATGGGAAGACTGAGGTTTAAATATTTGAAATTAGTGAAATGCTTTTGTGTTATGGGAGCTCTATATAATAATAATAATAATTGTATGCCATCAAGTCAATTCTGACTTATGGCTGATTTTTATATAAAATGTAAGACAAATATGTCTTTCCTTCATCTCCTGCCTCTTTAAACAGTTCAAAATAGTCTGGGAAAAATATGATTGAAAATGTTGTGGTTATTGTTCTTAAGAGGTTTTAAGAATGCACTATGATTAATGTTTATCTCTTCTCAAGGACTTAGGCCATTAAACAGCCAAATGCACTGAATATGAGTATATATTATCATATGTTTGTACATATACATCTCTCTGAAACTAAGTAAATTTGGCCTCATAAGCTGCTTGGAAGGGAGCCTGTCTGAGAACAATATGCAATCCATTCTTGTCAGGTTGCTTTGGAAAAGCATGTAAGAATAATAAATCAAATAAAAATGGCCTAAAATATATGGGGACATGTGTATGGTTTAGGGATAGGTTGCCAGGGAGCAGGCACTGGCGTAGTCTCAGAGAATGTCTATGCTTCTCTAGTTCTATTGGTGGGAAGTCTGCTGGGTAGCTCAGTGGTTTAGGTATCTGGCTGCAGAGCCAGAAGTTGGGAATTCAATAACTGTCAATTCTACAGAATGATGGGAACTGCAGGAACAAAATGGCATATTTGTTTTAATATGGTGTTGCACTCTTTCATTAAGCCAGAATCTTTAAAAGAAGGATAAAACCCACCTATTGTGATTTTATCAGCTTGCTGATTGTTGATGAAGAAACAGCACTTTTGCAATTCATAAATAATGAGAGATTTTATTTTTAAAGGTTTAACAACCATTTAACACATCATCAACCCCACCCCTCCTCTTCCAGAGATCTGTCATTTCTAAATGAATAAAATAGGTCCCCTACTGAAAGTTCATAGTAGATCCTTATGGAACTTTATTAGGTGAGAAACCCAGCTATAGTCTGTGATGAAACCCGTTATGTTTTTAAAACAGAAACAGTACTAAGTTGGGCAAACATCCACGTCTCATGAGAAATGGATTTGAGGAGCACCTTGGGAATCTGAAAATTCCTCACACATCCCTACTGTAGAGCCTGGGCATCCATCCATACCATTTCTCAGCAGGCATTAAGGTCCCCGGTGCAACACATAGGTGATCTTGTGTTTGTTGTACTTTTTGTTGCTCACTTTCTGGCAGCAGTGGGGGAGAGCCAGGGGAGGGGGGCTGCCTCTGGGTTAGTGATGAGCCTTTCTCAGGTCCCAGCAGAAATGTAGGGCTCAGTGCTGGACCCACTCTCCTTTTCTAGTGTGGGAACATTCTTTGGATTTCCTTCAAAATGTGAAAAAGCTATTCTACCTCCCACCCCAGTATGACCCAGGCCTCACACTGCCTAGCTTCTTCCAACCAGGCAAGGGAAGCGTATTCAGGGTGGTATGGGAGTAGAAATGTCTTTGCAAACTGCTGATGGGGCTGCATTCTTCCCCTCACCTGAGGGCAGCAAACTCCAGGCTTGCAGAACAGGCTCACTAGTACACATGGCTATGTCCTTCAATGGAGAGAAACAGCCAGGGCCTTGCTCCTGCTGCTTCCCCCTTCACATCACCCAATTTCGGTTATCTCAGACGCCTGGCTCATTTTGCCTAATTGTACAGTCAATCCTGGTAGGATTCTTCATCCCACCTGCTATTAATCTGCATATGTAACTCTATCTGTAATTCCTGCTGATGTTGCTACAACTATCACTGAACATAGTTGTGATTTATTAGTCTTCAACAGATTCACTAAAGACTGGGACCTGAAAAACCACCTCTGTAAAATAAAACCTCAATTGCTTCTGAGAATAATATGTGGCACCAAAGTCTCGGTGGACTTTTAAAAATTGCTGTTTATTTGCTTTGCTTTGCATGGTTCCCTCCTGGTGAGTAACAGCTCTTTCACCAAGTCAAGACATTACTCATTGTTATACCTCTTCTCTGTCATACATCTGTGCCTATCTAGGAACATCACATCTCACTTTCTCTAAAAGATAGCATCTTTATTGCACACACCTGACTCAGATGTCTGTGGGTTTCTTATTGTTTGGGTGATAAATGCTCAGACATAAGAAGGAACCACACATATTTAAACAACCTCTTATGCACATCTCTTTTAGAACATCAGAAACTGCTGTAGATCTGAAAAGGCCAGTGAATCTCATCCTGCAATGTTGGGATTATGAAAGAGGCGTCTCAGACTCAGCAATAATTGGTGTTTCAGATTACCTGAGATGTCCTGCAGTTTCTCAGCAGTGTAAAGGATAGGACCCAAGTCAACCATTCCAGATTGCTCTACTTGACAGCAGTTGGAAAACCTTATGATCTTCTCAACTATGTTCCCAGGACCAACAGATCTCAAGATAGGGAGACAACACTAATTGGTGTCATCAATGGACTTGCTTTTTAAAGGCATCAAAAATGCATGGCTATGTTTGTCACAGATTATGGTTATCTCTTCCCAGCAACACCCCCTTTGTATTACTCTATTCTCCACATGAGGGTTGTGGCAACTATAAAATGTCTAATCATGCTTTACCTCACCTCTGGCCTAACCAATCCTTAACACAACAGTAAGTTGTCCCTTTGTATATGATAGTGATCTATTTTTCCTTCTCACCTCAGACCACTTTGTCCTACTTCTAATTCCATCGAAGATGGAGACAGCTGGCTTGCCCTCTAATTTGCCTGCCTGCCTGCTTGATTACGATGGCTTGGATGCTGCTTGGCTTTCTGCATGCAAATCTTTATCAGAGCATGTGCACAAGGTGTCAGCTAAAACCCAGAAAAGGAGCCATCCTATAATTCATTCTTCAGACCTTGCTTATCTCCTTCTCTTCCACCTGACTCTGTGTGCCTATAGACACTTTTTTAAGCAGTGTCCTATTGCTGAGACCAGGAGAAGGAGGAGGGGGCAGGGTAAAAACATGAGGGGCTGGGGCTAGTAGGAAAGCTGTGGCAGCTTCTGGTCCCTCTGCATTTCACAAGCCATGCAAGAAGGTGTGTGTGTGTGGCAGGGACTGGTGTCTGGATGACAGCTTCTTCTCTGCCTCCCCCTGCCAGCAGTTGCAGCTATGTCATAATGTGTGTGTGTGTGTGTGTGTGTGTGTGTCTGTCTGTCTGTCTGTCTGTCTGTCTCCTGGAGGGGCCCTGCATTTCTGAATTTATGGATTCACTGTTAGTTGCTTGAAAGGGTTTTGCTTGCATTAGCATGAATCCTTTGCAACCTGCTAAACCATAACCTTGCAGGATCACAGTCTGGATTTATAGAACCATAGCCAGTCCTACCATTAGGCAGGCAGAGGCAGCTACCAAAGGCAGTTGCTACAAGCTATGCGAAGGAGCTATATGATGTATACATGTGTGCATGTGGTTAGTCATTTACGTTGTTAACACTGTATTTTATTGCAAAGCAAAGGGACAGCTGCATGTGGGATATGATGGCTTAGGTGCCAAAAGAAGCTGACTGGTATTCAGTATTATGCAACTTGACTATGTTACCTCAAGGTAACCAAATGTCTCCTGCTTCTTGCAGGCCAGACCTGCAAGAAGCAAGAGAAGCAGTCACTATATCTTGAGTTCCATAGCAAGAGAGGGATTAATATTGCCTCACTGGCCACATTCATACCTCTTGATATTTCGCAGCACAAGGACAGATCAGTGGAAAGATTTCACCTGTTTCACTGTCATGAACCTTTCAAAAGCACAGCAGCAGTGATGAGACAAGAAGGATAACAACTTTATTCACCTCTTCTGTTTCAGACCTCACTCTATTTTGATGCTGTCCAATCAAAGCTATATTTCTAAGTAGTGGTGGTGGGCATAAAGTTTACACAAACTCCTTCAAGAAAATGAAGCCAAGGAAGAAGGGTTTGGCTGTAGGGCTATAATGGCTGGCCCTACCAGTTGGTCATGTGCAGGAGCTGTATGATGTACATGGAGATATCCTAGAGACACACACACCCTGATTAACCATGGATTCTTCCTCATGTGGCCAGCAGATATATCATTTGAGGGGCAGGTTTAGTTAAAGTGACCGTGCAGGTTTGAACACGTCACATATCCTATTAACACAGAAGTTTGCTGTTGTTTCTTCATTGATGGTGGTCGACAGGGATGCCACCTTCCAGCTTCAGGAAGGAGATCTGATTGGGTGGGCATCTGGGTCATTACCACTACTGGGGAGTAAGGCATCAATTTGTTGCATCCTCTAGGCACTGGAGATTCAGTAAAGGAAAGGGGATTCCATGGCCTATACGCCACTGGTTCCTGCTAGCAATCTGGCACTCTTGTCTCAAGTAGGAGCCATTGAATTATGTTTTCCTGCCTATTCTCAACTACGTATGCTCAAATATACTGTATATTCTTACAAATGACTGCACACGGGGAGATCAGGCCCTTAGACATGATCCTTCTGCTTCCCATTGTGCTCTGCCTATACGGAGTTAGATTGGCATTTGACACCACCCTATACATCAATGACTACAGTGAGGTGAACCTGATAAGATCTCCCAACTTAACACTGATCCTCTTAGCAACTACACTACATATATTAAATCCCATTTATTCATCATGCTCATAACATATTTGCTGATAGCTGAATAATGTAGAACAGGAGTACAGAACTTGTGGCCCTTCAAATGTTGTTGGACTCCAGTGTCCATCAGTCCTAGCTAGAATAGCTAATGCTGATGTGGTATGAGAGTTGATATCCAACAGCATCTGGATAACCCACACATTCATTGTTTCTAGAGGGTGTTTTGTCTTGCATTGTGGGATCTATAGAAATGTAAATCTCCTATTACAATTCACCCATGTACTCAACGAGACACATTACATTTACAAGGACACATACAACAAAACTCCACTGACTAGAATGATTGTTATCTATGAACAGGAAATGAGTTGATGTGCCTCATTTATAGGTGGATAACTCATATTCTTCCTCAGGGGAGAAATCTCCTCACCTTGATTCCATTGCTGTTACTGCCTCAACAGAACACACCCACACAAATATTCTGTTGATCTAATGTCCCCCACTCCTGTCTACCTCCAGAGAACCTTAAGGGATGAAAATGGGCAGTTTGCTCATTTCCTGTTTTGTATACTGTCTCCAGTACAAATTGTAAGAAACAGGTTTGGCACTGCAGGGTTAACACAGTGTGAACCCTTATACATTATGCATGGGCTAGGAAACAAGAGAGTAAATTAGTTTAGCTGGCAAAATGGCTTCTGCACTCTAAGTCCAAATGAGCACCATGGAAATTGTGATTTGAAAGCTGAGCCTCACTGATTTCACATTAAATTCAGTTAGGACACCCTTCCAAATATGATACCATGAAAGAATAAGGAGTTTGTTTTAAAACACAATGTATTAGTAGCACAGAGGTGTCTGATTCATGCATTGGTTTTGTAATTTCAGGATCTCTGTTTCTTTGAAGATCTGAGTTACAAATTCCTCCTAGTTTGGAGGACAATGAAAAGATTATCTTCTATTCCATTACAGTAGAAGAAATTCCTGTGGTTCTTAAACAACTACACCCACGCTTAGTCTTACCTCATTGTGGCAGTAATCTTTAAAATTCTAACCCATATTCTCATTGTGGTGGCAATGTTTAAAATTTATAATCCATAAAACATAGTTAGACTGTTAAATGTACTGAAGTAAAGCTCACATCTTGATTTTGTAGAGGTGTATGATTCATGAATGCATGGTTTTATTAATATGGATATAATCAGCAGTGTAGTGGCATAGCATATATGGAAGTACAGTAGCCCATCATGACAGTCCCCAAATCCGACTTTCCTGCCAAAGAAACAAGTCTAAAAACTCAGCTGGTAGTTTAATCAACCCATGTTAACAAATGAGGAATTGGTCTTTTGTAAAGCTAAGGCATCTTAATTGCCCATTAAAAACCAAACCACCCTGAAATATTTCACATTCTAAGAGCGATAGCCTGCAAAAATTTACTGTTCCTGAGAGAATCAGTTTCTCTCCTGGCTAATGTCAAGATTGAAATGAAGGAAACAGGAGGCCTAGGGAGGGATGACTGATGATACCATAGATCTTCCTATCAAAAGTCACAGAGGTTCAATCTTCCAAGACTTTGCTGCACTACACCATTGGATGTAATAGGTAATAGGGTAAAACAGCACATCTCTGTCTAAAAACTATTCCCTGATTATTGGGGTGAGTAAGAATAAATTATACAATTTCCCTAAATCAACCGTTGTTACCTTTCAGACATATATTTACTGTGTTTTATCAGATTCTCCTTTTGCTCCTAACACATGAAAATGGTACATTCTCTTCAAAAACCACTATTTTCCATGCCCCCTCCCCTGGGAACGTAACAGGTCTTTGAATTCAAATTTCCTACTTGTTGCATGTCGTGGAAATAAAATCTGTACAAAGAATATAATGTATGTGATGGGATGCATGAAATACTGAATAAGTATGTGTAAAAAAGGTGGGCTCCAGCTAACAAGAAGCTCATGTATAACTGATCTTAACAATTTGCTTTTTCAACACTCTTAGAAGCTCCCCCCGCCACCTTGTCATTTAAACATTCCTTCTGTAATGACTGCCACAGAAGAGCAGCGCATGCAGGAGTAGACATTTCTAGGTTATCCACAATTTTGCTTTAATATACCTCTCCCCCCCCCAAGGATTACTGTGTTAACACGGCATGTTGACACACCTAAAAAGCAGCAGAATTTCAAGTAGGAACTGTAACCTGAAGTGTGCTGAGCCCAGATGAACATTATATCTACCTTTTTAAAAGTGTGTGTGTGTATGTGTTCTAAGCAAAGGAAATACATCTTGCCTCTGCTACCTTGCTTGCTTTTTTTGTCCCCCTCTGTTGTCCCCTCATCTCCCATTTGTCTTCTGCTGTCTTGCTTGCTCCTTCTCCCCTACTCTGTTATCTTTCTTCTCGTCTCTTTTCCCCGTTTCATAAAACCTGAGTCCTGGACGCTCAAGCGGTGTTGTTGAAGAAGTCATGAAAAAATCAGGGGCATAAAGCAGGCCATTAGAAGTCAAGAATCTGTTTTATTGTTCTCTACTTTAAAATGTGTGAAGTAATTTAAAATTGGTCAGATTTTCCCTCTTCCTCACTTTGCCTTCACTTGTTTTTCCTTTTTCTTTTCCCGTCACTTGCGCTTCCTTTTCCTCTGGGACTGAACTTCAAATACTTGCCTGAAATCCCCTCTTTCTCCTGGTTGAACCTCCATAGGGATTTTGATCACTATCTTTTGATCACAAACAGCAAAACTCTAATTCTAAACATGTACAATTCTGACTCAGTTGGAAAACTGGCATAAGCCACTCACCTGGAAGGTCAGTTTTACATATACAGGTAATGTGATGTAATGGCTGTGCAAATATTCAGGAGAATACATTCTATGTTCAGAATGCTAAGCTCTCATAAGGCTTGGTTTCAAAGGGCTGGCCCTACCATTAAGCAGAGTGGAATGGCTTCCCCAGGCAGCAGAGGCTGGTGGGCACAGGTGGCACTTTCCCCGGCTGTTTCTCATTAACTCTCTAGCTTTTTGCTTGTCTTGGAAGACTGTGGTAGGTAGGCCATGCAATATCTCTGCCTCTACAAAACCAACCAGCTGCCTCAGGCGTGGTGAAAGATATTATCCCATCACCACGTTTCTGGTGAGAGGTAACTGCTAAACTAGTCAGCTTCTGCATATAGTCTGGGGAGAGCACCAACTTGCCCTTTGCCTCAGGCAGCACAATACCTTGGGTCAGTCCCAAGAAATACTGGGATAGTCGACCTTTTCATTTTATATTTTTAATCATCTCACCTAAGCTTTGCAAACCACAGAACAGCTTAGCAGAACTTGCTTGAGGAAATACATCACACATTGGCTCAGGCTATGCCATTCCTCAGAAATAAAGATGGTTCTTTTCACTGGCCAATCTTGGCTGGCAAAAACATCTCAGAGTTCAAGTGGTTATGCATCTCCATAGTCTTCTTGCACAAAGTAATCAAGTACATTTGAGATCAACTTCATATGCGCACTTACATCCCTCTTTGAATGGATCAACAAGGAGTTTTGAATAGTCTTTTCAGCAGGTCTCTCTAAGTTACAGAAAAACAAGGTGAAATACCCTTCAGTGGATCCTGGCAGGCTTATTTGTTAAATGCTTTTTAAAAACATATAACCAGTTTATATTAATGCACATGCTTAACCCATAATCACATCTTATTTTCTGTTCCCTTTTTCAGTTTCTTCAACATTCCTCTTCTCCCTCTTTCTCCTCTTCTCCTTTTGGACATTTAACTCTTTGTGTGTTTGTATGTTCTGTGCCGTCAAGTTGGAACGAACTTATAGCAACCCTGCTAGGGTTTTCAAGGTAAGATATTTAAGGAGTGGTTTTATCCGTTCCACACATACCCCAATGAGTTTCCATGGCCAAGTGGGGATTCGTACCCTGTTCTCCAGAGTCCTAGTCCATCACTCTATCCGCTACACCACACTATTTATAGGGTATAAAAATTAATTACAAAGTTTCAATGCAATCCTAACTCAAACATGTACTGGCTGTAGTGCATTTGGAACGGACAGAACTGTTTTGTGCCTGCTCAGCTGCCCTTGTGTTGGCCAATCTCAGATATGAGATGTCAGAAGGATCTGACAGACCAACTGCTCCCCTAGCTAAGATCAGACAGCAGAGAAGTAAAAGAAGTGGTGAAGAAGGAGCAGGAGGAGGGAGGAGCTGAGTTACATCAGACCCAAACCTCACCCAGCTCAGAGATGCAGCCAGTATGCTAGCACAAAGTAAGGCCAAGGTGAAGAAAATCCTAAATAATTTTTGACATCCAGAGGTGGGGTGAGGTTTGAATTCAGCTGGCCTAGTGTTAGCTCAGCTGGCCATCAGCCAAAATTAAGCTTGCACCCTTAATTAAAAAGTAACACATTACTAATCATTACTGGCAGAACAACAACTCACATCAGTGACATCCCCCCCCCCCTTTAAACATAATGACTAATGCTGAAGTGTTCCGTTTTTAAACCTACATTCCAAGCTCTGGTAAGGAGTCTTTTGTAGTGTAATTAATAACAAGAATACATCAAATGGGTGTCTACAAAGACTGAAAGAAACGCCTCCTTAACCTAGGAAGTTTTATTTGTACTAATAATCCTTACTTCCACTGGAGTCCCCGCTGACGTCAGCCACAGAATCAAGTGATGACAAGGAGAGTTTCACAGAGGAGATGAAACAATTTGGGCTGTGGCCAGAGCATGTTCTGATGTGTTGGACATATGTGTCATGATTGCCAGGAAAGTGATCGCATCAGATCATTCCACAAGTGGTCCAAATTGAGATCTATTTCCCTGTCTGATCGCACAGTAAGTGAGGTGAGATCCAAGAATACTGATAGTAATTATGTACAGGTTCATCGCATAGCTAGTTTCTAAAGTAATTTCATAGACAAATCATTCATACATCTATATACTATATTTTTATATTTGTCGTACATAACATATATGTTTATAGGTCTCTCTCTCTCTCTCTCTCTCTGTGTGTGTGTGTAACACACAAACAGATTCATGCATCTTTTACACATTTGCAGCTTTCTAACCAATCAACCAAGATTTCTGTATTTTGATTCCATGTATAGGGCTGTGGTCATATTGGCAATAAGAACCACATTTAAGCATCATTTAAATCAATTTTGATGTTATATTTCACACAGCGCAAGGGTGAGATTGATATAGGCCCTGGTCACATGAAGGAAATGTTCTCTAGTTCTTCCAATACCTTCCATACCTCTGTTGTACTGATTCTCGGTCGTGTGGCATATATACCGGGGTGAACGTCCCAAGAACTTGTATATATAGTTATTGATACACTGAAATATCAGAAAGGGGTTTTCTGTTTGGGAATATGTCCTCTGTTGCACTGGCTGCTTCTGCAGGATTGATTTGGTCCGTCTACTTGCCCCACCATCTCCTCTGCCTTTCAGCTTAATCTGCCATTTCCTTTCCCCCGCTGCAACCCCTCTCCCAAGACTGTCTTCTCACGACTGGTGAAAAGTGGCATGTCAAAATGCCGGTACTGCAGCAATGGCTCAGATTCCTCTGTGACATATTTTTACCATTGTATCGATGTATTGGCTGTGTAAAATAAAAATAATAATAATATGTGTGCCTCAATAATGGCGGCCCCCTTCCTGGCTTCGATTCTGGAAAAAAATGGGGCAGGTCGTGCACACAGGTAATCCTGGTAAGGAATGCACTGATAGAACAGAGACACAAAATAACACAACCTTCTCAGGGAGTGGAAAATAAACTGCATTTACACTACTGGCTGGGAAAATGTTTCAATCTTGACTGTGCATCGTGTGACCGGGGAAAAAAAGAAGAAAAAAAGAACAATCTAACTGAGGGATAACTAGAGAACATTTCCCTCATGTGACCAGGGCCTTATATGGGCTGCAAAGTGAGTTTTTTTTCAACTGGCCAGTAGGGGCTTTTAAAAAATACTTTGCTTTTAAAATCGATTCCATTCAATGCGGTTTTGTGGAAATGAGTAGATTTCAGCAGTGCAGACACCAAAACCAGTTTAAATCACCAGAAATAAATCAATTTCCATTCAGTGCATGTGAATGTGGCCACCAGTTTAAAATAGCACCTGACTTGAATCTGATTTTTTTAAAAGTCTGAACAGAAATCGAATCAAATTGCCACTGTGATTACAGCCTAGATGTATAAAAATTTGCCATGTTGTCTCTCCCTTATGTTTGAGGAAGTGGATTTTATCCATGAAAGTGCACATTGAAATATAACAGTTAATCTTTAAGATGCCACAATGTTTTTGTCTTTATTTGTTACTTTATTTTTAATTTTTCTTTTGTTTTCGCTTGTAACACTTTTGCGCAGTTACTACAGAAAAGTCCACAACTGGGATGTTCTGTGTACAGCAGGGTTGGCGGCTTGCTGCAGTTGTGAGTAAGTATTTGAGGGGCTTCACTACTATCCAGTTTGCTGCTGCCAGTGCAAAAAAATTGGCAGCAACTATGATGACTTTTTACAATTCTCTATGACAGTAGTTCTGAACCTTTTTTCACTTTTGTACCCCTTGGTAGGTACATAAATTTCCATAAATTATACCTCCTATCATTCACCAAAGCAACAAAGCAGACATGTATCCATTTCTTGTGTCAGCCCACCCCACTCCTCATCCCTAGGTTTCAATTAAATCCTGGGCATTTCCCAGTCTTATTAAGTATAGGGACGTGGTGGCGCTGTGGGTTAAACCGCAGAAGCCTCTGTGCTGCAGGGTCAGAAGACCAGCAGTCGTAAGATCGAATCCACGCGACGGAGTGAGCTCCCGTCACTTGTCCCAGCTCCTGCCAACCTAGCAGTTCGAAAGCATGCAAATGCAAGTAGATAAATAGGTACCACCACGGTGGGAAGGTAACGGCGTTCCGTGTCTAGTCGCTCTGGCCACGTGACCACGGAAACTGTCTTCGGACAAAATGCTGGCTCTATGGCTTGGAAACGGGGATGAGCACTGCGCCCTAGAGTCGGACACGACTGGACTAAATGTCAAGGGGAACCTTTACCTATTTCCCAGTCTGGCTCCTTCTCCAATCCCCGCCTTTCTTTTCTTGACATAAATGCCATGGCACAACCCACAGAAGCTGCAACCTGGCACCACCAGACCCTCTCTTTTCCATGCTAACGCCACCCCATTCCACGAAGGGAGTTCCAGTCTTATAGAATCATAGAATCGTAGAATAATAGAGTTGGAATGGGCCTATATATAAGGCCATTGGGTCCAACCCCCTGCTCAAGGCAGGAATCCAGATCAAAGTAGATCTGGCAGATGGGTGTCCAATTTTCTCTTGCATGCCTCCAGTATTGGAGTGCTGACCACCTCCTGAGGTAGTTGGTTCCATTGGCATACTGCTCTAACAGTTAAGACATTTTTCCTCATATTCAGCCAAAATTTAAATAGCTTGAGCCCATTATTAAGTGTCCCGCATTCTGGAATGATGGAGAACAGGTCCTACTCCTCTCCTGTATGACAACCTTTCAAGTATTTAAAGAGTGTGATCATCTCTCCCCTGTCTTCTTTTCTCAAGGCTAAACATGTATATTCATTACTGCTATAGAATGGCTTAGCTCTGCCTGTTGTCTTCCTGCATGTTAGGCTCTATCTTCAGCCAGATGGAAAAAGGAGACAGAAGGAGAGATAGGAGGGCAGGGTGGATGGACTCTAATGTCTCTCTGAAAGTACTGCAGACCAAACATAAAACAAAAAGTGGAAAAAACAATGCTTTATGATGTTAAACTTAGTGTTGTAAGTACTGGACCTTAGCAATGGGTATTACTGATTTTCTTTCAATTTGCACCTGCCTGAATGAAATACAGAATAAACTACTATAATTTTTTAGCTGTGTATATATTTTAGGTATTTGGCTATTGTGGGTTAGCATGATATCCCTTAGATCATCAGCACAAATGGCTAAGTGAAAGGTTACATTTGCTTCTAGGGTTTATTTTGGCTTCTCAGAATATGCTCGTAGCCAAATCTTGTGCTCAAGCCCCATCTTGGTTATATTAGTTTGCACGGAGCAACCTTCTGAAGCCATTTTCAACCATGGAATACTCAGCTACTGTATTCATAGTGTTGCCTTCTTGTCAAAGTAAGCACTGGTACAATTCGTCTCAGAGTAGGTTGTTTTAAGCAGAGCAGCAATTTTTAGAGCAGATACTTTCATGTTAACAAAAGAGAGGAAACACATCACCAAAAGACAAGAGTTAAGAAGGCACTGGTTTGCATAAAATGTGCATGTGCAGATATTTATTGACAGATGAAAGTTGGCAAAAAGACTTCAGTTTAAACTTAAGCACCATATATCATGATAGGAATACTGGGATGCATGTACCTGATCAGCCTGATGTCCAGGTGCTAAGTGGTGATGGACAATCTCACATGTGGCCACCCTACATTTTCACCATAGGGAATGTTGTTTAATCTGGAAAAGGAAACGAGCCCAAAAGGCTAATTTCCTTGAGGATCATCAGACACTGCATAAGATGGACTCTGCCTCTTCTATAAACATATTTAAGGTCCTGGTTTTGAACAAGCAACATGAATGAATACTGCCACCACAATTGACAGTGGCTTCTCCATAAACATTTCCACTGTATTGAAAACTAAGGCTCAGGGAAGAGAACGTTTCTTACCTAGCTTTTTCATGATAACATGATACTTTCTGTGTCTTCTTCTAGCAGAGCATTCAGTCATGCTAGCCCTACCTTCCCTGCTGTCTGAAGAGATACAGTCCAGGCACAGCATTTATGCTGGCTTGTGACATCATAAAGACATACAGCATTATTATGACATAAGTTTTCATTGGTCAAAGCCTCCTTGGTTTATGCAAAGGGGTCACTCAGTGGAAAGGATTGTGAGCTCTCTGACACAGCACACATTTTACACACAGGAAGTCCCAGGAATGACTTTGATAGAAACTCTGCAGAGCCTCTGCTGGTCAGTATAAAGCTAGTTGGGCCCACTGATTCTGGTGATTGCAAAAGGATTTGGTATATGACAGTCCCCCATGCTCTCTGAACATTTAACTCTTAGTCTGGAGAGAAGGGGAAAAGAGAGCTGCTGAGAGAGAGAGAGAGAGAGAGAGAGAGGGAAGTCATGGAGTCAAAACAATGGAAATGATAGCTGTAGCTACCAGACAACAGAAATGAACATAGAAATCCAGTCACTTGAATACAAAATCCATTCACTGCAGGCATGCCTTATTATCAACAAGTGGCCTTCAGTGAGAATGAATAGGTGTAAAGAGGAAATAAACCCATAAAAAGGGATACTTCATTTTTATAACAAGCTAGACCTTCTCAGGCTTTGTTAAGATCAATTGTCAAAATCCCAAGTGCACTCATAAATTCAATTTTGGTACCTTTATACTGAAGTCACCTTTTGACCCCCTATCCTTTCTGAGATACTTTATATTCTGCTCCAAATATCCTGGGTGATTGAAATACACTGCCTGGTTTCTGGCTGAGGGCTGTCCTTTTTAATCTCTCACTTGTGTCCTTTTATCTTCTTGTGCAGCCTTGGTAAGAAACTTTCCGCATATAGCTCGAGCATTTCTAAAGAAGAATCTCCCTGACTTCTGCCAAAGTTGACAAAGTTTGTACATTCCCTCCTTTTAAAGTTGTTGTTGAAAGAATTTGCAAGTATGTAGGGGATGGGCTGGGGGCATGGTAGACATAAACCTGGGCTAATAATCTGAAGTCAACTTGATTGACAATTTTGGGAAGCAGAAGATAGGAATACTTTGTTTATGATGGAAGGAAGCACATACTACAGTGTGTTCCCCAAAATTCTGTATTGGAGCCAGCATTGTTTAATAATGATTAATAATTATGTACTGTTAAGGTGATGCCAACTTATGGTGACCTTTCCTGGGATCTTCTCAATATAGAGTGCTCAGAAGAAATTCACCACCCCCTTCTTCTTGGGGCACTCTAGGGCTTACTCACAAGTGCCCTAGAGTCAGTGGTGGACAATGAGATAGTAATGTTTGAAGGGGATACCAAGATTACACAGGAGAGACAAATCTGAAATAAACTCTGGTGATCTAGAAAGGAATTCCACCAGACTGGTCCCCTTGGAAACCCAATGGGCAGAGGGAATATTTCTCCTCCCCACCCCTGGCATCGCTGCCAGTACCACCGTCCTCATTATGACTGTCACCTTCTCACCTGACTTCATTGGCTACAACATCAAGAGTAACAACAAACAAAACAAAACAAAATACTACTAAACCCCTTCAAAGAATGGATGATGTAGTCACAAGATACATTAAATTCTAACCTTTTACAGACATTGAGCCAATACAGATAACCAGCTTGGCATATGGAACGGTTTCTTACCACATCGCTACTTGATTCTCTGCATTATGTGGTGTAGTCATTTTTAATGCCACACACTCTCCAGCATGCTGAATCTGGGATTCTTTAAAGATTCATATCCAACCTAGAAATAAAGCAGCGCAATGAAAACAGCAGCAAGCACCATGAAATCAGTTTTTTAAAAAACCCAACACTGGTCACAGGAGACACAAAAATAGTGGCAGCACACATCTTAAAAGGCAGATCACATGAATCGTTAACAGGCTGAAAGAACAGGATTGGCCTGGCCTGGAGTGGCCACATCAGTTACAGTGACTTGTGGTGTAAAACAGTAACAAGATGTCCTGGAAAGGTACTTATGTGACACGTTAACTAGGGAGTTTGAGAGTGTTGGGAGATTGGGATGCACTTTCCCACAGGAAATACGACAAAGAGACAAGTACAATTGCAAAAAGTAAGGTCCTTGTCTTTTACAAGAGCAATAGCGGTACCTCCGGGACTCTCCCCTCTCTGCCCTGTGGTCATCTTAGGTCACCTACCTGAGTCAAATAAGCCAGTACGCCTCTGGGAGACTTTGGGAGTTGTAGTCCAAGAAATGTCTCCAGGGTCTGTGGGAGAGTTTCAAGGGAAGTCAGACTGCTGTCCTACTGTGCCTCATGGTCTCATTAGTTTTGTTTGGCCGCAAAGAGAATAACAGTAAATTTAGCCACTTGCCTTGGTCTCAGTGCTTTTCATTTTTGTTACCAGGATCCAGCAAATGTAACTAACAAATGGACAACTGCCTTTTAAGATATTTGAGGTAGTTCCAAAACTGCATGGGTATCTTTGAATATGATGATGGCCTAGTGATCTAGTTTGCAAATGTTAGATTTTTGAACTGTAACTCCCAGAGTCCCCTTGGGCCATGCTGGTGGGGGATTCTGGGAGTTGTAATCCTGAATAGTAACATTTCTGAGCTCTAATCTGCACATAAAGCAGAATTAGCTACATTAGAAGAATCCTGTGTCGATACAGTTGATTGCACTGTTTCACACTGTAGGTGGCAGGGCATTTTTCAATACCCTCCACATGTTATCTAGAAAAAAAACACCTTTCAAAAAATGGATTAGCACATGGTGGAGAAGGATTCTCACCCATTCTCTTCCCTGCTGTGCTAGTTCTCTGTTTGCACCATGTATTTCTTTTTCCAAAAAATTAATCTTATGGGCGCCTTCAGAAATAGAATCCTCAGCTATAGCCCAAAGTACTAGAGGCCACCAAAGTACTAGAGGTCATTTCAGCATCAGGGGTGGGAGGAAGAAAGTGTAATCAAAATGGATGACAAAGGATAACATTTGTCTATCCCAATGTATATGTATAGTTGTGCATTTAGAAAGATTTGCTAATAATTTGAACAGAAATGCAGTACATTTCACCCTGGTAGTCAAGAGTGTTCAGATGACCCAAATAATACTAATACGTACTAATGCTAATGCTAATTCTAATACTAATACTAATGTAGAACTTTGGAGCTTCAAGAGACCCTATGGATCATCAAGTCCAGCCCCTGTCAAGGAGGCACAGTGGGGAATTGAACTCCCAACCTCTGGTTCCACAACCAGATGCCTAAACTACTGAATTATCCAGCATACTTGCTTAGTCTGCTGTCCAGATCTTGACTGCTGATGGGCTACCTCAGAAGCCTCTGCTTGCCCCCCTTTCTCTGACTTCTTCGTCTTTAAACGATCCCTGTGCCACACAGTCCTTCAAGCAGGAAACCTTCAAAGAAAAAAAACAACTCTCCGCTCACAGCCCTTCCAATAGGGGGTATCTTCTTTCTCACCCAGAGGATGACCCTCCTTTGTAGGACACACAACCACTCAACTCTGCTGTGTCATCCCACTTCTATGCACAAGACTCCATGTGGTTTTATGAAGGTAATTCCACATATTCTTCATGCTGGTTGTCTTCTCTTGGTGTAGTGGTGGTGGTGAGTTTTCAGAAGTATGGCTGAGGCTTTGTCCGATGACTGTGAATTTCGAGGGTTATGGATTTAAACTATAGTTGCATTAGGAGTTAAATATTTTTGTTTTAGGGAGAGATACCTCCCTTCTCACAAAATGTTTTTAATATAAAGTTGTAAATTTCAGCCTTAGCTTTTTTTTTGTAAACCAAATTCAAACTGTATGGAATAATATTTTATAATAGACTGAGAAGGCAATATAAAATTAACTAAAGCTGGAACTGGTGCCTTTAAAATATTTGGCAGAATTCCCTGAAAACCCACATTTGAACATTTTTTTAATATATATTATAAGGCAGACAAGAATAATTATCTTCTCTTGAAGTTCTCTGAGTGAGAGAAGTATATTGTTAATCCTTTTTGAAAGAAAACCACACAGGCTCCCAAATAAGCATGTTATGGAATTTGCTGTTTTTTCCTTCTTTCCCCAGTTTATTAGCTTTATGTTAATGGTGAATACAACAAAAGTAAAACCATGAGTACACAATTTTTTTGTATACCTATTGATGCTAAAATTAGACCACTGGCTGAAATTCTGTTGCGCATCTCCACACGCCCAATGGGAACGATGTCAATAAATCTCTGCAGATTAAAGGCAAATCACCACTGATTAAAGGTGATTTTGGCAGGCACCTGACTTGTACGGAATGCATCAAAGTCATGTGCACTCTGAAATCTGCAAGGGAAGTCTGTCATCAGTAGCAATTTGCTGCTGCTGGTGACATCATCACCATTATACACACAGAACTGTGCAACAGGATTTCAGCCAATGTTATGCAGTGGTTATAGGGTACTGGGATTAGGGAGATCCAGGTTCTAGTACTCATCAAGACAGGAAAACTCACCAGGTGGCCCTTCGGCTAGTCACTCTTCTCAGCCTGATGTACCTACCAAGGTTGTTGTGATGATAATGTGCAGAGGCAGAGAGCCTTGAGGAAAGATGGGATAGAAATGTGATCAATGGGCAGAATCCTGCTGATTCCTCTGTTTGTGCAGCAGTTGATTGATGCAAGCAATTGGACAGTTTCCAAGCTTGTGCAAGGAGGATGCCTTCCTCCACAATCATGGGAACTGTCCAACCAACCATTCACAAAAAAGATTACGGCCCAAGTGGAAGGGATGGATGGTGTTTTGTCCAAGAACAAATAAAAAAGCATATTGGCAGTACAGCCCTGCACACAACTATCCAAAAGTCCTATTGAGTTTGGTGGGACTTACTTCCAGGTAAACATGTACTGAATTTCAGTCTAAGCAGAATGTGATTTGTCAAAAGACAAGGCAGATCCTGCTGGGTGGGACATATGTCTAAGCAAATATTTCCAGAAAAAGGGCTGAAATTATATTTCTTCCCAAACTAGCCCAGTGCTGTTTAGCTGTGTCCTGAAAGTGGAAATCTCATAGATTTCAACAGGAAGGAAGGCACTGGATGCACTTGTACAGTCAGTCTTGTGGCTGGACAGCCCTGCAGCAAATCTCCCAAAACTATAATCACCAAATCACTGTTTTGCTGCATGGTGGTTTCTAAATGAAGATACCCAAAAGCTTTCCAGTTTCTACCCCTGATGTTCATTTTGGCCAGAATTAAATAAGTTATGTTTGTAAGTCAAAAACATGGGCAGGAAGGAAATGGGTCAGGAGCTCATACATGTGGAATGAAATTTATTTATTTATCGTACTCCATGATTTTTGTTCTTGTGAAATACTTAATCTGTTTTGAGATGATGAGATCAGAGGACTGACAGGAGTTACTGGAAATCTGAACCCTGGTCTCTTCCATCCATCTCTGTCTCTGGGAATAGACACTGGCTTTGGCAGTGAACATTGGATACTACCTAGAACGAGCAAATAAGAAAAGGGAAGACAATACCATGGGATTCAAAGAAAGCAAAATTGAGTGTGTATGTTCTCAATCTAGTTCTGGTGGTTTTATATCACTTTCACTGTTGTGGCTCCATCCTGTTGTGAGATTTGTGGTTTGGTGGATTCTCTGGTGTAGCTCTGGGGAAGAGTACTAGAGTTCTTATCTAAATCCTCCATGAAATATCAAGCCCAGAGATTCCATAGGATCGAGCCATGTTAGCGAAACTGAGAAATAAACTGCAACAATGGTAGTGTAGATACACTCACAGATAGTGTCCAGGTTGTGGCTGTTGAATTCTGTTTGGTTGTTATGTCTAAACCAGTCTCTGCTGCCCATAGTTTGCTGGCTCATGAATTCTGGCTTATCAAATCCTACTCTTCATCTAGCAAGCCTCCCAGAGCAGGTTATGTCAGAGCCCTATTCAGATGGTACACAATCTGTCATTCATTGTAAACACACTTAGGTGGAAGTGCCTAGACCCAGATCCCTCTGTCATTGCTTTCTTCCTGCATTCAGTATGGAGTCTAGGGAGGTTCCTGCTTTTGTGTAGGCTTTCCTGGGGAGCAACAACTCTGGGAAAATTGTGTTCTTGCTTATGTCTACAGTCTACATGGAAACAGGAACATCTCATCTGCAGACGCAGTGCAGAAAGCATGAAAAAAGTGATTGGGTTTGGACATGCAGACAGTCCCCTTTCAGTGTGTTCACAGAGCTGTCTTGCATAAAGCCTGAATAGGGCTAACGTGCTCTCACATGGACACCCATGGGTGCAGGCTTGTTTTATTTCCCTTATCCCATTGCAGCCTGAAACAAACAAACAAACACCACAGTCTTGATCTTTTCTTCACTGAATCCCATGCCTGTGCTAACAAATCTGATGGGAGAATATTTGGCAGCAAGCTTTGGTAGGTCTGCATGACGTCTAGACTCAGTGGCTGAAATCCTGTTGTTTAGTGTTATAGGTTGCAGCAGAACAGGCCCATTGAATCAGTGAGGATTTGGTGTGTCAGCGCCTCTATACATTCCAATGATTCAAATTGGCCTACTCTAATTGTGACTTACTATGCTAAAGTCTCATCTTAGGTAGGCCCACTTGAAACTATGGAGTTGACTCACCAGATCCCTACTGATTCAGTGGGGCTACTCTTGTGTGACTCACTATGCTAAGCAACAGGATTTCAGCCACTGTAGGACAGCCTCATCTAAGAAGCAAGTTCACAATCGTTGCTGCCTATGACATTGCTTGGATTATTTAGGGATTTGGGGCTATAACTCTCCAGTGCCCCAGCCAGAATGGCCACTTGGAGATGTAGTCAAAATGCCCACAGAAATGTTTCCAGATTCCTGTCTCTGGGAATGACCAATAAATTATGCTGTTGCTACACCATCTTGTACTTTTGAGATTAGCCTCACAGCACACCACGGCTGGAACCCTATGAAGTAAGTTTCCTGGCCCATGTATAGATGTTGTATCATGTTTTGATTAATGCGGTTTCAGCCCTGGTTTTAACACTTGCTCGCTTTACAAGTCCCTGAATTTATTTTTGTATTTTAAAGAGTGTTTTCCTCTTCTGGTTAAGAAGCATGGAGGACTGTAGCTGAAGCACTTCTCTTCCATTTGAGGACTGATGTTTCCAGCATATCACTACCAACATTATGCAATGTCAAGCCTTCAAATCTGGTAGGAATGGGCAGTGTTCCCTTGACCTAGACCCAAAGCTTTTTATCCACCAAGGCCATCAGCCCAAGAGGATGAGCTGACATTCAGATAGTTGTGCAGCTGCAGATTTGGCAAAGAACCCCTAAACTCATTCTTAGCAATCTGGAAGTGTTGTCTATCTCCCTGGCCAATGATCATGCCTTTGATACATGTATACACACCAGGATTGCCAGGCAATTGCTTGATCCACAATGGCTTTGAATGCATCATGCTGTAATGCCTACATGGAGCACTCTTGTTTTGGTTTCATGAAATTCTATGGTTGTATATTCAATAAAATTGCTTTTGACTCAGTTTACCTGCCAGTAAAAGAGCATCTCACTTGAACATTTTATGCAGCTTGTAGCCCACTTCAATCAGATTCTTTCTGGATGGGTTCAAAACTTTCCTTTCTAAAGGATAATTTGCCAGAGACCTAATAAGCATGGCAAGTGGATGATGCCAGTGGTAGGGTCAGAAAGCTAAAAATAAATGAGCTCACCTTCTTCCTTCCCCGCTTAGCGGGCTATTGGGGATGAGACAGAGTCCCTTACAGAGGCCTGGACTGATTGGCTGTGAAGAAATTTTGGATCAAGGCAGATAGCCACATGAATTCGGGTTGAGGAGGACTGCATGCAATCCTAAAACTGTAGGTTGCTCACAATAGCCACCATTTTCTTGGAGTCTTGTTTGTTGATAAAGTTACAGATTCCTATTATGCTACTAATATACAGTATTGTTATTTTAAATGTGGTGTGAGCTGCCTTTCCCCCCCTAATAAAAGGGCCAGAAATGATATTAGTACTACTGCCACCAATACTGAACAATGACAACTATTTGCAGGCCATGTTTGGGTATCTGGGATCCCACAAGATTCTCTTATTTTTCCCCACAGACTGATGCTCTGCTGTGCAGATTATGGAACATATGTTGGACAATGTCCTTGTCTGATGGAAAAAAATGTGCATCTATCTGTGTATCTAAAACCCAGTTACTGGGGGAGCAAAAGCAGAACAGTGTTGTTGCACTTGGGTCCTGGTTGTGGACTTCCCATAGGCATCTGATTAGCCATAATGAGCAGGCCACAACAGAGATGGGCACATTTTCCATAGTTTTTCTTGGGTTGCCACAAACTATCTAGACTTTGCAGGGTGGAAAAGGAGGGAATATTCTCACAATTTGAGAGTCTGGAAAAATGCTCCTATCTATGCTCAGTAGCCTTTGCCTTCCTATCCACAGTGAAAACATAGTTTCTGCCTTCTCTTCCCTGAGCTGGCCAGAAGCTTCCTTATCTCCTCCTTTATTGCCTTGGCCATCCACCAATCTAAAGCATTTCTTAGGAGAAGCCTTTCTCCCATGTTCCCCTGTATTATGCATCCTACCACAAGCAGACAAAGATCTTTCTTTTCAGGCAGACTTTCCCTTAATGACTGCCTGTCTGAGAGTTGTTGCAGGCTTTTTAAAAAATGGATTGCTGTGCCTTGTTGCTTTTTGGTATTGACTTTATTTACTATTTTAAATATAATATTGTTTAATACTTTTAGAATATTTGTATGCTTACTGTTTTCAGCTTCTAAATATTGATTTTTTTAAAACGATGTAAGCTGCCTTGGGTCCTTTTTAAGGAGAAAGGTGGGGTATAAATAAATAAAAAAACGAACGAATGAATGAACGAACGAACGAATGAACGAATGATCCCACAAATAATGAAATAGAGATAGGCACATCTGCTGTTCCCCAGGCACCCATTTCACAGAAAGAAGGGAAAGAATAAAAGGTAAGTGGTATTTTCTAGGGTGAGATATGGGGATGGCAAACACTGGTGAGAATGGCCAATGGGAGGAGGTGAGAATTCTTCTTAGCCTCTTTTTGTGATCTGAGCTGAAGAAGAATCTGAGATATCTGAAGTGGTCTTTAATGAGAGTGCGAAGAGACTGGCTCAGGAGAATGTCACTGTTATCCCTAGTAGTGATGGTAATGAGCTGTTTGATGAAGGAGAAGGCAACAGATGGGTCTAACCCATTTCTGGACAAGACTGGTCTACAACAGTGCTTCCCAACTGTGGGCCCCCAGATGCTTTTGGACTACCAGAAATCCTGGCCAGCACAGCTAGTGGTGAAAGCTTCTGGGAGTTATAATCCAAGAACATATGGGGATCCACAATTGGGAACCACTGATCTACAAGATTGCTGGTTGATGAAGAAGGCTTCACATATGCAACCACAGCAGCTGGATGAGGGGTGGAACAGGGTGCAGCTGTAGATTGCACGACTCACTTTATTTTGATGGAAACTGGGAAAGTTACTTTATGGGACTAGGCAAAAGTAACTTGTACAATATCAAAAGGCAAGAATACATGCACATGGCTCCTGGCTGGCTCGAGGTGATTTTTCTGAAAGTGACGTAGTTGAAGTAGGCATTTTTTTCCCCTCTTCAAACTGGTATATTTCTAACCACAGTTATTTTAATTACACAGCAGAGGGGCACCACGGAATACTCCCCCTGTAACTTTGTAGAACTTGATCCTCCTTGTGGTGAAATAAATAGACTAAGTACTCCAGTCTATTAATGTAATTCATTATTTGCCTTCTAAGCTGTACTAAAGAATCTGAAACTGCCTTTGAAAGGTGCATCTCTCTCTATCTGACGGTTTTTCCTTCCCCCTTTCCACCTCTTGCTTGTTCCAAGGGTAAGAATACAGTAAGAACCAAACAGACACCCTGGCTTTTCACTCCCGTTTCACTGGGAAACCAGAAATTCCACTGTCATTTTGGAACCTATGAGCTCCAGAGATGTGGTGGTGCCACTAGGTCGGCTACTGTTAAAAAAAAAAAAAAAAAGTAACTCACTCCCCCCCCCCCCTTAATATGACAAATCAGGCTGGAAAACCAAGGCGTTCTGAAATACAAACTTGATGAAAACAAGCTACAATGAAAGTAAGAAAAAAAATCAGCGTGTCATTTTACAGTCGATGGAAAATTAGGACCAGATGAAAACTTCAGAGGCCCTGGGCATTTCATTTGGCGGAGTTGGTCAGTCCCTTCATGAAACCAGAACTATCCTGCAGTTCATTGGCATAAGCAATGCGATATTTGTTTGTATACAAACATAATTTAGTGAGGAATGACGTCGTTTTGGTGTTTTTGTTTGCGTAAATGCTGTACCCAAGAAGTGACACCATGGAAGGATTTGCTTCTGTTTATGATGCTGAGACACGAGGAAACAACCTTGTTCCTTAAAAAGGCTGTCCTGCTGTCCTCCCACCCTTCTAAAGCAGGCGGTGCATTTGACACAGGGAAGTCCTATCTATTTCCATGTGTTTGTTTTGCAGCATTCTAGGCAGTGTGATTTTGAGTTAAGCCTGTCATGTATATTTTGCCAGTCCAGAATTCCGAGTGTAAACCCCAGAACATGTATTTGGCATGACATTTTAGTAGAGTTTTATTTATAACCTCACATGCTGTCTGTAGTTTTGAGTGACTGGGAGTGAGTGGGCTGGGATGATTGTTTATCTATCCAGCACTAACCAATTGTTCCTTCCAGTTTTTTAAATTCAAATAGAGCTTCATCTCTCTGCTGAGTGTTCTATCCCTCTCTTTCTTTGGTTAGTGGCAGTTTGTTGATGTTGATCTGTTCAGTTGGTAGCTAGTATGTGTGCAGTAAATAAAGCAGTATAAACAAGTGTGTAATTTCAAGCAACTGTAAATAAACTTTTTATATTTTTTCTCCTACAAATGTCTCAGAGTCAGTTACTGAGACTTTAAGTGCCAGTTAATGAGAAAGGGATGGAAGCTATTCTCCTCTGTGAATTTCTGTACTTCTACTGTGTAGTAAAAAAGAGAATTTTACCAGATATTCAAACTGTGGAACACATTTCATCTCTGACAAACATCAACCAAATTGTGTGCAGCACCTTGTTCTCAAAAGATCTGTTAGAGGAAGATTCCCTTTATTGGCCTCACCCATGTTGCTGCTCAGTGTTGCCAAGTTCCACCCCTTTCTCACTTGTGACTTTCATCCTCTCCCTCAACTCCAAAGGCTTCTCCTTCTCACTATCCAGTTCTGAGCATCAGAAGCAGCAAAACCTACATCCTTCCATTAGAGATGAACATGGTAGGCAGGCAGGCAGGCAGGCAGGTAGGTGTTGATGGTCTGTTAACTCTTTTGTACCTGACAAGAGTAAATCTTCCATGGTCTTTGTGTAAAAGTTTTATATGTGGCTTAAACAACAACAACAACAGAGGAAAGGGGGGCAGAAAATACATTAATGAGAGTGCTTTTCTTTCAACTGTATTCTGTTTAAGATGAATGCAGCTCTTTGAAAAGAAAACAAGAAAGAGTTTGGTGAAGTGGTTGTCCCAAATCTCCAGGAGACTGTATTGCATTAGATGATTAGAAAATCTGTAATGATCACACACATAGATCTAAAGGATTCGGAGGCACACAGCTGCAATTCCACAATGTTGGCTATATTTGCCATCTGTCTGTAAGTAAGCGAGTTCTTGGCTCAGGATTATACTTCTCATAGCTATTATTCCTTCTTCTCCTCATCACCTCTGTGCTGGGTTTTCCAAGAGGATTATTACAACATTAGGAGAACTAAGCCTTCCTCCTGTCCTCAAAGTGCTCCATAAAGAACAGGCGGATCATTAATGCAGAGACAATATTTCTGTGTGGTTCTTCCCTGAAAAGATCAGAACGGCAGTCAGCCTGAAAAGCAGAGAGTTGCAGTGAAAACCAATGTAATCTTGTCATTTGATACAGTGAAAAAGAGAAGAGAAAGACTGGGTTTAAACACACACACACACACAAAACACAAACTTGGCTGGCTAATACAGTACTTTTAGAAGCTTGTAAACTTCCAGAATTGTACTATAATTAATCATACGCTCCCTGCTTGGTCTTTTGAATTTGCCTATAGGTCACAGGAATGTGTGCTGATGTGTGTAAAAGGAGAAATGTGTGGTTTTCATTATAGGCTGTAAACATCTATGGCAGCAGGACTCAAGAGGATGATCATCTCATCTTATACACTTACTCTGTAGCAGCGTTAAATAGTGAAATATGTTGAGGTGAAATTTACAAGGCCAGGCTATGAAGGAATGCCTAGGGATAGAAGGGAATGTATTCAGGTTTGAAAGTACTGTATGTTTGATTATAGGAGAGGCCTTAGGTTAGTGGTAGGAAATGTACGTGGTATGCAGAACAGGGCTGGTCCTCACAATAGGCAGAGTGAGGTAGCTGCCTTGGGTGGCAGGCATTGAGAAGCAGCAATACGGCTGGCCCTGTGCCATCAGGTGCAGGGAGGGCTCTGTCCTGTCACCAGTGTTGAACTGCCAGCCCGCTTGGCTTTCAAATGTTGAATGGGAGGGGAGCTATCTTGTTCTTCTCCTCAGTCAGCAAAATGTTTTGGTGAGCCACTTAGGCTGTGACTACACCTGCAAGTTTTCTTGGCAGGGATACTGGAGTGGCTTGCCAGTTCCTGCTCCAGGTGGATTGTGTTTAGTCAGAACTCTCCACTATGAACTGTCCGTCTTGGGTGGCCCTGCACAGCATAGCCCATAGCTTCTCTGAATTACTCAAGCCCCTTTGCCACGAAAAGGCAGTGATCCATGTAGGGGGACAAGGCAAGAGGAGAAGGGGACGACAGAGGACGAGATGGTTGGACAGTGTCATCGAAGCTACCAACATGAATTTGACCAGACTCCGGGAGGCAGTGGAAGACAGGAGGGCCTGGTGTGCTCTGGTCCATGGGGTCACGAAGAGTCGGACACGACTTAACGACTAAACAACAACAACAACACCTGCAAGTAGTCACCTGCAACCTCTTTTACCCTTTATTTGCAGCCTATTTTACCCTTCTGTTCAGATTAGGTTATCAAACGGTGCTAGTGTCCATGCTGGCCTCTCAATGATCCACACCACAGCCCAAAGCCCACAGCCCTCAGCCCTTCTCCCTTTGATCCCACTCTCTGCCAATCTCTTGCTCTCCTTTTATGGTTCACTGTAAAACGGTTGGGCTGCATAAAGTGTTACACAGTGCTACGGAAAAGAGTCAGTTTCCCAAAGTTCTCCATAACATACAAACACAGAAACACATCCCACGGAAACCTAGTAGTCTGCTATAGTGCATCAGAGTTGTTCCTGTTTCTTATCAATTTTTATCTTTTTTGTTGTTGTCCATGCAGAGTTGATCTAGTGCTAAACAAGTATATCAGTGTAGTTGATAAAGTGATCTAGTGCTAAACTCAGGATGACTAGGGAGAAAGATCACGAGTGGCTGTCCAAAAAATCATGCCCTGCTTAGCACATCACCAGAATATGACCCACAGTCATGCCCCACATCCTTTTGGAGAACAAAACAACTGATCACATATGGAAAAGTCTGTTCAAATTGTTGCAGATTGAAAAAAAGGAGAAGCCCTCACTGGCAGAGAAAAAACCCCTATACATCAGTAGCAAAAAGGGCCAGCCTCATTTGAATTGGCCTTTATGTCATGCAGTCAGTAGAAGAACATGTACATTTATCCATTTTACACCTACAGCAGATCTTGCAGTATTTGACCATGCAGTCGCAGCTTTAGTCAGGTGAGGCTTTAGAGACTCAGTGCCATGGAGAGTAAACAATACTGTGCTACACGGACCAATGGTGTTGATATGGACTGAATCACGTGTCTGCATTTTTGGACTCTCTTTGGAGGAAACTAGCTACATGGATGAACTCCTGCTGTTCTAAATTTCTCACTACATCACTCTTCTTACCATATACACTGCTAACAAATCCACTGACTTTCAGGGCTTTTGTTAATAACCTTGCTACATTCTTAGTTCAACTCAAATAGTCCAGTAACAAATCTCTTATTTTTTCTTGTATGAGTAATGTCCCTAACCCGCAAGCACTAGATTCCATAATTCAATTCCATTAAAAAAAATCTCTGATTTATGAATGTGAGATATATTTCTCCTATTTCCATGATTTAAGATGCCAGAAAATGGCTTGTTATTGCTGCACAATATCATCCTTGCACTGTGAGCAGGGGAAAGGATGCCAAACTTTACATAGCAAAGGGCAGCCTGAATGTTGACGACATCAATGGCAGCAGTCAAGATGGTCTATAGGATTCCCTACCATTCACAAAGAGCCACCAAGCAGGGGGAAATCCCAGAACCTGATCCCTTTTTTCATCCATTAACCACTTCTCACCCAAACACAAAGCAATTGTCAGCATTGTTTTTCAACAAGTAACTGGCCATTTAACCAGTAATTCTATGGCATCCATAATCACCCAGAGATGTTGTCTTTCCATCTTTTCCTTCTGTGGGTCAATTTTTTCATCACTACCATGGCATAGTTAGAGCTAAGTCAAAGGGAAGACGTTTTTCATAAACACTTTGGGGAGTGAATAGTTTGGCTTCTCGTAAGAAGTTTTTGGAGCAGTGAAAAATCAGCCTCTCATTGAATGATTTCTGAAATAGAACAACAGTGTTGGCCATTTGGAGTCTAGGATGAATGTTCACTAAGGAACCCAGTGCCTTCACAAGCGCCTTCACTTGTGAATCAGCTTCATTTGCCCATAAAATCATTGCATAACCACATACGACAGTGTAGTCTTGTAATACGTACCCCTTCATTCTCTCAGGTATAATGAACCCAAGAAAGAGACACAATACTGGCACTGAAACACAATGAATGTATTGTGGAAACAATAGCACAAACAACAGAGAATATTCATGTGTCTTCAGTTCCCCCCAAGTCGGTTCTTCTAGCCAAAGGATAAGCAGGTGAACATTCCGCACGCATCTAGTTAGGAAAGGCTGGGTCTCAAGCAGCACCGGTAGTGACTGTACACAGGAGCTACAAAGGACAGACAGATAACACTATCGTTATTTCTCTTTGGGCACCAGTATTCATAGGAAATAAAATATTTCCTGGTTAAAGGTAAGTGTCCACTAATGTCACTTTGTACAGCCTCGTTACATGAATGTAGCAATGACTTCATAATGGTAAGATATTAATGAGTGCTTGAAACCATCCATGGTTGCTTCTTCTGACCAGAAATTTCATTCTCAGCACTTACTATCTGAGCTATGATGAATGAAAGGGCCAGGACACCAAGATATTGCATATGCATGTGTTTCTTCATGTAAGTCGAAGGCAAGAACTTTAGGGTGCTTCATAATTGCCAAAGACTGAATGGTAGATTTGAAAATTCAAATCTAGACCTCTTCTGCTTTTATCACTGGTAAAAAAAAGTTGTGGTTTCCATCTATGGCTTTGCTGATAAATCACTTAGCTCTAAGATCTTCAAAGATCTTAAATTTTGTTCAAATTCTCTGCATGGTTTTTCGGAACTCTCAGTGGGCTGACTGAGCTCATCCAGTGCCTGCATTGCAAAAGCTAGCGTCCTATAGCATCTTCTTTGTCCGCTACAGTTATAATTATGTGCAGAAGTGTAAAATCAGAGCATGAAAAGCTGACATATGATGGCTTCTGTCAATTGACACACGGTGAGATTCTCTCACATGGTATTCTCTCTCATCAGTTAAGATACTCTCAAACTAGAACTTAATCATTTACTGCTTTATATTCTCTATCAAAGTTTAAGCTCTCTCTTTTTGTAATCACTTTGCTCTAGAGACAAAGTTGTACTTTGTTAAAGGTGAATCAGTGTTAGAGGACAGGATGTTTTTAAATTACATATTAAGCGATCAAGTTTTGCTTTAACTGAAGGCACTATCCTTCTTTCAATCTGACAATTGTGCGTTCCTGCACAACTGAGGAACATACAGGATGCTTGCCAGCTCTTGACAGCATAACACAATGAAGCATGGTGCAAAAAATGTAGGCAAAAAGTTACCCTGAAAGCATCTAGAAATATGGGTTTCCATTTGTTTTCTACAACACAGGAACATAGTTTCAGCCAAACAGGAAATTCACCAGACACATCCCAGAACGTTTGATCACCGCTGATCAGTTGGCTATGTCAGTTTTGTTGGACAATAAGGATGTCACATTTCTATTTGTGGCAAAGTGAAGCTAAGAGTTCCTCTTTAGATGGAAAGATGCCCTCCATGTTAATAAAAATTATTGTCATTTGGAGTTTTAAAAAGGACCATTGGATCATTCTGCTCATCAGCATGTTTACAATGCAATGCTTCTGGACAGGAAGGATTAGTCGGCGGCACGCCATTGCCCAGGGGACACCTGAGTGCACTTGCAATGCTTTCCACTCATTGCGGAGGCTCCTTCTATGTCGCCCCAAAAGGATGTTGAGAGGTGCAAGCAAATAATGTATGAAATAAGATAATACAGCACTAAACCCATCCACTTCATGGAACCAACTCCCTAAAGTCAAGAAAACATTTCTCCACACACCTCTCCAGCTCTAAATATTAAACTGGAAGTGGCTAGGCTAAATCTATAGAGAGCAAAAACAACACACCTTGTTGAATGGATGAATTCTAAAAAGTCTCTCCCACCAGGACAAGATTATGGCTGGAAGTCACTTAATAGACTTCGAAGTGTAGTAGGAAGATCAAAGAATAATCAAATAAAGTGACTACCGTATTTTACCATGTATACGACTCCCCAATGTATACGACGACCCCCTAATTTTGTCCCTTGCCGGAGGCAGAGGAGCAGTCAATGGGCAGCTGCGAGGGGCGGCTCTGCCTCCATCTCCTGCTGCTGCTGCCACCTCATCACGTCGCTGCTTTGTCCCCTGCCTGAAGGGAGCCCGCGAGTGGTGCTGGAGGAGGCAATCCAGTGGCGGAGGCAGCAGCAGCAGCAGCAGGACGAGGCGGAGGCGGAGGCAAAGGAGCAGCTGCGCTCGGCCACCTCTCGCGGCTGCCCATTGACTGCCGCCGCCACCGTCCGATCACCTCCTCCTCCTGCCAGGGCTCACCTCCAGCTCACATCGCCGCCTTGTCCCCTGCCCGAAGGGAGCCTGCAAGTGGCGCTGGAGGAGGCAATCCGGCGGCGGCGGTAGCAGTCAATGGGCAGCTGCGAGAGGCGGCCAAGTGCAGCTTCTCCTTTGCTTCCGCCTCCTTCCGTGTACAAAACAACCCTCAATTTTTCCTCTAATGATTTTAGGAAAAAGTGTCGTTTTATACACGGAAAAATACGGTACTTAGATACAGGACTAATTTTGTATGAATGTGGAGAAATCCAATCAAGGTAGCATTTATGTATAGAAATCACAGAAATCAGAAAAGTGAAGTTGGAAGGGGCCTAACAAGGCCATCAAGTCCAACCCCCTGCTCAATGCAGTATATACAATTTGTGCCCCTCCACGTGTACTAAAGAAGATCTCGTAAATGGCTGAGATAACCCTATTGGAATAGCCCACTTTTGGTCAAAAATAGATTAATCTTTTTAACATTTTAAATTTGTTTAAACTTAATCTATGTTTCATATACATCCATAAATTTAAATTGTTAAATGCTCCAATATGAATAAAGAAAGAAAATAAAGAATTGGGTTATTTTGTTTCAGGCTTCGTATTCAGGCACAAAAAAAGCCCAATGGGGCAAGGAGAGGGAGGACAGCATAACACCATCCTTTTTGACAATTCACCAAATGCACCTTAAAAAAAACTCATCCATAGATGTAACTCCTCAATAAACAAAGGAAGCCACATGGCCGCTACTCAGAAACCCACCACCCTAATAACAGTTACCAAAATGGGGGGGAAAGTTTTGTGCAGAAAAATCCATACCTCTATTCCTGTGAAAAGAAAGGCATTGTGGACATTTAAGATAGAAGCACATTCTCTTTTCACTTCCTGGTGGACCGTAAATTGAGATCAGGTTTGACTAAATATTGACTGAAATGGAGCTGGGTGTAAAGAAAGCCAGGACTTGATTCGGTAAGCTGATCCATATAAACTCTGAGTCTGCCCAAATAGAATCCAGTTGAATTTAAACATTTCTTTTAGAATGTTGAGGCAAAGGCACATGATCTCCTTGTTTTGGAAACAGACCTTGCACTTCAGCCATGTGGACATTCTTAGAAATCATTATGAGGTAGGGTGGGATGGGCAACCCCAAAAGTTCTGTTTGCAACTGTGCTGTGTATTAGAAATGTGATGCTACCAACAGCATTTCCCACGCCCCTCTCTAATACCCTCCATGCGTTACCAGGATTGAAGGATGAAGACAGTTTCTTTATTATTCCCACAAAAATGGAGCATCATATGTCTCATTTACCACAAAACAATTTAAAACTTTTTTTAAAAACACAACCAGTTTAAGCCTATTCAGTAAATGTTAAGTCCAAAATATATTTCTTCTTTTCATCTAATTTTTTTAATCTGTCTTTATTTTTACTCTGACTTGCATTTGTGCCATGGTATCAATCTGTTGAGGAGATTTTAAAATTCCCCTTTTTTTAAGTGTTCAGAAGACAATGAAATACCTAACAAATGATGGAAGCAGATTTAGGGTGCTGACAGCCGTTTATCCTATGGTTTGGTCTGGTTTAGAGATGTGCTGGTTTATTCCTTTTTCCAGCAGCCACAAAGTGTGCATGCCATCATGAACCAGGTTGCCCCGGATTGGTGCTTATTCACACCTTATTGGGTGCCTTATTGGGGCTATTGTTCTCTTTTGGTTCAGGTAGGATCACTTCACTTTCATTTGGTTTTAGAGTGTGTGATTGCTAGGATCAAACCAAAGTGGATGGCTGTCCTTTTTGTGAAGCTGCTCAACAGTCTTGAGAAATGGAAAGCTTCCTTTCTGCTCGCCTTTGAAGGGAAAGGAAGTTATGCATTTTTTTTCCATTGCTGCTAACATATCAATGATGCTTTGAAAGGGCTTTAAAAAAAAAGGCCTGTCAAAGCATTGCTGATGAACTGTGTTGGTTAGCAAGAATTTCAAAGAAATCTAAAGCTTTGTCTCCCTTCCTTTCCAGAGGCAAGAAGGAAGGAAGCTTCCCATTTCTCAAGGTCATTAAGCAGCTTCACCAAAAGGACAGCCAACCTGCTGCATACCAATCTTGAAAGATTGGTCTTGAGCAGAGTCGCTTAAGATGTGTATGATCAATCCTTGCATGTGGGTGCAAGGATGACATCAAAGGATAATAACACACCTCAAAGTGAACCTGTTTAGGACAATTAAGATTGATCCAAGCTGGGAAAATCTGGCCATCTAGTCACACCCATAGAAAGAGGTATCTTTTTTAAAAAAAAATATATTTGTCTTTCTCTCCCTTAGTCACCTATATTTAGACAGTGATAACTACACACATAATTCACCATAGTTTTACATAAAATATAACAAAGATTTCCTGCTCCCCTGCTTTGGTCAAAAGTCCCCCCCCCCCCCCGGCCGTTCCATGGTATGAATGCTGTGAAGGAAACTTGTTACAAAGACATTGTCTCTTCACCTGAAAGTGTTTTGCAAGAGAAGGCTGCAGTGCACGATTGTAATCTGCATGGCTCTGTTTTATGGTTAATATTTTTTTTCATAGCCAATCCAGTGAGAAGGCAAAACCATGAATCATCGTCCCTGCTTGGCCACAGCTGTGGAACAGTATATCCCACAGGAATATTCCCATCTCTGCTCTTTGGCTGCTCATTCTCCTTGCCTACAGTGGAAACTGCCAGCCCACATGTGTAGCGAAAGAAACTTGGTGTGTGTGGGGGGAATCAAGTTATTGGCTTGTATTACAGTTGTCAACAAGAAACTGGAGTGTAACTGCTGATGTTCCCAATGTTCAGTCCTTAAGTGAAGAGTCCCACACACAGTTTCTATGGTACATTCTTCATCACGTTCATTTGAGGTTGCTCATGTTCGCTGTGATCCATTTAACTATCTCTGGGGGCTAATCAATAAATTATTTCTGACCTGATGCATTCCATAATGATTTGAAAGTACTGGCATTGATTTTTTTTTTTGGGTGTGTGTGTGTGCTTCTCCTTCTTGTGAATTTGTCTCCATTTGCTGTCATGCCCAGCCATCTTGACAAAAGAGAAGAGGCCAAAGGGGACTCATGTGCTTCTGTTTAATTTCTTTGAGATGGCAGGATATTTATGAGCATCATTCTGCTTGTATGTCATGTTCCTTTTGCAAAAAAATTACATCAGCACTTATAGACTGTATACCAAGAAGAACACTTTTGGCCTCCAGATGCAAGACACTGAAATGGCGGAACAAATCTGAGCAAGGCTAACTTAATGTGACTGTACAATTGACAGAGAACACATTATTCTTAACAAGTGAAAAATTGGACCACTAATTGCTAATTAATTAATTAATTAATTCCTTCTCACCAGAAGGAGAGAGAGAGTCAGAGAAATACCACCATGGTGCTCTGAACATAATTTTTCCTAATATTTGAAGATAAGAAGAGGTGGCATGAGATACTACTAAGTTGGGAAACCACCAGGGAATACAACAGATCTCTAGACAGGATTTCCCTGACTAACACAAAAGCTCATGCAGATATTTACTTTTCAAAACCAAAAAAGGGACACTTTCTTTGTACAGATGCAGTGTTAACACATATGTTGCCACCATTTTGTTAGAGATTCTAACCATTATGATATTTTGCTCACTTCACACATACTTTTGGCATGCATTGTTATCCTTTTCACCAGTCTGGTTAGAGCCAGGACCTCACAGGAAAGAAGCTGATTCTGTATCTAGAAGTAATGCACTAAAGAGGGGGAAAATGATCTGTTTATTCTAACATAAGCATGCCACTTCTGTTTTGTAACTGGCAATTTGGAAGGTAGTGCCACTTTCTTTACATATCTGATGTCTCAGACATGTAGGACTGAAAGATTGTATTGTAAAAAGGTATAACATTGTACAGGAAGGCACTGCTTTTGTCTTAATATATGACCCGACCATCAGGTTCATTTTAAATGGCTCCAGTGCCTCAAACTGAACCCTCAAAGTAAGGGAAAAAATGCATACACGGAGTAGAAAGTAATAAGCTGGAATGTCAAAGAACCATTGAACTCTTGCTTGGTTGCTTGCTTACTTACTTAACAGTAGGACAATTTATACATTCTGAAGTGGTATTGATTAGGGAAAACACATTTTTAATATCCCTTACTGTATGTTATGACCCCAAATTAATAGGATGATTAGTATTAAGTCTGTAAGAGAAATCAGAAGGCTTGGGTGACATTTTCTCAGTTTAACACTGACAGATCCTTTTCTGTTTCATCAAAATTATACATATTCCTGAAACTTTCCAGTTTTCAAGAAGAACCCTGGAATGGCAACTTGGTAGCTTCATGTCATGATAACCGTACATAAACAAGATTCCTAATTTATGATTTTTCAAATATTTTGGACCATTTTAAACCATCCCAGACCTTCAGATAGATAAAGTTTGACTTTATTTATTTCCTTTGGCAGGTTCTCAGATTCAGATTAATGTCCAGTGAGAAGATTCATTTTTGCTTCCTAGTGTTTTGCTACTTTGACTAAAATTAGAGCAGACATTTTTTCCAACATGGATGCAGTGTAACGGATATGTAAACCAAGCAATCAGGTTAAGAATGATAGTGACCTGCAGTTTCACTTACGTTGGATAGTCAATTCTATTTTGAGAAAATAATTTTATTCATGTGATTATAATTAACTCCATAAAACACAGCTTTACCAGCAGGAAAGGATAAACCCATAGATCTCAAGCAGCAGTGACATGGATTATTTCGCTCAAAAAGATCCATCTTCCAATGCAGACTAGATCAATCTGGAATGTCTGTCTCACCATCAATTACCATGAGTAAGTGGTATGTATGCATATATGATTATTTTGATTTATATATGTAATTAAAGGATCTCAAACATCAAAAGAACTCATATTGTGTTTAATTATTCCTCACCCCCTCTTTGAAAGACTACCTTAAAAAAAGCAGAGAGAAAAACTCTGGATGCAGAATCACAATGGAACTGACTTGATGGAAAAATGAGAATGTGAGTGAAATTGAACTGAACAAATTTGCCCATGTCTACTTTAGGCCCAGAATGTGAAATATTCTTAGAAATCTTTTCAATTTTTTAAATTTTATTTTGCTGCATACTATATTAGGACTGGTGGCAGAGTTCTTATCAAAGTGTGCCATGCACCTTATTTGAACCCAAACAAACGATGTGTTGCGTTAAGGCCTGCATCCGATTGTGAGTCCCACCAATTTCTCTGCTACTGTGGCTGCTATAGTTGGCCGTTCCAGCTTCTTGACAGGCAGTTAAAAACCCTGAGTAATTGTTGTGGTTGGATTTTGACAATGTTTGCTTTGCTGGTAATTAATTTCTCGTGTGGGAAGCTTACATTTTCTTCTTGCTTGTACCACAAAAGTTCTGAGTTGCCCAGTGACTCCTGACCACCTAAAAATTCCACTGTGATGGATGGTAGCAGTGTGTGGCTGAAGTTTGTGTCATAGCTGCTTATTGGCCTGTGACTGGGTCATCACCCTGGTATGACTAAAAAATAGTTCCTACCCCTTGCATTATGCAATATATTTCTTCCACCCAAAGCATTTTGTAAAATTAAACAAATAAATATATAAACAAATAATTACAATGCAGCACTCATGTTTACTGTGTAGTTATGTCCCACTGAGTACATTGGGTCTGATTTCCTGGTAAGTAGGTACATAATTGTAGCCTGAAATGTGGAATTCCCCTCACTAAACAACTTGGACAGAAAACATTCACAAAGCCTTTACAGTAGTGCCTTTCGATTAGTGGGGCAGGCCCTGCAGAGGGACATATTAGCATTTCCTGGTTTTTTTAAAAAAAATCAGTATTATAATTTTTGGTTCAAAAATGGCAAAAAAAAGCCCATTTCACACCCCACTGTTTTCTTAGCATGCAGCTTATTACATCATCCTATAACATACAGTAGGGCATCTGTGTTCCATCTATCCCATCTATTTCTTTATCTTCAACTTATTAGTATCTATGGATTGTGTCTTTCTGCACTTCTTAAAATTCCTTGACCAAATTTGCCACTCTCCCAGAATTGAAAACTACCCATTCCTCTAAGGGCAGATTAGCCCGCCTGAGGTGTTAGAGCAGTGGGTCCCCAGATGTTCTTGAACTTAAATTCCTGGAAGTCTTTACCACCAGCTGTGCTGGCCAGGATTTCTGGGAGTTGTAATCCAAGAACATCTGGGGTCCCAAGTTTGGGAACCACTGTGTTAGAGGATCCAATGTTCTCAAAATGCTTAGAGAGGAAGTGTATAACCCTGCCTCCTCTGTCATTGTTTCTTTCCACAATCACTGATGTGTCTGAAGAGCAGAGGTTCCTGCTCATGGGAGACTCCGCCCTTGAAAAAGTTCTTGATTGTATGTAGAGGCTACATCTGTGCAGGAAATTCTCCACTTCAAACTAGTCAGTGATTGGGTGAAAAAAAACAATGGCAGGGTGGCTGTTGGAGAATAAGCGCCCAGCGGTACAAGAGCAATGTTCACTTGCAAATTTATTTCTTTGGAACTCATGATAATTACCTGAGCACACTTCCCTCTTTGAAAGGAATCATGGGCATATTTCTTCCTATAAAAGCAAGAAAGCTTGTGTTTGTTTAGAGAAATACACTTGTGATTGGAAAGGTGATAGAAGACCTGGTTCCAGCTAACTGAGTTGGAGATGTCAGCAGCCATGTCTGCCTCCTTCATCTCTAGCGAACAAAGCCAAGATGTCTCCTTGGAGGAACAAGAGAGAGGTATGAGAAGGAGGTGACATCCGTTCTCCTCCAAACAACTGAGAACATTGGACTCTAATGCCTAAATAGGGCTATCTAATGCCAAGAAGTCAACATTCACCCAAACCCCTCACCACAAACAGTGCCCCCCAGACCTTTTGGCATAGTTATTTGTTTAAATGAGGTCTGAGGAAATGAACTTCTCCACGAAAGCTCACATTAAAATATAGCAGTTAGTCTGTAAGGTGATACAATGTTTTTGTCTTCTTTATTTTTTATTTTGATTCTGTTTAAATGAATAAGCTACTCCCCACCCCACCCCCTCATCTTCATACCCTGCACCATGTTGCTTGCTGCCTAGATGAATACTGTCCACTCAGAAGGATTCCCTTTCAGATCATCCTTCTGAAGACAGCAAGCAGGGTACTGGTAAGAAGTGCTTTCTCAGATAGATTGATGATGACTTATGGAACCATGAATATTAATAAGTGGTTGCCAGCTGTACTCTCTAGCCTACACATTCTTCAGAAGGTGACACTGGCTGAAATGTTAATTTGTTATGCAAAGGGAATAATATTAAGTCATTCCTTTTTTTTTTTTTTTGAAATTTTTTTTTTTTCCCTTTATTTTAAATTTAAACAAAAACATATAACATACAAACTAAAATACAATTTAACTGTGTTCCCCACCACCATATGCGGGACCTCTTGCCATAATCTTCCTCTTCCTTCTTCTTCTTCTTCTTCTTCCTCTTCTTCTATTGTCCTCTTCTCCAAAACTGCATTGATTCTTGATTTGGAGCTTTCCCTTTTCCTCTTATTAATACATATTCCAAAAATCTCCCCCATATATCATAAAAGTTATTTTTTTTCAACTCTCCTTTCTTAACCTTTAAGTTACAAGTTAATTTATCATTTATTGCTATATTCCATATTTCTTTATACCATTCTTCAATTTGCAATTCGACTTTTGATTTCCATTGCCTAGCTATAATCAATCTAGCTGCTGTTAATAAGTTGGTTATCAATTCTTTAGTCATTTTGTCATATTCCACATTCTCAAATATTGATAACAAAGCAATCTCAGCATTAAATTCTATATCTTTTTCACATATGTAGCTTAATTCTTTAAAAATTTGTTTCCAAAATCTTTGCACTTTTTCACATTCCCACCACATATGAAAGTATGTACCAATTTCCTTCTCACATTTCCAACAGACATTCGGATGATTGGCATTAATTTTATTTAATTTTGACGGTGTTAAATACCATCTTAAACTAAGTTTAAAAAAATTTTCCTTTATTCTTACTGACATAAATCTTAACACCCTCATTTTCCATATCATCCTCCATTCTTCTTCATTTATTCTTTTCCCAATATCTTGCTCCCACACTATTTTTAATCCTTCTTTCTCACTTTCCTCTTCCTCTAAATTAAGAAGAAGTAAGTAAATTTTGCTCACAGTACCTTTCACTGAGTCAGTCATCCGAATGTCCTCATATGACAATAACAATTGTTCGTATTTTGTATATTCTCTACCTTTATTATATTTATTTACCCATTCATTAGTCCATCTTTCTAATTGTATATAATTCAACCATGAAATGCTCCTATTCTGAAGAGTTTGTTTCATTTGATCTATCGATCTCATTTTATACAACCAATCTTTCAATCTAATCACTTTCTTTTCTTTAAATAGATCCACATATACTTTCATATTGGTAGGAAAATTTTCTATTTCTGTCACTAATCCAAGTGGGGAATATGATGAACATAAATTCTTTTTGCACTTATACCATATATTTAACAATGTCTTTAAAAATGGATTATTAATTTCCCTTATTTTATCTTTCTTAATTATACCAAATAAATATGTTTCTATATCTGCCTGTAATTCTGATGATTCCATCTCCCACCAAATTAGCCTTTCTGGATTATATATAATTTCCCCAATAAACCTCAATTGGTTAGCCAAATAATAATTTTTTATATTTGGTAAACCTATACCACCTTTTTGCTTTGTTCTATACCAATACTTTTTATTTATTCTAGATCTCTTCCCTTCATTACAGTATTTATTAATTATTCCTTGCCAAAATTTCAAATCATCCTCTGTTAACTGTATTGGTAGCATTCTAAATAAAAAATTAATTTTTGGTAAGATTTTCATTTTTATCAATGCAATCCTTCCAAACCAAGATAGCTTAAAGTTACTATATTCCTGTAATTTGTTTTTAATCACTTCCTTTAGTTTATTATAATTATATTCCTTTATTTTTTGAATATTTTTTGCTAGATCTATTCCTAAATATTTAATTGATTTGCATAATCTGAAATCATATTTTTCAACACACCTTTCTTGTTCTACTCTATTATGATTAAATAACATTAATTCAGATTTTTGCCAATTCACACATAATCCAGTTATTCTTCCAAATTTTTCTAAATGAGTTCTAATTTTATCTACGCATTCTAACGGATTTTTCACTGTCAACAAGGAATCATCAGCAAATAAATTAATCTTTATTTTATTCTTTTTCCCCATACCTTCGATTAAATCATCATTCCTTATTACATTTGCCAACATTTCAATAATCAGACAAAACAGAACTGGAGAAAGAGGGCAACCTTGTCTAGTGCCTCGGCCTAAAGCTATTTGTTCTGTAATCCCATCATTAACTATTACTACAGAGGTATTCCCCAGATATAGTTGATCTACTATCCCCCTAAATTTCTTTCCAAAACCCCAACCTTTTAACAAAATCTTTAATGTTGGCCATTCCACGCAATCAAATGCCTTAAATATATCTAATGATAAAATACCTGCCTTCAATTTGTCTTTTTCTATATTGTATAAAATATTCAATACCCTCCTAGTCAAATTCTCCATTTGTCTACCCTTTAAAAAACCATTCTGATCCTCTTTAATATATTTTATAATAAATTTATTAATTCTATTCGCAAGTATTGCAGTAAAAATCTTTGCATCTTGATTTAATAGTGAAATGGGTCTATATGAACTTGGGTCTGTTAAGTCTTTATTAGGCTTTGGGATAAGAGTTATTAATGAATGTTTCCAAGAATCTGGTATTCTCTCTCCTTCCAATATTTCATTATAGAGCACTTTTAACTTAGGGATCAATATTGATTTAAAAGTTTTATAATATTCTGATCCTAAACCGTCAAAACCTGGAGTTTTACCATTTTTTAATTTATTAATAATCTCTATAATCTCTTCCTCTTTTATCTCTTTATCTAAATCCTTTTTATCATTCTCTGATAATTTACTCTTAACATTTTCTTTAATATAATTTTCTATATCTTCTTTCGATACACTATTACCTTTATACAAATTTTGATAGAATTCATGTATAATCTTTAGTTTTTCTTTCATTAAGCTACAATTCTTTCCCGTTTTGTCTTTAATCACTCCAATTATATTTTTTGCTCTTTTAGTTTGAACTAATCTAGCTAAAAGTTTTGAATTTTTATTACTGTATTCGAAAAAATTCCTCCTAGCGTATATCAAGTCTCTCTGGACCTTTTCTAGCTCTATACCTTCTAATTCCTTTCTTTTAGCTTGGATCTCAATTAATTTTTTGTTATCTCTATCCATAAAATATTTGCTTTCTAAATCCTTTAATGATTCTACAATTCTATTTATATTTTCTTCTCTCAATTTTTTTAATCTACAGGATTCTCTTATGGCGATTCCTCTCATGACTGCTTTCATAGTGTCCCATAACACTCCTATTTTATTCCCACCTGCTTCATTAAATGACCATATTTCCAACCATTCTTTCTTAACTTTATCCACAACCTCTGTATGTTGAAAAATATTGGAGTCCATTCTCCATCTTCTAGCTTCTCTATAGTCCTTCTTAACTTTCATCTCTAACACCATCAACGCATGATCTGTTATTTTTATCACATTAATATTTGTATCTACTACTTTTGAAATTAAGTTTTGTGAAATAAACATAAAATCTATTCTAGAATAACTATTATGTACAGAAGAATAATATGTAAACCTTCTTTCATCTCCCTTTAATTCTCTCCATATATCTTTCAAATCCGTAGTGTTTAATATCTTACTCAGGAGGGTACCTCTTTTATTCAACTCATCTTTTTTACATGTGGATTTATCTTTCACCTTATCCAGAACCATATTAAAATCTCCTGCCATAATCACATATCCTTTCCTAACCTTTTCCATTTCTTCAATCACAGTTCTATAAAATTCTCCTTGATTCATGTTTGGTGCATACACATTTACTAATGTATAATCTTCCTCCCCCATTTGACCTTGAATTATCAAATATCTACCATTACTATCTTTTATTACTTCTTTCATCACAAATTCACAATGTTTAGATATTAATATTGCTACCCCTCTAGATTTAGAGGTCCCAAATGCTTTTTCATATATATGGATGTTTTGTAATTTCAATTCATTGACTCCATCCTTTAGTTGATGTGTCTCTTGTAAATAGATAATGTCAACTTTACTTTTCTTTAATAATAATTCTATCCTCCTTCTCTTTAACACAGACCCTAGGCCTTTCACATTTAAAGTCGCTACCCTTATGTTTTTCCCCATATCCGTTCCTTTCTCTGCCTCTTATGCGGTCCCTTTGTGCATCTCACATAACAAAAACAAAAACAAAAACAACTAAAAAAAATAAATTCACCAACCTCTAGTTTCCTATCCCTATCCTTCTTACCTACATATAAATTATTTTCCTCCCTCCCGTTTCCCCACGTCTCACTAAAGTTCGGCGCGAGCTCTGGGAGGGGGGGAGACGTCACCCCCACCAGTCCGGACCCCAGCCAAACCCTCATCCCAATTTCACCCCACCTCATATTTTTATCTATATATATACTCAAATGCCTTCCCTCCTAACTTTTAACATCTCTTCTTCTTTCTACCACCCAAGTCTAATCAGGTAATCCAAAACAACAATGAGAAAAAAAAAATAAAAATAAAAAAGGAAAAGAAAAAAAATATGAAAAAGAAAAAATTTTAAAAAAAAATTAAAAAAAATTTAAAAAGATCTTATTAATATTATAAATTTTTTTTTAATATTATAATAAAATGAGCAGAACAAAAAAAGAAAAAAAAATCCCAACCCTCATTACAAAAAGAAAAATCAAAAATCAAAAAGAAAAAAAAAAAAAAAGGAAAAAAAGGGAGGGTAAAGGAGAAAGAAAAAAAAAAAATTCTTCCGACATCCAGTAACGCCCAGTAATCTCTTCCAATTAAAGTATCTTCTCTCAAAAAATCTTCTCTTTCGGACTACCAGTCTTTACAAAGCTACTTGCTTGCTTGTCCCTTCACTCTCATCTTCTTGCCAAAGTCCCCAGGCTTTCATCAAATCCTTCCCATCTTCAAAGGAGTAGATTTTATGTAGGGTTCCATCCTTCCATATTTTCAAAAAGACAGGGTGGCCCCAGTTGTATCTCTTGCCGTTCTTAATTAAAATTGAAGTGATGGGCTTCATTGTTCTTCTCCACTGGCTGGTTTCGGGGCTTACATCCTGATAGATCTGAACTGAATTTGATCTATAAACTAGCAATTCAGGCTTTTCTTTAATGACCCTAAGAAACTGTTCTTTCTTCATATAGTTAAAAAATCTTAGTATTATGGGTCTTCTGGTTTTCTTTGGGTTCCCCACAAAATGTACTCTCTCAATATCTTCCTCAGCCACATGTTGGGATTTCATAACAGAATTAATCCAGTCCATCACTTCCCCCCTCAAATCCTTTTCTTTCTCATGTTCAAAATTCATTATTTTGATATTATTACGTCTTGAATTATCTTCTAAATAGATAACCTTTTTCTGAAGGTCATCAATCACTTGGTGCCGTTTTGATGCCACGCTCTGGAAATCTTCCAGCTGTTGCAACCTGCCTTCTGTTTTGCCTAAACTTGTCTTAATATCTGTCAATTCTCCCTGCAGTTTTTGTATATCTTGTCCCATCTGTTGGTTCCCTCTTATTAAAATGTCCATTTTAGAGAGTACCTGTCCAAGTTGTCCTTCCATTCCTTTCACGGAAGAGGCAAGCTCTGAAACTTTTTTTTCCATGTTGATTTCAGGAAGGAGGGGCTCCCCCTCTTCCAGCCTTTTTAAACGGGCGATACGCTCGACACTATTATCTGATGGTTTATGGGGTTGTCCACGAACCCAGCTCCTGATTTTATCTCTGCCTTTTCGCATGTATAGACCAAGCTAAGCAAAGATTTATAGCTCAAGGAGTCAAGCCGTGTTTAACAGGCCGTTTTCTGCCTCTCTAGCAGCCTCCGTCTTCTCAGGCAAAAACGAAAGTACTTTCTTCAGATAGATAACAGCATGTTTACACTTCAAAAAGTGTTTCTATCTTTGCCTAAAGCTTTCATCAGAAGTTTAATCGCTATTTACTCACATTTCAGGCAGGGAGAAGGACATTTATCATCCTTTTTAGATTCCAGGGTGAAGAGATGAAAATTCAGCCGTACATTGCCATTCTAGCGGAAGTGACAGCTAACTGAGTTGGAGATGTCAGCAGCCATGTCTGCCTCCTTCATCTCTAGCGAACAAAGCCAAGATGTCTCCTTGGAGGAACAAGAGAGAGGTATGAGAAGGAGGTGACATCCGTTCTCCTCCAAACAACTGAGAACATTGGACTCTAATGCCTAAATAGGGCTATCTAATGCCAAGAAGTCAACATTCACCCAAACCCCTCACCACAAACAGTGCCCCCCAGACCTTTTGGCATAGTTATTTGTTTAAATGAGGTCTGAGGAAATGAACTTCTCCACGAAAGCTCACATTAAAATATAGCAGTTAGTCTGTAAGGTGATACAATGTTTTTGTCTTCTTTATTTTTTATTTTGATTCTGTTTAAATGAATAAGCTACTCCCCACCCCACCCCCTCATCTTCATACCCTGCACCATGTTGCTTGCTGCCTAGATGAATACTGTCCACTCAGAAGGATTCCCTTTCAGATCATCCTTCTGAAGACAGCAAGCAGGGTACTGGTAAGAAGTGCTTTCTCAGATAGATTGATGATGACTTATGGAACCATGAATATTAATAAGTGGTTGCCAGCTGTACTCTCTAGCCTACACATTCTTCAGAAGGTGACACTGGCTGAAATGTTAATTTGTTATGCAAAGGGAATAATATTAAGTCATTCCTAAGTGGCAATTGACAACCAAAATCCTGTTGCTTAGTGTAGTAAATCACACAAGAATAGGCCACTAATCAATAGGAATTTAGTGAGTGAGGAACACCATATATTCTACTGATTCAAAAGGCTTGCTCTAATTGCAATTTACAATGCTAAAGTAAGTTGCAGTTAGAGTAGTCCCATTTGAATCAATGGTATGGAGGAGTTGACTCACCAAATTCCCATTGATTCAATGGGGCTACTCTGGTGCAATTTACTACACCAAGCAACAGGATTTTGGCTGATGAGTTCCTGCTGGGATTCTTGAAAGGGCACCAATCAAGCAGGAATGCATACTCCCAAGAATCCCAGTGGGGAACTCATTAATTTCTGGCTAGGAATAACTGAATGTTTTTCTTTTTGCATATCAAAGCAACAGGATTTCAGCTTTTGTATTTCATGTTTGGTTTGATGGCTTGCGTTGTTGTTCATGAATTTCCTGTATGAAACAAGATCAATGTAAAGGAAAAAAATGCCCTGTGTGCCGCCCAGATTTGGGCTTCCTCCTGTTTCCTCTGGAACTAGCATGTGTTGGGGAAATGGGCATCTCTGCAGGTGCTCGTATCTAACAGCACTCTGTTTTTAAGAGAAGAAAATCATAGTGCAATTTCAGGTTTCCATTCATTGAGGCAGCACAGGTGACAACAGGAAAAGCCTTCCATCTTTACTCATTTTTGCAGTGAAAGCTGAGAGAGAACTACATAAGCAGCAGCGATGCTAAGAAAAACTGTTGGCATAAGATTGTTCAGGGAGCATCCTTGCCTCCAGAAGTGTTGGTGGAAGGTGCTGCAAAGTGGCTGTAAAGTCTCTTGCATTTCCTCTCCTTCCAGAGAAAATGGAAGGCAGGCCCCACATACATCTCAAAATGAATAAAATCTGGAGCCCCTCCAATTTGTTTTGTCCCCCCTCACTTCACAACAGATAGAATCTTTTTCTCTATCCCTCAAGTGCAGAGTTGGGTCCCCACCCCCCCTGTAATTTCTGAGAATAAAAACCAGGCAACGCAACAGGGCTTGACACTGACCCTGATCCATGTGTGGAGCATAGGCTCTAGAATTGCAAAGCTTGTGGCAAGCAAACAGCGTCAGTGATTATCACCATGGTAACAAATAACATGTGTTTTAATTGGAGGAAGAAGAAGAAGATCAGAGAGGGGAAACAACTGTTTCTTGGAGTTACATCTCCCTGCCTCCTACTGCCAACATTGTGCTTGTTGAAGGACTCTGGAAACTATAGTCCAAATGAGAACCGTTTCCCATCTCAGATGAAAATAAATATTTTTTTCCTTTATTTTACAAATACTTGGACTTGATTTTAGTCTTGATAGTCCAAATTCCAAATATAGTTCCTGGGAAATGCAGGTCTGAAAGTGGGGTGTGAGATGCTTATGCCCATCAAAAGGAGGGAGGACTTTAGGAAACTTTGAAAGTGCACCTTTAACACAGACACTGAGAACGATGCCTATCCTGCTCCAGTCCATCATGGCATCAGCCTTCCTTCCTTCCTTCCTTCCTTCCTTCCTTCCTTCCTTCCGTCCGTCCGTCCTTCCTTCCTTCCTTCCTTCCTTCCTTCCTTCCTTCCTTCCTTCCTTCCTTCCTTGCTTGCTTGCTTGCTTGCTTGCTTGCTTGCTTGCTTGCTTGCTTGCTTGGCAGGGGGGAATGGTTCTTTGAGGCTATGAACTCGGTGCTAGAGTGCATCCCCTTAGATATTATTTCAAGACAACAGGTGCCAACAAGCCAGCAGCCATCCCTTCCCTAGACAAGCTTCCCATCTATCTTTTCTTGTATCTCCTCTGCCAGAAAGAACACTCCTTGTTCTTCAGTTGCTGTCTGACCTGGGACTATGGAACTGCAAGAATCCACACATAAATCATATCCATAAGCCAGAAAATAAAGGGCTGCTGGAATATGTGGGTATGGAGGGGCGGCATTGTTTCTTTTTAGAATTAAACTGCCATAAACTGTCTTGGCAATTTAATGGGAGCATTCAACTCAATTAACAGACTTATAAGCTGCAAAACTACAGACACAAATAAGTCTATCATGAATCCAGAGCTTGGAAGTAGTGGGTGAAAAATAGCAAATTCAGGTGTAACACCTGCCTGGGATTGGGGGTGAGGAGCAATAAGGGCATCAGAAAGTTGATTTTACTTCTTCTTCTTTTTAAATTCATAACCACAGGTGATGCTTTCACTTCTTTTAGTAGAATGAGTAAAGCGTAGATGAGTAATTATATTTCACGGCCAAAGAATCTCCCATATTTCTCCAAAAGGCAATTTTTGGACAAGTATTCAAAATTTAAGAACTATATATGTATATATTTTGAAGAATAAAAAACTGCAAAAAAATACCTGTCATTATTACTCTTCTAATAGTGAGGAATATTAATGAGATGCTGTTGCATGACATATAATGAATTAGTTTCTGAAAACAATGTTTGAACTTTTGCATGATGCTATCTTTGATCTCTTTTACAGCTCTCAGGTAAAACCTTTATTCGGGGGAACCTTGAGTCAGCTCAAAGAGACACCAGAGGCAAGGCCTCTTTCTGCTTGTGGACCATTGACTAATCTGAAGGATCAGGAAAGCAACTTCAGAAGGAATGTACAAAGTTTGACTAATTTTCATATAGACAAGGTAAGGTGCAGCCAGGCTTGCAAGGTGTAGAGACACATATACACACTCTTAAGTGTGGGAAATGTGGTTCAAATACACATTCTCCCCTTGGACACAAGTGCTTTGGAATGTAGCAAATGTCTGCTCAAAGATCCAGCCATCCGTCTTGCTGTCTTTAGAATGAGTGGTAGGACACTCCACCCATGATCTAGCTAACATTGGTGGTGGCTAAGTTCCAGGGAATTCAGTGGAACAAACCAGTCGTGACAACGGTTGCTTGAAGAATTTGACATTTATGGATCCCCATGCATAGTGGCCTAATCTGCACCAGCCTTTGGGGAATGTTACTGTTCTGGGCTACAACTCCTGGAATCCTTCTAGCCATGCTGAATGGGGTTGAATGGGAATTGTAGTCCCCACACCAATGAACTTGCAAGTTCTCACCAGCGTGTCTTCTCCCTGATGGATGTTCGGACTGTAACTTAGTTTCCCAAGAGCTTTACCACTTGACAAATAGGTCTTCTCTGAAAAACGTATAGAAATGCATTTTCAAATATTCTTTCTTTGGATTTTGAAAGAAAGTGCATTGAGAAATTAATGTTTTAAGAGAAAATAATCACTAAAATGCATACTTAAAGGCAAATTTTCCTGTGATTTTTTAAAACCACAGGAACAGAAATGAGAAGGAACTGACTGATGAGTGAACATGGGTGAAAATGACACAGATCAAATAGACTGATTTGTCCCTTGTCACAACTAACACATTGCTTGAACCAGGATCTCCATTTTCTGGTTCTAAGTTTGGTTTAGCTAGAGCAATTGCAAAGGACAACGGCAGCAGGAAACTATAGATGAGCTTTCACACCACTTGGGAAAAAAAAGCTGTAGATGGCCGACACAGTACTTAAAGGGACAGCCACCCTCAACCCCCCCCCCCCAGTTTGTATTTATTTACTATTTGCATTTCTATACCACCCAATATCTGAAACATTCAGGGTGGTTCACCAAATAAACTTGAATGTCATTCAATGTAAAAACATGACTAAAATCCTGTTGCTTAGTGCAGTAAATTACACTAGAGTTGGTCCACTGGAATCAATGGAGATTTGGTGAATCATCCCCTCTGTAGGTTCTACTGATTCAAATGGGTCTCATAGCAAGTCACAACTCTAGGAGGCCCATTTGAATCAATAGAACTTATGGAAAAGTTGACTCACCAAATCCTCACTGACTGAATGGGCCTATGCCTGTGTGATTTACTGCACTAAGCAACAGGATTTCAGCAAATAAGTATGAGGAAAGTAAAAACGAACTAAACTAAACTAAAAACGGAGGAATTAAAACAACTAGGAGGATAAAGAGGCACTAAAAAGACTACAAAGTAGACACTAAGCAAATCTCTCACTGTGATAATTACACTGATAGTGATCCACTTTTCAAGGTGCCTTCTACGATTTTCAGTTTCCACTTTCTTAACTTGAATAACTCTTTATGCTTAAATCCATTTTTACCCCCAACTAGAATGGACCCAGTGAACTAATGGAACTTACATGACTGTTGATCTATCAAGTTGCCACTAATTCATGGGGCCTACTATAGTTGTGGCTAACAATTGGATTTAAGCCTAATGTTCTTCACCCTTTGAGTGTTTACATCCACTGCTTCCTCGGTCCAGAGATAAGAGAAAGGTCGATCTATTTCTTCTCGTGTACCTTCTGAAGCAAAGTGTTGTCTATGAAACCTGAATTCCTTGGTCTTCTTTGGGCATCTTAAGCCTTGTTGAATCATGTTAATTTATGCAGATGTTAAGTGGTAGATTATGTGAAGCATGGGATGTGCTTGGAATTAAGTCAGCCCCACTGTTAATCAGGCCTCTTTTGTTTCATTTCAGGAAGGCCATTTTTAATCTTTTTTATTTATATAGACAGTTTGTCAAATGGAATCTTCACAATAAGGGCAAAAACAGCCTGCAGAGCATCTCTCTCACACACTCTCTCTCTGGACAGATGGTGCGGGCTGAACCTTCATGAATTCATTATTGATCTAATTGGAATCACATTTGTGTATTGCTCTCAAGCCATGTGTGGAAGGAAGGGGAAAAAATTAAAACCGTGCCAGTAGAAAAATGTGGTACTGAAAATCCTACAGAAGGCAAAGGAGGAGGGGGATCCCAGAACCCCTTGGGCCATTCCTGCTATCTGAGCAGACCACTGTTGACCCAGGGTCAGACACGGGGAGACACCTCCCAGCTGCAGCCAGTTCCTTTCATTTCCCAGTGGAGGTTCTTGCAGTGAGGGATTGGCCTCAAATAGGATATCTTGAGCTTGGGAAAAGCCACACAGATTTTGAGCCATTTGCAAGACATTAATTAGGGAGAGCTATATATCCTCATTGAATGGGGTGAATAAAGGCTGTGATGTCTGGCCCCAGTTCCATTATTGTCCCTCTGTGGGAGCCTCCAATAGAAAACATATTCAAAAATGTGGGAAGTGGTCAGGAGCGAGTAAGGCGCTTCATTAGAAGTCAAGGGTGTGAAAGCAGAAAGCAAGACGGGACAGGTTTTTTTCTGCATGAGAAAATTACACTTGCACCAAATACTTGATGTTTGTAAATTGGTTTCAGAGGTTGAAACATTTCAACAAGCTCCCCATCTGTTAGCACATTCCTTCCTTCCTTCCTTCCTTCCTTCCTTCCTTCCTTCCTTCCTTCCTTCCTTCCTTCCTTCCTTCCTTCCTTCCTTCCTTCCTTCCTTCCTTCCTTCCTTCCTTCCTTCCTTCCTTCCTTCCTTCCTTCCTTCCTTCCATTTAATGCAAGAAATTTGAGATTGAACCTGGTATGTTCTGCCTGGAAAGCACATGTCATTCCTCAAAGGTATGTACACTATGAGAGGGTGGGACCATTGTGCAACGCAATTGCATTGCAGCGGCATCATGTGTCTGAGTGGGACATTGAGCCCAGACCCAGGGCGGGCTTCTCCTTTCTGCCATGTGAGTGGCCTGTCTGCCCTGTGAGCCAGAATGACAACTGGTGTATTGAACAAAATGGACCTGGGTGATTTTCAGCTCTCCCATTCTGATTCTCAAAATCTGAGGTGGTGTCATACTTAAATAGGTCACAATCTGGCAGGTAGTGCAGGGAGAGGGATGCAAGTTTGAATCCATCTCTTGTGTCCCTCCTCTTTATTTACTTGTGGTGGGAGGGGAATGGGGAACACAGTTTGACTGCAGGAGTGACTCAGAAACATGGAATGGTGGGGGGAAGTTTACCTGTGCAGTGTCTAGGTTCAGGATCTGGATCCCAATCTTTCTTATGTGAAGGTGGGGATCTCTAGTTTTGCATGGGGTGCTAATCCACTCTGAGGTTTAGTCTAGACATTCCATTGAATGGTCCAAGGTTCCAAATTGTAGCCCCCAGACTGGGTTTAGTACCTTGGATAGTTCCCTTAAAGCTTAGCTTAAAAACTCAGGGCAGATTTCACTGTCCCCACACAATTAGAGCCACCAGCCTTCACAGCAACCACTTCTGATTTTGAAGGGTAAACAGCACACAACTATCAAATCAATCAATCTAAAATGTTTGTGGATTACTTTTCTATAAGCGGAAAGTGGTTAACAATACACAAACAAAGCAATATTAATGTAACTATTTTAAAAGAAGCCTAAGTCATAGTAATATAAACTACAGTAATGTGAAATAGCTAGATAAACGGAGCTCCAAGTGAACAGCCAGAAGAAAACTGATCAAATCTTCAGAAGGCCCATTGTTAAAGAAATGTATTAAACATGCTTTTCAGATTCCTAGCAAAGGGGTAGTTATTCATAAGGTTCGTAGGCTGAATTTCCCAACATTTAAATCCGTCTATTTCCAGCCCAAGTCATTTTCATTTGTATTCAGCCACCAGTCTGTGACATTTTATTTACATTTTTAAGAAGCCACAAGAACGCTTGCCTTTAAATATGTGTTTAGACATACTTTAGAACACGTTTCTTCTCAAAATATGCATTTATAAAAATATCCCCTCCAAATATATATTTTAAAATATATTTTCTCTCAAAATAGATACTTAAAATCAGGGCTGGTCCACTTTCATTTTGCTTTGAGGGCCTGATCCAATTTGGGGGCATTTTGGTCTCATTGCCAAAGTAAAAAAAAAAAAGAAAAATGGGGAGAGGAATGATTTTGAGGGGAGGGAGAGAGCTCCCAATTATGTTTCTGGGCAATTCTTTTCTCATTTTGGCCCAAACTTAATTTTGGATAATATCTTATAAGCCAAAAAAGCACAACTACACCCAAATGAGATTCAGAAAATGTGAAAGCCAGTACATAATTATGTTCTGATCCAGGTATTTATCTGAAAAGTGCAGATCTCGACTGTTTGTACTGGAATTATCAAAAATTGGGAATATGGGGCTGAAAGGAAACACCTTAAACTAGAGGTTTTTTTGTTTATGTTTTTCAATTTTACAAGATAGCTGGCTGAATAGCTCTATGTGTTGGGTCCCTGGCTAGAAAGCCAGAAGGAAGAGGTGTGATTCTGTATGGTGCCTTGTAGGAGAAGTGCCCACCTGTATAGTCTTGGGCAAGCTACACAGTCCCAGAGCAGAAAGGAATGGTAAGCTACTTCAGAGTACTCTATGACTAGAAAGGGCCGCCATAAGCCAGAATTGACTTGGTGGCATGCAGTTATTTATAACATGATCAAAAGGGAAAGAAAGAGGTAAAAAAAGTTGTTATTTTGGGATACAAATGGCAAGATTTAGGGAACAGAATCGGCAAGTGTTTGAGACAGGTGAATGGTGGTGATGAACAGAGGTTTGTTCTCAGTAAATATATACTTGGGGGCAGGATTTGAGCTGTTCAAGATGCATCTCAGGCATGTCTGGACTGGCCGTTTTGGGTGTGGGGTGGATTGGGGTACAAGGGGGTCTGTTGACGTTAGGGGGAGGAGTAATACGCTATTTGCCTAGCTCCTCCTGTCTGAGCAGCAAAAGAATCCTTCTAGCCCAATCAGCTGTCAATTAAGCACTTCCCCTCATCATCTGCGGAGGGTCAGGGGAACTGAAATTATTATTTGTTACATTGTTCTTCATTTCCTCTGTTGGTGGCATTCCATTTTTCTCCCTTTCCCGTCCCCTTCCCTTAATCTCCCCGCACTTTCTTCTCCCTCAGAATCTGCAGCCATGATGGCAGTTGGAAACTGGGGTGCTGGAGGCTGCTATCTCCCAGTTAAACAGGCTAAACAATGAGCATGCCAAAAAGAAAGTATGCCCCACCAGTGGGCCCAATAGGTACGTGACAGCTCTTAAAAAGGAAGGATGGCTCAATCTAAGTAAAAATACATGCAGACACTTTTTTTTTTACTTGATCCAAACCATGCCATCTGCGATCCATATACCACATCTATATGCTAGTGCGGACACCCTCTCAGCATGATCTAGGCAGAGCTTAGAAGAGTGACTGTATGGACTACAACTCCCAGCCACTGGCTGTTCTCAGGCATGCTGTTTCTATTTCACCAGTGAGAGATTTATGGATGAGCTGTGGAAAGGAAAGCACATTAAATCTCCCTTTGCTTCCCCCCTTTCGAGGTGTGGTTCTGAATATCTCCATGTGTTTGTAGTCAAACTACATGAATGTAGTTTGAGAAAATATATTATCTCTGTACTACATGAATGTAGTTTGAGAAAATATATTATCTCTGTACTTATTTCTACGTCCTCAGCATCTTGACAACTCCTAGAAAAATGAATATGGGCCAACAGGAAACTGTGATGGGACAGACATCCATTTTGAAGAACCTAATCAACAGTATCCTTGTCAGTTTCCTACAGTCATCTTTATGTGTGTGAAAGAACTGAACCTTTTTCTTATCTTGCCATGCTTCCAACAAGTAAGGCAATGAGGTCACGATAAGTTCTGCAAAGGCATTTTTAAAACAACTGGAACGACACAATATTAGATTTTTTAAATATACTCAGTGGAAGAATAAAGTTGCTGTTTTCATTCCCTGGCATGCAAAGAACGATGCTTTAATTTCTTTAGGCGACATAACTCACATGTCCCTTGGAGAGACATCTTGATTCTGGGCTTGAACAAGAAAAATGTCAGCTCCAGTGAGCTGTCCTCTGAGAGTCATTTATTTACATACCATACTGTGTAGCTTTATATCCCGAACTGTGGAGTGCACAATAATGTGCTAAGAAATACAAAACCATACTTAGCTGGAGTACATTTAAGGATATTTCTGTTTCGATGTAAAATCCTGGACAGAAAGGACAGCCAACAAATGCGGAATTTCTGCTTTACTGGATGGGATACAAATAACATTCCTCCCTGAAAAGATACCAGATATGAAAAAGTTACTTTTGAAAGCAATTAATCACAGGTTTACTTTTCAGGCCCCCCCAAAGTACTTCACTACCATGGTATCTAATCCAATTTTTAGTCTCATCAAGAATAGACCTGCTGAACGAATATGACTAGTTAAGTCAATTATTCCTGTTGATCAAAAAACTATTCTAATGAATTTGTGACTAACAATTCAATGTAGCACATTTTTTTAAAAACCCTTTACTTTCCAGTTTCTAACCCCACCTCCACTTATCTTTTTAGCAATAGCAGCCTAGAGTCTAAGGTGTATGTGTGTAGTTTTATCCCACTACTGAGGGAAGAAGCATCCCAAGACCACTTGTACGTAAGAATGTGAACTGGAAAATTTTTCATGTCAGACAAAAAAAAAATAAAAACCCCAAGAAATTTAAAATGAACATTTTCCATATTTCTGTTGCTTCAGGTTCTTTCCTACGGTGCCTGTTCTGTTTTCATAATTTTGGTGCATCAGTTATTTTGTTTTATGTAAAAGGGAGAGTCTCTTTCAGGTTTTCCATTTTTGTTTCTTCATCTGTATTATCCAGCATTCCAAAAGTCTTAAAGAACTCTTAAAACTACTAAAAAAAAAGCAGAGGCAAGGCAACAGAGAATCTACCCCAAAAGGAAGTAACAATACACGAGAATCAGAAATCATTATAAGACTATGCAGTCACATCATATTATATCATCAGCATCATCAGGCAACAGTACTAAATAAGAAAGAAAAAGCATCATCATCAGAAAATAGAAGTAGCAAAATAAAACTACACGCTCACACATAACCCGGGCTCCCAAAAGCAAAGAACAGCTAATAAAGGCAATAAATATAATCAAAGCCCCCTCACACTAGAATACACAAAGATTTCAATTTGCACAGCTTATTATTTATTTATTTATTTTATTCTATTACTTACATTTATATATTGCCAATCTAGTGACAAGCCGCTGCTCTGGGTGATTCAAAACAAGTCGAACTTGAAAAAGAAATAATTTCCACAATGAACCACAATGGTGATAGCTATAAAAATACATATACGACTAAAAATTAGCATTTAAACAGTAAATCAGCAGGTCTCCCAAAGGGAAGACGAATTTCTTAAAGGCCTCTTTAAAGAGCACAGATTTCACAAGCTTTCTAAAGGTAAGGACAGAGGGAGCCTGGTATACATCTACAGGCAAGGCATTCCATACCTTTGCAGCCACCACCAAGAAGGCCCAGTTCTCTTTTCTTCTTTGAATCCACCAGGGAGCAGGAGGCAGGCCAAGAAGCAATAAAAATGATCCAAGAAAGGAAAGGACCCTCTCCAACCCAGAGAGGAGGCAATCCCCAAAGAAACTGGGAGGGGAAAGTTAAAAAATAATCCCAAGGAAGCACACCAGAACATACAGGCTGCCGGATAGCAGCAAAAATAACCCATAGAAATGGAGGATGGTGGAAATCCCTTCAAAAATCACAAAGAAAAGGCAAAAAAGAGGAAAGGAGCCAAGATAGAAGCACAGCAGAGAGGCAAGCAGGCAGACAACCATCCAAGATAAAGGGCATGAGAGATTTAACACACAGTAATTTTACATGGAATGACGGAAGCAAAGAGCACTTCTCACTGGGTTCCAGGCTCTTTTACAGATTCAAAGTACCTGTCCCCCAGGGGACAGGAATTTTTTTGGATGAAAAATTTCTGAGGTAATTTGACAGGCAGAGAATGAAAGGGCACCAAAAGGTTGTACAAAAGAGGGAGCCTGAGAGAGACATGAGACTTCCATGCACCCCTTGGTTGTATATAACTACAACTATAGAAGTAAAAACAAAACAAAACAAAAAAACCCTGTGCTTGGAGGTACATGGTTTATCTTTCATTGAATTATAATCACAATAAAATATAATGCCCTTGTTACTGGAAAAAGAACTATGTTACACTAGTTATTTGTAAGCAGTCTTCTCGAAGCCCTGAAATCTACAATTTCTGTTTAAGGACAGTGATATGTCTTTCTAGTGAGGAAATTCTAGCAGAAACTGAAATGTGTGGGAATGGTAGCTTTTCTGGAGCAAACTCCAAAGGACAGTCCATCTTTCTGTATGTAATTCCTTTATTGATGCACAATTTATTGCAAAACAGTATCTGATATGCTTGAATTATGGTAGCAATAACATTATGTACTTGTTTCCTCAGTTTGCTTTTGTAATGTATAACATATTGTCACCCCATAGTAGCTTTTAGAAGTTGCCCCAAGATTCCAAAAGTCATGTTTATGTGGTACTGTATCTTTAAAGTTTAGTGAAGATGGTGTCAGGCCTCCTGAAAGTCCTTTCTTTTTTATACTGGGTACAAATAAATAAATAAATAAATAAATAAATGACTGGCAAGACCCTCAGTCTCTGCATCTTCATGAAATATCCAGCCACAAAATAAATCAGACACATACCCTCAAGTTCAGTATATTTCAAATGCTGAGTTGTTGTAGTAATAGTGGTTGTTTCAACTTATTCGAGTTACACATTGATAAATGCCAAATACCAAGCTCCAAAAAAGGAATGGCAAATATCTCCATGAATGTGAGATACTCTCTGTGAAGTTCCACCAGGGAATTCAGCTCTGTCTGATTCAAGTGGTCATACAGAAAGAGAGCCTTTTTAGATGCTATTAGCTTGCAGTTCTACATGTAGCCCTGCAGGTGTTGTTATAAAGAACTGTATCACAAATAGTATCAGGCTTCCTATTTGAGTTTGCTCACATAATTATATCCCTAGATGTTTTTTGTTTTTTTAAAAAAAACCAATCACCCTCAGAGATGAGCTCCATTTCTTAATCTGTAAAATAAAAATAAGACCCAGGAATATTGCCCATGCTGCTTGTGTGTGTGTGTGTGTGTGTGTGTGTGTGTGTGTGTGTGTTTGGCACGTGTATGCTCAATTAGGCTTTTCTTTCTGCATCACTTCAACGTGATCTCAAACTTTGAACCAAAGTGAAAGGATTCAACTTTTTAAAAAGTAAAAAAATATCGGGGAAGGAGGTAAAACGGCAGTTTGGGACTGTGGAACTCCAGGCTGATTCACATTTCTCATTACATAATGTGATCAATGGGAAAAATGCAAATCAGCCCTCCCCAAATCCGTAGTATTTCCCGCATTTTTTCCCATGTAGTCAAGCTCTAAGCTAAAACACAAAATGAAACAAAACATAACTAGGACTGGAATCTAAGATTATTTGCAAAGCTGGGGAATTTTTTCAAAGCAAATCTGGAACAGTCACTTCACCTTTAAAAAGGCTGAAAAGGACAGGCCTCTTTATCATTGGCATGCTACCTAGAAGTTGTTTGGTTGTGTCCCGTTTCTAGCAACCCTTGGGAGGGCCCCAGGACTAAGATGAAACCATCGGAGAACCTGTTAAAAATTGATCCCAATGTCTGCAGTCCCATTCAGTGTTCCATCTTAGGATCCATCAGATACACACTCCATAGGGGATGAAGAATTTCAAAGAACTCAAAACATTGCACAGTATTTTGTGACCTTTGATTTGCCCAATAAAGATTTTTTTAAAAATGGATTTTAGATTTTTTTCATTTGCAATTTTTCTTTTGCCCAAAGTAGCAACTTTTGTGCTTTACTTATTCATTTAGTTTAAAGATGTTGCTTTTGAAGTGATATATGCAAGACATTATGCTATGCAGCACATATATAAGGAATACTGTTTGCCCTGTAGACATATGCTTTGGTTTTGATATGTCTAACATGTGGAACTGATTAGTGAGGTATTTTAATAGGAAAAAAGCCATTTTTTTGCCAACAGGTTGGATTCTGTTGCAGCATTAGAAAAGGTTTCCTGTTTCTCATTTTGCATCATTGTCTTCTTATCATTGTGCTGTGTTAATTGGAAGAGATATTTTATCCCCACAATAATATTTTTGAATATTAATTTTAAAAAAGAATAGGCATAGTAATAATATCCTGATATTCCTGTTTCCTCTTGTATACAAAAATGTTGCTTGTCCCATTTTATTTATCCTTCTAGTAGCTACAAAGTACAATTACTACCAGGATTTTAGATAGCTTGCGCAATGATAATTTTCCTTGTGGAATCCATCGAAACAGAAGATTTGTTGAGAAAAAGGAGAAAAACCATTTACAATAGGGGTGTGTGAATGCATCTGCTTTGATTTGGTCTGAATTATTTGTCTTACCAATTGCATCCAATTGTTTGGAGTTGAGTTGTAGCTCATCTGATTCCATCTGTAACTGAAAATACTTTAAAGTATTTGTCTATATCTTTTGAAAAAGTGAAAAAAAAATGGAAATAGGGAAAGCACAGGGCTCTGACCTGGGATGGGGAGGAGGGTAAAACTCAGTGCCATCAGTTACTGCTCGATTTTCAGAGTGCAGACAAAGCTCCCGCCAGTTTTCTTCATTTTCTCCTTTCTTATCTTCTTCCTTTCTCCCTGCCCCCCCCCCCCCGTAAGTGGTGCAATATAGATTTTTGTTGTTGTTTAGTCGTTAAGTCGTGTCCGACTCTTCGTGACCCCATGGACCAGAGCACGCCAGGCCCTCCTGTCTTCCACTGCCTCCCGGAGTTGGGTCAAATGCAATATAGATAGTTTAGGTCTAATTCCTAATGCTGCTGTGAGCTACCCCACTCAAATCACACATGATGGCACAAATTTCACACACACACTTACTTAATGTACTGGCTTGAGATGTGCAGCTGCCTAGAAGGGGAAAAAGACATATGAATGAAGAAAAAGAAAATAAGAATTAGTATATTCAGTATAGATGTATGTACTAACGTATACACCATTTAAACAGAAGTAGAAGTGCTAAAGCCTGAGAATGGGATCAAACTGATATAAGGGTTACACCAATACATCATTTCAGAAGTGCTGTCGATCATGTGCCAGTGTGTTTGAGAGACACCATTATAACCAAGAACTCTTTTGTTCCCAGATTACAGCTATATCACGACTGAGGGATGTTTTATCTTTGGGAGTGCTAAAATATTCTAGGTTCTTCTTCTTCTTGTTTTTTACATAGGCTCATTAATAGAAGGTGATTTCAGAAAGCAGTGTTTTTCTCCAACTGGAGATCTGGTCATTTATAATCTTTATGTAGAAGAAGGATCACATGGTGCAGCTGATGAATGGAGAAAAAGTGAGCTAGGAGGGATAACTTTTGGTTCTTATTTCTGTTGCCTTTGCCTTTTCTTTCTTCTCCTATTGCATCCCTTCCCCACCCCTCAAAGTTCCAATTCCATAAACACACATTTTTCTAACCCATGTAGAAAGGAGTAACAGTCACAACACATAATCTCTCATTCTCAGGCTTTTCTAAGAAGTTGAAGGCAACTGAATGGCACAAAACAACAACAACCCCATGGTATAACATCCTGAACTCCTTGGAAGAGAAGGAGGAAGAGGGAGGGAGGAACAGGAAATGGATAAACTGTTAAAATGCACCCTTGCCAAAACATTAGGAGGGCAGTGTGGAATCTGAGAAAGAGTTGCAGGAGAAACAAACCTCTCAAAGTAAAGAAACATGGCCCTAGGTATATCTGACATTCATGTCAGCCAGTTAGATAATGCATTCCACCTGCAATAATCAAATGGGGAACTCCAAAGTTGAGCTTCTCACCTTGTTTCAAAGGAGTTCAGGAATGCACCTACTGTGTTGGCTAAAACCAAGGCTGTATGTACACACTGCCTATTGACTTTAGAGTCAATCATTGTTACGGGAATCTTGACCCTAATGGAGACATTCTCTGTCCATGAGACAAAACTGATTAAGTCATCCTTCTATATTTCTGTTCAGGAGAAAGGCAGCTGGATTATATCACAGGTCTCAAACATGCATAATGATTGACTTCATTATTTGCCGGTTCTGATTTTGCCAATTTCAACAGATCTTTTTCCTAATAACAGGAATGTGTTTTCTAAAGTGCCATTGTGACAGAAATCTCATTCCAATGGAATGATTTTCAAGAAATTTCCAATGATCTCACATCATTGTATTCTGCCTATCTCAATCTTTTATTCCTCCTCATGAAAGGCCAAGACTCACAGCAACAATAAAATAATGTAATAATCTTATAAGTGCAGAACGGGAAGCTAGAGCTGGCTAGAGAAGATGTTAAGGATGGACATTTCCTGGTCCTCCAGACCCACTGCCCTGACAATATCAATAACTCTTATTTTGCACAGAGCATCCAAAAAGACCAAAAGCAGAATCAAAGTCAATCAATCGCCATGCTCTGTTTTTAACAGGTTATGGGAGCCTTACTTGAAAAAGCTTTGGTTGATTACTTCTCAAACTGTGGTACCAGCATTGCATAAAGAATCCAACATCATTTCAGGGCTGCAGCATTTCTCAATTTCCTAGAAGGGCTGTAACTAAAATATTGAGTGCCTTCTGGACTAAGACAGGGCACCAGTATTTATTTATCTATTTATTTATTTTGTTGAATTTACACCCTGCCATCCTCCTTGTACAGGGATTCAAGGTGGCTTACACAAATGGTTTTAAAAGCGCAAATATTAAAACAGTTGCAAGCTATGAAAATAACACTATTAAAAAATAGCTAAACATAACAATTATTAAGAGGCAGAATATAAAAACCTTATTAAAACCATGTAAAAGTCCACAAATGATTAATCCAGGAAACCTGATTGACTTGCATTCACTTGAAATTCCCCTTATTTGTCTGTAGTGATAGTCATGATGCAAAGTCTCATTGATTATGTAGCTTCTTCAGTATGCTTGGTCAGGGTTGTCAATATGACTAATAGAGATGGGCATAAACCGAACCACAAACCAGAAAAAAAAAAACACTTTGTTTTGCTTTAGCAAAATGGGATGGCCCATCCACCCCCTTCCCGCTGCTCCCGTAGCCACCACCTATGTTCCTGGTCCTCCCACCTCCACCTCCCCTGCTGCTGCCACAGGCTGCCAGTGCCAAGCTGAGGAGAGGGCTGGGTCACTGCCACAAATGTTGGGGTGAGACATCCCCCCTCCATCCCAGTCTATGAACTGACCTGGAAGAGCACATGCTATGCCAGTGGAGGCAAACCTTTTTGGGCTCGCGTGCCCAAAATGAGGAGGGGGGGGAGAAACCAGTGGCTGTCATGCTGCCCGGAAGACCGGAACCGGAACCGGAAGTGGCGGTTTCAGGGGGAATCATAGCGACGGACCCAGAGGACCAGGAACAGGAAGTTTCAGGGGGAATCATAGCGATGGACCCAGAGGACCAGGAAGTGGCAGCGGAAGCGGGAATCCCGGCTGCAGCCGCCTCATAAGGTTTGCCTCCACAAGGGAGGGTGGGTGGACCAATACCTCGCGTGCCAGAAGAAAGGGCTTCGTGTGCCACCTGGGGCACACGTGCCATAGGTTCGCCATCACTGTGCTATGCCTACATAACGTCCCTGACTGTGGTTAAAGTCTCAGAACTGACTTGATCTCTCTGCTTCTCCAGTTGCCCAGATGGGGGTAGGAGAAACAATCTGAGGGCGAGCAGCCTTCAAGGAGGAAATAATTTGATTTATATCTGTGAACTGACTTAGAAGCCCAAGGGTATGTCTCCACTCATTACCAGCTGCCATGAAGGCTCCCTACCTCAGCACAAAGACCTTTGTATGTATGTGGTACTTGCATAAAAGGCATTCTGATGATCGCCCCACGTCACTCATGCCACTCATAGTCATGATCTAATTTGCATGAGCCTATGAGATGATTGGAGGGGCAGAGTCAGCTGCTGCATAAGGTTTGGCAGGAGAAGGAGGAGTCAGTGAGAGACAGTCAGAGAGAGAGCGAGAGAGATAAGAGACTGGTTAGTCAGAGAGAGAAGGAACAGATACTAATAGAGATAAAGCTGGTTGAGATAAATAGATAGAGAAGGTGGTAATTATATGGCAAGAGAAAAGTATGTATTGAGAGACCTGTTAATGATTTAGTTGTGTACAATGTTCCTCTGAAGAACTACTGTGATTATTAAATTGGCTTCACTTCAATAAAGAAGTTCTGTTTGCATTCACAAGACAAGTGTTTTGACAAACTTCATTTATATTGTGGATTGAGGTAATCCACTGGTGGCAGCGAGAGGAAAACGCGACGTGAGCCTTTGTGAGGGCAAAACACGCAGGTGCCACAAAGGTGAACGCCACAGGCATTCACCCAAAAGTCAGGAAAAGGTGAAAGCCAGTGTGATGTAGTGGACTAGGACTCAAGAGGCTGGGGTGTAAGTGGTTGGAAATTGTTGTAACCTGCATATGATACAGTACCTTTACGAGGTTTTGGCTGGGAAAGAGTTGCAGTGAATGTCAATCAACTCAGTAGCAGCCAATAGTTCCCTCTCTCCTCACATTCTTTCCTCTCTTCCTTCTTTTGTTCACCGTGCTGCCAGGCATACTGCAAAACAAAGCCTACCACAGTCTTCTGCTCCACAGTGCCTCGTCTCTAAGTCCTGTCCTAACAGAGCAGTCCGAAGGAGGCAGAAACATCTGACTGAGTTCTGGATGCACCCGCAGTTCCCTGGTTTTGTCTAAATGTTTTCTCTCCCAATTTTTCTTTCTTCTTGTTGGTGAGCACTGATGGAAATAGTTGCCATAAAACATTTCTCTGTCTTTGATGTTTCTAATAGAGGATGCAAATGCTTAACAGATGAAAACTACATTGTTAATGAGAAAACAACTATGAAACGTTGAAATACAATTAGAAAAACTTGTTAGAATCACTGAAATATCAAACACATTTGGCTTTGAAAAAAAAAGGCAATGTATTCTTCGACGTATATAAAAATGTTTAGAAGCAGGCATATTCTGTTTTCCTAGTTCTATGGTGGGATTTTCCTCTCTGCCTTGCATTTATACACATGTGGCAGGGATGAAAGATGTCTGCTGGGAAAATTATGAATTCTTATACATGTTTGAGAGCTGAAGGGTTTTCTTTATGAAACAGAAAAGGGTTTGAAGGCATAAAGGTTCTGAGCATTGGCTGAAATCCTTTTGTGTAACTTATACCTGTGGAAGGGTAATGACATCACTGTCAGGTAGTGATTTCTGGTAACTAAAAACTTCCTACTTCTGTCTGGCACCTTTCCAATTCCTCTGTAAGCACTTTCATCACATGGATGCATGGGAGCCATGGGCAAGAAGGAGGAAGCCTTTACTGAAAAGTAACATTACCAAAAGGTAGAGATTTTCAGTAATTAAAGTATTCCCCCTCCTATCCCTGGCTCCCACAGCTTCCATGCAATGAAACAGATTACATGAGGGTTGGAAAAGCCATGAGAAAGAAGTAGGAAGTTTTTAATTACCCAAAACCACCCTCAATGTCATCAGCCTTCCACAGGCATACATTACTCAACAGAAGTTCAGTCATTATATACTAAGAAGGCAGATTTTAAAGAGGCAAATGTATTAGTCTGCTTCAGGGTGCATAACAATAATAAAGTAGAAACAGAAACAAAAGTATTGTGACACATTAACCTAGATTTTTATGTAAGTTTTTATGAGGTACAATCCACTTGCCCAGTGTCTGGCTCAGGCTGAATTATAACCCACAAAAGCTGACACTGAAATAAATCTGTCAATTTTAATGAGATATTATATTTTATTTCTGTTCTTGCTATACAAGGTAGACAAACTTTACAAATCTGGACTGGTATTCTTGCATTAGCCTCTTCTGTGCTGCCTGATTTCTGTAGAGACAACAACATGATGCTGGCAGAGTGGCAAACTCTTGGCCCACTGAAATGCATAAGCAGAGTCCTACCCTTCATGAGTTCTGCCCATGCAGGAGTTCTGTGTTACAGATGCATCACCATGTATGTGGAATGCATGACTGGGATGACAGACAGTGGTTCTTAATCTCTCCCTTTGAATCTGCTGTGAGGTACCATCTCATATATTCTTACACCTCAACTTTGAAATGTAAGTGAGCAACACATGAAGTGCCACCTAAATATTGCTGAGTGCACTTGAAGTTAAGCTTTATTGCTACTCTGCAACTTGTCTCCCCCTGCTCGGGAAAAGAAAAGAAGGAAAAAAGTATGCATGTGTGTGTTTTCTTTGACCTTGGATATTTGTTTTCATCCTATTATTTTAACAGGGGAAAAAGAGGATTTGCAGACACTTTAGGGAACTAAAACAAAATAAACTGGATTTCAAATTCTTTTGGCTAGGGTATTTATTTGGTTTCATTATCAGGCCAATTAGAGTGTTGACAGAAGAAAACGGCTTGTCCTTTCTTTGTCCCTGGGTCTGGAGCGCAATTTTAGGCTAAAGAAGGGTAAGCTCTAATGAGAGGGGAAATCACAAATGAGGATTTCCTTCGACACATGCTCTGCTCGCCTCCCCCACATGCACAGGTGTAACATCAATCAGACGGTCAGCTATGCCTTTGGACCTTCAGAAGGAACTCCGACTTTCTGTTTGGCTGCTGTATTCAGGGTCAATAACTAAGTGTTCAGGAAGAAGCCACTTCCGGAAACATCTCCTGCCTTTGAACACTCCTTTTGAAGTTAAGAGCAATATCCTCACAGATCTCATACCCTGATGCACCATGCTCATAGCAGCACTAGCTCCAGCTGGCTTTAGATTTTTCTATAATATACATGGGACTTGGCAAAGACACAATTTTTACCTGTCAGCAATGTTAAGTGTCTTGATGTATTCAATGAAGTCTGTTATCGAAGATACAGAGGTTTGTGGTAGTTTAAAAGACTAATAAAATAAAATAGAATAAAATGTTGTGGGCTGTAGATGACTTCATTGAACGCTACAGTCCATGAGAGCTTATGCGAAATAATGCTTGTTAGTTTTAGGGGTCACAAGATTGTGACTGAAATTCTATGAAACCCTATCTCTGTGCTGCATTCTTGATTGTACAACTGATTGCACAGTTGATTGTGCACCTAGTTGTGCAACTGTGCTGGTGGAAGTGCTTGCTGGATATGACTTCTGCTTTCGCACAAATTTTGCAACCACTGTAAGTTATGCAGGCGTATCTGTTTAACAGGATTTTATCCTCCTTGCTACTTTTGCTCCAACAGACTAGCATGGTTACCCCAACTGGAAATTTCTCTGTTGAATGGAGAGGTGAAATATTAATTATAAAGTAAGACAGAATTATATATTTTTATTGTGAATTTGGCCTGGAGTAAGTTACAGTATTTATCAGAATGACAATCTGCCAGTTAAAGTGGTATTTTATAATTTCTAGTAAACTGGCTGTCTATTTCTGCACTATAGAGAGATAGAAGGAACCAAAAAAAGGGGGGAATCTGATTAGACAAACTGGCAATGCTCCATAGTCGTCTATTGGTCATTTGTTTGATGGAACTCTCAGGGGCTGATGAAGCTCACCCCACTTAATAAGATGATTGGCTGGATGTTCCTGGCTACAGATTATTTAAGACAGTAGCTTCCAACCCTGGGTTCTCAGTTGCTCTTGGACTACAACTCCCAGAAATCCTGGTGAGCACGGCTAGTGCTGAAAGCTTCTGGGAGTTTTAGGTTGGGAGCCACTGCTTTAAGGTCATAGTAACACTGGCAGAAAAAGTTGTCGATTTCCACAGGGGAAAATCTGAATTACTCTTATGAAGCTCCTGATCAACAGGCTCCTTATGGATGACTTATAGATTTGTGTCCTTTACACATCTGACAAGGAATATATTTATGGTCTCAGAATATATTGTACCTTGTTATATTTATTTTAAATCTTCATTCCTGGATACAATGTATTAATTTTGTCTTAAAAGTTCAAAAATTCCTTTTCTTCTTTAAAAGGTTTATTAGCAAGCAAGCAAATGAATAACTAAAAAGCCAAAATATAAAATATATTTGGAGTTTATATAAAAATTACATGAGTATATATACTTTAAAAATCATAGCCTTGTGTTACGTATTTCTCTAGTTCATATATGTAAATAATACTTCTATTAACAATAAACTCCGGGTCTAATAAAAGAAGAGCTTCTGTTTAAACAATATAGAAGTGAAGCTCAGTAATTCAAAAATACAAAGCAAACAGGTTCTCTATAGTAAAAGGCTATTTTCTTAGATAACTGTCATTTAGTCACTTAAAAACAAACTCTATTGCAATACAAATTATTAAAACAATTCTATCAAAGCATAGGCAAGAGCATAGCAAATGAGTCACATTGTATTAGATATTTCTCATCCAATATTTTCCCAGCAGAGATGTCTCCTCTATTGGTAAAAACCAAGTGGCTGTGTTTTGGAGATATTTTAAAGGATGATAGGAAGCAAGTGGCCTGACGGTAACACTGTGAATCCCCTCTGGTTGTGGAAGGGGCAACTTTCAGCTGTGGAAAAGCAGAGAAAATATTTTGGAGTCTCAGATTCAAATATGAAGCCAGAGAGTAATAGCTTTGTCCCAAGCCTGAAATTCATTGTGGGGTGGGCATCCTTCATAAGTCTATCTGTCTCCTTCCATCTCTTTCTCTGATGCATAACACAGTGGGTGGTCTTCCTTTGCTCAGCCTCCCTGCCTGAAATTTGGCTGCTTCTTTCGCTAGCTAGCTAGCTCACTCGCTAGCTTTAACTCAAGCACCTGCATGCCAGATACAACTGACTCAATGAGCTCAGAACTGCCAGCCGATTTGATTTTCAGAAGATGAGACACCCTCACACTTAAAATGGAATTGGCTGAAGAGCTGTACTGCAGCTGCCCATATGGCTGAGACTTGTTGTCGTTGTTTAGTCATTAAGTCATGTCCGACTCTTCGTGACCCCATGGACCAGAGCACGCCAGGCCCTCCTGTCTTCCACTGCCTCCTGGAGTTGGGTCAAATTCATGTTGGTAGCTTTGGTGACACTGTCCAACCATCTCGTCCTCTGTCGTCCCCTTCTCCTCTTTCTTCACACTTTCCCAACATCAGGGTCTTTTCCAGGGAGTCTTCTCTTCTCATGAGATGGCCAAAGTATTGGAGCCTCAGCTTCAGGATCTGTCCTTCCAGTGAGCACTCGGGGTTGATTTCCTTCAGAATGGATAGGTTTGTTCTCTTTGCAGTCCAGGGGACTCTCAAGAGTCGCCTCCAGCACCACAATTCAAAAGCATCAATTCTTCGGCGGTCAGCCTTCTTTATGGTCCAGCTCTCACTTCCATACTAAAACTTATTTGTGTTGCTGTTTATATTTCATCAAGCAGGAGACAAAAATGTTTGGTCTAAAGGTAAAGAACCACATGAAGAGAGATTAGAGGACAGTCCTCTATTTGAAGACCAGCTTAGAGGACAGCACTTCTTCTGAACCTCGAAAATCCTCCACTTGAAAGGGTGCCTAGCCCAGATCTGATTTAAAGTTGAAGAGATACAGAGAGATTGATCAGGGACCTTGAAATTTCCCATCCATTGTGAGCATTTGGCCAGCAGACTCAAAAGTCACACAGGCCACAGGGCTACATTCTTTCTTTCTCAGGTAAGATGCATTGTCACTGGATTTAAATTGTACATATTTCTAAAAATTCTAAATTTGCATTTGTACACATAAATTTGCATATACTATTTAATGCAAATCAGTGTCATATTTTGATTATCCATGACCACTTTTTTGGCAATATATAAGAAGCCATCCTAGAAAGAGCTGACAGATGGGTCATTGGGGGTGGCTCCAGATAGACAGCTCCTAGCGCTATCAATCAAAAGACCCCTGCATAGCTTTTCTCCTTTTTCCTCCCTGTGTTTTGTTTGTGGTGGAAAAAAAAAGATGTAACAAGGACTGAGAAAATGAGAAACCATCGTCTAGCATGTCTGCCCCAACAGCATTTTGTGAGTGAGGGTCGCCTGCATAATTTAAAAAATCTCTTCTGGAAGCACTCCTATCAGAGTCTTCCTCACAACTTATTTGTTCAAATCATAACACCTATTGCTACATTTGCACCCATTTATATATGTTAGCATCTGTGGATTACAGGCAAAGCTCTATCTTCTTTTTGCCCTCTTTCAGTCTCTGTGTGATGTTTTCCCTCTTTTTATATATATATAGTGGTGTGTAAATGACCACCCTAAAGTGAATTGCAGAGCTAATTTTAGGACTTGCCACTCTTTGGGCTGAGGAGGAGAACTGTAATGCCTCAAGAACTCCTTTCTTTTCCTCTCCCACACTATCCCCTCCTCCTCCACCCCCCATACTCCCCACCTCTTGGGCTAAGTGAGTGAGGCCTGTTTGTGAGATGGGCTTTCCCAAATTCTCACAGCTCTAATCTGGATACCATTTAGTGTGACAGGCTCCTTCCCGGGTTCCCACAGCTGGTTAGTGTTTTGAATTCCTGGCTCATGAACTCATATCAGGCTACATGGGCTAATGCTCAGAGCACAACCTCAGGCTGATATTGTCGATGACAGAGTAATGGAGGAAGCCCTGGTGCTTTCTGCATGTTTACAAACTGTATTATTTTTCAAATTTTGCTGGGAGAGGGGAATAGAAGAATGCCTTTATAATACCTGATGGAACCGGTTAAAGAATCATCGGAGATGAAAATAAAGTAGTTAATGATGGAAGGCCTGGAAGAGGAAAGGGCAATTAAATATTTCTGCTATAATTTGTGTGTCTGTGTGTTTGTGCGTGCACACACTTGTGTGTGTGTGTGTGAGAGAGATGCATTATTCTACTCATGTTGGTAGACTGGCTATAAATACTAAGTAACCAAAAATATATTAAACTTTAATTTATCATTTGCTATGTAATATTAGTCTGGTTTTTCTTGTGTCTCCCTTAGTGGCTAAAACAACTGAGCTACAAAATCACCAAGTCCCTGATTCTAAGGCCACCTCTGTCATGAATTTCCTACATAGCCCCAGGCCAGCCACTCTTTCTCAGTCCCCCACCGTGTACTTTGTTATAAGATAAGATAACTCAGGAATATAGATGAGCATGAAGCTAAAAATGAACCAGGAAGTTCATCAAAAATCACTAATTCATTGGTTCAGATCAGTTTGGGTTCATCCAAACTGGAGAACCCAAACTTTCCGGAACCAATGAGTTTTTGGGCGATTTCCGAATCTCCTGGTTTGTTGCCCCCCTCCAGCCTGCCCCTCACCCACTTCCCACTGCCCTGTCATTTCCAAAGCTGCCTATTTGTCCCTTTTAAAATCTGGGATTATCTTCTCTATCTGGCAGCGTCCCTAAAAGACTTTAGGCAGAGATCTTCCCAGTGCTGTGCTCCTTCATCCATATAATGGGATCTTAGAGAGGCCAATAACTTAGCAGGAAAGTTGAATCCTGCAAGGTACTGTCCCCTCCCAGCTCAGTATCCCATGAAATCTTGCAGTTTTAGTGCATGGGTGAGGACACTGATGTACAGTGAGCTAGACTGTCATAGCTCAGTGGTTTAGGTCTTTGGCTGTGGAGTCAGAGGTTGGGAGTTCGATTCCCCACTGTGCCTCCTTGACAGAGGCTGGACTCAGTGATCCAGAGGGTCCCTTCCTGCTCTTCAGTTCTAAGATAATGATGATCATTTTGATGCCTGAGCTAAAGGATAAAGTCCACATGCAGAAGCCAACTGAAAAAGTTGTTGAGGATTACCTTAGCAATGGAGAACATTAGTCACTATATCTGAGTGGAGAGCATCTTCCATCACACCAGCGGAAAGCAGGTTGGCTTAGGTAGGATAGGAAGAGTTTGCTTCCTCTCCCTGCCACCCAACATCCACCATCTGAGGCAGACATCTTACTCTGCCTGATGGTAAAGCTAGCCCTGTCTTAGCCTTTGGGCAAGCTCCCCTTCTCCTACCCAAGTGAGGGAAAGAAACTCAGTGGTAAGCCCATAACACTATTGCCAGTGGTATTTATAGAATCTGGATGGGTGTGTGTGTGTTCATAAAATCAAATAGATTTGGCTAACCACATGGTTGTCTCGTAACATTTGTAAAGTATTGTCCTCTTGTCTTGTTCAGCACTGAACAGTGCATTTGTGTAGGTGTTATAATTTGTGCATGTGTTCGTATAGAAGCTTTAGGTTCCAGGATAGTTACAACTAACCTGAGCTGGTTCCACTGCTGGGCTTCATGCAGGAAACATCCAGGCCTTTAGGAAACATGGTAGAGCAAACATTTACCGACCGTGTAATTAATACGATGATTTGCTCTGTCTATTGGCCCTTAACACTGTATTTCCTGTGAGAGGGGTAGAAAAGCTTTTTTTCCTTTTCAACTGCTATTTAATAAAAACAAAAACAAAAAGCCCCACAAGTTGTTTTTTTCCTTAGAGGAACGAGTCATCTTGCAAACGAACAAATGATCTATTAGAAGCTGAGCAGAGCATTCCCATGGGAATAAGCATTTTGCTCCTTTTTTTACAGCTAATTTCTTTCATATGGCAGGTTCCCAGACACATCAAATACCTCACATGTTAAGCTGTTAGTCAAGATTTATAGGCTCTGTGAGTGTAAGTCAATGTTAAATCATTCTGATAACATGAGGGCTGGCAGGGAAATTTCCTCTCAGCAATATTCTTTTTTTTTTTTAAAAAAAAAAATTAAGATGGGGGAGGGAAGAAGCTGTGATCAAGTATATTTGGAATATTTCCTTGACATAAAAAAAATACCATTCTCTGAGGTGGATCTTCTCAAGTTTGTTTGTCTTTTTTGTTTTGTTTTGCTTCAGATTTTGGTGTAAGAATCCAGCTAGAATCCTGTTGGTGAGTTATGTAAGTTAAATTGTGTTAACTCACCATAGCAAATTGTTAGCAACCAGAAAAGTGCTGGTTGTGTTATCAGCTGGATCCAATTGCACAACAGCGGCACAACAGGTAACACAACCAGCACTCTGGATTCATCATAGTGAATTATGCTGTTTAACCTACATGCACATAAATAACCATTAGGATTTTGATCTCTGGATAATATTGTAGTGTTTGGATGTATAGTAGTATACAATCATATGCCGATGATTTCATAGTTACAGGGTGCAAATGCCCAGTGGCTGGCTTAAGGAGGATACATAATGCATGATTATAAGGCTCTTCTACATGGGCCAATCATTCTATGTTTGAAAATGCAGGAAGAACATTGGTCATACCTACTAAAGTCTAGCAGATGGACCAGTACAGGAAACTTCCAGGGTTGGGGCCGCTCACTTGGGACCCACCAAGTGTTGTACTCCATCATTGCTCAATTTGCCACTGCTTTGTTTATAAGTGCTGTGTTGGGAGTTTAATTCCCCACTGTACCTCCAGGGAGAAGAGCCAGCCTGTGTAGTCCTGGGCAAGCTGCACAGTCCCAGGATCACCATAAGTCAGAATTGACTTGATGGCATGCAATTATTATTATATTGTTTATAGGTAAAAATGAATGTTGCTTTTACTTGCCTTTTTTGAATTTGTAGTGGCAGCAGCAAAACAATAGCTTTCTAAAGCACGCAAACAAGGTGTGCTGGGACCACCTGCCTCGGTTTTGGGGACACTACCCTAGAGGCTTCTGGGAGCAAAATTCCCTTTAACAAGAAAGTAATCAGTTCCTCCATGTCTTCTGTACAAGGGAACAGGTGCCATTTCCTCACTTCTGCAGCAAATCTGGTAGTGAAAAGAAAATTGACTCTTCCCCATCTGTGAATGCTGAGGATTTCTTTTTCCTTTTCCCTTTCTCAGTTCTTGCTGACCTCTTCCATTTGTGGCACTCTGCCTTCTGAGGTCCTACAATGACTATTTCATTGACTGACTTAATGTCCCAATGAATTGAAAAGAAGAGTTATTTATCATCACATTGTGTGTTTGGAACAATAGTATGTGTATTCAGCTCCATTATTTCCAGTGCAGGTATCCAGTGTATGGAATTAGGTGGTAGATTTCTCCCTCCATCAAGACAGATCTTTGTAATTATGCCAGCAGAAGAAAAAGCAAGCTCAACACCCAGAACAGAAAAAATAATTTAGATATAAAAGTAAAGGCCTTTATAGGATGCCACAATATAAAAAAGCCAGCCTCTGACCCATTGCAACCACTTCCTATCAACCTCTTCCTGCCTCCTGTGCCACCCTGCCATGTTCACTGGGACACAACAGGCACCCTTATTATCTGTGCAGCCCCTGATACACAGGCTGGTTATGCACAGCCATTCTGAGTCAAAGGATGGCTTGCCAAAATGGATCCTTCAGCACATTCCCATTTTCATCTGCTATCTTTTAAGAAGACCAGATGCTAGCTTACACAGCCTGCAAAGTCTACACAAACTGGTGGTGCCTCACTTTAGCCTGTTTATTATTATTATTATTATTATTAAAAAGTCCCGGTGTTACTGCTAGGGAACCTATGAGAGAGAGAGAGAGAGAAGGAAATTGGCATCCATTCCTTGTTTGCAGCTTGTTATGGCAGCTTTACTGTTGCTGTGCCTCCTGCAAATCTGGATAGCCACAGCAGAAGCCAACTTAAGCTGCAAGCAAGGGTTGATTGCCAATTGCCTCCTCTCTTTCTGCTGACTCCTGTTTGGTCAAGTAAAGCAAAGTCAACTGGGGTAACCTGACTTCCCAGGTTCAATTTCACAGCAGATCACTTTACATTTTTCTCAACATGTAGTAGGGGTAGTCACAACCCCTATTTGTGAGAAATGAGCAAATAAAAAAGTTTTTAAAAAAAACTGGAACCCTAACAGTAACCAAGTAATAATGGGCTTGGCACTGTAATTGTGAGAAATTACTTTTTAACAGTAATTTTACAAGCACTGATTCTACATATGTTCTAAGCGTCTTTTATTTTACCAAAAGCTTGATGGGGGTTGACCTATGGTTCTAAGTTTATAAGCAATTCACAAGTAAATTGGTCATCAGCATGCATAGTCATATACTCTCCTTACAATTGATTCTATTCTTTGTTTGAAAAGTGTCCTAATAATATATATATATATATTTAAATATATATATATTAAAAAAAAGGTTCCCAAACCTGTCCCTAGTCCATTAGGATTTGTAAGTCTTCAAATCAAAAATTCCTAAAGTTGTTATTCCTCCTGTTTTAAGTGTGGCTTATTCCTGTGTGGTTCACTCCAGATTTTGGTACTTGTCCTGTTTCTGATCTGTGTACCTTCCTGGATCCATCACAGGTTAATTACTCTGGCCCTAACCTGTTGTTACCCTGACTATCTTCAGAACCTGAGTCAAGGGCCATCACAGCTGAGCCTTGGACCCTGCTCATAATGTCAGAGTTTGGCCAGACCTCACAGAATATTTTGATGGAAAACACTGAAAAATACCTCCAAGGTGAAGGTCTCTGAAGGCAAGACATAACATTTGTACGCTGCCTGCATGGATCTGGCCAGTCACTTCTGAGCTTGGATTTTCTGCTGCACGGTTCAGGGAGTATCTTGCACTCAATTGGCATGAAAACTGTTCAGCTAGATCATAGCTGATGAATAACATATTAAATTTTACATATTAATATTAAAATCATCATTTTTGTGTTAAGCAGGAGGACAAGTGAACTAATGCATTTAATCTTTTTAAAAACAAATGTTTCAAAAGCCACGTTTTAACTTTACTTTCAAAATATTACTTCTAAAAGATTTGAAATATTAGTTGATTATCATCCTGTTTAATGCAAAAAATGACCATTTCAACATTCATGCATTAAATCTGATGTGTTCTTTTCAAACGCTTCGCTAGATCAGGTGTGGAGAATCTGCCCCTAGATATTGGTGGACTAACTCTCAAGAGCCCCAAGCAGCATGACCAGTAGTCAAGGATCCTGCAGGGTTGTAGTCAAACAGCAACGGGAGGGCAAAAGGTTCCCCAGTCCAGGCTCATCTTAATTTGACCAATATGGTAAAGAGTTTGGAAATGTTACTGCATATGATAGGAGAATCTCTACCATTAGACAGAATGAGATAGCTACCTCAGGCAACAGATGTTAGGGGTTGCACACAGAGTCACAGCATTGGGAAGGCATGTGCCATGCAGCTTGTCCTGCACTATCTAACTTAGCCCCCTGCTCTCAGATGGTAGTGCAGGATGTTATTCTGTCACCAGTGTTATATTCAGCTGTCAGTCTAGTTGGCTTCTGTATGTGGAAATGGAGATGGGGTATGTGGCTACTTGCTTCTGACATCAAAATGTCTTGGTCCATCTTTGACTAATACATGGAGAACAGTGCTACCATGATGAAATATGTCATCATCTTCATGTGACAGTGTCTCTCATCTTTGAATAATTACAGTTGTCTCTATAGATGACATCCAGCTAAGCATGCATGGAGAAGAATACTCAGGTGAAACACTGCTGCTTGTGCTAGCTCATGTTTTCCCTTGCTTTCACATCATACCTTTCAGTGTGCTTTGTTTTGCGATTGGTTATTGGAAGATAAATACAGACTTCATTTGCAAGTCTGATTACTTAGGCATGTGAATCTGAAGAAATCCCATCATGGGGAAAAATAGGCTAATCATAGCATGCATGCATTCCCCTTAGTACTGAGTTTGTCCCTCTGTAGAAGGCCAAGATGTATGTTAAAATAATCAATTGCAGCAAAAACTCCCTTCCCCGGGCTAGATCCAATTCTTAGACCCAAACACAGTAGACCCATTGAATGCATGGGATGTACTGAATCAATACTTCTGCATATGCCATTGATCCTGTGAATCTCCTCTAGTCTACTCTAGCTGAGACAAACAATTGGATTTCACTCATTGAATGACAAGAATGTAAAGTCAGCAGAGCTTCACAGCCACAGTTTGGAAGCAGCCTCACAGTCTTGGATCCAAGCATACCTTTCTCCTCTCCAGGGCTGAGCAAACAACAGCAAGCTTACACCGAGAAAGCCAACTGCACAGGGTGCCAATTGGCCAACGCCTGTGATGTTACAAGGGCACCACCCTCAAGCCCTGGAGCAGCTTTGCAACTGTTTAAAGCTGGGTTTTTTGTCTTCCTTTCCTTTTTCATGTATAAGCAAAGGAAACTTTAAAAAAATATCTAAAGGCAAATTACTTGACTGAGGCATGTGGGTGGGATGCAGCTGATGGCTGGATGAGTGCTTGATGTCTGGTATGTCTGTTGTACAAATTACAAAGCTGGGTGGAAGCCAGGATTTTATTTAATTTTTCTTTCTGTGTCCAATTAGAAAGGGGTAGAAATGCATTCCAGTTCATTTTTGATAAGGAATTTCAATACTTTGCAGGCTTCTTTGTATTCAGGAGGGCAAGAACAATTTTTTATTTTGTTTTATTTTGTATTACGAGACACACCCCAAACTGACTATGGGTAAACTTAAAATTGACAGCTTTGTCTATCTATGGCTGATGCCAGACCTACATTTTTGGGGCCCTGAAGCTTGAACTGTTATGGGGAGCCCTTCAAACCAGCAATAAGGTTTGGATAACCACTTTAATTTCTTGAATAGGGTTTTCAACAACACACCACAATTTTTTTAAAAAAATGTGGACTAAAGTAGCTTTTGGGGCCTCTCCGAGATTAGGGGCCCTGAAGCTTAAGATTCATTTGTCTCATAGTAGATCTACCCCATCTTGTTTGTTTGTTTGTTTACTTATCTATTTATTTATTTTTACCCCATCTTTCTCCTTGAAAAAGGACCCAAGGCAGCTTGGAACATTGAAAGACAATATTTAAAGCTAAGAACGAGTATAAAGAGGCAGCTTATATCATTAAAAGGCATTATTAAAGCTGTAGCTGGTTTTGCCAGTTAGATTTAGGCCAGACATATGGCATGAATCGTTACCATAATACATGCATTTTTGTACACAGGTTTTGAACCAAGAACTGCAAAATTCAGAGAAGTGCAGAATTGAGGGACAATGGTGATCCATTCTGTGTATTCATCCAAGAAGTGTCAGTTAAGCTAATTCTTATGAAAAGTTGGATGAAGCAAAATTTGTCAGCATCCTTAACTAAAACTCCCATATCTCCAATCTTTAGAGTAGTGGAAGCTGGAATACAACTACACAGAGAGCTACTGGCTCCCCACTCTTGGGATATCTTGAGATTTTGTGCGACTCACTTGGGCCTCCATGTTGTTTCTTCTTCTCCTCCCATCCTACCCCGAGAGAAGCACTCAAAGTTTCTTCCCTTCTCAAATTCAACCCCCTTATGTGCAGAATGTAGCTCCTATGCCAAGTTTTACATCTTACCATAGATTAGTTATATCAAAAGCTCTCCCATCATTCCATGGTTATGCAAAATGTTTCAAGCTGTGTAGAGCAATTGCTCTGTAATGTCCTGACAGCTATTGCATTTGGTTTTCCTGGAAGCAATAATTGCTTGTATTCTCTTATGGATGTGTAATCAACACATTAAAGAGGGAATCTGTTCTTATATACATACTTTGAAGGAATTTGTTTTCATTTTGTTGTGAAAGAAAGAAAGAAAGAAAGAAAGAGGACATTGCTGCTTTTTCTGTTCTTAAAGAAAAATTAACTGTTTTTTTGCTATAGGAAAAGTAACTACAAAATAATCTGCTATATAGTGAAGGAATCAATATGGTATCCTTTCATCTTTCGATATTTAGTAGGATTTAAACCTTACATTCAAAATCACTGGTTGGTTTCTTTTTGCTAATATGGTCAACGGGGGAAAAAAAACACCAATTATCCCAACATATGGTCACGCATACTAAGAGACTGAAAAGGTTATTTTTTTAGTCTACGCTTGATAGAATCCCCGAGCCTTTGACACATTCAACAGAACTTGTTTTGTCTCTAATAAGCACTTACTGTATGTTCAGAGAAACCGTGATTTTGAGTGGTTTGGGCCTATTACAGTCAGGGGATTTCTCATTGAGAGATGACTTATGTAACTACTACCAGTAATATGACAGTGAATGTCAATCATAACCAGAGGGTTTTTTTCTTTTCTTTTTTCTTTTTCACACCTTTGGATACAGACAGAGCTGGGGAGGAATCTGGACTGGCTCTGCTTGTTCGCTTCTTTTTCAAACTGTACTCTCTCTTTTTTTCTTTTTCAAATCAGTAGCTGCCTTTCACAACCTGGTGTGCTCTACAACGCCTACCATTCCTTGAGCCATTTCTTCTCCAACAGCCTCTTCTCTAAAAGGGTGAGATTGCAACTCCCATTGTCCACAGCCATCTGGCTATGTTGGCTGGTGTAACAGTGGTTAGTGTAGCCCAACACATCTGGAGAACACCCACATGGAGAAGACTGATCTATAGGGAGGGCTCGTGAGTGAATGACATCTTTTATGGTGCATCTGCAAAGAAGATCAATCGAAGAGGTTTACCCTTGATAAGAACAGTGTTGTTCCCAGATCACATTCCAGTGTTACTCCATAGGGAGAGCTTGTGTGTGTGTGTGTGTGTGTGTGTGTGTGTACCTTTTTGCTATAGCAGCCTAAGACCAAAAATCATTTCATGTGCCTCTGTGCATATATGTGTTTGTTTTTTGTTTAATAGGCCACAGTTTAATGAAGGCAGTATGCATAACACAACCATGAGCAAATCCCCTCCTCCCATCCCCATCCGCAGGCACCATCTTTGCATTATTATCAGAGGCGATAAACTGAAGGAGAGTGTGTGAGGGGCTAGCCACTTGGTCTTGTCAAGGCATCTTCCCCAACACTTCTACTATGGTGTGGGGGCCTCTCTTGCTTACCTCTCTTGCACATATGTGATGTGCCTGAATTGTATCGAGGATGAGAAATCTTTCAGGCATTTGCTCAAGGACTGGAAAGCAGAGAGAAGACACCCAGCATGGTTTCAGAGTGTCGGCTGGTGGTCTGCTGTGTAATAGCAGAGAGGAAGATGCCACCATATGGTTCCCATCTTGGAATTTCTCAAAGTTCTTTTCATGCTGACTCACAGATTGTTGCAACAACTCCGGGACCCCCCTGGGTGGGAAAGTAACTTGTCAGTGACTTGGAACCACTTATTAGACAACGTGTGCCCTGTCACACTGAAGAGAAACAAATTATGGTTCTCAGAAATCATGGGACATTAGAGCCATTTGAAAGGTTATGATTTTACTGCACTAAAGGAACTTGAAAATAAAAAAAGGATATACCGTAGAATGCACATATTTTCCTATACTCTAATAGATCCATATTTGAAATTATATATCTGTGCTATTCTCTTTCATTTGCTGCACAGATCTTTAATTGTATTGTTCCTGTTCTCAGTTTATCATTCTGGGTATGTCCATATTATTAATTCCTTCCTGGTAGCACCCAAAATATTATATTATGTGGTATGAAAAGAGATAATGGAATCTCAGGGCATTCAGAACTTTTAAATGCACTGATGGTTATAACTGGATGAGAAACCAACTCCCTTAATGACAAAGTTTGGGAACCTAAGACAGAATTTGGGAATCTTCAGCCATGCAGATGTTTTGGGCAACTTCCTCAACCTCTTACCACTGGCCATTTTCCTGGGGCTTCTCAGAGTTGTAGGCCAACACATCTGAAGAGTCAAAGGTCCTCATCCCCACTGAGGGCATCACTAATAATAAGTGACATTTGAGCACCACAGGATATGAAGCTACCTGCTGCAGAGACATATCAATGATTCACCATTTAAGCTCACTAGCATCTCCTATAATTTGTGATGGTTTCTCCAATTCCACATGAAGAAACCAACCAGAGCAATTGTTAGATCTTGTTTCAACACAAGTAATGGGACAGCTCTCCTTACCATTGCTCAGAGTGGTCTCCATGGCCCCATAGCATCTGCTGCTTGCTGCTCACTCTGCCCAATAGCAGAGCCATTGGGACCTCCTGCATGCAAAAGACATGCCATAGCACTGAGCTATGTGGTTTTATATGAAAGATAATCCTCCCTAGTTACTGCAGCAGGGAGAGACCACCAGGGACCCAGATGAGTTGTTGTAGGAGTCATAATAACCACAAACTGGTTGGCTCCACTACCCAAACACTGTATAATTTGTTTGCATCTGTTTTATTTAGTCATACCTACAACAACAAAGATGAGTTACTTCACAATTGCACTCCATGATGTGGCTATCCTTGTGATCCTCATCAAAACTATGTAATTTTGTAAAGTTTTTCATTGATCTTGCTTTTAAAAGACAGCTGGAAAGGAGCTATGTCAGCTAATAATATAGACATTTCCACTGTCACAGCCAAACCAACACAGAACATTATAAAAGATTTATACCGATCGTTACTTTATGACTTGGCAATCTCGTGTATATGTGTGCATGTACACATTGGGGAGTGTTATAGCTCAGTAATGGAGCTTGTGCTTTGCCTGCAGAAGGCCCTGATCCTCACTATCTCCAGGTAGGGCTGGAAAAAAGCTCCCTAACCCTGTTCAGCCAATGCCATCGGTGTCAACAACACTGGCTTGCATGGACAAAGGTCTGACTCAGCACAGGACAGTTTTCGGTGTTCTAGTGCACACACACGCATGCACTCATACTAATAGCATGCACAACTGGCCCAGCTTGTTTTCCTTAGGACAGATATTGTATCTCTCCCTCCATTAAATCTGAATCATGTCGCCTTTGGCTTAGGCCTGTATGCACCGCACTATCTCAAGAGTTTTTTTAGCATCCTGGTAGTTAAAAAGTAGATAGTGGATCAGTTGGACAGGCTCTAAAAATAAAAGTTCGGCATTTAGCTGATAATGAAATCTAGATCTGTTTGTCTGGATTACAGCCTTTTTGGCCAATGGTAGATTTTTCCATCCTATCCCACTGGGCTGAATGTTACAGCTACACCCGCTCCCCTTCCTTCCTCTTGCTTGATTTTATGAATGGGATGCCCTGTTGGACCATCAAATAAAGGTCTTTTCATTCCACTTACTCTCTATTTCAGAATGGCATTTAGAGAGGTTAATATGGTGAGGTGGGGTGGATCTCAGAAACCCATGGCATTTCCCCTTTAACCATTGTTGTGGTAGCATAATTCCATGTGACAAGTATAAAACAGAACCATTCCCTGGCACATGCATGATTTAGACCAAGAGACAAAGCCATTATGTGACAGATTTTCTGCAAGGGTGAGATCTGGATCATTGTGCATTGTGCAGTGCATCTCTGTCAATAAAAGCCCAAGGGAGTCTTTCACAAACCGTTCTGACATTAAAGAAACAGCAACAACAACCCAACACAGTGAATTTCATTTCTATGGGGGGAAAAACATGACTGTAGCTGAGGCTGACATTGCTAAGTGTTTCTATTTTTACCAGTGTCACAAAGATGTGGTTGGGTCTAGTACCAATTAGGCAGCTCAAGCCAATAAACCCTTTTGGGAAGTGGAATCAGCTTCCTTCATTTGTCTGACAGGGTTGGTGTGGGCATTCCGTCACCTACCTCCTCACTCATGTAACCTCTTCTTGACAGATACAGCATGAATCATATTTTGCACTCCGACTCCTGGGAAAATAGGCATTGCAACCACAGCTTCTGTGTAATTAAAAAAAAATCACAAAAAAGCTCCCTGCCATTGCAAGCCACTCCATGCCATATCAAGCCACGACTTGGCCCGCACACCTCTGTGTCTGAAAACAAGAGTGTGCCTTTTGAAGAGTGTCACTGTTTATTTGGCTGGATCCTTTTGGTGCAGACAGCCAGCCCTGAGAAACTTTGGTACACATGCTACAGATGTTTTCCTGTCTGCCTTTTCTTTTGGGTGACTGTGTCTGACCTCTAACATGCCCACAGGGAAGGAAAACAAAATAAAAACACACACACAAAAATGTGAGGACTGCTGGCTGGACAGGATTCAGAGAAGGCTCTGGACACAGTGCTAGGTCCAAACTGGACGGGAATCAGTTACAGTGTGCCATGATCATACCCCAAATGCAGAGGCCGTTCTGATTCCCACAAGAAGGCACAGGAAAGAGAGCAGCTGACCATTTTAGTCTTGTTTGAGTCTGAGCCTGAGAATGAAGTTCGGACTGGGAGACAGGATTTGAAGACAGAGGATGACCTGTTATTCTCCTTAGGAAGAATCAGCCGAATACAGAGAGTGGTCCAAAGGTTTAAAAATAATAATAAAAGCTTGAAGAAGAAGAAATGAGAGGAATGATGAGACAGCCAGGCTGAGGTTCAAATCACATGCATACTTATTTGAAATCAATGGAATTTACTGTAGAGAAAAAAATGAAAAGGATCAATTAGAGGGAATTCAACTGCATAGATACTGTCTATTTTTGTTATGAAGGGCACAGATTCATGTTACTAGGAAAACAAGTCTGCTGCCAAAAATGAGAGTCCTTTGTGAAATATTTCTGATTATTATGTTAGATATTTTTACTACCCTTCAACCAAATTCCTAGGGCAACTTGTGAAACACAAGGATTTAATTAAAACAGTAAAAACATAGTGTTATAATAAGTCTAAGATACCAGGATAAAAGAATCCATTGAGATGTTAAAAATGTTTCACAATAAAATTGGCCTTCACCTGACACTGTAAGGATATCAGAGTAAACGTCAGGTGACTCTCTCTCTCTCTCTCTCTCTCTTTGCAGAAATAATCAAGAGACAGAGTAGCACCATGGAAAGGACCAACTGCCTAGCAGCCACCTGGCACACCTGACAGCAGAGGCACCATTTCCATTATATTTTGCACAGCCCACGAAGTATCCCTTCTGTTTCCTTAGGCGAGCTGGATAGCTCAGCGAGTTAGGCTTCTGATTGTGGAACCAGAGGTTGGGAGATCAGTTCCCAACTGTGCATCCCAGAAGAGCCAGCCTGTGTGGCTTTGGGCAAGCTGCACAGTCCCAGGAAGCCCCCAGAAGAAGAGAATGGAAAACCACTGAGTAATCTCTGCCTAGAAAACCCTGAAATGGGTTGCCATAAGCCAGAATTGACTTAATGGCCACAATTATTATTATCTGTTTCCTTAATATCTAGCACAATACACATCCTGATCTGATGTGCTTTCCCTGGCCAGCTCCACAAGGTAAAAGACACAGAGTATAAGACGCAGAGTAAAAGTTGAATGTTTTCCTGGAAACAGCCTAGTAGTTTCACCCTCAGCTTTGGAAAAGAACTTGAGCCATTTGGTGATTGAATGCAGAAGAAAAGCAAGACACCTCAGGTTTACAATATACAAATGGGCTCACTTTGCTTCATTTTACAACATACTTGATACTTTGCAAATATAGAGCCTGACTGTACATAGTGCAAAGACATTTAAAAAACAAAACAAAATGGAGAAGCAATAAGGAGTGGAAGTGATTGGTTCTCCACTCTGCTTTACACTTTGTTCTAATCCCAAACTATTTCCCCATTTTTCTTCTCTGTGGTTTGCTTCTGAACACATGTTTCTACATAAATATGCAGAATTGCTGGATAGTTCAGTGGTTTAGGTATCTGGTTGTGAAGTCAGAGGTTAGGAGTTCGATTCCCTGCTGTGCCTCCTTGTCAGGGGCTGGACTTGCTGATCCATAGGGTCCCTTCCAGCTCTGCAGTTCTAAGTTGGTGGTGGTGGTGGTTCTTCTTCTTCTCCTCCATACATTCATTTTACACATAAGAAGAGTAGCAGCCAGCGCTTAGAATTAACTAGTTGCAAATAACATGGTTGCCTATAACTAGAAAGTTTTGGATAATGAGTAACATAATGAATAATCACAAAAGGCTTGGCTGGATGGAACATTACTTCTTGTAAAAGTATGTTCTGCACTGATTGTTTTGGTGGGGTTTGTAGCGTTCTCCTTTAAATGTGGTCATGGCTCAGGTTTAGTTAGAGTGAGTCATGCATATTTATGTTGCTGAGAGGCGGAGCCAAGAGGCAGAGTATAAGAGGCAGAGCCTGAGGGGGAGAAGGAGATCAGAGTTTTGGAAGGAGTTTGATTAGCAGAGTTAGAGATTTATGTGATTGTGATTAGACTGATGAAAATATAGTAGGAGATCTGAGAAGTGATTGACCAGTGACTGGAAGGGAGAAGGAATAGAACTGAATATTAAAATACTGAAACAAATAAGCAAATAAACTAAAGATCTTTCTATTTCATTAAAGAGTGGACCTGATTCTTTCTAAAGGAGTTATGGGGATCTAGGGATCTCCTGGTGGCAGCAGTGGAAGAAAGGAAAGAGTTTAGTTTTGCCCTGGTGTGCTCTGAGGTCTGAGTCTAGGTGGACAGACCAAGGCACGAGTGGGTCCAACGCCACATAGGTTCCAGAGGTGTGGGATCCAAAAAGGGTCAATCGCTACAGGGTTTTTGTGGGTTTTGTTGTTGTTGTTGTTGTTTTTTGCCATCAACACCACATAATGCTTATCTCAATAACAACGGTGAAATGGTCCATGCCTTCCCTCCCAAGCTTTTTTTGTTCCTCCTGAGTTCATAGTTTATTTTATTTTGGGGGGTTTGTTTCAGAATGTGGAGTTTCCCATGTGGGGTGCTGTGCTGTTTCCTATGCCTCCTATGGAATTCATTGGCACATCAGGGTCTTCCCATTCAAAGCATTTAATTAGCACACCACTGTATTTTTAAAAATTGCTCAGAAAAGAAGCAACATAAATTACAAACAGGGATTTCAAAGATCATCTGAAAAGATGCATTTTGAAGTGGCTTTTCAAAGTTCAGTTTGGATATGAATTTTGGTAATTCTTGCTCTTTCCCATGACAAACCATGACCAGTTGGGGTGGAAATTTTTCCACATATAGAAGAGCCCATACTTCCAGTAAAAAGCAATGTAGCAAGTAATTCCAAAGTTATTTTTTAAATGTAGCAAGTAAAATTTTCTAGTTGTCTTCAAAATTACACTTAAAGGTCATTTTATCGCAGTTTTAGAGATATTTTGAAATGTTTTAGACTAGTCTCTTATCAGTTCCAAGTGATAAGGAAAGTATTATTTTATTTTTTAAATTTTGGATTTTTGGAACTATTGACAAGGTGTAATAGCAGAATTGGTCACTAGAGGGAATCAGAGAGTATTTTACAGTATTTTTCTTGCTTGCTGGTAACATGCCCAACTTCAAGTTCAAGTTTATTTAGGTTTAATAGCCCATGGGCCATACACCATGTCAAAGTTTAAAATATGTTAGAACAGAAATTTGCCACATCTACAGCACAATTTTTGCCAAGACTGATCAAAAGTACTTTTAGTCTTGTGATATCCAAGAAGGCTGAATATTTCATTAGACATTTTTGGAGGAATCCTTCTCTTGCTGTTGTGTATTTCGGACAGTAAAAGAAGGTTGGGATGGTGTATCAAGTTCTAACAGAGGACAGTCACAGTAAGGTGTGCCTTGAGAAATTGTCCCCTCATCTGAGCCTTTGGGAGCACATTGCAACAAGCCATCATATATGACCATCTTAGCTTTGAAACTGTCAGTATGTTAAGGTAAAGAAGCGGATTAAATTGTGAAGAGTATTTAATTCCCAGATGGGGAGTATTTCTGTCTAGCATCTTCTTGGAGGGCATTCCAATTTTGTTTAATCAATTTTTCCATTAGTCTTCGCTTTCTCTCATTTAGTTCTTCTATTTTCCGTAGGCCCAGTTTGCTTGCTTTCATATCTACAGCGTTGTTCCATTTTGATCAGCAACGGTCTTGTGCTGCCCGTGTAGTGAAGGTTGGAAGATCTTCACCATTTAATAGTCGATACTGTAGCAGAGTGTGGCCTTCTGGATCAAGGTAGAAATCTTTGGGTGCCCCAGCTGAAGTCGTACCACTGCGGATGCAATACATGGGGGCAAAGTTAGTATTTTGTAAAGGAAGGCTAGCTGGAAGTTTTCAAGTTGTTCTGTTGGACCTAAAAACCAGATTTGGGAACCATACAGTAACTGTGGCAGCACTAGAGATTTGTATGCATTCAGGAAGGCAGATTCATATTGGGCTCCTTGAATATAGAAGAACTTCTTTAGGGCTAGCATGGTTAATCCAGCCTTGTTCTTAAAATATTGAATATGCTTAGACCATGTTAGGTTTGGTTGGAATACAATCCCTAGGAATTAAACTCATTGACCTGCTGCAATTTATATGCAACAATTTTCCATCTTTTGTTTGACCCTCTTGCAATATTTGTAAATACCATAATTTTGGATTTTTCCTTGTTTATCTCCAGTAGCTCTTCATTACAATAGGCAATAAATGCTTTAATGGCACATTTTAGACCAACCTGAGTTCTCAAGAGCAAAACAAGGTCGTCAGCATATAGCAGAGCAGGCACCAGTCAATTCCTCAGACATGGAGCGTGGGTGGATATATTTTGTAGGCCTGGGACGAAGTAATTTAAGTATAGATTAAATAAATGAGGTGCAAGAACACAGCCCTGCTGGACACCTCTTTGTACAGGTATAAAGTTTGATATGGATCCCTCATTGTTTAATTTAACACATAGGGACTTGCCGGAGTAGAGGTTCATTATTAATTTTAACAGTTTTGTGGGCAGCTGTGTGACATTTTGTTTGTTCCATAAGGGTGCATGCGACACAGAATCTAAGGCAGCTTTCAAATCAATAAAGGCTGCATATAAAGTACCAGGTGTATTTAAAACATATTTGCTTATCAGTGAGGCCAGAGTGAAGCAATGGTCCATGCAGGAGTGACCTTTTCTGAAGCCTGCTTGTTCATCACCCAGTATCTTCTCATCATCTGTCCAGTGCATCAATTTCCTTTGTAAGAGTGATGCATAAAGCTTGCGGATCACTGCCAGGAGGCAGAGGGGTCTGGATTGGTTTGTTTGGATCGGTTTTGTCACCTTTTTTGTATAGGGGGGCACCCAACAATGTTTTCAATGAAACTGGAATATTTCCATCCTTGTTTATCAGGGTAAATAAAGGTGTGAGCACCTGCGTCCACCAGCTTGGGACTGTATTCAGCAGTTCCACAGGAGATGTGTTGAGGCCAGGGGATTTTTTCAGTTTTAACTTTTTGATCAATTTAGCAAGTTCACAAAAGGTGACAAGTTCCCATTCTGGAATTTGTTTGTGATTGATCTCAAAATTTAAGTCCAGTTCGCATGTATGCCTTTTATAGAGATTCTTGAAGTGTTTTTCCCAGGCCGTTGCTGGTGCCAAAATTTCAGTGTTACCTTGTGGCTTTAACATTGGAGTAATTAGGTGCCAGAGGGATGCATTTGGCCTCTCTTTTGCAGCTGCTTTTACCTTGGCCCATACAGACCTCATCGACCAACGCATCTTCTCTCCCTGGTAACATGCTAATAATGTTAAGGCAACAGAATTCCTTGCAGGATCATTATATGGTATAATGAGAATTATAACATGGCTACCGAGAAGTGATGGATAACATAAGAAATTATTTTTAAAATGTTCTAAGCCCTGCCTCAGTCTGCCTAAGGGAGCACTGTGAGGAAGAATGGCGGTGGGGCGGGGGTGGGGAGAGAAGGAATTGAAGTTGGATTCTGAGTAGCATGGCAAGCTTTGAAAAAGTTGTTCTTTCTCCAGGGGAGAACATAAGCTCAGATTCAAACAAGCAAAATATCCCAGATGGATGCACTTCTCAATCAAAGAAATGGACAGCTAAAGTGTATTTGTGTGCCGTGTATATTTTTGATCCTCAGTAACCAGACTCCCTTTCAGAGCTAACATCTTTAGTAGCAACGCTCTGTAGCCCAGCCTCTCCCCTCATGTTTAAATTGAGAGTTTAAATTGGGCAGCAAGACCTGGACAGTTTCAATCTCACCTGCTGAGAATATCAGCTTTCTGCTGTTCGGGGTGGGGGGGTGTGTGTGGGGACAGAGAACTCTTAGAGTGGGCTTAATTAAGCATGGACTGTTTGACTTAGCTCAGTTTGGATAGTAATAGGTTATTTTTCCTGGCTTGGAGCCAACAAGACAGAGTTTGTCTAGTGTAAGTGGAACAGCTAGCCTTCCTCCGGCTGCACCTATGCACGAACATTTTAGCTGCTCTGAGAAACGGCATCGGGTCGGAAGGTGGGGGAGGGGAGTCATTCTTGCTTCCTTTTTGTGCTTTGCACTGTCTTAAAATGCAAACATTCTGTGGGATCTGAATGTTCACATTCATGGGAAATCCTCTGAAGGTGAGGCCAGTCCCCAAATAGCTAACAGAAGTTTATTGGAAAAAGATAAATCTTGTATCCGTGTGGGAAAGGCCACATCTGTCATTGACCTTTGCATCTAGCATTTTAAAGTATAGGCTTAAACCATCTTAAGGGCAGTCTTGACTGTAACATGCAGGGGTGGCCTCTTCATGTTGACAAATACATACAGCATACACGTGCATGGGTCAGGATTAGCTGCCGTTCCTTGTCACACGCCTGTGACAGGGCAAATGTGCAGGCTGCAAAATGTGTGGAACAGCGGCAGGGATAGGAGTATTCAGTGGGGAAGTTGGAGTTGCTCAGCCAAGGAATTTATTTTGAATGCAGAAAGATCAAAATAAGAGATCAAATAGATGTCATCAACATAGCGTCACTATGGGTGACCATTGGTTAAATATTGACACACTCATGATAACTTTTCTTTCTTCATTATTGAAAGATATATTTTCATCCATTAGGGGAAGACTTGCTTTAAGGGGATGGAAACAGTATCCTAAAAGGCTGGGGTGGTAACAGCAGTGCCATATATTTAAAACAAACATTTAAGAAGGCCAAATTTGTAGTAACATAACGCTTTCTCTGCTTACATGAGGCAGTTCATAAACAGTTCATTTTTCTTCTCCAGTTGAACATTCCTCAGGTTTTTAAATTCAGCCAGGTATTCTCATAAATGATATTTTGCCACATTGTGAACAAAAACAAATGGCCTTATTTTTCCTCATGTTCCCCTCTCCTTAGTACCTCTGAGAGCTTCACATAAGGATTCTACACTGGTTCCTTCCACACATTTATTCTCTGCCTGGAAGGAGGAACAAGACTGTGTATGTTAAGCTCCTTCCTCCCGTGTTTGCTCCAAATGCATAGAGCTGTCAAGTGCACAATACTAGAGGCTTTGTAGATACACATAGGCCTGCTTCTCTTCCATACATATGCATGGAGAATGCTGATTATAGGATAGCTGAGTGGTTTAGGTCTCTGGCTGTTGAGCCAGAGGTTGGGAGTTCAATTCTCCACTGTGCCTCCTTGAGAGGGACTGGACACCATGATCCACAAGGTTCCATTCCAGCTCCACAGTTCTAAGATATAGTCCTGCAATGGACTCAAAAATGCATTTGCATGGAGAATGCCCCATTAAACCCAATGCTCTATAGATACAATGGTTATTTCTTGGAGGAGATAATGATTGTTGTTCTTATTGTTCTATGATTATGATGATAGTTGTAAAATATGCCACCAGATGTACACAATAAGCGGTGTCCATAGAAATCCTAGTTTACATTAAATACCCATATGCATTACTTGTTTCTTTAACTAAAATGTATGGGAACATTTATAATGTTTGTGCTATGTGTTGTCAAGGCACTTCTAACTTATAGTGATCCTAAAGGGGTTTTATAAATATGTGTGATGTTCAAGAGAGTGGTTTTCCACTGTCACCCTCCAATGAATTTCCACTGCTAAGCAGGGCTTTGAACCTAGGTTTCCTGAGTCCCATTCTGAGACTCTATCCACTATACCACATTGGCTCTCCTATCATTTTGAGCTAATCTACTTTATTTTGCTTTCAGGGTGTTCTTTTTAAATGGAAAAAAAATGCCGCTAGATCTAGTTACTTTGTGTGAATGACAGCGCCCACAACCCCTCCCCAACTGTTATGGACAAAAGCTATGTTGGCTGCTGAGTTATGCGAGCAATAATAACAATCTTTCAGACTATGAATGTTGCCTGTAATATAGGGGGTGGTGTATAGGAGAAGGGTGTTGCACAGGAGATCTAAATAATGACCTCATCTAGATAACTGGACATCATATAAAACAGAGTTCTGCTGAATTAAAGTGTCAACTTTTCTTTTCTTTTCTTTACAAAGGCATGTTGATTCGATAACACTGTCATGCGTAAGAGCTGCGTTGGGTTCTCTGAGAACAAACAGGTGGGCAGAACAAGTGCATAGTATGAGAGGACTACACTTCCTTGGACCGCAGACAGAAGTCCAGTGAACACACAGACAATCAAAGCTGTTCTTTTGCCCAGTGAGAATGCTAATTATACTGCCTTGGCGTTTCGTCGGGTGAAGTACACTCTGTTCGTGGGAAAGACTCTCCCCGCTTCCAAGATAGCCTCCTATTGAGTCAGAAATTGGCAGCAGTGACACCAGCCCTTTTGTCTTTGGTCTGACCCTAAAAATATTTTAGCAAAAAGGGTCATGGCTTTGGATCTGGAAGGAAGAAGCAGACGGCAAATTATATGGAAGCTTCCCTCCTTACCAGGACTCCCTGGTGATTTCCATTCCGTAACTGAGCCCTCACTCCTTGTGCCACTGCAACTGAGCCAGACATGTGGGTGTTGGTGGTCTGTGATGGGAAGTCATTGTCTCCCTAAGCGTCAGGAAGGAATGACTATAGTAAAAAAAAATGTTGCAAAACTTCTTCTTTATAGAATAGAACAGAATCCAGATGAGAAGGCAGGGGACTATTTTAAGCAATTACCCACACCACACACATACCTGCCATCTGGTAAGTAAGGACAATAGGATCTATTTATGACTCATGTTGGTTCCAAATATGTCTCTAACATCCCATTTTCTTATTTGTTTGCTCTTTTTATTGGCACAATATCCACCCTCAAAAGAACTTCTGGATAGCTCAGCAGATTAGGTATCTGGGGCAGAATCAGAGGTTGGGAGTTTGATTCCCCACTGGGCCTCCTCGACAGGGGCTGGACTCAGTGACTCATAGGGTCCCTTCCTGCTCTGCAGTTCTAAGATGATGATGATGATGATGATGATGATGATTATCATCTATCTATCTAACTTTTGCTCCTATATATTAACACATTTGTATCTGCAATTTATCTAAACATTTGCATTTGTAAAAACATACCTGTGCATGAACCCAAAATACACATTTGTAAACACATGGAACATAGTCAGAGCCATGGTGGATCAGATCAAAGGCTTATTTGGTCCAGCATTCTGTTCCCACAATGGTCAAGGAGATACCTATGGGACACCCCCCAAGCAGGGCATGGGCGTGTTCAGCTATGTCCTGAGACGCCTTGTCACTTCTGTGTGTTGCTCCGAACCTCTGCCAGTTGCGACATACTTTCTCCAAGGTATGTACACTAGCTGCTTTGTTGTTACTGAATAGTTGAATAGAACATTAAACCAAAATCAAAACAAAAACAGAAATAAATAACATTTGAGAGTAAACAAACAAGACAGATATTGATTTGTATACCCAGTGTGGTGTAGTGGATAGCGTTATGGACTAGGACTTAGGTTATTTGGGTATGAATCCCAACTCTGCCATTGCAATTCACTGGTGAGGCATGGAACTGGTAAACCACTACTTAAATATCTTACTTATCTTAAAAGCTCTGTTAGGGTCACTATAAGTGGGTTCCATAACACACACACACTGTTTGGAAGGCTATTTACATATTCATTGCATTTTTAAACCACCCACTAACCATGGGCCGTTAATAGCCTGTCAAATATATAAAACACAAGTGTACTATTGCATAATGATATAATATTGTATATTATGATATATACATCATTTCCCGTCTACTCCATAGCCACTAGAAAGTAGTAAAATCTCTGAATAAAGAAGTAAATAAAGATTCAGAAAGACAGTTCCAAAAAAGTATCAGTTTGATTTGATATTCTGACCACAAAAGAATAGAGCAGAACCATCCAAGCTGATTCATTTTGTTGTGCTAGCTGTTCAGCTTTAGACTGCTGTCTCACTTCATTATTTTTTGATAATCAGCACCACATGACTTCTGGAGTACAACTCAAGGCAGCATCAACTGATTTCCAAAAGAAATATTTCAGAGGGCTTGTACATTGGAAAAAGGTATCGGAGGAGTCACCATTGAGCTGACAAGGATTCTCTGGGCAACATGAAACAATAGCAACAGTGGTAGTACCATCCCACATGGTCCATCACCCTGAGGTTGGTGGGTGGAGAGGCTGGAATTATTGATATAGTTCTGCTGTTATAGTACAGACCTAGCTCCAGTAGTAGTTTTGGTCCATAGATTTAAAGATGAGTCTGAGCTGACCAGTCAAATGAGACTTCATTAAGTAGTACAATATCATTTTCTCTTTCACTTAAAGCTGCTGGAATTTAGCAACCTTCATATGTTGCCTTTAATACGTTTTGGCTCGGATGGAACTTTATGGGCTGGAATGACTGTCAATCAATCCAGTAGCAGCCAGTTGTTTGCCCTCTGCCTCAGAGTTTGAAGAGAGCCACATCTCTCTACTTAAGAATTCTCTTCCCCCTCTTTTCAGTCAGACATTCAGGAGTCAGTCAGTGTGCAGTCAGTATTCAGTCATGTAGTTATGAACCAGTTAAGCTCTGTTCATGTAACTAGTCAATATGCTGTTTTTTATCTATTCAGAACTGTGAGTAAATGGGTTTTTTATTCTTTCTCTTACCAGTGCCTCTAAATTATTGAGATAGTGCCAACCAATTGTTGTTCTCATCACTCTCTCATTGTTGATGAGAACAACCAATAAGGGCTGCTGTACTTTGGAGAGACTTGAGCTAATTCTGTTCTGTAGTCCCTGAACTATTTTCTATTGTGTAGCTAGAGGTTTTTTATCTTAATAATTTCTACAATCTGCCAAGAAAAGCAGGGGAAGAAACTTCTTAATTCTAGGCTCCCTAACTCACTGAAAACATTACACCATCTATTTCTGATGATCTGACTATGATTGTTTTTAAGGGATGTGCACTGTTTCTCAAAATAATAAAAATAATAATGCAATAACAGTCTCAATCAGGAGTATCTGTGTAATTCCAGAGAGACCATGAGGCAGAGCAAAGGGCTGCTCTTCATTCCCAGGTATCACCATAATAGATCCTTTGCAGCCTATTTGTCTTTTGCAGTGTTAAAAAAGATGATCAGACATTTGAATTGAGGATAGGGAAAATCAAGAGTAATACAACAGACTAGCTAGCACCAAAGAAGGTGACTGACAGCTGAACCCCCCAATAATGCCCAGCATGACTCCTGGACACTCCAACCATTAAGGTATTTCAGAAGGCTCAGACTAAGGACACCACAGCCATTCCACCCACTATTTCTTATGGCTATAGGGTGATGAGAAATATTTGTATCGCTGTTCAGATAGACTTTTTGCATTCTGCAATATTCTTTTTTTCCTTTGTTCTCTCCTTCCGCCTAGTTTACTAACCACTACTGAAATATTACTATGCTGTTTAAGATTGAGTGTTTGCACGTGATTCTGGAGAGATGATTTTTCTGTGGACTTTGACAGGATAGGTCACACAATTAGGGCACTGTGTCCCTCCTCCCCAATTGATAGCCGTTTGTATTCCTCCCTTCCCATTTGTGAGAATTTATCCAGAAATGCATAGATAATGTCACAGACCTGGAGGCTGATGAGTTGGCCAGAATGCCTCCTAAAGGATATGAGATGGTTCAGCCCTGATCTGAATGATCTCTGTGTAGGTACAAAGTAAACAGGGAAGATTCTGCACATCCCTATTGCTTTACTTATGCAGCCAAAACAACATGGTCCCGATGAGAGAGGTAGAAGTAGGCTACAGTACGAAGGCTAACTTGAGTCTTCAGACTATATCTTGATTTGGACTGGATTGATTTGTGCCTCCATCTGATTAGTCAGTTCTACTCCTCTTTTGTCTTGTACTGATGCACTGCCTTGAGGACCTTAATACATATGGGGGCTCATGTAGGGAGACACACTCTTTCAGATAGCCCATAGCTGAGCTGTAAAGGGCTTCAAAAGTGATGGTGAGCACTTTGTATAGGGTCTGGAAATGAACTGGCAGCCAGTGAAGCTGTTGCAGAGGGGGGAGAGTCACACAATCCCATTAAGCAGCCCCGGTCAGCACTCTGGCTGCAACATTTTGCACCAGTTGGAGTTTTGTGAACCATCCTCAAAGGCAGTAACACATAGAGTACATTGCAATAATCCAGAAGTGATGTAACCAAGATGTGTGTTACCAATAAAGTCAGCATTCTCAAGTAATGGGTGTGTGCTTGCTTGCTTGCTTGCTTGCTTGCTTGCTTGCTTGCTTGCTTGCTTGCTTGCTTGCTTGCTTGCTTGCTTGGTTGAATGCAGTTCTGGCCACTGCCAAGACCTGGGGATCTAGGCTCAGAGAGGAATCCAGAAGTACATCCAACCTGAGTTTTCAGGGGAAATGTTACCAGTACATGTTGAATCTCTATTTTCTAGTGCCTTTTTGACTGGCAAGGAGCACCTCTGTGTAAACCTCTTCATCTTCATTCAGTTCATTACCAAACTCAGGCACTGGCTTGGGATAGAGACAACTTCTTTGAATTTAGATAGAAAGGAGAGAGAGAGTTGAGCATCATCAGGATATTGGTGATACTGAACCCTAAAACTCCAGACAACCTCTCCCAGTGGTTTCATGTGAATAAACATTACCCATAACATGTTAGTGTCAATGTTAAAAGCAAAAAAGGACATAGTTACACTTTCTTTTTCACAAAATACATAAACTCCGTATTCTGGTCATGGGTAGCAAAAATTATATAAAATCTTGTCGCACCTGTAAGCTTACCAAATTATATTTGTCACAAGCTTCTACAGACCACCGCACACTACCATACACAACATAATGATTATGAAGCAATTGCTTGGGTGGGTGAGTGGCTGTGAGGATTTAATTAGTCCAGTGAGAGGAAACTGAAATGCACAGTGTGCAAACAGTGATAATCAGCTTTAAGAGGAACAAACAGTAGATGGATGATAACACAGACATCTTCACAGGGATGAGCTGATTAAGAGATACAACATGATGCAAGCCACTTGAGTTCTTTGATTTGAAGGCAGCCATCTTTGAACAAAAGCATGTCAAAGAGAGATGCCAATAGAAAACAGCTGAAGAAGAATTCATCATGATTCAGCTGCATCTCACCTCAGTTTTGTCTCATTGACAGAAGCCTTAATGCATCACAGAGAGATGGCACCAGAGGGAGAAAAAAGTCAGTTGCATGGACACATTAAATGGAGAGCTTTAAAAGGCCTGCATCATGATGGGTTTCTTCCTCACGGACAAATAGTCCAGTCTTCATGTAGATGAATCCTATGGGGCTGTTGTCTGTTTTCTGTTCAAAACCAGGGGTGGCCTCCATAGGCATTGACACTGAACCATCTCTGTGAGAAACAGATGAGTGACTGGAGAATGGTGGGGTGGGGGTGGGGGTGAGTTGCACGGGCATATTTCTGACATGAATGGCTGCCCTAAAGGGGCCTGGCCACCAGGTTGTTTCACATAAGGCACTAAACAGTTACCAGATGAGCAATAAAAACAGCTTCCCAGAACAGATCAGCTGTAGCAAGTTGCAGTCAGTGCTGCTTTTCAGATGGAAGGGGTCACAGAGTGGAAGCTTTGCCCCACTCTTTGCCGAGGTGCTTATAAGGAGACAGAGACATAGATACCTGGCATGGTTTGAAATCAGCAGCACCAATAACATGCATTTATAATAGCCAAAAGGCATTGATGGAAAAGGTGGCTTTGCATGGAGCATGTACACATCAAAGGTTCCTTTTCCCCCCTTCGCATCTGGTGGATTGTTTTAATGATGAATGACTGTACAGATCTGTATATGAAAGCATATGCCATAATAAATTTGTTAGTCTTTAAGATGCCACAAGCTTCCTTGTTGCATTAACCATGACATTCTCTATCAAACTACATGTATTTTTGCTACCATCTATCACAAACTATTATGTTTTATCTGATCCGAGCATGAAGAGCCACTGAGACCCTATAGACGGTACTACAATTTAAAGGGATATCTATTTGAGAATGAAGCAGGGGATAAAAGCATGTTAATTAACACCACCTCACAATGTTGATGGCACAGTAACCTCAGATTTCTCTGCCGGCTGTGCTAAAGTATAGTTATGGCTGCAATACCAGCACAGACCAGAACTGGTGAAGTAGCCCAGATCCTTCTCCCTGCTTTCACAGGCCTTGCACAACTTGCACATGGCAAAACAGCAGTCTACCTCATCCAACTGGAAGGGCTTCCAGATGTCAGTAGTCCTCTTGGGGCCATGGGTGGCAGGAAGAACATGTGCTGGGAGAGTCTTCCCTGCTCCCACATGAGGCACTGGAGGCCTGGGCCCTGACATCAAAGCCATGGGCATGGATATTATCCAATGCCTTGTTCCTTTCCTTTTCTCCCTTAGAAACTCATGAAAAAATTCTTGAGCAGCATAAAACGAAATATTTAGATACCATAAAGTGGTTCAATTATCTTGGATAACTGAATAGCAGCAACAAATTTATCAATTGCTCCAGAAAAATGAGGATTTTTTGTCTTCTAGTAGTTTAGGAACAAGGTCTTCAGAGAGTGATGTTTCCAATAAATCAAATAAAGGTTTAATAAAATGCTCTCTGGCAATTGCATAAAAAAGGAAAGAGCACAAAATATGTGCAAAAGTACCCAGCTTAGTGTGACATGGACAAATCTTCTCAGGGTAAGTTTGTCCTGACAATTTTCCTTGCAATTTTCCTTGCAGGGACAATAGTCAATCTTGCATATAAAAAAACCTCAGCGGTAACATGGAATAGTTAGATGGAAGAAATATGGTGGGACTGCCTTGGGAATAGATACCAAAGAAGGAGGGAGAACATACTTGTCAAGCTCTCATCTATTAGTCAGATCTATTTGGTGAATCTGCTCCCATATTGGCATGCATTGGTAAAATGGTGATGCATTTTGATTTGTGATTTGTCAAAGTCAACAAATCACGAATAATGAATTTGCAAAATTTCCCTGAGGATTCGATAAATCGATTTGTCAATTAATTTTTGTTTTTAAAACCCCATAAAATGCCCCCCAAGAACCTAGAGATACCAAAATTGCAGGGAAATGTCCCCTGACTCTCCTCTACAATCTCTCTAAGTATGGAGAAGATTGGGTTTTGGATGTTCAAATTATACAACCACAAGGAAGGACCCCCAGGAAAGTCCCCCCCCCCAGGCATCTAGAGGCATCAAAATCACAGAGAAGCTTCTGCTGACTCTCCTCTACAATCCCTTCAAGTTTGGTAAAGACTGGGTTTCAGACATCCAAGTTATACACCCACAAAGTGGGTCCTGCTGGGAAAGTGGCATTTAGCAGCTGGCTTAGGGAAACTGAATCTTCACCAAACTTGGAGGGATTGTAGAGGAGATACAGGGGAAGCTTCTTTGTCACTTTGGTATTTCTAGGGTCCTGGGGGGGATCTTTCCTGGGGGGGACCTCTTTGTAGGTGTGTAATTCAGACATCTGAAACTCAATCCTCACCAAACTCTGAAGAAGAGAGTCAGAGGAAGCTTCCCTGCAGTTTTGTTGACTATAGGTGCGGGGGGGGGGGGGGGAGGGATTTTACAGGCCACTGAATTGATGGATCAAAAATTGTTAAAATTCATGGATTTTTATTTATCAGGGGCATCGATTTGGACAAATACAAATTGACAAATTACTGAAAGAGGCTGATCAAATTTCTTGGAAACCCAGTTATCCATACTGCAATACCACATAAAATAACTGGGATTACTTTTGCGTTAAATGCTACTGAAGCCCCTGAAAGATAATGGCCTGCTTTCATATTACAGAATTTAATTTTTGCTTGTGACAACATTTTTGCTTTATACAAAATATTTTCTTGCTGATGTCGCTATGAAAAATTCAAAGGGAAAAAAAAATTATTTCTACGTAGGGAAAGTGCTTTACCTGTTCAAGTTTCCTACTATCTAGTAGCCAGCTAGATTTTTGTAATAGATTGTTCTTAGAAAAAATTAAAATCTTTGATTTCTGATAGTTTATCTCTAGTTTATTAAGTTTACAATATTTAGAGAATGCTGTTAGAGATCATTTGACATCAGTTCTGAACCAGGACAGAAGTACTGCATTATCTGCATAAAGAATTGTTATACTTGTTGGGCCAATTTTGGTGGATGACAAGATCCATCTAAGGAGAGGCAAGGAAGGAAGGAAGGAAGGAAGGAAGACCAACCCAGCAGGAAGACCCTTTCTGGACCTGAGCACAATGGAAGAAAGTAAAGGAAGGAGGCAGCAAACAGCAGTCCACTCCCCCTGCAGCTCACCCCCCCCCCTACAGAAGCACAGAACAGTTCCTCAAACCAACTGAAATATATATGTAACAAAACAAATTACTACTGTAAAACTCTGTCATGCTCCTCTAGGACAAAAGAGCAATAATGTCTATACAGAGCCAGTGCTTCTTCAGATGAAATGCTTATTCCAGTCTTGAATATTTGAATGAGGAGCATGTAAAAACCTTATCTGAAGTCGCCTCAGGTTGTCGCCTGTGAAATTTACTCTTGAATTTAATGCAGTCATTACGTATTTTAAATACATCCATTATATGAATGCAAAGAATCAGTGAGCTTCATATTCTCCATACAAATGGGCAATTAATGCTTTTAAATGTGTGAGAAATATAGCAGCATATTTCTGAATTTCAACAAAACACATCCTCGCTCATGTAAAATGATGGAGCTCACTCTACATTTCTCATTTTAAATAAAATGGATCAGAAGACAACTGAAAAGAAACAGCCAACTCATGACATTTAAATTAATTTTAGATTTGATTTATTGAATACACATTTAGATACAAGTCCTCAATGTATTCAATGTAGAGAACTGGAAGAATGCAGCATACATATGAATGCAGGGACCATTTGGGTATTATTCAGTCACTGAAGGGTTTGTAATCCAATAAACACTTGAAATTAAGAGTTAGCCCCACTAACTGTGGAGTTTGTTCTTGAGTAAAAATGTTTGGTTACACAGTGCTGGTCAAGTAGACTGTGTGTTGACCAAGGCATACCACCATTCTAGGATTTCTGTGCCAATCTGAACACAATGATCATTTTATTCTCAGCATTATGCCCTGGCCATGCATTTATGTGCTGAGATATATGGTAATCATAGTTTGTGTAAACACAGTTTGTGATCTTGTTCGACACAGCCCATCATCATGGAAGAGGCTGCAGAATGAAACATAAAGAGACGTGTCTGTAGTTCTTTGGCATAGCTCACTTCACCACTCCTTTCCATTTCCTTGGCAAACTGGAGGACAGGTTTCTCTATAACACATTCTACTTGGTGTTTTTTTTTTAAAGCAGAAGGCCTTTCTGTGGTCACCAGATGTCCACAGCATTGCTTCTTTCTTGAACTTGGAAGTTGCCTGAACCACATCACCTGTCAGCATTCTGGGCTGTGAGAGCACAGGGTGGGCATGAAAACATAGCACTCTTGGGCCGCTGCCAGGATGCAAAGGCCCTAGCAGGGACTGCCGACAACAACACTTTGGTGCTCCAGCCAGCCTACTCCCTCCACCTGTGGCTTTATCTGGAGGCATCATTGGGCTCTCAGAATCCTACTCCCATGTTCAGTTTTTCCCAGCACTCTAGAGCAGCTGGCCCATCAGCCAGATGCAAGCATGATGCCTGAATCTGTGGAGGGCTAAATGGTTAGTGGGAATATGGGGATGAACATTTGCTCTTCCCCCATGTCTCTACCTTGAAGTCCCTCAGACTACAGATGAAGGTCTATAGAAAAGCCTATTGAGCACATTACAAAAGCCTATTACAAAAATCATTTACTCTTACTCCTCCTCACAATAATTTCTGTCCAATGTATTAATTAAGATTCCAGTGCTCTGCTCACAGGAATATTTAACACGTTCAGGAAACAAAGAACTAATGACAAAGCCATGGCTAGCTCTGCTATTAAGTAGAGAAAGGGAGACCATATCTGGTGCTAAGGGGTTGGGGGCAGAACTGGCACTCACCCAGCATTTCCTCCTTAGCCACCTGGCCATTCCTCTTTCTTGGAAGACAAGAGCTGCCTACAACACACTGTCTGTCCTGCACCCCCTCACCTTGCATGCTGCTCTTCTCCAATGTGGTGGAGGATCTTGTTCTCTTGCCAGTGTTGAAGTGACATTCAGCAGCTAGTCCAGTCACCTTCTGCACATGGAATGGAGGAGAGATTTGTCTCAGGCAACAAATGGTCTTGAGCCAGCCTTGCCCTCAATATTCTTCACTGTTGCATACATGGCTCAGATTAGGAATGGGAAGACAGAGGGGATCCGATAAACTCACAAGTGCACTGCCTGATTCCTCCCAGTCTTAAACAAATAATTCTACTCCCCCCCCATCCTTCTACAAGTATACCTTAGAGGAGCCTCTGCCACTCTTCCCTTAGTAACATGTTGGTAATCTGGGCAACGGTTGTGTCATATGGTTGCCAAGTCAGCAGCATCCAGTTTCATGGGATTTCAGAGTCATAACTTGAGGTCAAGGGGCTGTCCTTATGATGTCACAGGATCAGGCCTTTTTTTTTTTTTTGACATCATAGAGGCTTGTCCAGGATAGGGTTGGGAGATGAGGCAGAACCGCATTGAGGCCAGCTGATTGTAGTAATGGATGGGAGGAGAATCCAGGTAAATGGGCCCAGAATATGGGTAAAACCCAGCATTGGCAACTTGACATTTTGCAATATGACATATTTTAAAACACCTTCATAGTGACATGATTAGTCCAGGTGTGGTGCTAGCCGGGAGTGAAGTGGAGATGGACACCTAGTTTTGAATCCACTCCTCACCATAAAATCCAACTTTCTCCTCCTCCAGTACTGCACGCCCTGAGATTGGTCACTTTGTCTGGAGAGACCCAGAGAAGCCTAGCAGTTCCCTGAGCCTTTTGGTGGAGCCCTGAGGCCGTGCTTTCATATGTACCTAATTACCTGGTTGATCTCATCTGGCTAGGCTCTTCTTATGTTCTCATGGCTGCTGCTGCAGGGCTGGCACATGAAACAAGCAAACAACTGGATGGAAAAATGCCAGCCTATTTTAAAAAATGGAAGAGATCAACTTTTCCTAAAATTCCAGAATCTATGCACTGTTTAACTGGGTGATGTATTAAAAGACACAGACATTTATCTCACATTCTGCTTACACACTGAAGTGGACGGGCGAACTTTGCACAGCTGGATGTGTTTAAAGTAGTTAAAATATAACATAGATTGGAAAAGGTTCAGTACCATCCACTTGGCTCCCCTTGTGTAAATTATTAGTTTGTATAAAACGGTTAATGCTTGGTCTGTTTTTTATCAGAATTAATTGGAAATACAGAGCAGAAGGGCAGGGGTCAGACTGCAGGTAAATAATTTTTAAAACAAAAGAGAGCTCAGTGTCCTAATGGGCACATAATTTGCAATAACAAAATGGCCCACCCTGTTATGTTTCATTCATGCCCCTTTACCCATGCTTCAGGCAAGGTACACTAAGCAGACCCTCATTGCTTTGTGTTGGCTCACCTCTTTTCAGCGTACTTAGTGTGGGTATTGGTGAACAAATGACAGGGCTGCCACAAGTGACAAGACACTTGGTTGGTGGCTACCAGAGGACACAACTTTGGGGCATTTTGAAAAAACAAACAAACAGTAAATTATCCATTATTTAATGTACAAATGTTGCATTTTTACTTCCAGGAATGAGGAAAAATTGCTTCATGTGTTACTATAATTTGCCTGCCTTTGGATACTATATGTTTTGATGAGGGAAGGTGGGTCAGTGATCAATGAGCAACTGGGTAGTAGAAACTGCTTCTCCTTCTTGCTGCCATCGTTAGTCCCGTCTGGGCCAAAGAATAAAGAGAGACAAATGAGCAAGTTGTAAAAAGATGAAGGAGGAAGAGCAGATGTAAGGGGAGCTGAGGGCTCTTGACTGTGGACCCGTTGCAAATTTATGTGCATTGGCAGGTGTCTAAACGTGCCAACCAATAGTGCTGGCTCTGAAAAGATGGGGATACAGCTTGATTCTTTACAGCACAGGAAACCAACTTTTCTACTGGAGTGAATACTTTATAGTGTGCCCTGATGGTGGTCAGGACACCACTGTTTCATCATTGCAGTGTTTATGGCAAAAGGGGAAACATGTATTTTAAATCCAGGACCAATTCAATAGCTCTTATTTTTGCATCCCTTTGGACGTAGGAAATTCGGAGACCATTTTAGTCAGGGATCAATAATATCTTTAAATCTGCAATGCTCCCAGATTCCATACACTGTAATTTAGTGATGTTTAAAAAGCAATTTCTCCCTGATAAGAATGTTTTTTCAATGAACTGTGGACTCAGAGGGAAAAAAGTAGACTAGTAGCCAATCTTCTGGTCTACCAGCTTCTTTTTCTATGGCACTAGATCAGCCATTGAACCAATTTGCAGAAGTTTGGTAACAGGACTGTCTCTGCCACAGGAAGCCAATGAAAGGGTGCATCCTCTTAAGTTTGGCACCCTGGGGTGAAGCCAGGGTTGGCTACCCTAGGCTCTGGCAAACTGGTCAGTCACATGAGGCACTAAGATGAGAGGGTCCTGAAGTGGGTACCAAACTGAATTCTGGGGCCTTTTTTTAAAATGTACTGTCTGCAGTGAGCTAGAGTGGCAAAAAAATACGTGTTTGTAACATCCCCCCCCCCCTCTAGATTCTACAAACTGTTGGGAGTAATAACTACAAAAAATATTTTCATTTAGTTGGCAATGAAATAAGAGAGACTTCTTTTTCAATTTTGGTTTGATGTAATTTGCACTAAGTAAAAATCAGTGGGGCATAGCTTTGTGTCCACATGGATGGATTGTTATAGTGGGCAGCAGTAAGACACCCCCCTGCATCATCTCTGCCCATAAATCCTCTGAGGGGCTCTGCAAAGCTGATTACAGGAAGTGGTCATGGCACCAAAACACCCCTTGACCAGAGCACTCTTTCTCCTAGGCCCAGCCCTGGACTCTGTGGAGGTTTGCCTGTTTCACTTGTGCTTCTAATGGACACTGTTTTTGCCTAGATCTTGTCTAAAAGATTTGGGTAGAGGTAGAACACTGGGAGCTGGCTGGACAGCTCATTGAATTGGAACACTTGGTTGTGTAGCCAGGAGTGAGGAGCCTGATTTACCACTGTGTCTTGCAGAAGAAGAACCAGCCTGTGTAGCTTTGGCCAAGCTGCACAGTCCCAAGGTATTCCCAGAAGAAGGGAATGGTAAACCATTTCTGAGTATTCTCTACTTGGCAAACCCTGAAAAAGGGTCACAGTGGCAGAATTGACTTGACAGTGCATAATTAACCAACACTGGGAGCTTCATAAGCGTCTTGATTAGGTAGTACCACTTGTATATTCCTGTTTATGTGAAGACATCTTCTCCCTTTAATTTAATGAATTTCTATCTTATTCTTCAGCTAAAAAAGACACCTATAGTGGCTTACAAGGTGATTCCTCAGTCACTTTTCTGATGCCTTAGTTACGTATTAATTTATAGCATTCGGCCGATGGCCATTGTAGTAGGTTGGACAGAAGGCATACCACATAATGGTGGGCAGAGCCCAGGCAGAAGTAGATCTTTTCTCTTGCACCCAAAAACATTCTCTCTCTCTCTCTCTCTCTCTCCCACACACACACACACACACACACACTGTCTCTCTCACACACATACATCCATGGTTTGGCTGACCCTGAGATGAGGCAACACTTCACTTGCCTTAATGGATGAACTGCTACTATATTTATCACTGTTGTGCCCACCACACACCCCAAAATGCTATGCAGTGCAATATATTAAATTATTTTAAATTTATTAAAAAACATTTTAAAAACTAGTGTTAAACACCAAGACCACAAAGAGTAATACAGTTTCAAGTCCTCACCAGAAGCTGAAGAGAGTGGAGCCAGCTTGGCTTCCCTCAGCAGGGAGGTCCACAAGTGAGGTGCTGATATAGAGAATGTCATGTCTCTTGTAGTGACAAACTGGCCTCTCAAGGTGGTGGAATCTGCGATACGACCTCTGGAAAGAGCTCATATTCTGAGCATGCTCTTGCAGGAGGAGGGAGGCTTTCAGATATCCTGGTCTCAAGCTGTTTTGAACTTTATAGATCAAAACCAGTACTTTGGATTGAGCACAGAAATAAATTAGAACCCAAGGCAATGAGTTCCTCCATGGTGATGTACGGTATGCATGAATCATACAGGAGACAATACTGTAACCACCACATTTCGCACTCACTGCAGCTTCCAAACACTTTTCAGGGCAGTCTCACATAGAGTGCTGTGAGAAGCCAACACTTAGAGTGGGATGATGGGAGTTCATTACACAGTTTGTGTATCTTCTCTGATGCCCTCAGAGCACAATGGATATTCAATTTTCCATCATCAGCGCTGTTATAAAATCACAGTTCTTTTTGTTCCAGGATATTTCATTTTGTGACTACGCAAAAGCCTTTGACTGTGTCGATGTCACGTTCCTAGGGGTTTCAACAGCAAAGTCCGATAAACCAGTCCAATATCAGAAGTCCAGAAGATGCAAAGCAGATACCAAAATGCCAGAGCCAAAACACAAACCGTAGTCAGAAGTCAGAGTCCAAAGCCAAGGGTCCAGAAAACAAGGTCCAAGATGAGCAGGAGCGTGGATGCGAGTCAGGGTGTTGACTTGTTGCTTCCACAAGCTTGCAAGCCTCTGGGTGCAGATTTTATAGCAACAGCAGTCATCTAAACACCTCATCCTGCTAAAACTCAGGGCTGGTCGACCTGATGTTCCTATGGGAAGCATTCATGCGGGCTTCGGATCTTCATGTCATGAGTCCTTGCCAAAGCTTCTCCCTCACTCTGGCTACTGGGGGAAGAGAATCTGGTGGTGATTCAGCTGCCTGCGATTCTGATTGCCCAGCATTCTCCTCAGCTGTAATTAACCCCTCAGATTCCAGATCTTCTTCGGCTGAACTCATGACACTATCCCCCTCCTCAGGGCTCCCCCCTTCAGATGGGCCGGGTCGATCAGGATAGGAGGCATGGAACTGTTGTACAAGGTCGGGGGTGTGTAAGTTACTTGCGGGTTCCCATGATCGATCCTCAGGGCCGTAGCCCTCCCAGTCCATGAGGTACTGAAGGCCTCCCCGGTGGATTCGGGAGTCTAGGATCTGACGAACCTCGTATTCTTCCTCGCCATCAACCAAAACGGATGGAGGTGGAGCCAGAGGTGGAGGTCGGGCAGGGTCCGGTGCCGCAACAGGAACAAGGAGGGACCGATGGAAAACTGGGTGAATACGGAGAGTGGCTGGGAGTTGTAACCGAAAAGCAACAGGGTTGATTTGATCTGTGATTAAATAAGGCCCCACAAACCGAGGGTCCAACTTGCGGGACTGGCCAGGTCGGCGGAGATAACGGGTGGAAAGCCAGACCTGGTCCCCTGGTTTCAGAGGTGGCCCTTCTTGCTGTTTTCTGTCGGCCGCTGTCTTATAGGCATCCTTAGCTTGCTGAAGCTGCTCTCGGAGTAGGTCTTGGAGAGCCTGCAACTCATGTACGTGAGCATCAGCAGCAGGAACTAGTTGACGGCAGGACAGCCGGGAAAAAATGAGGGTGGTACCCATAGGTGGCTGCAAATGGGGTCTGTTTTGTGGATGAGTGTATGGCGTTATTGTAGGCGAATTCAGCCAGGGGTAGCAGGGTAGCCCAATCATCTTGCTGATAGCAGGTATAACAATGGAGATATTGCTCAAGAGTGGCGTTAGTACGCTCAGTCTGTCCATCTGTTTGGGGATGATACGCCGACGACAAGTGCACTTGGGTACCCAAACTGGTGTGTAAGGCTTGCCAGAACTGGGAGGTGAATTGGGAACCACGATCGGAAATTAAGTGTGTCGGGAGCCCGTGTAGACGGAAAACATGGTGAAGATAGAGCTGGGCTGTTTCAGGAGCTGTGGGAGGCTTGGAACACGGGACAAAATGAGCCATCTTGGTGAACAGGTCCACTATTACCAGAACACAGGTATACCCTTGTGATCATGGGAGATCCGTAATGAAGTCTAGAGATACTGTTTCCCAAGGGCCGGCTGGTACGGGCAATGGATGTAGCAGCCCTGGAGGTTTGGCTGGTACGTCCTTGGCTCGACGACAAACCTCGCAGGAATCAACATAACGGGCGACGTCAGCTCGAACCCGGGGCCACCAGAATTCCCGTGTGAGTAAGTGCAGAGTTTTGTACCAACCAAAGTGTCCTGCAGGAGGGGAATCATGGGTCAGATAGAGCACGTTGGTTCGGAGGGGCCCTGGAGGAACATACAGGTGTCCACGGTGTAATAGGAGACCCTGGTAGTTAGTAAAGTCTCCGGCAGGGCCCTTTTGGAGTTCCTGCAAGCATTGCTTGGCCCAGGGATCTTGAGCTTGGGTTGTCCGAATTTCTTCAGCCAGGGACAAGCGAGTTGTAGTGGCTGTGAAAACTGAAGGGGATAGGATAGGTGTAGTCGGAGACTCTTCAGAGGTTGGAACAGCGTATTCCGGTTTGCGGGACAAGGCATCGGCTTTCCAATTCTGAATATGCGGGATGTAGGTAATGCGGAAGTCAAACCGGGAGAAGAAGAGACACCACCGGATCTGGCGTTGATTAAGGCGTCGGGCTGTCTGCAGGTGTTCCAGATTCCGGTGGTCCATCAAAACTTGGACAGGGTGACGGGCCCCTTCAAGGTAATGCCTCCAGACCTCGAAAGTGGTTTTGATGGCCAAGAGTTCCCGCTCCCAGATGGTGTAGTTGCGTTCTGGGGGTGTGAACTGCCGGGAGTAGAAAGCGCAGGGCTGCAGTGGCTGTGAGGGGTCCTCCCGCTGGGACAGTGGACAGTGTCACCGAAGCTACCAACATGAATTTGACCCAACTCCGGGAGGCAGTGGAAGACAGGAGGGCCTGGCGTGCTTTGGTCCATGGGGTCACGAAGAGTCGGACACGACTTAACAACTAAACAACAACAACAATTTCATTTTGATGGTCATTCAGGGGGGACCTCTGAATCCTGTCTGCTATGTGTAATCAATTTCTCTCAGGAGTACAGAAGTGAAGAACAGCTGTGCTTAACTCTCAGGTTGGTGAAGGAGAGCTTTTGATCCATAAAGTGTGGATAGGAGTATAAGCATTTCCTGTGACCGGCTGCACACAATGAAGGGTGACTGGAAGAGCAGTTTTTATTGCATGAAACATAGCTTGGATTGTCAGGACCAAATTGTTTCCCAACGGAGGTTAGTACACTTTCCTCGATGTGGATTATTCTTTTCTTTATGGGATGTCTGAAAACTTGGCTTTCCCTTTTCTTTGGGTGATTTATTTACTGATTTGTTGAAAGCTGCTCACTTCATTTTAAGGGTTTTGTTTATGGCGATGCCTTTGTGTATATTGCTGTCCAGGAAGGAGACACTGCCAAAGCAGGACAGGGCGGTTTGTCCAGGAAAAAAGAAAAAAAGAGGATATCATATTAGTGAGAAGTTAATGGTTACACCTGTGGATGAGAAAGACCTGTAATTGGAAGATGTTTACTTTCCAGATCATTAGTCAGAGGGGGACTATTTTGTGATCAAGGAGAAGGATCAGTTAAGATAACCAAGTAGGATTTCACTCTGAATTTTATACTCAAACCAAGTTACTTTATAAGAATTGTCATGTTTATTCTATGTTACTAGCCATGACAAGCCTCTGTAAAGTTTCTCTGGAATTCCACATTGTCAGATATTTAAAGCAGGGGTATGGGAACTTTTATCTGCTATGAGGTTCACATTTCCTCCAGGCAAATCGGTTGAGGACCACATTCTGCTACATGGGAAAGGCCACAGCTGGTGGTGAGGGGGAGCTATCCACCTTTTCTTTTGATTAGGCATCCTCAGTCTCGAGAGACTATGGTAACGTGTTCTGTATGGAGGACTTGGAACAGCGTCTAGTATGGCTGAGAAGGCCAATTCGAGAGTGACAATCCCTTCCACACTGAAGACAAATACAATCTGTCCCCTGTCCAGCTCCCTGATTTGGCTGGTTTCGGGACTGCCTCTTTGTCTCGGCCTGCTGGACAAGTGTCTCTTCAAAACGGGAGAGGCCATGATGCACCACCTGCCTCCAGGCTGAACGCTCAGATGTCAAGGTTTCCCATCTGTTGAGGTCCATTCCTAAGGCCTTCAGATCCCGCTTGCAGATATCCTTGTATCACAGCTGTGGTCTCCCTCTGGGGCGCTTTCCCTGCACTAATTCTCCATACAGGAGATCTTTTGGAATCCGACCGTCAGCCATTCTCATGACATGCCCGAGCCAATGTAGACATCACTGTTTCAGTAATGTATACATGCTAAAAATTCCAGCTCGTTCTAGGACTACTCTGTTTGGAACTTTGTCCTGCCAGGTGATAAAAAAAATTCATCGGAGACAACGCATATGGAACGTGTTCAGCTTCCTCTCCTGCCGTGCACAAAGGGTCCAGGACTCACTGCAGTACAGGAGTGTGCTCAGGACACAGGCTGTATAGACCTGGATCTTGGTATATGCCGTCAGCTTCTTATTAAGCCATACTCTCTTTGTGAGTCTAGAGAACATGGTAGCTGCTTTGCCAATGCGTTTATCCAGCTCGACATCTAGGGAGAGAGTGTCAGAGATCGTTGAGCCAAGGTACACAAAGTCATGAACAACCTCCAATTCTTGTGTGGAGATGGTAATAGAGGGAGGTGAGTCCACGTCCTGGCCCATGACTTGTGTTTTCTTCAGGCTGATTGTTAAAAGTCTTGGCAGGCCTTGCTAAAGTGATTCATGAGTTGTTGGAGGTCTTCAGCAGAGTGGGCAACAACAGCTGCATCATTGGCGAAGAGGAAGTCCCGCATGCATTTCGGCTGGACGTTGGTCTTCACTCTCAATCTAGAGAGATTAAAGAGCTTTCCATCTGATTTAGTCCGGAGATAAACACCTTCTGTTGCAGTTCCAAAGGCGTGCTTCAGCATGACAGCAAAAAAGATCCCAAACAAGGTCAGCATGAGGACACAGCCCTGTTTCACTCCACTTCGGATGTCAAAGGGATCTGATGTTGAGCCATCAAAAACTACAGTACCCTTCATTTCCTCATGAAAGGACCTGATGATGTTAAGGAGTCGAGGTGGACATCCAACCTTTTCTTTTATATGCATGCATACATGTAATTTGATGCCTTTATGGAAAAAGGGGGAGGGACATTATTGTTTGAAAAACTGAGCAGTGGAATCACACGCTTATTGAAAAAATGAACTTCTCATCCCCTTTCTCTTCTGCCAGTGACTTCTGTGTGGAAAGCAGTGGTGTGTTGGGGAATCTGAAACTGCAGGAGCTTTTTATGACAGTCTCCGTAATCATCACCCCTTAGAAAGTATGAAAACAAAACAAAACAAGCCACTGGCTTGGTCCATATTTACAAATGAGGAGCCAATCTTTTGTAAATTCTCCCAACTCCTGCTTCAGTGTTTGAATCATTTTTGAGGTGTGCGGCAAAGTTGGGAGGTGGAGGGAGGAGACATGGGGGGGAGGGAATCAGACTGTGGAGGTATTCTAAGGACAAGCTGTCTAAGCCAATGGTTCCCAAACTTGGGTAATCCGGGTGTTCTTGGACTGCACCTCCCAGAAACCCCAGCCAGCACAGCTTGTGGTGAAGGCTTCTGGAGATTGCAGTCCAAGAACACCTGTGTTACCTAAGGTTGGGAACACTGCTCTAAGCATCAATAATGCACATTGACCAAAATAATATTTTCCACCTACATCACGCAACTTATTTTGTCTCTACAGCAGTTTGCACAATGGCTGAGCGGCATGTGGTCTCCTCTGCTGGCTCACTGCACAACTAGCCATGCTGGGGACACATGACTGATTGCACAATTGCATGGCACAAATCCTTGTTGTTGGGTGTAACGTCTGACACATTTACACTAGCATAATTTTATGTCATGCTGGCCCAAATGGGATACTGGCCATGGTTGTCTGTCTATGTGTGGGTGAGACAAAAGGATGAGTGAAATACAAGTAAACTAACATTAGCCAGAAGATGATTGAGTGGTGTTTTTTTTTTAAAATAAGGCATTATTCTACTAATGTCTATATCACCATTTTTTAACATGAACTGACAGTTTTGACAAATAGGGTGACCATCAGCTGATTCTGCTGGATTCAGACAAGCAGGTGCTCTCACACAACTAAAATCTGCAGTATTGGTTTTACTATTGCCTTGGAAAAAAGAGGTGCACATTTAAAGGAAATTAATATTCTAGAAAGTGGGCAAGAAATAAAAAATGAAAATGTAATGCACGTGCCCAGTTTAAGTTCTGATCCATGCTAATGAGACCAAGGAACACAACCCTCCTGCCAAGACTCATGGAGAATGCCGTGAGACATGAAAAGATATTGAGATGGATTTCAGCAATTCACTTCACTATCATTTCAATGTGAGACATGAAAAGATGTTGAGATGGATGTCAGCAATTCACTTCACTATCATTTCAATCATCTAAAGTTTTCATTGTTTTCTGACCTGCCAATGTCCTTTGTGTCTTGCAGTCCTTTGTTTTATCCCATTGGAGCTAAATATCAGCCTCAATATCAATGGGTAGAAATAGAAAAGACATCTGGGGGATTCACATTTCCATTTCCATTTTGCAGCTGCTTAAGGCTTCTAATAGGAGAGAAAACATCTCCCAGAAATCAATAATAAGGGAGGTGATCCATTGAGAGGACAATAAAAATAGATAGACCACACAGAAACTGCAAAAACACACCTGATTAAAATAAATATGCATTTGAAAATTGCAGTTGTGCTTTAATCAGTGTGAAAATACATGCAAAACCATGTATGTTATAAAAAAAATCACATAGGGAACATGGATAGATACATGGCTGCATTAAAAAATCTGTAAAAATGTCCATGTGGGGAAAAAGAGAGAACTCTTGTAATGTAATTCAGAAATAGAAAAGAATGAGAATGCTGGTGTGAAATTAAGAAACTCAACAGTGCTTAATAGATTGTTTTTATCCCTATCTATGACTTTCCTTCCTTCCTTCCTTCCTTCCTTCCTTCCTTCCTTCCTTCCTTCCTTCCTTCCTTCCTTCCTTCGTTCTTCTGCACCCACTTGTGCAAAACCCAGAGTCAATCACCTGAAAATCCTACCAATGCAAAGCATGAAGTGGTTTTCACATACATCTGCAAGAGTACTGAAAAGGGGAAAAAACAAAACAGAACACCAAGTGACAAGTTCCAGTGTCTAACTGCAGAGGTTTATTTGAGACAAGGTTGACTAGAGAGAGTTGCTGCAGAGTAGCTTTTGCAGTGGAGATAAAAACCCAGCCCTTGGCTCATTCCTTCTGCACTCCTGTGCAAGAAGCAATCACTCTTGTCCACTGGAGACAGTCCCTTTGGATTTAAAACGATGTTGCTGAATGCTGGGTCAGTCAAAAGGAAAATATCAGCCATCAGGACTTGATCCTGGATGAGCTTGCTGACCTGGCCTGCATTGCATAGACCTGGTTGGATGAAGCTGGGGAAGTTAGTCTCTCCCAGCATTACCCACCTGTGTTCTCTGTGCAGCAGCAGGCTAGAACGGGGTGTGGGTGCGTTGCAGAGAGATGGAGTTGCAGTATATTGTGAGTCTATTCCTTTCAACCAGGTGATCTGTCCCAGAGTTTGCTAAGTTTAAGTGTATATGCCTGAAAATCAGTGCCCAGGACATGTTACAGATTCTGTTGGGGTACAGTTCATGACACTGATCAACAGTCTCACTTGTTGAGCTGGCTGAGTTGGTCTTGGCAATGACATTGGAGTCACCTCAGCTTGTGGTTCTGGGGGACTTCAACATCTGTGCCGAAACCACCTTAACAGAATGGCTCAGGACTTCCTGTACTCCATAACAACCATGGGTTTGTCCCAGGTGATGTCTGGCTCCCCTCATCTTGCAGGGCACATTCTGGACCTTGTCTTTCATGCTGGGCAAGTTGATGGGAAACTGGGTATGGAGGAATTTTCTGTAGTTCTGATGTCATGGTCAGATTACTACCTGGTGGAGTTTAGGCTTCCTGGAACTCACAGGGGTAGGGGACTTATTTGGAAACTCATCCAGACAAGATCAAAAGGCAGCTGAGGGAATGGGATCCAGCCTGTGCTGGACGGGGTTATATTCCCACTGAAAACTCAGGTCCACAGCTTGGGTGTAGTCCTGGAGTTATTCCTGTGCGTGCATCCCTAGTTAAAACTGGTGCACCAGTTGTACTCATTCCTTGAGGTGTCTGATTTGGTAACAGTGAGCCATGCCTTATTAGCAATGCACTTGGATGACTGTAACCACGCTCTGTGTGGGGCAGTTTGGAAATTTCAAAATGCAGCTGTTAGACTGCTGACTTGGGCCAATTACAGGGAACATAGTATGTAACTCCCCTACAACAGCTTCACTGGCTTCCAATCCATTTCTGGGCACAATTCAAAGTGTTGGTTATAACTTAGAAAGCCCTAAATGGTGTGGGTCCAGGCTATCTGAAGGACTGTACCTCCAATATGAGTCTTCCTGCCCCTAAGATCTTCAGAGGAAGCTCGTCTCCAGTCCCACTGCCATCACAGGGGCATCTGATGGAGGGCCTTCTATGTTTCTTCCTTCAGGATGTAGAAGGCTCTCCCTTAGGAAGTTAGATTGGCCCACTCTCTTTTATATCTTTGCCAACAGTTAAAGACCTGTTTCTTTAGGCAGGTTTTTTAATAACTACGCCCTTATTGAATGCTGGGCATATGCTCTTTTTAAGTGTGTTTATAAAGTTTTTGAATGTTTAGATAAGTTTTACAATTATTATTATGCATTTAACTGATCTCTATGTAATTTATTGTGGTTTTAGCCTAACTTGTTTTAATCATTGTGAGCTGCCTTCAGTCTCCTTGCTGGGAGAAAGATGGCCTAGAAGCAAACAAAACAAATAGATAAAAATTACAACTACTCAGATAGGACTCTTGCACTCAGTGTTGACTGGCAGGGAGAGAAAGTCATGAATGTGACTCATACACAATGACTGAGTGCTCTTCTTTCACTCCACTGCTGTTGTTTCCTGGTAAGAAAGAAGCTCCAGACTGTGCAGAGGATGGGAAGGAAGACATTTTGGGCATCTAGTGTCTAGTTTTTGGACGTCCCCTCAACTGACACAACATCTGGCCCTAAATGTATTGGCCAGTGCCAGTCCCAGTAGTCAGGATAGATGAACAGTGGGTTTTGTGGGTTTTGACACGTCCCAAACGGCTAATTAAGTATGTAAGTTAGTTTGAGTTTACAGACTTTCCCACCACCCCTATAATTTAAACCCATAATTTTTTCTACCCACAGATGATTCACTTTTAAAAAGAAAAACATGGTTTCCTTATACACTTGGATTAGGAAAGCACCCACAAGAGGCAGATTGACAATGTATGTTATGTCCTCATTCGCTTTCTCCCTCTCCCCCTCTCTCTCTCACACACATACAGATTTTAATTTTTTTTCATATTCTGTTCTGTCTTTTACATTCCCCCCCCCCCCCCCAGCAAATATGTTTTTTTCCCAAATCTGTTCTGGGTGCAAATGTAACCTCAATGGCAAGAGAATGGCTGACAAGCAGAACTCCACTCTTGTTACCCCAGATTGCACCTTGGGTGTAACAAGGGTGGAATTGTTGCCTAGCTGCTGGGTATAGCTAAAGATGTTCCATGTTAACCTGGGCTTCTTGTACATATATGCAAAATATCTCTTCTACACAGCATTGCCTTATCTTTCATAATGCAGGGCTTCTCAACAGAGTGTTTGCTTTCTGCCCCTTGGCATCAAGTAAGTGCAGAGTACATTTATGTGTGTGTGTATGCTTATCTTTTAAAGCCTGCTTTACTTCAAGAAATCAGCATCGTTTGAAGAAATGTTGAAAAACCTCTTTTAAAAATTGAGTTTCTCTAGTGGATAGTTGTTGTTTTTCAGCGGTGGTAAAGAGCTAATTGAAAGTTTTGCCCCAAGAAGCTCTGGCTGCCTGAATGTCCTCCTGGTGCAATGTGATATTAACCCCCTCTTGCTTTCAGAATGTAAAAAAGGAGGGGACAATCATGGGATAAAGCACTGGATGGACTGCAATAAGGCAAATATCATGTGGATGATGAAAAAAAAACCACTGGTAATATCAGTGCAGAATGTGGTAGTTTAGGAAATACAAATGCTCCATGTGGAAGAGCTCTGAGTGAAGTTTGCTTTGCCACATCCTGACCTTGCACACTTGTTTACTGAGTGCTTGTGCTAGTATGTGTATCTTCTGCATATAAGCCACAAAAATCTTGGGCTCTTGAAGTAGGCCTTCATCTGATGCCCCCCCCCCCTCCATTTTCATCTTTGATATTTAGGTGGAAAAGACACAAATAGGAAATGGAAAGCATCAGAAGTATCAGTATCAGGTGAATGGCTGAACTGATCTTTAGTTGTAGTGATTCTGGGTATCCTTTACATTTGCTCTGAATTCTGTGTGTTTTGATAACTATCCTTCAGCTTACATCCCACATCTGCTACCTGATGTCTAAGCTGGTGCATTTGGCCTGCCCATTTCTTCTTCTTTTAAATATTATTTTTATTTTTATTTATATACATAAAAAATGAAACAACTGAAGAAAATCTATATATACACATATTGTGCTCCCCTTCACCAGGACCAATGGAAATAAACTATTCCTTCCTTTTACAGAGCCCCACCCCCCTTTCCAAAAATACATGACTCTTGCGAAGGTACACAGTCCTTCCCTTTTGTAAAAGCAAAGTTCATAAATTCTCCCCATATATTTCCAAACTCATTCTTATTTCACATTCCTCTTCTTATTCTAATTTGCAATTAAATTTATTATCAATAGCTATATTCCACATTTCTTTATACCATTCATTTAGTTGGAGATCATACTTAACCTTCCATTTTTTAATTATTAATTTAGCCGCTGTTACTAAATTTATAATCAGCTCTTTCATTGTTGACTTCCATTGTTTCTTTTGAAATATCAGTAAAAGTGCTATTTTAGCATATATTCTTAAATTTAAATTTAATATTTCACTTTTTTCTTTAAAAAAACAACTTCTAGAATTTAATTAGATATTCACATTCCCACCACATGTGGAAGTAAGTTCCAACTTCTTGCTCACATCTCCAACATATCTTAGAGTATTTTTAATCCATATAATTTAGTTCACTGGTGTTAAGTACCATCTCCAAACCAATTTATTAAAAAAAATCTTTTATTCTTACAGACACACATTTTAAAAAAATATCCACAAATTCTTCAATTTCTCAGTAATTATTTCTTCTCCCAAATCTGTTTCCCAGACCATCTTTAAAACCTCTTGCTGATCCTCTATTTCTGTTAATATTTTCTACATTTTACTTATCATCTCCTTCATTCTTTTGCTCATTTGCCCATTTTTTCCATTTCTTTAACAGCATTAACACTTGTTTATTTTGGCCATCAGGAAGAATAATAGGGGGAAACCTGATGTTTCAAGATAATGTCTTCTGAGGCTTTGGAGGTATTTACGTATGCAGACATGTTTCCAAAGAGATCCTATAAACATGTTGGTTGGATATCATGGGTTGATCTGTGAGAAACCAACAGATGGCTTTTCTTGTCACAGAACTGAGATTGCAGGGCTTTAGAGACCCTTCCATCAACATCAACATCTCATAGTGCTGTGGAGATGATGCTGATTCTGGACTAAAATTTAGCGTTGGCTGAACCAGTTGGATGATCAGTGGGATCATTCGCGGCTGAACTATGTTCCTCATCTGTGTGATGCTGAGGAAACTAACTGGAAGGCATAGTCCATTTTGAGTTTGGCCAGCATTATTATTCGCTATGTGTGGTCAGGATCTTTTATATTGTTTCTTGATTATTGTGGATATTCTCCTGAATGGGCAATTAACCACTATAGCTAGAATTAAATATCACGGAGAAAAAGAAATCCAAGCAGAGGATACAATTATCATCTAGCACTTTATAACAAGAGACTTATACAGAAAAAGCTTTGCAGCAGATAATACAATACTAAAATTGTATCTGAGTACCTACTTCCCAACAGCTTCTCCAACATAAATTAGAATATCTATTATCTATATAGTTCAGTTTCACAGGCATTATATACCATCTCCAAAAGAAAGTAACATTTCAAACTCTGCTTTTGTGTTTAAAAAATTGGAAGTCGAAAACACACACACACACACACACACACACATACACACGTGCTCAGGTCCTGAAGACCAACTGCAAAACAAAGCCATTTGAAAATTCTAGAAGGTGAGAGAAGCTCCTTCCGGAACACTCACACACTGTTCTTAAGGATTTTCCTCTTCTAATGATGGGTTATCTAAAGAGTTTAGAGATGAGCGTTTTGGACTAGATTTAGCTGGATGGAGAGGCCACTGCCTTGAGGATAGGAGCCGCACAAGGAGCTATCTGTGGATCTCCTGCTTGCAAGAGGAGGGGTTTGTATCCATTGTGTAAACTTGCATTTGCCTCTTTGATTCTGTCAATGACCCTGATTTTGTTATCTATGAAACTTTACGTGTATTAAAATAAAATAAAACTATTATATTCTTTTTATAAAATTTTGAATTTTTGTATTTTGCTAAAAGATTTTCTGCTGGATTGAGGCCCCTTTCTAATTAGAAAACTGGCATATAAATATGACTATAATAATAACTGAATTATAAAATTTGTAAACAAGGAAGGAAACTACTTAGACCAATGCCTTTGGCCCTGGAAGATCTGTGTTTGCAAGTGGGGAGCTCGTAAAAGTAGCATTGAGAGTAGCATCCCAGTAATATGAGCATATGAGCAATACAGGACCTTTTCTGTGTTTTAGGCATCGTTTTACATTTGGACTCTTGTTTCTTCTAGAAGCAGAACTAATGCACCAATAAATGTGCTTAAATAATCACGCAGTTACAAATGGCAGCTTTCTGCTTGTTCATTCCTACAGTCTTGTCTCCAGCTGCTCTCCATCGCCTGACAACCCCAATTTGATCAGATAGCAATGCAGTGTTCAGAACAACCCCAAGCCTGATGAGAGCAAGAAGCAGTTTTTCTAAATGTTTCAAGTTAATGGACTTTGGGAGAAGGAATACAGCTTGAGGGAGACATGAGACAAGGCAGTTTTCAGAAGGTCTGCTGAACTATGGTCAAGGTGGATCCCAGATATGCAGATACCGAAGTCTTCTACTTTAGACAACCTATCCTTCATCCAGCATAATCAAGCTCTAAAACTATGTATACTGCCATCATGAATCTTCTTCATAAACAGATTATACCTTCATTAACTTTCTCCGAAGACCCTCTTTCCAGATCCCAGATGCCAGGAAGTGGGAAGTCTATTATTTGACCCATCAGCCTCATGGTAAGATGGCAAGATGGGTGCCTGTCAGCAGTTTGTGCAACGAATCAGAATAGACTGCAAAATGTGCTATAAAGGAAGTCCATCATGTGGGTGAGAGGCTGCCCTCTATCAGAGCACACAACCCGATGCCTTTATCAGAAATTGTACAGCAAGATACTGATGATAGGGAATTAGTAGTTTACTAATTGATGGGAAAGATGGGATCTGGGAGGACTTTTAAGTGCTAAGAGTGCCATCCATGCCATGTTTTAGTGGGGCCAGAAAACTGCACCCCAGCATGGCAAGGGGAAGGAATGGGAGAAACACAACTCTAGGATGTCTCAGGACGAATAGAATTAGTGTATTTTTTGGTAACACTTTGCAGACGACTGTTAGGTCCTTCATTTGTAGCAGTTCCTGGAATTTCAAACAATGCTGTTGTAGAGCCGAGCCTCAAAAACTGTGCCTGGTGGGATTTAGAGGTTTTGTTGTGTTTGTGTTTAATGCATTTGCTGGCACTGCTTCAGCACTAGGGTGGCTGGAAGGAGATACACTTGGTAAATTTCTCCTATCCCCTGCTACCTATCTGATTTCTCTTGAACCAAATTTGCTAAAGCTCCAGTCGGTTCTCTAATCTCTGCTGGCTGGCAGACTGCAGGCCAAGAGAAAGACAAGTTTAAAACCCTGAAAATGCAGTGCATTTTATTTATTATGCTGTCTAAGATGTTTTCAACAAAGCAGACAGAGATAGTGCCCTGCCAAATTAGTGTCATGACTTTCCAAAGGTTTTGGTGAGTGAGCAAACTTCCAGTAAAAATACACGTTGCCGTTCAGACCTCTTGTGGGCAATCCACACCTCTCCTGGAGCCTCCTCTTATTATCTTGTGGTTTCTAATGGAAGGGGGGAAAACCCATCAATGAATGGCTTTGGACTTCTAGTAACTTTTCTGCAAAGTATATTAATAACAAATGGAGAGAGTTAAACATGCCAACAGGCTTTGATTTCTCTCCCTCCCACACACCCCACCACCCCCGACCCCACTACGCCTGCCCTGCCTCTGGTTTTCCACTGCTGTAACAATAATACAAACAAACATCAGTGAGAAAGCATGGTTTGATTAATGGGAAGGAATGGAAAGACCATTGATGGCTGTACAAGAATAGAATTGGGGGAAGTGTTTGAAAGAATGCCCCGTGAAGTTTGTTCCCTGAAACTGAAGTCCCCCAAGGCCACTGAAGGCTTCTCCACGCTAACAAGTTGCTTGCCCAACTCTGACATTTAAACTTGGCACACTGAACACTCTCTTTACTCCTTAAACTTTTAAAAACTGACTTGCTTTGCTAAGGCATGAGCGTCCTTGGACAGATAAGTCTACTATTTATTTTCTTTCTGTATCTCACATATTTTCATGTCTTCATTGGCCAAATGTTTGGAATCTTTCTTGGCCATAAGTTGCTCTTCTGAGATTTAGGGAGGAGTTGTGGCTATTTGTTTGTAGAGGGACCCAGGCTGGGTGTTTGGCTTTTTGAAGTAGGGCTAGGAAGTATTTCTGACTGAATCCCAAGAAAGCAGAACTACTGTCAATCATTGCATATGGTGTTGAACTAGGTGGGTCAGTGTTCTTTCTAGTTTCAAGGTAACATCTCACCTTCCCAGTAGCATGTTAACATAGGGCTTGGTTAGATGGCCAAATGAATTGGTCTAAATAGGGTCACTTAAGATTGCATAGAGGTGTGGTATGCCATTTGGTGTGATCCTTTGATCCACATGTAACGATCAGGTGGTTTCATGTCAGGAAATCACGCCAAACTACAAGCAACCTTATTTGGCCCTACTCCCTTTAAAAGGATTGGAAGAAAGAAAGAAAGAAAGAAAGAAAGAAAGAAAGAAAGAAAGAAAGAAAGAAAGAAAGAAAGAAAGAAAGAAAGAAAGAAAGAAAGAAAGAAAGAAAGAGGGAGAGAGAGAGAGGGAAAGAAAGAAAGAAAGAAAGAAAGAAAGAAAGAAAGAAAGAAAGAAAGAAAGAAAGAAAGAAAGAAAGAAAGAAAGAAAGAAAGAAAGAAAGAAAGAAAGAAAACAAAAAAAGAGATTCTCCTCTTGTCTCCTCCTCGTTCTGGGAGGAAACTTTCAGTTAAAAAATTATAAAAGGCATAGTGCATAAGTGCTGCCCTACAAGACTTTCTTTTTCTTTTTTAAACAACTTTTGTTTCTTCTCTTTTCCTCCATGGAGGAACGGAGGAAGCTTTCTATTTCCCAATATTGTTAAGTGGCTTAAGCTGCCTGCTTATGCCACTAAATAATATTGGGACATTGAAAGCTTAAGTAATTTGCTTTGATTCATTCTCTTCAATTGTATGTGCTGAAACTGAGCCAAAATGGAGCAATCCTACCTACACCTAAAAACAGTAGCCCCGAACAGGGAGTTTAAAAGGTGCAGATAGGAACACATCAGAGACAGAGTGGTTCGTGAGGGCATTTATGTTATGTAGTTGCTGGGAAAAGGAATAAACCACTCTGTTCCCTGAGTGGTGCAAACAGAGAGACTAATCCCCATCTAGTAGCACCTGCAAACTACTTCCAGATCTTTTGAAAATCAGGGAATCATAGGGTTGAATGGAAGTGGAAGGCCATATGGTCCCCTATTTCCTATCCTCTTTTCATGCTGCGATGCTGCTATAACCTGATTATATCAGTGGCCCTTAACTTGTTCCTCTACAATAGGAATGAGCCACTGGACAGTAATAGACCACATGATATGCACAAGAAGAGAACCATCTCCAACTGCCCTCAGTAACACCAGGTGACCACTGCTGAGTGGAGAGGTGAATACCACTCCAAGCCTCCAGGCATTCTGTTGCAGACAGAAGCAGATAATAAATAAATAAATAAATATGTTCATTTATTTATTGTTCCACCTGCCTCCAAGGCCTGGAACTCAGGTAGCTTACATTGTAGTTGGGGGAGGGGGACAACAGTAATACTAAAAACACCGTAATTTGCTAACAGTAAAATATAGTTAAACCCATTATATTTTACTGCTGAATAGCTCAGTAGCTTAGGCATCTGGCTGTGGAGCCAGAGGTTGAGAGTTCGATTATCCACTGTGCTTCCTTAACAGGGGCTGGACTCTGTAATCCATAAGGTTCCTTCTAGCCCTGCAGTTTTAAGATGGTGACCTCATACATTAAAATACAATTAAAATTAAAGGATCTCAGTTAAGTTACTAATGATACTTTACTTTAAAAATAAAAGAAAACTGGCACATCCAGGTAAAGCCCTCTCCTTGGCAGGCTGTCAGTTGCTGAAGTTCTGCCTGAACAGAAAGGTGTTTTTTTTCCTGCTGTTGAAAGGACAACAGGGAAGAGGCCAGCCTAGCCTCCCAAAGCAGCCACACTGAAGGCCTTCTCTCACATCCTCAGCAAAAGAGTCTCCAAAACTGGCAAACCAAAAGGAAGGCCTCTTGTACATCTCAAAACTCAGTCAGGCTTATATGAAAGAACAGGGTCTTGGAGATAGTTGGGAGCAGTTTCCGCCCAAAGAATGATCTCAGAGGAGATCACTGCAGGCTGATGGAGGTCCATCTCAGCAGAGCCCAATGATCTCTGTATCCCAGTGAGCAAGGAGCACCAGGGAAAGGGCCTTCTTGGCTTTTGATACCCATTTGATGAACACTCATCCGTAATCGTCTTGCCTGACACCTGCTTAGATGCCATTTGGGCACAAAGGGCAAATCATTTGATTCTCTTGGGTATTTAAATGGTAAGGGATGTTTCCCTTCCAGTGCTTGTTTCTCAAATGTTATTTTGGATTGGATTGCCACTGTTGTCTTCTTGGATTTGTTCTTAGCACCAAGGGCTCTGATTGTCCTTTTGTTTGCTGCACTGAGAAAACGTTCCTAAGGATGCATCCTAGATACCTAAAACAAATAAATCACCTGCTACAAGGCAGGTTCATGCACACATGAGCTCCAGACATGCCTGAGTACTGAATCCGGGAAGCTGAACAGCATAGAAGGAAGGGTGCTTCTTATACACCACCCCATACCACTTAAAGCACTCTCTGAGTGGTTTACAATTTTAACCTCGAGCCAGTTACCGGAGCCCAAGATGGAACTCAGGTTGTGAGCAGAGTCATCACTGCAGTACTACTGCTAAACCACTGTGCAATGGCTCTGTGTGTGTGTGTGTGTGTGTGTGTTTCCACTTAGGACCCAGACTGACTTATACTGCAGTCCACGGTGGTGCCATCTAAGGTGCTGGCAGTGGCAGTCATGGGTGTATATTATGCTAGTGGTAAATATTAAAATGTATGAGGACATATTTACATGCACTGCCTATCCATGTGCCAAGCCATCCTACCAATTATTCAATATTATTTATTTTTCTTCTGAGAGACAGAGTTCTTCACCCACAGTTCCAAAATGTGAAGGTAAAAAGAACATTCAAAAGGATATTTTTTTAAAGTAAACCGAAAAAAAAACCCCAAAACACAACAATTCTACTATATAAGCTCTGTCCCTGTGTTGCTGGAAGGCTTTGAAACAGACATTTTTTACCACCAACCAAGAAAGTCTCTGAAATCTATTAATATTTCTGGCACCACCTTTAACAAATAAGGCCACTGGTTTCAGTTACCAGGAAGCATTTTGGATTGTGCAGCAAAAATGTCAGAAAATGGCATACAGACATGATTTGCTTCACTGAGAACCTTGAGAAAGCCTGTTTTTTTTTGTAAGTATGTGTGTGCGTGTACGCAGATGCAAACATGGTTGAGCTCTGAAAAAGAATAATATGCTATTGTGACTCTATCAGCTAATCACATTCAATTTAAAAAATCTGTCTAATTTGTATCTCCAGATGCCAGAGAAGAAATCCATGGAGTGTCTGCAGCCTTGAGTGATGATGACCGAAAAGAGTAAGAAAATGCACAGAAAATATTGGGCCCTTCCTGCCAAAACATACTTATGGAAAGAACAAGCCTTTCGTGAATATTGTAACTGATTGCCGTAGCGTGGAAGAAGGCCTTCGCGTGTGATCTGATTACAAGGCTCTCTATGGAAATGGTGAAGTCTGTCACTTGGAGGTCCTATTTCAGGGAGGAAAGCATTTTTAAAAGTCATATTGCCATGTTGGTTGTGGGATCCCAGGAGCTGAAGGCCCCCAAGAGTAATTTTTCAGACTGTGGCCTGTCGTGTTGCATTCCAAGTCCTGATTTGTAAAATAATAATAATAATTTTGACTCCTTCCCAAACCAATTAAATAAAACATTTATCCAATTACTTGTCCCAATAAACTGTACAAGGTAGCCAGATGCCAAGCGAGGAAATGAAAGGGAGAAGCATGAATAAAATAAAACTTGGTTTTCAAAATCTGACCTCATCTGTAGCACAGATGAGGTCAGAAAGTATTGTGATGACATGGTACTTGGCAAACCAATGTTTCCTTTTCTAGCCCCTTTGCTCATGGATATCCTGTGGAGAAAGCAGGGGCTCTGAGTGAGATTATAGAGTACTCTAACCTCGTGTAGTTGTAGACTGTGCTGAGTTCATGAGCCAAGTCATGAACAGAAGACTCCACCAACCCGTACAGGTTATGATTTCATGTCTGTAAGGTTGTACTACTCACAGCCAGACTGTCCCCCTGCTTGTCATCACAGCAAGTAGAGATTCATTAGCACGGTTGCTGAAATTTCACTCTTCCGATCCTAGGAGTGGCATGGGAGGCTAGGAGGCTCCTTTTTTTGCTACTACTGTTGGACACTTCTTTGGTGTCAAGCATTTGCAGAAGTGATACATGACCTTTCAATATACCCACCTGCACAAGGCCTACAGGTGCATCAGGTCAGCTCACCTTAGGTAATTCGTCATTATTATTTGCAATCGTATCTTCAGGACATGGCTTCCAGACAGTGGGCCATCGCCCTTGAGCCTCCAACGCATTGGCTCAGCTCAGGCATCATGTGGAAGCACAGGTTTTTCTTGTAATTTAAAACTCAAAATCTCTCTTATGAACACTTTAATCCTTAGCTTCAGTGTCCCCAGCTGATGAAGCAAGAGTTATAACAGGGTTAACAATAGGAGCAATTGTTAAATATGGGTTAAATATGGGTCAACACAGATATTACACTAAATGATAGTTACTCTAAGCTAGAGAGGGGAATAACCTGTGGAGGTCTCTTGGCATGCTTCACCCTCGGAGGCTAGTGTGACAGAAGCACCCCTCTCTCTCTGATCATGGATAAAATGATGATGTTAGAGCTTCCATTCCTGGTTTTATGCCTCCTCCTCCTCTGCTGGGTATGACATTATCCATTGACTAGCCACAGGAGACTAGGCTGGCCCCATCTTTGCTGTCCTTCCGCAAGCAGGCAAAGACCTTTCTCTTCAGGCAAGCTTTCCCTGAGTGACTGGCTGCTTGAATGGGGTTTTTTAATGGATTGTTGTACCTTACTGGTTTGAATATGTTTTCAGGATGCTTATACTTTTTAGTATGGTATTTGTTTGATGCTTTTTAGTATTTGTACACTCGCTATTGTTAGCTTTTAATGATGTAAGTCCCCTATGCATCCTTTTGAAGGAGAAAGGAGGAGTAAAACTATTTTAAATAAAATAAAATAAAATAATAAATAAATAAAATCTTAGCTTGTGTTTGTAATCGCTGGTGATCAACGGTTCACTTCCCCTCCCCATTCCTTGTATTGAGAAGAGTGAAGCTGGGTAAAGGAGTTGCACTCCACATATTGGCGTAAGATCTGATGATGACCAGGGGGGGTGCCTGTATTGCTGACATCAGGAGCATAACCACGCTCAGTGATATCATCTGGCATGCAGAGGTCTGCAAACTGTGGCACAAACCATGCTTTGTCAATCCAATACAAACCACAGTATCTAATTTTGGCTTGTCAGCCAATTGCATATTATAGTGACTCAATTCACACATCGTGCTAAATCGTAGTTAAGCTTCCCTAACCATGCTTAGCGTGACAATTGAATTGAACTGATGGATGGCTGAGTCATACTTCAAGGAGAGATGGCAATAAATAAATAAATAAATAAATAAATAAATAAATAATTTTGAAACCTGAGTGCTGGTCATTCAGCACTGAGCCAGCAGTTTACCCAGCCAACATTTGATCCTTCTGCATCTGACAATGAAAACCTTTTTTGGAATAAATTGCTGGAATTGGTCCAGAGTTTTCCTGGACTGGGCTATATAACTGAGGACTTGTTACATCTTTTTCATGGCAGGTCAAAAGCCGGGCAGTAGACTGAAAGGGGCGGCAGAGGCTATTTCCATACGCAATCCCACATTCCAGGGTTGAAAGCAGGTGATGTGTGAGGCTTTGCCTAAGACAGGAGCCATTAGGACCGCTCTAATCTTTTCTTTTTTTAAAATGGTAGCTTTTATTCTCTCTGTCTCCCTCCCCCCCCCCCCCACTTTGCTGTGACTATCAAGAATGAACTTTGACAGAGGTAGTGATAATGTGTCAGGTATTTACAGCCTGGGAAAAAGCCCTTCTCTTGTCAAGAGTTACTTTTCTTCCTCTGTGCAGGATTAAAGAAGATATGCCAGGCCACAATTCAAGTCAAAAGCTTTCCAGCATCCCTTGAGAATCCTCTTGTGGTAGCCAAAGACAGAGCAAAGCTAGTGTACCCTCTAATGCTTGACAGATGAAAAGAGGAACACGTGGGTTGCGTTAAAGCATTAAATGGCTCTGAGTGTGGTAGCAAGGCAGAGAAGCCAGCTAGCTCTTTCCAGGGGGTCTGGCAACGTGCCCACCCCACAGCGGACGTTTGAAATATTAATCTCAAAGCAGGCAATAGTCATCAATGCATAAATAAACTTATTTTTTAAAAAAATGTACACCATAACCACATGGTACACTTCAGGGTACAGTTCCCCATAATTGTACAGGCTGGTTTCTGTGTATGCGTTGAATACTGAGGAATGTGTATTATGGTCGCCATCAGGACTGTGCTAAATGAGGTCTAAGGTCACTTTGGCTTCAGAATTAATCACGTGGGGAGATGCTGTTTGGAGCTGTTCCCTCTTCTTTTCAAAGTCCTCCTTTAGTGGACACCTTTTCTTTGTTTAATCTCTGATCAAGTGAACCCAGCCAATCAGATGTGGCTATTTGCTGATGTCACTCATAGCCCACAAAGCCATTTATGCTGAGGACAAGAGTTCCTTTACAAGTCATGTGGAGCAATCCTGCCCAAACAGGGATCCTCAGGCCAACATTTCATAGGCTTGTTTTACTTAAAAAATTGCTGATTTCCCCCCCCCCCCCCCCAATTCTGACAAAGAGTTTCTGGGCTCATGCTTTAGAATCAGTATGGATGAGCTCCCATTTATGGTCTCCCATGCTTTGCAGTGACCACCTTTGACCAATTCACTGGACAAAGGTTCTACCACCATCGGACTCTTCTTTATGATGCGTGTGTGAGGAAATCTCACCAACATTCATTGGATGGAAGAAGAGAAGATAAAATCACTTGACTTTCAGGGAGGGACAGGCAAATCAGCCTAGTTCTATTTAATGCCAGGTTTTGTATGGATCCTGTCCTTAGTTTCTTCTATCTAATTTCCACATTGGTCTGTAAATATTAAAAAGTGCACAAAAAATCACATGCATTTTCAGGGGCAATCCCCGGCAATATATTCATAATTTCTGTGCACCATTCCCTGATGCAAATGGAACATAATTTTTGAGCTGAGAATGGCATTATACAATTCAAACACTTGTGCAATCCAGAAGATACCGTAATTTTGTCCCTACCTGAATGTTAACCTGGAAATTATGCATTAATTCATATTTTAATATGAATTGACTTTATTACATAAATAGAAACAATATAGCATGTATGAAAAGAAATGTGAATACTACTTTTTATTCAAGAATGAAGGAAAAATGAAACCCACCACCACCACCATGAATCCCGTCTGCACTGAAAAAGTAGAAGATGACTCGCTATTGACTTCCTAGAAGGGAGAACTAGATAGAAAGTGAATGCTACATGTTACCATCCTAATTAAGGGAGTGTTTGCCAAATACCTGCTATATCACCAAAATCATTAAAGGCCGCAAAACTGGCTCTGTCAATCTCTTTGTAGAAGTGGTTTCCAAAGGCGATGAGTAACAGGTCCAAAATGATGAATGTATGCTTGGAGCACTAATACAACTGTTTAGGAACAAATAGCGACAAGAGATAGCTTTCTTAAGCAAATAATTGGGGTTGGAAAAACCAGAGGGGTTTTCCACACAGTTGAGTTTCTCAGATGCCCTCATGCCCTGGAAAAAAAAAGAGCTTTCTTATTTGGCACAGTGACATCACCAGTCAAATTTAATTGGCTGTATGATTTTGTCATATGCAGCAATAATACCTCTCCACATTCTGTATTGGCTTGATGTGATGGTATATAGATGAATCAGATTGGTAACAGGAAACTGACTTTCATGTTTTAATGAAAAAAAGAAAAAGGAAGAATGAGGCTTTTAAAAAGCATTTTCATGTTCTATTGTTAATTTCCAAAAGAGGGCCTCTTAAACATAAATGATTTATGAAAAGAGATGCATAACATTTTGGGTTCTTGGTGTTTCTTCCTCTTTCATTTAACCTTTCTTTTACTTCTTTTCTGTCAAATCACCGGGGAAATTTTTTATCCTATAGCATTGCAAAGGGGAATAGGAATTTTGAATCTGCAAAAGAGCTTGGATTGGCTGGAGCTCAGAGAGAGGAGTGCTCTTTTTTTTTTTGCTTCAGTAGCTCCATTGACAGTGTGCCAGCTCCTGGTGTCCTCCATCTTTGATTACACTTTCTGCCTGCATGCCTGCCTCCATACCTTGACATGGATCCTTTACTTCTTTTGTTTTTTCTCTCTTTTTGGTTCCTTCCTTTCTTGGATTATTCATTCTTGGAAATCTCCTCATTTTATTGTAGTTTTGGTGGCGGTGGTGACTTTGTATCTTTTTGCTTTGTTTATTTGCTTGCTTTCCTTGGGTTTTTTTTTGGAGGGGGTCTCTGTGTGTGTTTTCATTGTTCTGTTTTCCTCTATATGTGTGTGTGTGGTGCTTTCCCAGTTTCATTTATTTTTTTTAATTATCCTTTTGTTAATTTACTGTGTGTTTATTATGTTAAAGGTATAGATTTCACTGGGGAGTGTTTGGGGGACTGTTTGGAAGTTATTATCGTTGGTTGGACTGTTGTCTCCTTTTGGACTTGCTTGATGCTTGCCTCTGCTTTTTGAGGTAGTTTTTGCAGAATCTTTGCAGCTTCTTTAGACAAGCACCACAAAACATGAATGGAGAGAAATTAAACAAAATGACCTAAAAGAAGTGGTTCCTTTTGTGCTCAATAAAAGCACTAGTGCACAAAAAAGGAAGGAAGGAAGGAAGGAAGGAAGGACAAGACAAGACAAGACAAGACCTAAGGAGGAACCTCCCCCTCCAAAGAGAACCTGAAGTGAAACAAAAACAAACATCATCTCCATGCATATCCCTAATTGCTAAGGTGAAGTCAAAAGACATCATGAAGTCAAAGGACAATGAGAGGAGAAAGTCCTGGGCCCACTTGCATTCCCCCCCCCCCACCATAAAGACACCATTTAGCCCAACAAATTTGACTACATAGTGATATCACAAAGCCAAAAATGAGTGAGAACTAAGCTTTCTGCTCACTTTGTGCCAGAAAGGAAGAAGTCAGTTATGCCAAACAATGGTCTAGAAGCCCCAGCCAAGACTACAGAGAAAGTGAGCAAGATAGAAGGGTTTTGTCAAATATTTATCACCCCTGCTTTTCAACCTGAGTATATTTGTTATAGAATATTTGTTCTTATTCAATGCATTGTCATGTCACTGACTGCATTATTCACTTTTTTTAAGGAAACACCAAGCAAAATGTGGCAGGTTTTATCTGTAACATTTTGAAACATTAGGAACAAAGATCAAAGAAAATGATGGGAATTATTTGATGGTTATTAAAATGCACAGACATGATGTAGTCACTTAATTCCTTTTCTTTTTTACGTGAAGAGAGCAAGAGTACTCAGCTTATGTTCCTCACACATCAGCTTTTAGATTCTCTTGCATTCTGAGCACCAAATTCTTTACTGTATGGTCAGGCACAAAGTATTTTCTCAATATTAGGGAATCTGGCATGATTCCCAATATGTGGGGAAATTATGGACCTATATGAAGAGATGCCGGAGAAATGGCCTATTAATAAGCACCTTTTTTCTCCTTGTGTCATCCTCAGGAGAGACCTTTATTTTTGTCTATGTTTCATTTTGCTTTTGAAGAGTCACATGACATGTCTGCCCCCCCCCCCCCCCCACGACCCTCACCAGACAAATTTAATTGTATTGATGCTTCAGGAAAATGTGAATCATGAATTTCTCTAAGTGCTCTTAAATGCTTCCTTTTTTTCGGAACATTTGAAAAACTGAACAGGGGAATTTAGAGAGGACCAAGAATCATATCAACAAAAGTAATGATCCCCCCGGGTATTTACCATGGGAAATAGCTAAATGGAATTATTATTAATCTATTCTTGGTTACCCATGTGTGAAGCACTAATTCTATCAAAACAGGAAAACTAATGTTCCTTCTTACAACTGATGCAGACCGAGCACTCCCCAAGGAATAGCCATTTGGCAGTGCTGCCACAGCTCTCTGGGTCCACCCCACCCCACAGTGTCTTTGGGAAGGACACTGCATAATGATACATCATCTTTCCAGGTGCAGTCTTAAGGGAATACATGGTAGCTTTTATCCCTTTACTGTCACGGGGCAGTGTGGAAAGCAAGTTAAACAAGCACATGTCACAAGCGAGCACCTGGAGGCACCTGGATGTTGGAGGGAATCCTTAGATGTTCTCCTCTATTTTTTAAATCTCCACAATGATCTGGTGAGGTAGATCAGGCAGAGCTACACTGACAGGCCCAAGGTTACCCAGTGAGCATCATGGCCAAGTAGGGGGTTGGGGTTGGGTCACCTGAGGTCTGGTCCAATACTCTGCATGCTCCACCACCCTGGCAAATCCAGCTGCGCTACCTGCAATATCAGATGTTGTGGCTGGATGAGACTGAAAGAGCAATGCTTTTGATACAGGGCAGGATCACACTTCGGTGTTTGAGAAGAGGTAGAACTCAGGACTAGAGATGGGCACAAATCAGAAAAAACACTGAATCGGGCTGGTTTGGGCATGAATCCCTCCCGGAAAAACAAACCGGTTCACAGGCCTGGCTCCTGGAAGGGAAGCCAGACCACTGTCTCTGAAGATAGTGGCAGCAGAGAAGGAAGAGGAGGAGGTGGCAGGAGCAGGCAGGGCAGCGATGGAGGCAGTGGGAAGAGGGTGGGGCCGTCCATTTTGCCGAAATGAAGGGCCAGATGGAAAGAAGTTCAATGCTTCATTTCATTTCAGCAAAACAGAATGCATGAACTGAACCATGAACCAGCTTGGCTCATGGGTTTTTTCAGTTTGTATTTTGGTTCGTGTCCATCTCTACTCAGGACCGTTCCTGCCACCAAGAAGCCTGACATAGCTATTAGTATCTGTGCAGCTTTCCTATGATGTTTGATAAAGTCATGGCCTTAGTGAACGTAACACACGAGTCTCCCCACTTTATGGCAGGTGTGGGTGCACAGGGTGCCTTCTTTGTTACCATGATCGTGATATAAAAAAGGATTCTATACAGGGCCAAGCTCCAGGTTGCATTTAAACCTCTGTCTCAGCTCTTCTCTATTGCTTAAGCATAGTGGGACAGAAGGTGGACCCAATTCTTCCGCGTGTTACAGAAGGCTCTAAGAATAAAAATCAGTTGAAAATCTTTTCATTCCAAACTTGTGCATGCATCTCACACTTACAACCTAGTCAGCACACTCTTTCTATATGAGAAGTTGTCAACTGTCTTTCTATTTTGACATTGACCTGCATGAAAATGTCACCAGAGCTGTTTCTCTACACCTATTGCCTCATAAATATGAAAAGCAGGACAGCCATTAAATTTTATGAAAGGAATTCATATTTTGTGGTCTATCAGACGTAACATTTAGTGCTTAGTTTTAAAGATTTAAAGAGTACAGCACTGGAAGGACCAAATCTACCATATTGCCTCACTAACATGGCTTTCTTGGTTATCACTCAGAACGTTTGAACGTTGTATCTTTTAAAAGGTAATATCACTAATGTGCACATTAATGAAAAAATGTATGCCAGTTATCCTCTCGACACGCTGGTTGTCTTGAGGCTCTAATTAGGCCATTGCTTTTTAGTGTCCTTCATACTCAGTTTAAAAAGAAATAAATGTAGGCTTTATTAATACTTTGGAAACTATAGCCTGACATGAAAGCTCTTCTTAAGTACAAGAGGGGAAAAAAGTTCAATTTGAAAATACTTTTCACATTATTGTCAAAACTGTAACGATTAGCAGTGGGTGAGGAGAAGAACTTAATTTAAAAATATAAACAATGATTAACTTGGCACAAATATCTACTTCCTATTTCTGGAGCAGGTGAAGCTGAAGATTGTTGATTTTTGTAGCTGGTTTGGCCATCAATGGTGGCCAGGTTGTTGAATGGAGTGAATAAATATCAACACATCACCCCAATTCTGGCTGCCTTACACTGGTTACCTGTTTGTTTCCATGCCAGCTTCAAGGTGATGGTCTTAACCTATAAAACTCTAAATGGTTTGGGACCTCAGTACCTGGCAGAACACCTTCCTCCAACTGGATGTGCCCATCCTACATGAACATCCCAAGCAGGCTGGCTGAGGATGCTAACCCCAAGAGAGGCCCGGAGGAAGAAGGTCAGAAACTGGGCCTTCTTGGTGGTTGCTCCTCAGCTGTGGAATGAACTGCCTCCTGCAATTCGTCTGGCCCCTTCACTGGTGATTTTTAAAAAGTCACTTAAACCCTTGCTATTTAGGCAGGCATTCCAAACTATTATATTTGTGGACTCAGCTGAATTGGTTTAGCCTTAATTTGAATAATTCTGCCACTTTGAATGTTTTTATATAATTGTATTTTAATGCACTTTGATTGTACTGTTTTTGTATTTTATTATTTTCTTTTTATTTTCTTTGTTGTTGTCGTCAAATTGGTATCTTATGTTGTTTTATATTGTGTTGTAAACCTCCCAGAGTAACCCTAGGCCAGATGGGTGGTATAGAAATGAATGAATGAATGAATGAATGAATGAATGAATATTGCCTCATGAAACTTCATTTGACATGTAAAAATGATAAATGCTTGCAGCTAAATTCCAGAAGCTTGCAAACATGACAACTGGAAAACATTAGCTTCTTCTAACTGTCACAAATACACAACCAACATATGGTTTTCTTCATATGTAAATGGACTGTGACCCAGTGGTATGAGATACAGGGCAGACAGTGATATGAATTTCCATGGACATTCTGTTAAGCAACATGATGGGATAAGAATGTGACAGAACATTACTGTTTCTAGCAGAGCCATGTTCCTTCAAGAGCTGTGATCCCTACCTATGCCATTGACAAGGTCTGTGCTTGACTATATAGCACTGGAGAAAGCTAAGACAACACCTTAAACACTAACACATTATTATGGAATATGCCTTAAGGAATGACAGTCTATGTCATCAGATACATGTTTTTCCTGCAGCAGAGTTCCACAGCTACCATTTTGGAAAATATGTCTCACGAGGTTGCTTGAAATTGCGGTCTTCCTCATCTATATCACAGAGTTATCATGAGAACCCAATGAATGAAAAAACAATTTAAAGTATAGCTATTATTTAAAAGTTGACATCTGCACATATAAATTTGCAAATATAAAAGCTCAAATTTATATCCTCTTCTATCCTTTCAAAATTTTATTTAATTTTATTTTTGGTGATGCATTCCTGCTTTTCTGGCAAAGTCCAAATAGTCACCCTTATTATTAGTCCTCATCTTTCTACTCACCTGAGCACAAGACAGGCTCTCAATTTCTTGCTCCTTCTTGCCTTTAGTCTTGCACTCCCCACTTTGGATCCTACAGATGTGGAAAGCCAAAAATAGCGGCTGGCTTGCATTTCAGTTGCCTGTGGGTTTTTTTAACTGATGGCTCTGTCCCTTTTGGCCATTCATTTACTCAAAATCGCCTGGGAAACCACTTGTACAGAGCTGGGCCAACTGCAAAAATAAACCTTGGGAAATGAACCCTCCCGTTCTGTCAGCAGCTTAGCTTCCAACACCCCCTACGCAGGCTAGTCAGCTTAGACTGTTCATTACATTAGAATCCGCCTCTTTTGAGATGGAAGAGGAAAACAGAGATGGAATGGTTAGGCCAGAATCACTTAAAACAGGCCCATTCCATTTTACTGACTGAGGCTAAGAACCAGTGGGCAGACTCTCATCCCTCATAAGGAAAAAGCCAGTGGGACTGGCAGCTGAACCTTTCTGCAGCAGTGGTGGTAAGACAGCTTCTTCCACCACACCTGAAGGCAGCAGACTAGGTTACGGGTTGCAGGATGGGCCTGTGAGCAATCTCCTCTACTTCCTTGTTGCCATCTTGCAGCATCTGCCACCTCAGGTAGTAAATGAGCCTTTTTAATTAATGGTGTGTCCGTACCTCCAGCCTAAAAAAGAAGTGTGATGGATACAGAAGTAGAATAGCATTTGGGTCTGTGGTGAGTTATGTAATCCAGGGATGTTTTCTTTATTACACACAAAAAAAGATACGAGTACTTCCTTTCAGTCTTTAAAGAGTTTCATTTGGCCATAACTCTTAAAATACTAAGTACAGTTCTGTTTAAAGAACCAAAGCATTCAACAGCTCTCATTTTCATTAGGTTATGTTGCTGGAAACTCAGGACTCTTGTGTCATTTCAGATTCCTTACAGCAAAACTGTGTTGCTCTGATATACATTCAGTTCTTACATTTGAAGTGAATTGCTTTCTGAGTGCGAGAAGATATTTTCTTGAAAATCCAGTATCCATTCATGAAGAGTTTTGAGATACTTTATTGTTGCCTCTTGTTGGTTCAGAATGAAGGAGTGTTTTCAGTAATGAAAGTACAAGCAAGACTCATGACAATAAAGGGACAGGTATGTTTTGTGGTTAGCATTCTGGAGAAGTTATGGACTGGTAAGGGGGTAGGTTTACCTCCTTAGTGAGCTATGATATCTGTTAAGTCCAGTGATTCCTTTTCAATCTGATCTACTTCACAGTGAGTCCATGAGATTTAAATGGAGAGAAGGAAAAACCCATCTGAGGCCTTGAAGTCATCAGATGAATGGTGGAGAAATGTAACTATGTAAATAGAATAATTTTTAATTCTTATTTAACGGTACTTAAATAACAAAACCTTGAAGTAATATTGATGTGACTCATAAAGCAGAAATAGTTTGCACATTTTACATTTTAACATATGTAACTTAGGGAGATTTCAGATAAAACACTACTAATTATGCATCTAATTATACATCATGTGACATTCGCCTTATGCTGATTTTTGAAGTAGATGGTGATAAAATTAAACACATACTCATACATCTGCGTACACATATATACGCACAGAGACTTACATTAAAAATTCCACATTTTTTATGTCAAGAGTGTTTTGTACATATTTTCTCATGCGTTGGTGCTCATTTTGGTTGGCGTATCTATGTGTGCCTGTGTGCGTTTGAGAGAGAGAGAGAGAGAGAGAGGGTCTCAGGGATTTTGTGACAGGAAAACAATTTTAAGCATGACAGGCTTGTCACAAACTGTCTCTCAACTATTTTGGCCTCTGCATACTCTTCGCATACCAGCCTCCACTGGGGTGGGGGGGAACCTACTTCCCTCATATTCCCATCTCCTTCTCTTTCAAATGTTGTGGAAGAGCCTGGGAAAATGTAATGACTCATGACCGGGTTCACCTCAGGAGCCTGCTGTGCTGAAGGAAGCATATTCAGCAATCGCAGTAGGGGAGGCCTTTATAAATATCTGGAAGAAAGCGGAGTTGGTCTGCTTATTGATTAAATCTGCCGATACCAAGGACAGTGGGGGGTAAAGGGTGGGAAGAAGTGTGACTCAGAGAGATTAATCTTCAAATTAAATAGATGACCTTGGAGTATTCTTGGCCCTTTTGAAAATAGGCTGCTGTATGTTCTTAGTGGTTTATTTACCTAGGAAAGCTAGGCTCTGAGGCAGCATCTGCTTTTTAGAGAGTTCATATTATTTTTGTCCAGTCTTCCAGCTGGGATGGCCAAGGTACTTTGTCAAGCTTGAATTAGAATTCAGGACATTTTCAAGCTAGCTGAAATTCTGAAGGCCACAACATATAATGCATGTGATACTATTTTGCGAGACTTTTCTTATAGAATATTGTGTGTGTGTGTGTGTGTTTTGTGAAACAATACAACAGGCTTTGCCCTTAGAATGGCCATAGAGCAGAATGATGTATCCTTCTTGTCATGCCTTGTCATGTGTTACCCTACATATATAGCAAGGAAAAGGGGTAGAGAATTGTTTTACAGCATTTGCCACAAACAAAATAATTATAATTATCTGTTGTCAAGTCAACTCTGTCATACGACAACCCATTCTAGGGTTTCCTAGGTAAGGAGTACTCAGAAGTTGTTTACCATTCCCTTATTCTGGAGATGCCCTGGGACTGTGCAGCTTGTCCAAGGCCACACAGGCTGGCTCTTCTGGGATGTACAGTGGGGAATTGAACTCCCAATCTCCGGCTCCCCAGCCAGATACTTAACTCACTGAGCTATCCAGCCAGCTCATAAATAAAATACATCCCACATATATTCAGGCTGTCTCTATCCATATTTGTTAACAGGAAATCAACAACTTCCTTATTGTCAGAGTTGGGTCACAGGCAGCACCCAGAGTCTGGAACACTACTTTTGAAAAGGAACTTGTTGCATTACTTGGATATGAGGCCATTGTTGCTAGTGTTACTGTAGCAAAAAAAGTAGCTTATTTTGTTGCTTCTTGATTTCCACTGTGATATTGAAAAATGTGAGAAAATGCTCACCCAATAAAATTCCTCAAGAACTCTCCCCATCTCTAGCAATAAAAACTACCAATACATAGCAAGGGAACCAGTGTGGTATAGAGTAGGGGTCCCCAACCCCCGGTCTGCGGCCCAGTGCCGGTCCACGAGGAAACTTCAGCTGGGCCGCAGGGACACAGTGGCAGCCATTACAAAAAAAGGGGGGGAGTGGGCTTGCCTCGGCTCGAAAATCCATTGCTGCTGCTGCTCAGAGGTGAGGCAGCCTAAAAGCCATGGAAGCTTCTGTCCGAGGGGGCGGGAGGGGCTTGGGCAGAGGGAGGAGGGAGGCCAGCTCAATGGCCCCAGAAGCAACCATTACAAAAAAGAGCCTGGCGGGGAGGCCATTTGAATTTCACGGGCTCCTACCTCCCGCCGCAGGGCCCGTCCATGCTGCTCGCTTTCCAGGTGGGCTCCAGGAGACAGAGCCCGGCTAGAAAGCCAGCAGCGCGGACGGACCCAGCAGATGGAGTCAGAGCCCGGCGGGGAGGCCATTTGAATTTTGGTCTTCAACAAAACCGGTCCCTGGCATTAAAAAGGTTGGGGACCACTGGTATAGAGGATAGAATGTTGGACTAGGACTCATGAGAGCTGGGTTCAAATCCCCAAATAGTCATAGAATTTCCCTAGAGGTGGCAGTGGTAAAACCACTTCTTGAATATCTTACATGCTATGAAAAACCTATTAGGGTTGTCATTAGTTGGAAGTCATCTGATGGCACATAATACAGAAAGAATTGACAACACCAGCAGATTAAATAACATATAACTTGCTGCCTCTTCGGAATACCTAAAATTTGCTGCCTGTGGTAAGGATGGTATGGCCACTTTTTAGCAACATAGTGCAGATTTTACACAGAAAATTCATGAGACAATGGCAGTGGTTCCCAAACCTTTTCCACTCATGGCTCCCTTGACCGGTCCTGGAACCTCCCTGGTGCCAAAAGGGTCCTGCTGCCACCAGCACCGCTGGCTCTTTTCCTCCTGTGTAGGTGGGTGTCCGGGGATAGGGGCATGGCTTGCCCCACGGTCTGCGCCTGGGCAAGGGCAGACCATTAGGCAGACCTGCTGGCCAAGGAGAGGGAGACTGCAGTAAACGATGAGAGGATTCTGCGGCACCCCTGGCTGGGTTTGGCAGCACCCCAGGGTACTGTGGCACACAGTTTGGGAACCACTGGACTAGAGTGTGGACAGTTTTAAAATAAATTTTCAGAATCTTGCAGTTAAGCTGATTTTTTTTTTCAGAGTTCTTGTGAGTTTCTAATTTTCTTGAAGTCTTGTATTACCTATGATTGTCTATTATAACCTACTAATCCCTTATTGTGACGGGCAGGTTTTAATTTGGCTATATAATATGCTAAAGTTAAAATCCACCTATAGGAAATGAATTCTTATACAGATCATGAATCTTCATTTAGACCCAGTACTCTCCCCTCCATTCAGGAGAGAAGGACTTCAGTTGTATCAGTTCAGATTACAAATTGCTGAAAGGAAATGGCATTAGTAGCAAATAGTCTAAAGCTAATCCGTATTATCCTGGAAACATTGGGCTTGGCAATAAGGTAATGCTGGACAAGCAAAGTACCTGAATTGACTTTGTATAACATTGGTTGGGAGCTTCCTGCTGTTTGCTTAAGGGCTGTATAACTTGCCTTGGATATTTGCCACTAAGTGTTGAAGTATAAGGCAGGTCTCAATGTCTCCTTGTGTGCCCAACTGCACAACCATGACAAGCCCTAGGGTCTTGTCAATTGCTGGCAATCAGCATAGCAATCTATACAACCCTTACCTGAGCACCAATAGGATTGTGGCCCTTGACTGCCACATATCCTTTCATGTATATTCCATCTTAATAAGTCTACAGAGAAGTCATTGGATTTAGTGGGAATATCACTTCCTATGCCTGGTTTGCATGATAATAATAATCTTAAAACTGCAGAGCTGCAGTAGGGATCTTGTGTATCATCGAGTCCAGCCTCTGTCAAGTAGGCACAGTGGGGAATTGAACTCACAACCTCAGGCTCTGCAGCCAGATATTTAAGCCACCGAACTAGGATTAACCATAGCTTTAAACAACAGCCGCCTCTCACCTGGATGTTTAGCAGTTATTGACTAGGAAATACAATTCAGGAGATAGAAAGGAGGGAGGTAACCAAAGGGAGACGGGACTGAGATGAGCAGGAAATGCAAAAAACCTAAAATACCTTTCCACATTACCATGGTGCCTGGTGAGCTTGCAAACGGAAATACCTTACAGAGGCAGCAACAGTTCTATTGCATTTGGGAAGCCTACTGTTGACTCCATTCAAATTAATGCAGTTATAGAGCTCCTGTGATCAGAAACTGGATTCAGCCAAATATAGTTATAAAACTGTCTCTGTAGACCTTCACACTCAAGGCAGAACAGTCTGTGCTGATGCTCAACACATGGGGATGTTTTGGACAAAGTTTATGTGCAAGCTGACACCCCCACTATTTACTTACTCTACATGGGTTCAGGCAAATGTTTGAATAGGGCTAATGGAACTGCATCTGCACCTGTTTAAAATTTTTGCAAAGAAGAGTGTCAAGTTTCAGGGTGCTGACTGAATTGCTAAGTTTCTCCAGGTGGGGAGAAAAGTTTCACGGTAAGCACTGCTGGAGAAGAAGATTTGATTTTATTGTGTGCAGTGGTTTTGCATAAAAGCATCTGTATGTGTGTTTCACACATGATATCTGTTAGGAGGTGGTGCAGGAATGTGCATTGTGTTACTCACATGTTTGCACATGCACACACAGAGACACAGAGTACTTTGCAGTTGTTACGAAAAGATGTCTCTGGTCTGATATCACAAGTGTCTGTATCTGCAGCTTAACAAGGGCCTGACTTTCAGTTTCAAGTTCTAGCTCTGAAATGTCAAGGCACAGGAAGCTGCTTATCTATCAATGCTATTTGTAAACAACAGTTTGTTGGGGGAAAAAACCAGTCTTACATACTTCTTCTTTAACATAATGGGTACATGGACAGCATCTACCTGCCATTAAACTGAAGAGCTTTTTCTCTTATGCCTCAGAGTCTTTGAGACCACCTTTTCTTTCCTGTTGCTTCCTTTGTGAGCCACCTTTTCTCTTTCCTCCATTTTCTGCTCTCTAAAGATAGATGAGTGGGGATGCACCAACTGATTAAAATTTCCAGCTGATCAACTGTGCATGCATATTTTTTCTCCAAAGGAAGGACCGAGACAGAGCAATGCTCTCTGAATTTAAAAGAGAATAACCAAATTCCAATTTCCTCCCAGCACAATTGTGAGTGTGTGTTAGATTCTGTATGGGAAATTCAGGCTAGAGGTGTCATAAAAGGTCTGGAGTTAACACTGTTCAGGGACCTCAACATGAACTTTATCATCTCTCTTGAACAAACAGGCCATTCCTTACTCCACCCAGATACAACTAAGTCTAGTGCCACCTAGTGAGCAGACAATATAACAATGCTATTTACACAGGGAGGCTAACCCTTTTCTCCTGCACTGTTTCCCCCCATGAAAACCACCCTTCTCAAAGTTTCTGTTAGCTGGTGTAGGAAAAATATATGTGTATATATCTCATGCTGGCAAAAAAAAGTATCCTATTCACCACTTATATTAAATGATGTTACAGCTGGAAGGATATTGTTTGCTAAATAGGAAAAGCTGACCTTACGATCCACTCAGTTTTATTTGGACAATGTTGCTTTTTTACTGCTTAATCAAGTAGCCAGTTTGTTAAAGACAGAACAGTTGATCAGCTGGAAATTTTAATCAGTTGGCGTTCCCTAGGTTTCATTATGTCAATAAGAACATAATTAATTTCCCATTTCTTTTCTTACAGACTGCTAAAAGGAACCACCCACAGTCTGAAAACAATGTATCCAGTAACTTGCTCCATTTCATTAGACTGTTGGAAAACAATATGGGGCTTCTCCTAAAAGAAAAAAATATTCATCATGTCCTTTGATAAAAATCATTGTGAGCTGAATAATGGGGAAATAAAGAATATGTCTTACCAAGTTTGGCCTTCATTTTACCTAAGAATTTGAAACAGAGAATATTCATCCAATGATAATTGATAATGCATTTTACATGGTTCCTTGTGATAGACGGCAAGTGTAAGCTACTTTGGGATGTAATCTTGGTTGAAATGCTATTTTTTTTACAATGTGTTGTCAAGTCAATTCTGACTTGTGGTGACCCTTTTCAGGGTTTTCTGGGTAGAATATATTCAGAAGTGGTTTGCCACTCCCTTCTTCTGGGGGCACTCTGGGATTGTGTGGTTTGCCCAAGGCCACACACAAGCTGGCTCTTCTCCAGGGACACACAATGGGGAATTGAGCTCCCAACTTCTGGCTCAACAGCCATTATATACATATAAATGCATGTCCAAAGATCTAAGTAACATGAGTTCATCTTTAAAAATCAGTCAGAAACCCTTTGGCCCTTCAGATGTAACTCCCATCCGCTCTACCCAGGATAGCCAATGATAAGAGACTGTGGATGTTGTAGTCTGAACATAAGGAGAGCCAAAATTCCCCATTGCACTCTGAGAAAAACTAAGTGTAGCATGTCTTGAGTTCATTGTATCAGAACTGGAGAACCTCTGGCCCTCCAGATCTCATTGGGTATCAACTGATACTCACTGTTGGTTATGCAGGCTAGTGCTGATAGGAGCTGCAGTAATAACAGCTGGATGGCCACACATGTTGGACCCATCATCTATATAGTCTAAGCTAGATATCCAAAATACTCTGAATCTTCAAGCCCATGGAGGGCAATATTTAGACAAGGTTATTTGTGAAATATGGATAGTAATTTAAACAGGGAGACAATTTTACACACATTGCTAACCAAGATGGTTGGGTATGAGTAGCAGCTCCACTATACATAGGACATAGCTAATTAGTACCGCCATCTTTTCAAACTTAATGGTGGTACATATGCATACCCATGGCCTATCATCACAATCGATACTCCATTGATAGTTTGTGTCAGCTGGGCTCTAAGTAACACTGGTGAATTTCTGTGAATCCAATATAAAAGAACACATGTCATCAGTTAAGAATAACCACCCAAAGAATATTAGAAGTTGAAGTTGTGCTGGTTTAGAAGAATAGCAGTAGTAAAAATGAAGATAATCCCTAAATTAAATTTTGTATTTTGGATGTTACCTATAAAAATAACTGATAAGGAATTAAAATAATTGCAGAATTTGATTAATATGTATTGTAATGAAAATAAAAGGGCAAGGATAAATTAAAAAACTATGGCATCTTCCTCAAAAGAATGGAGGTTTGGGTATACCTAATATTAAATGATATTATATAGCTCATCAATTGAGACATATACCAGAAATTATAGTAAACTGTAAGGGGAGAATATGGAGTGATTTGGAGTTTTACAAGATTAAGGAAAATATGGATTTTTTAAAAATTAAAAGATATTATTAAAAATATAGATAACTCATTTTTAAATAACATGTTGCAATGTTGGAAGAAGTACAATAAAATATTGAGTCCAAAGATTTCCCCATTGACACATGTGGTGGAACTATGCAGTTTTTCAGATAACCTGAAGAAGAAATTAAAGTTTCATCAGAACAGAAAGTTATAAAAATTAAAGACTGAAATAAGAAGATGTATAATATCATATATAAAGAATAAGAAGATGTATAATATAATATATAAAGAACAAAAGAGATATTAGGAGAAGAAGGAATTACTTGGTAGTAAGACAGTTAGAGAATTGGACTAAGGAATGGGGGGAAAAGGAAGGAGAATGTAGAGGAATGACTAAATTTGAAGAAACTATTTAAAAGAGGAAAGAGATTGATGATAATATTCAAAGAAAAGGGATAATAGGTAATATATAAGATGTTAGTAGATTATGATTATAAAACAATAGTTTTGAAAGAGATGTGGCAAGGAGATTTAAATAAAGAAATCAGTGAAGAGGTATCGAAGAGGATACGGGGGGAAAGAATAATGAAAACTATGTCACAGTAAAGGAAAACTGTTATAAAGTAATATGGAGATGGCATTTAACACCAATGGAATGGACTATAATGAATAAAGATATACCATCTATATGTTGGAGAAGTAAGTAAGAAAGGGGAACATACTATCATATGTGCTGGCCACGTGAAGAGAGACAGAAGGAGTGAATGATTAGATTTAATGAGATTAAAGAAATGCTAGGGACTGATACACAAATATGTCCAATGATAGTATTGTTAAATATGTTTAGAAACAGTCAGATTAGATAGGAAAAATGGAACTAACTGTTATTATGTTAACAGCAGCAAGACTGATATTTGCAAGGAATTGGAAAAATAATCAGTTGATGTTGGAAGAATGATATAATAAGATGTGGAATCTAGCTATTAATTATAAATTAACTTGTGAATTGAAAGTTAGAAAAGGATTATTGAAAGAAAATAGCTTTAATGGGATCTGGAACTCTTTTGTAGAACATATATTTACTAAACATAAAGGTTATATCCAAATGCAAGAATCATTATATTTTTGGAAAGAGATATGAATTAAGATGAAATTGCTCCATTGTCTGTCAGGCACAGCATTTTACCATTTTTAAAAACCTTTTTATTTTAGACTAGGGATAGGGTAAAGGGTACAACGGGTAAAAGGGGATAAAAGGGGAGGAGAAGGAGAACATAAAATATACTGTCATAAAATCTTGTTATTTGCATTACAATGTCTCGTCAACTTTTGGCCTTTCTATAGTTTTATTGCCCTTCTAGATTTCTACTTACAGTTACCTCGTAGTTTAGTTCTGTGTTTATCCAGTTCTATCTACTGACTCAAACCATTTATATAGTAAATCCCATCGTTCAGTTGCCTTTTGTATTGGACAGTGGTAAAAAAAAGCATTTTACCATTGTTGATGAAAGGCCCACCCCTGTGACATCACAGAGAGCAACACTCCACGAAATCACAAGATCCTGCACCTAAATCCCAGGATTTAGCCCTAAAATCTCAGAGAATGGAAAGCTGCATATCTGCCAACCTTAGCTCTTGGTTCTTACCTAAGATACAGTCATGTGAAAAAGAAAGTACACACTCTTCGAATTCTATGGTTTCACGTATCACGACGTAATAAAAATCATCTAGTCCTTAGGCAGGTCTGAAAATTAGGTAAATACAACCTCAGGTGAACAACAACACATGACATACTACACCGTGTCATGATTTATTTTACAAAAATAAAACCAAAATGGAGAAGCTGTGTGTGAAAAACTAAGTACATCTTATGATTCAATAGCTTGTAGAACCACCTTTAGCAGCAATAACATGAAGTAATCATTTTCTGTATGAATTTATCAGTCTCTCACATCGTTGTGGAGGAATTTTGGCTCACTCTTCTTTACAATGTTGCTTCAGTTCATTGAGGTTTGCAGGCATTTGTTTATGCACAGCTCTCTTAAGGTCCCGACACAGCATTTCAATTGGGTTGACATCTGGACCATTGCAACATCTTGATTCTTTTCTTTTTCAGCCATTCTGTTGCAGATTTGCCAGTGTGCTTGGGATCCTTGTCCTGTTGCATGACCCAATTTTGACCCAGCTTTAGCTGTTGGACAGATGGCCTCACTTTTGACCCTAGAATACTTTTGGTATACAGAGGAGTTCATGATTGACTCAAGGACTGCCCAAGTCCTGTGGCTGCAAAACAAGCCCAAATCAGCACCCCTCCACCACCGTGTTTGACAGTTACTATGAGGTGTTTGTGCTGATATGTTGTGTTTTAAATAGTTTTGCCAAACATGGTGCTGCACATTATGGCCAAACATCTTCACTTTGGTCTCATCTGTCCAAAGGATTTTCTTCCAGAAGTCTGGTGGTTTGTTCAGATGCAACTTGGCAAACCTAAGCCATGCTGTCATGTTCTTTTTAGAGAGAAGAGGCTTTCGAACAAACCATACTTGTTCAGTCTTTTTCTAATTGTGCTGTCATGAACTTTAACATTTAACGTGCTAACTGAGGCCTGTAGAGTCTGAGTTGTAACTCTTGGGTTTTTGCAATTTCTCTGAACATTGCACAGTCTGTCCTTGGGGTGAATTTGCTTGGATGTCCACTCCTGGGAAGATTGGCGGCTGTCTTGAATGTTTTCCACTAGTGAATATTCTTCCTCACTGTAGAATGATGGACTTTAAATTGTTTGGAAATGGCCTTAAAACCCTTCCCAGATTGATTGGCAGCAACAATTGCTTCTCTATGACTATTGCTGATGTGTTTACTCCTTGGCATTGTGTTAACACACACCTGAATGCTCCAGACCAGCACACTGCTAAAACTTTAGCTTTTATAGAAGTGGTCACACTTGCTGATAATCAATTAGTCAAGCGCATTTGGTAAGCAGCACCTGGCTGCTACTTAGCCTCTTAATTCTTAAGGAAGCATTAAGGATGTACTTAGTTTTTCACACATGGCTAATCCATTTTGGCTTTATTTTTATAAAATAACTCATGACACGGTGTAATATGTCATGCGTTGTTCATCTGAAGTTGCATTTACCTAATCTTCAGATCTGCTAAAGGCTAAATGATTTTTATTATGTCCTGATATGTAAAACTATATAATTCAAAGAAGGTGTGCTTTCTTTTTCACATCTGTAAATAACCTTTGCTATATTCGTACATAATGAACAGATATACCATCAATGTTATCCCTCTATAATGGTCATGAATAAAATATTTTATTGTATTTTGAATTTATAGATTATATTTATCTTTTATAGGCCAAATATACCTTTTTTATACAGGCCAAAAGACCTTTTTACGTCCTTCTTAAGGAGAAAGGCAGGGCAAAACTATTTTAAATAAATAAAGACTGAATATTTACAGTAAAGGACAAGATCTTTGATTGGACTGCCTTCATTTGTCAAATGAAGAACAATGAACATATAAAACTCTCTTTTGAATATGCATGTGCACAGGCAGAACCTCTGTCTCATAGACTATGGTCAGTCCCGCAGCTTCTAGACTGCACATCAAAACTCAATTATCACACAGGACTGTGGCTAAATTCCTTTAAGACACTTAGACTCAAACACAAGTTTCACCAGTCTTCCTTATCAGGAAAAAGTCTCAGCTTGAGATCAAGCAGACCTTTTGGGTTTAGAATTTGACAGGCTTCAAAGTCTCCATTTGGAAAGGGGGAAAAAAAAAAAACACCCTCAACCAGTCACATGGTGGTATAGAGATTTTCCTGCAGCCCAGACTAGAGAGGCGCTAAAAGTATATCATGCTGTATGGATTAAGCAGCTTAGAGACTGGCAGCCATAAAGCATTCTCTGCAGACTCTGATGTGGCTTTGAAAAAAAGAAGAAGAAGTTTGGCAGGCATTTGTGCCACATTTGCCTAACAACTCAAGCAAATTACTGGTAACTTGAGAAACTTGCAAAGATCCTGCTGCCATTAAGACATTTCTTTTCAGACAACAGTATCAGCCCACCGATAAGGTGTCGTGAAATAACTGCCATCTCCAGCCTTCACCACTTGCAGCTGCAGCTTAGTCAGGCAGGAGAGGAGGCAAGAAGGGGAGAGCCTGGGTTCATCAAAGGCAAAGGTAGATTCCACAAAGTGTGTGAGGCTCATTCGCTGAAGTTGGGAGGGACTGAGAGGTGGAAAGAAATCATGGGAAAAGGTCAGTGGGACTTTGAGCTGGCAAAGGCCAGACAAACCTGAGATATATGAAGAACGAAGAGGAAGGAAACAAAGGATGTGCTTCTTGGAAGAGTGAAAAACTGGACATGCAGGATGGCTTCCTTTGGTGCAGACAACACTTTTCAAAATTAAAAAAAAGAAGAGGTACTTAAAATAAAGTGGCAAATGGTTCATGTTGGAGCAAAAAGAGGTTGCAAGAGAAATGCTTAAAATCATTGGCTTGGTCAATGCTCTCTCCCCCACCCTCTACATGAAACACTGGCGTCCTTCATTTGTGATGGAAAATACCTTCCCAATTTCAGGACATGGATGGTTTACTTAAAAGCCTGATCTTTAGCCCAGCACTGTCTTTTCCAGGGCTGTGGAATCTGTGGCCCTCCAGATACTGATGAATGACTCCTCCCATCCTCTCTCACCACCAGCCTGGCTTGCAGGCCCTGATAGGAACTAGGGTCAAATAACTGCTGGATAGTTCCGTGGTTTAGGTCTCTGCCTGAGGAGCCAGAGGCTGGGAGTTCAATTCCCCACTGTGCCTCCTTGAGAGAGGCTGCCTTCAATGATCCATAGGATCCAGCTCTTCCAGTTCTAAGATGATGATGATAATAATGTCTGGAGACCCAGGTTCTCTAGCCCTGATGGACTCCAGACCTATCTATGATGCTGCATCCAGAGGCTTTCACAACTTAAAACCCTTCAGCTGGCCCCTTCTCCATTCTGAAGCATGACATGAATTCTAATATTAAGCTACAGGCCCCTTTAAACAAGGTGCCAGAGGCATGAATTCCCTGGGCTTTCCAAAACATCTACATGGAGCCGCTCTGGGAGGTATTTAAAGGATTTGGCATTCAGTGCTCATCAATATGCTGATGCTACTCTCTCCTTTTCCTCAAATCCCACTGAAGCAGTGGAATCACTGAATCATTGTCTGGAATCAGCAATGAGCTACAGGATAGCCAATAAATGGAAACTCAGTCCAGATAAAACAGAGAGGATAGCAACTGGTGAGACTCTGGATACCAGAAGAAGCAAATAGGCTCATTCTGGACAGAGTTACCAATACAGCCTGAGCAGTGAATGCTGGTTTGTCTGGATCTAGCTTTACTTGTAGATTCTGTAGGTAACCCTTATGACCAAGAGGAATCTTCCCTGTTTTGAATGTTGTTAAGTATTCCTTCTTCGTACGTATGTTATTTCAACTTAAATATCACCCCATAGTGCTAAAGCACTCTCTGTGTGGTTCACAACATACAGTGGTGCCTCGCAAGACGAAAGTAATTCGTTCCGCGAGTACCGTCGTATTGCAAAATTTTCGTCTTACGAAAAAGCGGCTTCCCATAGGAATGCATTGCAATGCATTCCTATGGGAAACCTCGCAAGACGAATGAATTATTTTCGTCTTGCGAGGCATCGCTCTTCCGGAAAAAAAATCGTCTTGCGAAGCACGGCCATAGAAAAAGCCGTCTTGCGAGTCACCAACACGATCGCAAAACGCTTTCGTCTTGCGGGTTTTTCGTCCGGCGAGGCGTTCGTCTTGCGAGGCACCACTGTAATTATGTAGACATTTTGCCCCCAGTGAACTGGGTACTTATTTCACCAGCCTCAGAAGGATGGAAGGCTGAGTCAGCCTTGAGCTGGCTACCTGAACCCGTTGGTATCAAACTCGGGTTGTGAGCAGAGGCCTGACTGCAGTACTGAAGTTTAACCACTGGGCCACAGGGCCCCTCAGAGAAGAACAAAGAAGCACTTTGTATGGTGTTAGGTATTCGTTCCCATGCCTCTTTGTAATCCACGCCTCTAAAATGAATTATTTTCATGTACTTCTGAACTATTTGAAGAGAGCTTTGAAGCTTTGTGTTGTCCTAAATGTGGGGCTCAGAGTTTTAAAAGAGCTTGGGGGAAAAAACCCACTATGGTTCAACAGAGTAACATTTCCAAACTGTGTCTCAACTGGAATAGCTACCACCTAAAATCAGTCATGAAAAACTGACATCAGCCCTAAAGACCTGCTGTTCCTTGCTGGACTTCATGGAAAGCATCAGTTTTGATTTCACAAACCCCATACATACATCATGGCATATAGTAGTCCTGATTAGATGAAGAAACACAGCCTCAAATAATCCCCCCCCCCCCAGGGCATTGAAATGGTCAAAACAGGTTCTTTTGAAGGCCATCCTGCCTTCTGCAGTACAGTAAGGGGACATGGAGTATCATACTTTTGTTCCCCAGGAAACTCACTTGGCACTTTTCTACATTCCTCCCTCTGGAGCTGTAGAAGGGAGAGAAAACCCTCCATAGTTCAGAAATTTCCCATCATTTGAAGGCCCACTTTAAGATGATATGAACCTCATTGGACTGCAAGACTTTCTCTTTTTCTCACTCCCATGAAACATGAAGCATTTTAAACCTATTTTTCTTAATGTGTACATGTATTTCTGCATATCACCTGAGTTAGGTGGCCTTCCTTCATGACTGAAATATATTGGTGCATTTTTTTTTCTTCAGGTAATCCTACCAATATTTTCACACATATAAGTTTATTGCGTGGCACACAGGCCGTTGCAAAGTACATCAAATAAAAACAACACAATACAGTACAATTCAATACACTATAGTAAAAACAGCTAAAAACCTCTAACATCTTAAAAAAACAACTCAACTAAGTGAAGGTAGTTGCTAGACAGTATCTGATGCTAATAACAAGCATCTATCATGGAAGGGGGAACCCCAAGGGTACATAAGCCTAAATAACCGCTTGATTAGTAGTAGTGGGGGCTACAAGTTTCATTTTCATAAGTATAGATATAAATCTTGCCATTCGAAATGTAATAAATTTATCTCTGTCTGAGAGTAGGATCCTCAGCTTTTCCTGGACAGGTCTTCCAGGATATTTTTCCAAAATAGGCTTCAGGAGCCTTTCACGGTGGGTCACGAATAGAGGACAGTAAAACACAACATGTACTAAGTCCTCAACTGATTTTTGGTCGCAAGAACAAACTCTCTCGCAGTATGGAATTTGTGTGTAACGTCCTTTTAAGCTAGCAAGTGGCAACATATCAAGACGTGCCTGAGTGAAAGCTTTTCTATAGTCAAAGCTCACTAAATTGGCAAAATAAGAAGGAAGATTTAAAGGCGGAGATGAAATAATCTTATGAAGCATTTTAAACCTATTTTTCTTAATGTGTACATGTATTTCTGCATATCACCTGAGTTAGGTGGCCTTCCTTCATGACTGAAATATATTGGTGCATTTTTTTTCTTCAGGTAATCCTACCAATATTTTCAGTTTTTAAGAAAGGCTGATGAGATTGTTTTCTTGCCTTTATCAAGAGTTGTTCGTAAGAAAAGTAAACTGAACATGCTCAATAATTTATAAATGAGAAAAATCAAACTTGTACCATGTTTCCCCGAAAATAAGACAGGGTTATATTAATTTTTGCTCCAAAAAACGCATTAGGGCTTATTTTCAGGGGATGTTTTATTTTTTTCATGTACAACAATCTACATTTATTTAAACAGAGTCATGTCATCTTCTTCTGGTTGCTGGACAATGGTGGAAGGTGAGGTTTCACTTAACTAGGGCTTATTTTTGGGGTAGGGCTTATATTACAAGCATCCTGAAAACTCATACTAGGGTTTATTTTCAGGTTAGGTCTTATTTTCGGGGAAACAGGGTATTAGAGAAAAGGCACACAGATATAGTACTGAATCCGTTTTTGAACGGAGTATTGAACCAGCACTTTCTCTGTTTGGTAGCCAGCTACAACATTTAACTAGACCATGTGGCCATTGGCCAAGAAATTCTAAGCAAAAGCTCACATTTGATGCCAAGATTGAAATAGGTGGAAGAAATAATGAGCTTCTAGTAATTCCTTGACATGCAAACCATAAAATATATACTAGTGCAATTAGTAGAACTTTCTGACATTCGTGCACATGCAACAAAAGATAAGGAGGTTCGTACATAGCACACATTAATTCTAAAGTAACCCTGGGTTGTTCTTGGACATCACCCCAGGGTTAGAATCACCTCAGGCTGCCAGTATTCTAAGAGATATACTTGCAGAAGGTTACTAGCATCGTGTCCCTTGATGTGAGTTCTGGGACACCTGGTACCTGAAATATGTGCCTCGCTTTATGCTGTTCGCAGATGTCCTTGTAGTATGGACCTTCGTGAAATGACTGAGAAGTGCTTGGTACTGCCATCAAGTTAAGGGCACCAGATGTAAAGTGTGCTTTTCTGGGTCAAGGAAAGAAGTATTTAAATCCTACAAGAGAAAGAGAAAGGACGCACAAGAGCCTGGTGTATTTTCAGAGGGGGTAAAAGCAGAAGTTGCTTAAAACTATTTGTTTTCTGTTTTTACAATAAGTAATGTTTCTGAATTTGTTTTATATTCCTAGATATTTTATAATGATGAAACATATTCAAGCCTAGTCCCAAGTGACCTCTCCCAGTCTTACATTATTACTATGGAAGCCTCTACCTTGGTAAGAGTGTTGGCAAAGATTTAACAGGGTGGCACCGAGACAAGGAGATCTCAGTATGTGAAGTGGAATCATCCATCTAGAACTCACACAATACAGATAACATATCTTGGGTGTATCCTTATGCTAAATGTATCACAGTGAGCACACCTGATTTTTTGAACATGCCCTATAAGCCTTGCAAAGTTGCTGATGCTTGAGGCAGGATAGTTTTCTTCAGGGAACGCATCTCAATGTGTGTGTAAATGGCGTTTGCATTGAGATTGTCAAACCCAGCCAGCATTTCCATTTTAGCCCACATGCCTTTCGAAGTGATACAGTCTGGGTACAGATTAACCTTGTAAATAAGGATTCCCCCACTTCCCCATTGTACGCTATATGCACACTTCATGCTTATAAAGTGCATCATATCTAAAAGGTTTTTTTAACCTCTATTATAATATTGTGCCTTATTTTTAACTAAGGCTATGGATCAGCCAAACTAGACAAGATGCCTGCTATAGTGCAGAGACACTTTTTCCTTTTAAATATGCAGATAACAGCTGCAGGAAGACCAAAGGGACAATGGGACCAGAGAACATCTTGGCCCTTTCTTCCTCAGCTACCATCTTCAAAGAATTAATCTCTCCAAAGCTGCTGGCATTCAAAGAGATCTTCCTTGAAATGCAAGTAGCTTTAATGATAGGAATGAGGCAGGAAGATAAGGAGTTAACTTCCCTCCCTAACCCATCTGACTGGTCAATCTTCCTCATGGCGGCTATTTACATATCAAACACCCTGCACAGTTCATTGCATTTAGGTAATTAATGCCACTTCCACCCCGAATCATGCTCTGCAGTGAAAGAGCTGTTTCCCATGAGGAAAATGTGCGCCTACCTGGATTGTGTGTTCAAGTGTAGGCATGCCTGCAAACACATTCTTTCCCTCTCCCCTCATTTTTATTTATTTACATTCTCATTTTTTAAAAACAAACTTTGTGGTTTCCTTTTAATATTCTTCCATTAAGTTGCCTGGGGCAGAGGGGGGGGGGGGGGAGAGAGCAGAATGGCTAAATCCTTCCAGTATATTTTTTCTATAATGCTTTATGAGGTCCTCTGTGACCTCGGTTAATTGTCACACTGCTTAACCTTTTTGTTTTAAAAAAGAAAAGACAGAAAAGTCAGCCCCATTTGCCATCAGTAGAAGAATTTTAATGTAGGAAGCGAGATGGTTTATTCATTCAAAAATATTTTATGGGAACTTGCTCCAAGCTGAAAGAACTCATGTAAAACTCACTCCCTGGGGAACCACTTTCTAACAGTCTCACATCTGAAACAAAGGAAGAATTTTTGTAAACTCAAAGCAGAAATCTCAAGGTCACATACTAGGATTTCCCTTGCCTGCAGGACAGCGTGTATACCTAAGGCCACTCCATTTCCAGCAGATGTAGGAAGACTCTTGTTATATAACACAATCGTTTGTTGCCCTGTCATTCCAGGATGTGGAGTCAACCTCAGTGAAATTAAGGACACCAAAAGGTCCTCCTTAGATCACTGACTTTAATGAATTCAGAATGGATATGAAAGACAGCTCTGGAAGGTGGTCTAGTCAGTCATTACTCTCCTGTGGGAAGGCTTTAGCGGTTAAACCAGATTAGCTAAATGCTGTCATTTCATAAGTCACTTGTGATTAAGAGCAACCAGTCTGGTTTTGTGCTCTTGTTCTTCAAAGGGAAGGATGTGAGCTGGATTGAGTAGGGGTGGTGGAGGCTTTTATTTATTCAGTAGAGATTTACATACTGTCTTGAGTCCATGTGTTCGAAGCAGTGGGCAGTGGAAAATAATGGCTTACAAACATAACTGATAGTGCAGGGAAAAACACGGATAAAAAAGGGGAAAGGGAAATAACTAAATTCAGGCCGCAATCCTATGAATTTTTCTATGTAGGGCCAGCCCTACCACTGGGCAAAAGGAGTGAAGGATTAATGAGGCAACACAGGATAAAGGTGTATGTGGCATTGACTCTGCTCTGTGCCCCCTGAGCCAACTCAATGCCTTCCAGAGCTACTGACAAAGCTACACAATTGCTAATGCTGAAGTAACGTTCAACTTTCTGTCCTTTTGAGATGGCTTCTGTACACAGCACAATAGGGATGAGGCTCTTACCTTTTGCCTTTGGCAGACAAAGTCTTTATGCTTATCTCCTTATATACATTCAATTAAAGGAACAGCTTCCAATTTCTCAAAACTGTTAAGAAGCTTTATGGGAAACTTTTCTTTTAAATCTTACTAGCTTTTGGAGGGGAACTGAGAGAGAAGCATCCCATTGCTTTTTAATGGTTGCTAATTGACACAGCGAATTAGCAATGTTTTGACAGCAGCTTTAAAAGAAAAAAACTTTCAAAGCATTGCTGATAATGTTAGCCAGAAATTTTTAAAAAATGTCCGGCCCTCTAAAGGAGAGCCCACAGGAAATCTTCAGTTAAGCAGCTTCTCCAAAGAGCCAGCCAGCCAGCTGCTTTGGTTTGATCCCAGCATCACACAAGCTGGAACTGAACCAAACTGGAGTAATCATACCCACACCTAAAAAACAGTAGCCCCTGACAGGGACCTAGAAGTGTGCAGATAGGAATGCTCTGGGGGAGTAGACAGTCAGTTAACTGAGTCCTGACTGACACATTCCCCTTTAAAAACCTATGTCAAGAGACTGTTTGGTTTCAGAAATCCTGAGATAAGGTTTATTGAAAGCACTTTGGGGTAGGACAAAGACAGCTGCTGTGTGCTTTTGTAATGTATACAGAAATACTTTGAATATACCTTACAAAATTGTATGCTAATTCCATAAAGATACATGGGAAAATGTCCCCCTTTCTGGAGGACTGTCACTCTATTACTTTCTTTAAAATAAACTTGTTGTTTGACTCTTCCAGCTTCTTTCAGATATTTCCTCTGAATATCTTCCTTGCCCCCGCCATCAACTAGGCTTCAGCCTTTGCCAAGAAATTGCTGTTTCTCCCAAGTTAAAGGCCTTTTTTGAGGACCAATATTTCAGTCCCTACAACCTGGATTCTTTCCAAATATAGAAAAGCAGATGGGGCCAAAAATTTTCTATCAAGTTAAGCAAGACTGGTCTTTTCAATCTATGTGAGCTATTTTAAATTTGGGGGTAACATTGGGTTGCCTGTTTCTGAATGGGGATAAAACAATTTTATGTTTAAAAATTCATAACTCAAAACCCTTTTGTCCCTTCTTCCCAAAACTAAGCACAGATGAAGAGCAAACTGACTGCTACAACTGTGCCAAATTTGGTGCTGATCTGAAACCCAGTTTGAAAGGTATAATGTTATATTTGGGTTGCCCCCATTTAAAAAATTGCCTTGTAGAATGTTGATTTTATAATATAATATCATCACTGCACTCTTGTGCAACTACAATGAATAGGTGGAGTGGATCATGACACGATACAGTGCCAAATGGCTATTGGTTCTAGCTAAACCAATGGAGCTGGACTTACTCTCTTATATTTCAATGGAGTTGCTCGTTCAGTGGCATCCCATTCCCTGAGATTTCAGAGCTAAAGCCTAAGGTCAAGTAGAGAGTCTTTGTGCTTTGACCAGGATGGCTCTTTGTGATGTCAACTGGGTGTGCCTTTGTATGTCATGGAAACAAGACAGACCATGGAGGAGAGGGAAACAGATCTGCATCTGGATCAAAGGATAGAGGAGGGATGCCCTGCCGACCAAGCCAGGGCTGGTGGGGTTCATATTGATCCGGAGATTTGTCCACACCTTTCAATCTGGGGAAGCATGGCAATTTGCTGAGACTTCTGTCATGGGCCCTATTACCTGGCAACCCTAAATGTAACTAGGTGGGATGGCCACAGAATTCAGGGGCGATCAACTTTCAGCTCTTTTTCCAATGTCATGTGATTCACAACCCAATTCAAAAACCTTTCTGCAAGCAATCAGTACAGTGCTCTGTGAAAAGCAATCTGTCCTTTTCTAGGCAGCCTGTGGTTAGGAAGGAAAAGGGGGATGGATAAAAGAAAGAGAGGCGGGATGATAGAAGAGAGAGAAGATAGCTTTAATATTTTTGATGCCACCCATCGTGATTGTGCCCCTGCTGACAACTGGCTCCTCCTGAGAGATAACCCCAAACAGATGCCAGATAACATTGCATTGCCCATATGGTGCAAGACAGTCTGAGTGCAATTCTCCCATGCATTTTCCTACATAAGTTGTATGAGTGAATGTGAATGCCACAGAAAAATAATGAGGCTCTTGTACTGTCCCCATTCACTCCAACTGGATATGCGTAGGTGCAGTCAATAATGTCTGCTATTATAAAACACTGAATGAGAATTTAAAAAGAAAGCAGAACAAGTAAAGAATAAAATAGAATAAAATCATCAAATACTAGAGAAAATGCTTACGCCCCATAGGGATATTCTTGCAGAGTTCCAATATAAAAGGAACACAGCTCAGCTCATTGCCCCAGAAAGTATCCAAATTGGACACTATAGGTGGCAGTGCAAGAAGTCTGGCTTTTGCTTGCGTAGGGCGATAAGTGTACAATGAAGGCACACTGCTCATAGATCACATGTGGGTAACTCATGGTCTTCAGTAGACATGGGGACAAATATAAAAACAAATTGTGATATTCAACAAATTTTGCTGATTTGTCAGATATTTGTTGCTTCATACTCTTGAGGTCCAGAGACCCCGACAAATACAAAGCAAAGAATATAACCCTTTTATATTCATCCCTTCATCTATCCCTCTCTGCTTATGCCCCTGTAGATCAGCTGTTCCTCAGGGGCATAAGCAGAGATGGGTTTTCCCTTTGGGAGGCTTTCTAAAGCCTGCCCAAAGGGAATCTCACCCCCCTGTTTACAAAGACAGGGGGGATCACTTTGCTCAGGCTTCCTCTGTCTTTCTATGCCCCTGTGGCATAGATAGGGGAAGTCTGACCAAAGGAATTATCCCCGCTGTCTTTGCAAACAGCGGGGGGGGGGGATCGCTTCGGTGAGGCTTCCCCAGTTGATGCCATGGGGGGCATAGAAAAAGGAAGCTTCAACCGAGCGATGTCTCCCCACTGTCTTTGTAAAGACAGCAGGGGGTGGGATCGCTTCAATCAGGCTTCCCTTGGGAAGCCTTATCAAAGTGATCCCCCACCCCACTGTCTTTGCACCCCAAAGGGAAGCCCTCCCCACTGCTCCTTGCAAAAGCTAAGCTGCTGGAATAGAAACCGAGGTTCTGGCCATCTAGCTTCTGTTTCGGTGGAAGTGGCGTCGGAGCAGGAGGAGGCAGTGGGAAGGGGGTGGGGACAGGCTGTGGGGGAGGGGTGCTCAGGTGTTTTTTTTAAATAGCCCTACGGGCTGTCTAAAAATAAATAAAAAGACCCAACAAACCAACAAATTGATTTGTGGTTCATCGGGGCACTGGGGGGAAATTCGTGGTTCATGGTTTGTCAAGGTTGATGACCCATGGACCAAGACAAAGTGCCATTTTGGTGCTTCGTCCCTGTGGCGTTTACCCCATGGCCCCTGCTTGTTTCACCAAACACAGAGCTCACACGAGTATCCCAACACGCCCTTTAACACGCTGCCACCAGTTGATCTCTTTATCAACCTATATTTCCTATGAAAGACTGAGGTCCATTCAGTACTGAACTTTTAAACAGAAACAGGTTTATTGATTACACGTTGTTTCAGGAATAGTTCTTAAGCACATTCTTAAAGTTACACAAAGCTTCAGTATTTTACTTTAACCTCTTCTATCTTAATTAATACAGGTCACACTCTGACTAATCACTCCCTAAACACTCTCTCTGCCTCAAACCCCCAAAACTCTTTCTCTCTTCTCTGTCTCTCTGACTGAACTGACTAGACTCTGACTCACCCCTCCCTTCTAGTTTCTCTGGCTCCGCCTCCCAACAGCTCTCATTGGCACATGCCAATAATCTTCTACCTGAGCCAAAGCAGGGTGATCGCTACAGTCCCCATCTCTAGTCTTCAGACATTGCTAGACTGTGATTCCTATCCACTCTGGCCAGCATGGCTAGGGGCATTGACACCATGGGAGCTGCAATCTAGGAAACATCTGAAGGGCTAGAACTTGGCCACACGTAACATAGTTTTTCCCTTTCAGGATCAGTGAGGGAGTGATATGCTGTACAATGAATATGCTCTTTTAGGCAGGTGTGTCCATTCTTCATTCTCAGAAAGAACAGTTCTTTTTGCCTGCACCCTGGCCCCGCAAGTTAAAACTGTTTCCTACAATACTTATACATGACATTCTGACAAGGCATCAGCCGTAAGCTTGCGCACTGGTAGATACAGATTAACCCATGCTCTAATTTCTCATTGCAGAACAGAGTGGCCTTGGCTGCCAGATGGGTGGCACATAAATAAATAAATAAATAAATAAATAAATAAATAAATAAATAAATAAATTCTTTAAAAACTGTTATTTTATATTTATTATAGGTATGGCTTCAAGCTTTGTTCAGCTCAACTGGTAGATTTATCAAACTTCAGGGCTTAATCAACCAATTGATAGATTCTGTTTTGATTGGTGGGGCTGAGAGGGACGGCACACTTGTCTGTCTCTGAAGCTGTTTTTGTTCTGGCAACTTACTATAGTCAACAATGAAAAAAGAACATACTTGAAAAAGCTTTCTTTCTTTCTAAGATATGGTTTTATCTGCTTGGTGTAAACCTGTGTCAACCGTAAATTTGTGGGGAGGTGGCCTATTAAAAATAGGGGGGTAAAACAGTTAATTAATTACTAATTACATTACATGTCAGCTCACACTATCTTTGCTGTTTCAAAAACAGCACATCTATAGCAATGGTGGACAGATTACTCTTAGTGAACCATGAAACCACTTATTGGGTTGCCCTTGTTCAAGACATCCTTCAGGTTTATAGTGAAGGAGCATGTAGAAGGCCCCCAGGAGCAACGTTAAGCATTTACAGTTTACAAGTAGACTTTGAAAGTTATGTGTTAAAGTTATGTAAGTCATCCTCTAGCCATTGCTGGAAGTTAGTCATAACTGTTGACATGCAGAAGTAAAAATATGTAAAAAATATAATGGCTGTTGCTTAGCATAAGAAAATTCATAATAGATAATAGTGGCCCAGATTAACCAGTGGTTTACTTCAATACAGGGCAGCTTGACAAGCATGCTAGAGTCAATGCTTTGCATTCAGTGCTGGGTGTCTCCAGTTAAAGATCTTCAGTCTGAGAAAGGGTCCTCTGCTGGAGATCTTTAACCCGAGCTACAAGTCAGACAGAGCTAGCCAACTGGGTTCCTTCAAGCTGTTTTGAACTAATTCCCACAAGTCCAAGTCTGTGGCTGTGATCACAGCGTATAGTAGCTGTAGTCAAAAACATCTGGAGGGTAACAGATTGCCTACTCCAGTACTGAGCTGACTTGACCAAAGGTCTGACTCAGGTTCACATGTTCTTATTTTACATTTCCTCTGAACACCCCGTGCCTGGTGCCCTGTTACCAATGGAATGTTTAATTTTATCTATTATTGTGTGTCTCTCTCTGTGGCCAAATTAAGACTGGAACAAGCTCCTCATCCAGCCCACTTATCAGTTTTTAGCTTCACAGCCTTTTGCCATTTCATCCTTGAGGCTTCTTGTTTGTACATATCATCAGCTGCCCTTCAGCTTTCCATTTCAGAAATATTTTTATACACATACACAAGAACAGAAAAGTCCTGGAAGAGATTCCATGGCTGCCAACCCTCCATTAGCCCCCCCCCCCCGCCAAAGATGTCTCAGTCTCAATTGTATGCTTTTCTTGACCCCTGCAATGGAAACATTCTTGGGGGGGGGGGGGTACAAATCTGCATTTTGTTCACACGAGATTTAAAGTTGTGCAGTCTGACTCATATATATAAGACACTACCTCAGAGGGGGACCTGATTCTGAGCTTATTGTGTTCATCAGGCCAAGAGCTGATGAATCAGAAAGTAAGAACAAAGAACCTTTGAACAAGCATAGTTTTCAAGACTCCCTGGCAGATTCTAGTTGTACAGTAGACAAGGAGGTCCACCTGGTTCTAGACAAAGCAACAATGTGGTGAAAAAAAGAGAAGGAATGCAGGATGAAAAAAAAAAAAAGAACATTCTAGCTTTAGAAATGCAGTAGAAAATATAGTAGAGGATGGACATGTCCATAAGGAATATCCCCCCCAAAATAGGATCTCTCTTTACAAAACAAAAATACCACTGCTATGATGGTACAATTTTGGAACACCTTCTCCAAAGAATTAGAGTACATATTTCAAACAAGCAAACAAACAAACAAACAAACATATGTACTCTAATTATTTGGAGAAGGTATTTATGCAGGTGTTTAACATTATGGTGTCTCCTCTGTTGTCTTAACAGTTTTATTGTCCTCTTGTTTGTTTAATCATCACTGAAGGAGTCTTTTTTGGGGTCGGGGAGCGTGTTGAATTTATTTGATATGATTAATATCCATCTTGTTGGGGACAGGATTAGAAGTAATTTAAATGGATTTTAATCACTTTTCAGTGATTTTCCTCCCCTTGGAAAATTACTAGGATCCTTTTCTTTGAATATTAAAACGCTTACAGAAAACTATCATATTTGAGGGAAAATTCTGGGATAAATGCTTTCAGGCTTTGTTCTGTTGTTTTCATCATTTTGGTAGGTTTCCATAAGTAGCTCTGGAAATAGTGTTATTGAAGATTGGTGTGCAAATCTTTAAAATAAATTAAAATGAAATATTTTTTCCTATTCATTATAGAAGCAAATGGCAGGCAGTAAGTGGGCACAGAACAGATAGACTTTCTCAGTGTAGTTAGACGTCAGAGAGTAGTAATTTTACATCCCACAGCCAATGAGCAGACAACAGGACTTGACTGTCTGCTTCTTTGAGGTGATGTACAACTTACCTTTGACAAATACCTCTATGGGTATCTGGATGCAAAGGATACTTTTGTCATGAAAGTCATTGACAGTAAGTAGGAAGGCATAAAGGCTGGGAGAACAACATAACCGATAAACACTGAGGTCACTGTGGCTGGTATTTCTCTTCAAGGTGGTAATATCAATATGAGGTCAATGTGGGTAGCACATCTGCAAAAAGACATGATAGGCCTATCACTCTCCTTCAGGCAAGCCACATTAATATGAGAGCAAAATAGCTAATCTCACATCACCAGGCAAGTAACATCAGGGTTAGGTCAGTCTCTTTCCTTCAGGCAGGTGACATCAGCATGAAGTCACAATGGCCAGTCTCTCACTTTCAAGCAGGGAGCATCAGCATCACAATAGCCAGATTCCCCTTCAGGCATGCAGCATTAACCTGAAGGCACAGATGCCAGCTTCATGCTACTGGCAGAGGCCAAAGCAGCAACTGGGAAAAATGTTTCCCAACAACTCCCTGAGAAAAAGAGAAGCAGGATCCATTTCACCATGCAGTGTCCATCAGCAAAATCAGACGGTTGTACCTCCCTACACTGACTGAATTGAGCAGCAATAACAGTAGTAGTGTGACCTGGCATATGGCTAGTAGACTCATGTTAGAGGCAGAAATAATGGTGGCTGGCACAGAAATATTGGTAGCAGAATGAGAACTGGCAGAGTCCTAATGAGGTAAGCACATTCTGAGAAGCAAACTAGCAGACTCTCCATGGGCAGGCACTGGTATGGCACCCAAATGCAGAGATGCATCTGGGGGCAGATACAGGGGGCAGGGAGGGGAGAGGAGGGGAGAGCTGGAGAGAGGGAGGAGGCAAATCGAAGAGCAGGGACAATGTGTATATGGTTACAAAGTGACCTTGTGAGCTTTCTCCTCACTGAGAATTGTGTACAATCTCATTCTACCTGAGAAGGTCATCTTGGGAAAAATTACAATGGTCCATTACATATCAAAGCCCCACAAGCTGGACAAATCTACAAGTTGAACCATGGAATGACAAATGTCAAGGGCATCTCTATATCTGATTATCGTTTAGTGCAGAATGCTATTTTATAAGGATTCTTCTATCTGAATGTAAACAAATAATTGTCCAGAAAAGGCTAACATGCAATGGCAGTGGGTCATTGAGGCAACTCCCTATTTTTCATTAATTTTTAAAATGTGTATGTTGCCATTCCTCTTGGAATGATCACTGGGTGGGTCCAATGGTTTATTATAAAACCATTTAAAAATGCAGAACGGGCATTCTGTGCTGAAAATTCACCCTAACCATCAACTGCCTTGGTGTAAAATATAGGATCAACTAGCTGATCGAAGGCCCACTGAGCATGGACTGTTCTCACTGGATTCTGAAAGCTGACCATGGGTGGTGCCAGTCTAACCCCCAGGGGAATAGTATTCCAGAGGTAGGGTGCCACAACCAAGGAGGCCCTATCATGAGTTCCAGAAGCTTGGATTTTATTCAGTGACGGCATCACTAAAAGGGCCTTCTTGGCAGACATCAATTCATGGAAGAAAGAGAATTTGATAGGAAGGTATCAAAAATCAAGTTAAAGTGTTTGTCAACCAAGATGGTGTTGTCTGTTCTGCCTGGCAGAAACTCTCAGATCTCAGAACTGCAGAGCTAGAAGGGACTCTATGGACCATCTAGTCCAGCCCCTGTCAAGGAGGCACAGTGGGAAATAGAACTCCCAACCTCTGGCTCTGCAGCCAGATGCCTAAGCCACTGAGCTATTCAGGGTCTCATGCTGAGATTGTATTTCCCAGTACCTGCTGCCTGATCTTTTTAAACCTGAGGGTTAAATCAGGCAATGAGCCTGAGACAACTTCCTTACAAAGCATGTGTTCCCTATCACTGAAATGCAGGCTCTCACTGAAAGGTTCAGAGGCCCCATGGCCTCTGTTTCCTTGCCCCAGCTGAATATGAACAATCACGCACTGGCTTCACAAACAGACTCAGGTGCACACTGCCACCTAGGCTTTTTAAAATATATCAATGTGTACAGGGGCACCTTTTCTGGGGGCAGCTACATGTTATTGTCATGTGGAGCTCTGCCTGCAGAAGGCAAAGATGTGTATCACTTATCACAGTTAGCTGGCTTCTTCAGAGGTTGGCCCAAGCTAGATTAGTCTGTCCCACAATTGCAAAAGTAGGTTTCCCTTTTCTCCTCTACTTTCTTTGCTCAACACAGTTGTTTCAGGCAGGCTTGATGAAAAGGAAGATCAACATCTGGTGTGCATGTGAGAAGAGGGAGCCTCTTGCTGGTATTCATAGTTCTTTGTATTCTGGCTTGGCACCAGACAGATGTATTGCTGTTTGAAGGCTACATTTCCACTACATTTCCATTTGTAGATAATTCCCTACCTCCCCTAAGAATGCACTTGGATCTGTTCAATGTGAATAGCAGAATCAGCCCCCATTAAGGGCCTTAGATGTCATGTGTAATCCATCAAAAACATCAGGACAAGGCTGCATGGTCCCCAAAACAATACAAATGCAGGAACAGGTGATGCCTTTCTTGAACCATTAAGAAAATAAAACCAAAAACAAACAAACAAAAAAGCGAGTTTTCAATGCTAATACATCTTCCTCAGGCGGTGCACCAAGTTCTTGTGGGTAGCTCCAAAATTATATGTTTATATTAAAGTCCCCAAAGTTTCATGACTGCTGTTGGGGGCCAGGTGTAGCATCTTAGATGGAGATAGCTGTAGTCTGCAGTCTGTAAGATGCTTGTGGGGGAACACCAATAAAAGTATCACCTGTTCCTGCATGTGTAATCCATGAAAACCTTCACATTTGTCTGTTCTGCTTATACTTGAAGGCATGTGGCCCATCACTGGGAAGGCTTGTTGTTAAAGGCATCATAATGGGATGCAGCAATTTGTGGAAGTTTGTAGGACAACTCATACATCATCCCTTTCCAAGACACATTTTAAAACCAGCATACACCATATGAACTAACAAAGCATGCTAAATGTGATATGTGGTGATATTATTGTTTAACATGTAGAATAAATAATTCCTGGATCGGAAATGGTAAAGTTGGTACAAAGCGATTAGATTACCTTCGCGGTCTTGCCACACCTCCAAATGCTTTCAATCAAGTCTGGCTTGTCTTTGAAAACCTGGGAAGAAGCGAACCTCTTGCTCTCCTCCTAGTACCTTGAGTCAGGTAGGGGATTTCCATTTGTGTTAAATCCTCTCCTTGGTAACCAGCATTGCTCATGCAAAGAATTGTTTTCTTTGTCTCCTGTCCAGAAGGGATCCTGCCTTCTGCAGCACCATGAGTCATACCACCTTCCTTTCGCAGGAAAATGTAACTCCCTTTTCTGGTGTCAGCAAACAAAACAAAACAAAAGCTGGCAAGCTTCTCCCTGCAGGGTTTTTCCATTACTTTATGTGACATTCTGTACAATCTTTTTTTTAAAAAAAATAAATACGGTCAATAATTCCTTGCAGAGTTTCTAGGTATGGTGCTTAATAACACCTAGTAATATCCATGCTGGCTGCAGAAATTAGGGGCCTTAGAAAAGGTGCCCTAGTGAAGCTTCCTTATTGCACAATTGAGCTGTGTCTACTCAGAAGGAAGTCTCTCAGAAATCAGTGGATGAGAGGTTCTCAATTTTTGACTCTTGCATAGATTACAACTCCTAGCCAGCATGGTCAAAGGTCCGTAATCAGGGCTGGGAGTCCACAAACCTCTGACTCTGGGGAGCTCCACTCCTGTTTAAAGTATAAGGTGTGAGAAGAACAAGCAGAATATTCCTTAAGGGTTGAAGTTATTTACAATGTTGAAGAAGTTATTTCTTCAACATTGTAATGAGTAATGGCAAGTGGTTGCTTTTCAGACATTGTAATAAGTAACATGAATAGATGCTTTTCAAAAAGTAACTTTCCATGCTCTTGTGTCACTACATGCTTGTGTCACTACATTCCAACTGGCTTGGATTCTAGGTACAGTATCAACAAGAGTTACCAGTGCCCAGAGGAGCATAGTTGTGGGATGGAACAGAGATGGATAAAAAAGAAGAAGTAGTCAAAGCACCACCTAGGCAGAAACTGGCCTGACTCTCATGTGACATCTCACATGACTACTGATTAGAGATGGGGACGACTCACCATTTTGGTGAGTCGTCCCACTTCGTGAGTCGTCAAAAGTTGACAACTCACGAAGCACGAAGTTGCCCCCATGAAGTGACGAATAATGAAGTTATTCAACGATTCATGGGGGGGTTATTAAAAAAAACCCGCCCCTGCCCCCCTGCTGCCACCCCCCCACCTCCATGCCACCGCCAATGGGCAGCCTGCCTTAAGGGAATCCAGGCTGCCCTTTGCAAAGATGGCAGCTGCAGCTTCCCTACCCTAAATGAAACCACAGCCACCATCTTTGCAAAGGGCAGCCAGTCTTCCTTTTTACACGCCGTGGCTGGGAGGCCAGATGGAGACCTCGGCGGCGGCGGCAATTATGGTAAGGGGGTTTCGGGGGGGGGCTAAGGTAGGGAGAGGAAGGGGGTGGGGTAGACTGTGGGGGTGGCTAGCTGCCTATTGGCTGCTGATCAGTCGATCAGCGGCCGGTAGGAAGAATGCTTTTTTTTTAATACGAAGGACGAATAAAAACGGGTAAATATTCATCCCTTTGTATTCGTGGGGATCTCTGGAACCCACGAACATGAAGGGATGGATATTTAACGAATCGGCTATTTTTGTTGAAAAAGCCAATCCGTTTTTATATTCATCCCCATCTCTACTACTGATCACAAAACTATTGATGGCATTCCCATTTTAAATTGCCCAGTTTTGCCTTTGTCCAGCTTGTAATGTTGGGATTCCTAAGGAACGGAATGCACTTTCCCACAGTAGTTCTTCTCCTGCTTGGAATGTTCAAAAAGATCCTGCACATCCTCCATTGGGGTTGAGCAGGCAGGCAGTTGGTAGGCAGATGTGCACAAAGTCTTTGATATTAACTCTTTATCTTGCTGAAGCTCTCGTAGATTGTTGTCAAATTATGTTACACATATTTTTAAGGGGCATATAAGTTTCTGCACAAGATCATGCTGCATGAACGAATCAGTTGAGGGAACATCCAAGTTGTGGCATCCAACCATCTGCCTTTTCCCTAATTTCAATGCCAGACCAAAACACAACCACCAACAGCAAGTGCAACAGAGCACAACACCATCAGAACAAATCCAACAGTACGACAGGCTAGGAAAGGAGATACTTTTCCAAATGCTCTCCAAGAAATTATATACACACTGAGCTGATCGCATATCAAGATGAGGGGAATGCCATGTCAAGTTTAGGACATGGTGATGCTTTAAACTGTGTCATGTTTAAGAGGCCATCATAGCATTTTTAAACCTGTTCTATACTTATATAAAACTAAAAAAATACAGCTTTCAAAAGCTGTGGGAGTCTTTACAGAACCTGGAATTAACAAGTTACAAACAATGTAGTTGTAATTTGTTACTTTTTGGTAAAATGAATGAAGTTATATTTCAATAAACTACTTTTTGGTGTAACAAGTACTGTTTTCTGTTTAATTTCAGAAGTTACTTTTAAGGGGAATTCTAAGATGTTTCAGGTGTGTGGGCAGGATTTTTTTTCCAAACTTTATATCATTCTTTTATCAATCCTAAGTGTTTTCTTTTGAATCAACAGAAACTAGTGAAAAAGCAATAGCCAATACAAAAAAATATAAGTTATTCCTTCAGCATTGTAACATGTAATGGCAAGTAGTTGCTTTTCGGACATTGTAATAAATAACATGAATAGATTCTTTTCAAAAAGTAACTGCCCATGCTCTTGCCCTTCAGTATCTGAGGCTTTTTGCTTAAACCAGTACCAATGTCCCTATCGCAGATTTTCATCCATGCCAAGCAGCAAGCTCCAACCAATTCCATGTGCCTCATATTGGCTACCATCTAGCCTGTTGTAATTGCACTGACATTGGCAGCAGAGTAGAATATACTCAGCTCATGGTACCATTGCAGCTTGGCCAAAACTTGAAGTTGCTTAATATGGAACCGCATTATTGATTCTCCATGTGAACCCTTTACAGCATGCTCTATTATAGTAGCTCTCTCAGAAGTCCTATGTTGTTTTACTTGCTTGCTTACTTAGTTATGATGTTTCTATGCCATCTAACTGGCAAATGCCCTTGAGGTGGTTTACTAACATAAAAATAAAACAATGAACAACATCGTAGTTTCACAACCATCTGTCTGTCTGTATTTATCAGCCTAACTGGTATGAGAAAGTTAAAATATTATAAAGTTAGCAGGAAGCAGTAAAACTTTATGAGCAATAACCATCAAGGACTGGACACCTGTTAGAAGACGGAGGTCTCAGTCTGAAGGCCAAACAACGATAAGCAGCAAATCTGTTGAGACAGTTCTGTTGAGACAGTTCTTTATAATAATAACCTTTGAATTACTGAACTGGAAGGGACCCTATCGATCATCGAGTCCAGCCCCTGTCAGGGAGGCGCAGTGGGAATCCAACATCCAGCCTCTGGCTCCATCCAAACCACTGAGCTATCCAGATTGTGAGTGATACACTACTGTACAGTAGTGGTGCCTTGTTTCTTGAATACAATTTCTAGGAAGACTTGCCTGATTTCCAAGATAACACTTTTCTGTCTGCCTTGGGGTTTTAGTCATCACTTTTATCCAGTAGGATCTGAGTCCTCCCCCCGCCTTTAGAACGATACTGAATGGTTTTAAATTTAATCCTTTGTTTTACCCATATTGTTTTTGCTAAGGTCTTTGATCTGTTATGTTATTCAACTACTTCTAGGGTTTTCTGATTTTTCTGACTTTGCATTGTTCTGTTGTTTCCTGCTGTCAGAGTTTTACATAAACTAACAGCACGTTATAAATACCCTAAAAAAATAAATATTAGTCAGAAATGTCGAGACATATTTCCCTATTTGCATCTCTTTTGATCAGGGAAGCAGGATTAATACAGAAAACATGAGTCTTCATTATATTTGAATGGTGCCAGTGCTATAATATGTGAATTACATTTCTCCCTTCAACAATGCTGGGATTAGTGGCACCAGATCCCCATGTAGTTCAAAATCCATGTATAACTCTTATGCCCCCCATAACATAACTACAAAGCATAAGCAGTTGATTCACACACAGAGAACAGTTATCTCTTTCAGGGTTACCTTCCATAGCATTGATGATCCTTTCCAGACAGTACTGCGTGTAATGAGGTTCTTATGACTCCCCTGATCTAGAAGCTGAATTAGAGATGTTGCATTTATGGGCAAGTAGACCATTTCAATGCCTTCAGTGTTGAACTCATGCTCCTGGTTCTGGCTGTTCCAGGGGCACAGTATTTATTAAATATTTAATTATTGAAATATTTATTTATGTATTGAAAAAGAAATCCGTGTATAACAAAAACCATGCTGCTCAAACCATGCAGTTCAAGGGAGAAGTGTAGATTAGAAATGGGCAGGAGCCACTGGTTCAGCAGTTCGTGCTGGTTCATTCTTCAGCCAAACAGGTATTTGACACTTCCCAGCCTCACCTCCTCTGGTGGGCATCCACTCAGAGGCAGCACCCGGAGGAGGCAGGGCTGGTCACAGGTTTGTTTCAGGAGCTTAGATTGCATTAAATGGTGTTGACAACATGAGTCCTGGTCAAGAATGATTATCAGCGAGACTTGTTTTCTGCTTTTCAAATGAAAGAAAAAAAGAAATATAGCACCAAATCCTACCTGGTTTTATTTTGTTGGTTAGTGTTTAATCCTTTGTTTCAAGGAGAGTTCATTTGTGCAAAAAGCATAAACATTATGTGACGATTTCCCACGTACCTCTCTATAACATTGATCTGCATAAAATGGCACCTCTCAGTTTCATTCTACCCCTTCAGTATCTCTGAATGGCAGGAACAGAAATATCCCATAAAACTGTGAGGAAGAGAACCGGGACTAATAAATGTCTCACGGTGCCTTTCCCCCCTCTCTGCTTAAATATTAATGTTGTTGTCATTTTTTAAGCAGGCCTCTCGAAAGCAACGTCGAGTGACTTCACAGTCCGAATTGCCAGGGAGCATCCCCTGAACTGAGATGCAGCCTTAAGGGCCAGATCCCCAGCCCAGTGGCGAGCTGTCTGATTAAAATCTGCAGTTTTGGACTATAGCCAGATTTTTACAGGTGGGATAACATAAGGGAATATTTCAGTCTGTACCACTTCCGATATTCCCCCTGAAGAATGTCAAATAAAAACATAATGAACACTGGTCACATTCTTGTTGAAACAATAGTTCCCATTTACCAAACAGAATTCAACATATAAATGCAAGACACTTTTTTCCTTCTGTTGAGGAGCCTCATGGCTCAGTGGTTAAACTGCAGCCAAAACTGTGCTCACAACCCGGGGTTCAATCCCAGGTAGCTGGTTCAAGGCTGACTCTACCTTCTATCCTTCCGAGGTCAGTAAAATGAGTGCCCAGCTTTCGAGGGGAGGGGGCAATGTGTAGCCTGTATAATAAACTTGCAAACTGCCCAGAGAGTGCTTTAAGCACTATGGGATGGTATATAAGCAGCACGATTTGCTTTGCTTTAGGTTTCCTGATATTGCTTTGGCCTCCATCTGCCTGACACATGGAATTGAAAACTGTATTTCTATCTATGTACATATGTATGTATGTACAAGCACATGGTAGAGTAATGTATATTTAAAACAACTACAGTTAACTGTGATATTGACCTTTTTGTTATCCTAGAGAAACGAGCATATCAGTCCAGCTTTTCATCCACGTTGTCCCTTTATAATCTAGAATACTGTAGTTTGTTTTGCCATTATGGATCTGTCTCAAGTTATACTTGGCCCAACATCAATTAGATCTGAACTGATCTTACTCAATCTATTTTCCTAGGGTTTTTTTTAAACATTCATTTTTTGCAATAATACAAAGTAATTTGATTATGAGGGAATTAAGTACAATTGTTTATTATTTGTGTATTATGTATTTTACATGGATAGATCTCTGTCTAGTGAGGTAGGGACTACAGGCTGCCTTGAACCTCTGCAGGGTGATGGACCAGAACCATATGGATCCTGATGGCTTCCTGATATATCTGGGGCATTTTCCCACACGTTTATTCACTGGTCCAGCTGATGCTCTACTCATTTCCTGGAATGCAGAGGTGACTCAGACTGTGGAACATGATTATTTTGTCACTCTATCAGGCTGTGAACATCATCGCTGCAGAGTTCTTTCCACTGTGGTATACAGCTGAGCTGAGTGCAGTGAAGTAACAGGGTTGATGCCTAGAGCACAGATGGGAGAAAACACAGCATGAACATGACCAAACTAGCTGAATAAACTAGCTGAGCAAGATTGACATATTTGTTTTATATGTAAGCTGGTTTGTGAGTTGGCCTTCCTTTTCTAATATTGACATTCTTCCTTTCCCCTCCCACTCTAATAAACCTTTTAAAAACATTTTGACATTGGGTATCATTGTTTTCAGCTACTTTTCTGAAGTTCTTCACTAATTCTTCCCCATATGCTAAGTCTGCATGGTTCTAAAACTATTCCCTTGTGTTATTACGATATTTCACAAGGTTTAAACTCTGTTCTCTGGGCTATAGTTGAATATAACCGAAGTTGCATGATGGCCAGAATCCCTTTGCCAGTTTATGTTTGGGTAACAGAAATTGCATGGAAAATTGCTGCATGATAGTAAGGTTCTGGTTGCATTCATAGGTGTGTACCTGCCACGGAATCAGGTATATATCTAGGAACGCAGCCACCATCTTGTTAATACATTGCAATTTGCATCCAAGGCTTATGTGATTTTCCTTAATGCAAACATAATACCTTTTATCAACTTTGGTTGATTGCTCAGCTGCACCCCGACCTGAATAAGAAATGTCTAACAACAGTTTTTCATGTATTGGTAATCTTTAAAATAGGCTATTGCACGATGTGAACTCTTGGGGCAGTTCACATCGTGCAATAAAACCATACAATTAAAAAAAACATGTAATAAATATTTTTAAAAATACAATAAAGTACAATAAATCCTGTCACTAGCTAAAACAATGAACTGCCCCAAGAGTGATAACACTAATAGGGCAATATAGAAGTGAAAATAGTAAATAAACAAATAAATAAATAAATCTGCAATAGGAATTTGACCACTATTTAATATTTCTAGAGATGGGCATATGCTGACCTGATTCTAGAACTAGCTCATATACCTTTTATTCTAGAATGTTATCTTGCAATTCTGAAGCTCCTCCATGGCTTTATTATCTCAATACACTTGATCTAAGATGCGGTCTTAATGGAAAGAACCTGCAAGGTATATCTTAAAAAACTTCCACCACTATCCCTTTGATGGAAGATAAACTTCAGAGGAAGACACAGGTGGACATCATTCAATGGGCTGCTTATGAGCAGAAATCAAAGGCCATCAGAGAACACAGTTCGTGGCCAATGATTTGACAAATTCTAGGTACTGCATGTAGGTTTTCGATAATTATTACCAGTAATAATTGCTATTTACTGTCTCTTTCTTTCTTTCTTTCTTTCTTTCTTTCTTTCTTTCTTTCTTTCTTTCTTTCTTTCTTTCTAAACAGGAATCTAAATTCTGACTCAAACCTCTTATTCCATATGAATATTGCCTACTGATTTCCATTCATACCATGGGACTTTCCCCATCTCCTTTCTTCCTGTAGATCCCCAGATTCATTCGAGATGGTCCCTTGGTCCTCTAAAGGAGAATATGAGAGGGTTTTTTTGGGGGGGGTGTGTGCCTCCAGCTCATGTTTCTCCCCCTCCATTGCATTCATGGAAGTTCTTATGTTGGCAAGATGAGACCTCTACAAATCTGAAGAGATGACTTTTACTGTTAGAACCAAAGAGTTGTTCTTTTTGGTGTTTTTGTTTTACACTCAGGCAAGATTCTGATTCCATCGTAAAGTGATGGAAATCTGTCTGCAGATCCTTCGGTGAAGACAGATGAATTGAGAATGTGCATAGCTAACATAGAGACCCATACTGTTGAGAACTGCGTGGGCAGTTCCTATTGTGCCTGAGGAATACTGAGGTGGGGGGGCAGGGAAGGGCAATTAAGTAATTATCTGCATTCAGTTTTTCTGCCTGCCAGCACAGATATGAAAGGAATCTGACTCCTGATTCAGCATTGAACCCCTGAAAGCCTGTTATGTCTCTAAGCACAAGTAGGCCCATTGACTTAGTGTGATTATTCACCTGCTTGGAGGCTTTTACAGGCATAATCATGTTCTGAAACCAAAGCCACAGACATTCATATTTGGCTGCTAAAGTGGGTCTGTGGTTTTGACCAAGAAGAAAGAGGAGGAGTTTCCATGAAGGGTTCAAATCATGGCATCCCAACAGGGACAAATTAATCCAGTGGAGTATTAGCTTTTGTTTCAGGACCTCGGGCAGGAGTAAAGTTTACATAGAAATCCCACATGTTAGATCACTGGGAGGGGATCTGGAGTCTCTTTCAAAACACTGGAGATGCAATCATGCTTCAGCTGTATAATGGTGGAAGATGAATGACACCATCCATCATCTTCAGAACAACACATTCTTAGCACATTTCTTAGCAACACTTTGCAAGCCAGCCAATTAGCTCTGCTTTGAGATGAATTTTCCTTGCTACAGTTAGTCTATCAGCAAGAATCAGTGAATGCATTTTGTGAAACCGTATAGATACCTGAAGGAGTTTGAGAGAAAAGAAGCTGATTTTGTCTCTTGGCTTTGTTAGAAGAGGGCCCATCTTCCCTAGGCAACCTCTGGCCCTTTGAACTGCTAGCCATACCGGATTCAACTGACAGGAATCATAGTTTCCAAGCTCTAGAACAAGCATCTCCGTCCTGGTCTTACTAAATTATCGGGGTCAGGGCCAGGTTTCCAGCTATACTACTAAATACTCCTTACTTCTCTGTGGATAAGAATTCTTGAGGTGTCAGCACTACAAGCTTTAATTTCCTCTGCATGAGACAAGAGACTGATATGGTGTCCATCAGGATACCCACCATCATCTTGGTTCAAACCTGCACTCCCACTACCATATAAATACTATTTCTCTTCTTTAACCCCATACTCTTTCTCTTTATCACTAGCCTTCATCTTTCTGTACCCTAGTTACTCACTCAATCTCCACCAGCTTTCAATTGTTAGAAACTTACAAGTGTTCTCCCTCTTTCCATCTGCTTTCTATCTTATCTCTTCTTTTTTATTCTTGTTGGTCACCCCTTCCACCTTGGCTCAGTCAGTCTTCCCTTGTAATCACTCTCCTCCTCACTCTTATCACACATCAGGAATTTCTCTCTCTCTCCAGGGCTCCCATATTTTGATATTTCCAATCCAGACAGGGGCATTGACATATTTAGGTTTTTTTTTTAATGTGATAGGTCATGAAAGGATTAACCAATATAGATAGATAGATGGAGCTATATTAAGAAGTCCAGGTCCTCTAATGGCTTTGATAGCTTTATTTAATGCATCATTCATATTAATTTCTAAGGGCCCTCCCTTTTCAATCTTGATATCCTATCCGTAATTCAGGTATCTCAGAATCACATATGACCACTCCTGCATTGCAAAGATACATATCTTGGACTAGGTTTTAGTTTATTTTCTAAGATCAAAGGAAGGAAATATAACTTTGGAACTGGAGATTAAGCACCATCATTCCTTTGACTTCAGTACAAATATGTGAGTAGGAGCATTTGAGTGAGGAGGGCTTGAAGACAAGCAAAAGCCTCCAACCAACCAGGAATTCTGTTTTTTCAGGGCTCCCAATTGCCAGTAAAAGTCTACTACTACGGAGGCAAAGAGGAGAAGGCCCTTCAAAACTCCCTGCTTACCAAACACCATGGATGAGCTTTATGGCAAATACGATGATGGTGAATGCAAGGCCAATAACAATCCCACCTCCTACACACTTTTTCCTGAGCAAGAGGAATGTCTGACCTGGGCTACATTGGATAGCATAGATCTCTGTGTCTGTCTCTTGCAAGTCCTACAGGTTCTTGTACAAAAGGTGGTGATGAAAGGGCTGTCTCCCCAGATGGTGTTGTTTTGTACCTCTTATCAGCCCTAGTCAACACAGTCAATGGTGGGAGCAGTAATTAGCAACATGTGGAAGACCACAGGTTCCTCTTCTGCACTTATATAAGAACACACTTTTGCTTTCTCCTTTCTCCTTCTACAGTCTTTCCTGTAAATGTGATGAACCAGCTGAATGTTCAGAATGTTGCTTGTTTCTGATAGATTCAAGCAAAACTCACAAGGTCTTACAAAAGCTGGCCAGAGATATACAGAGAAATGTATGTACATAAATATCCTGGAAGGTCCTAACTGGATTTATAATTTTCCTCACAGTAGCATTCAGCTTTCCCCAGACCTGAGTCAAGTACGATTATATTTTCTCCTCACATAGGCTTGTGTCCTCCTGGCATTGTTAATGCACCCAGGAATTTTTTTTCTTTTCATCTTTTAACCGCCATGTTGTGAGTAGGTATGATTTTTTTTTTCAATTGAAAATCAGGTTCGAAAAAATTTGATCCTTCTCCATAAGCCAGAGGTGTCTGTCAGTCTTCGGGACCAAGTCCCAAGTCCAAGTGGGAGTCTTGGGGCTAGAGTCCCCAGTCCCAAGCCCCAAGTCGAAGTCTCTGAATCTTCATCCCTGACCCCAAGGCCTGGGACTCAGACTGCGATTGTGCCACCCAGCTGATAGGACAGTGTGTGCATGTGGGGAGGCAGCAGGACCTTGGCTCCTGGAAGGGAAGCTAGGTCTGCTGGCTTTGAAGATGGTGGTGGGCAGGTAGGCTGGTGGCAGGGGCAAGGGTGGGCTTATAGGGACTCAACAAAGCAACTTTGACAAATGGGTCCGAGTCATGAGTTGAGTTGCGAGTCCCTCCAGAAACCCCTGAGTCGAGTCCAAGTCAAGTCATCATTGTGACTTGAGTCAGATTCAAGAGCAAGTTGTGATTCACAAGTCCCCATCCCTGCCATGAGCATGTTCTTGTCCTGATTCAGACTGGGACCACACACTTAGGACAGAGAAAAGACTTTAACAGCATGATTCATGGTTTAGATACCAATTTGTTGCACCCTCAGCCTTTCCATTTGAATAAAAATCTGTAAAATATACAAGTGGGGAAACCACAAGGGTGTGTGTGTGAAAGGATGGTAGATCTCAATTGCCCTCCCTACCCCAGGGTCTCTAAAGAGGGAAAAACTCAAACCAGACTCAAAAACAGTAGGAAAGCTCCTAACTGTTCAGCTTAATGCTGAGAAACAGTTCCAAGGTTGTGGGGTAGAGTTTCTGGGAAAACCAAAATGCATTTCATATTCACTGATGTTTCGCTTCTCATCTGGTCCCCCTACCCCACCCCTTTTGGGGCCTACACAATAGAAAAGGGAAAAGTTTTATAGCTGACAACAAATCTGGGCTGGGTTGATCAGGAAAATCACCAGTTATCTCAGAGACCCTTTATGGAGATATCTATAATTAAAATGCCCTGGATATATTGTTTGATGGAAAGTCACAGAAAGAACAAGATGTTGTCTTTCGTGGCTACCTTGCCTGGTCGTATAAACATATTGAGCTTGTTTTTATGACTCATTATCCTTTTAACATAATGCAATCATCCAGTTGTGCATTTAAAATGTATCCTATTTGAGTGCTTTATTTGCTGATTGCAGAGGTAGTGATTTAGTCAATTTGGGGAGAGGGATCTCAAATAGGCTCAAATAGGCCCCAAACTTTTTATAGGCAGCTTGGCCTGTTGAAAGTCCTTGTGTGGCATTATTAATGGCATCTATCACCAGTTTCTGAGTTGGGACCGCATTTATTTCAATTTCATTGAGAGATCTGGAGATCAGTAGAAAACTAAATGGTAAAAAGTTTACAGCGACACAAGCTCTCAGTGGATTGATAGGCTGGGAATGCATCCTCTATCCCTGCTTCCCACTGCTATGAAACAGATATTAAAAGAAGGTCCTATGAAGCAAATAACCAAATCTTTCTGATTTGCTACATAACACAGTGACTCTGATGCTAAATCACCACAAATAGTTTCTCAAACCATTCAGATGACATTATTTTATTTTCCTCCTAGCAGTGGTTTCAACCATTCTGATGTCACCCTTTTCTCACCATGTGTCTCTGATTAAGTACATTATTGGTTTATTTGGTACAAAGATGTAGTTGAGTCTATCCTCCACCCAGCGCTGCCAGTCTCCAGTGTTTTTAAGAATATCTATCTATGTTTGGTTTTGCAATCATGGGATTACGAAATTTATATAGGGAGACCTATTGCTAAAGTTACAACTAGGGAAAATGAAATTCAGCCCTTCTCTTCTACAGCAGTTTCTCCTGTCTCCAGGTTTTTTGTTAGCTCCCCTGCCCCATCTCTCAATCTCCCCCCCCCTCTCTTGATTATACAGTCTGCTACTTCAGTTTCTCAGCCACCATTTGCCATACCTCCCAAGCTCTTGTCCCTATGACAAGATGTTGCAATAGAGACATATGTGGTGTCAATTTTTAAAATTTGGAGAGAACCTCTGAAATCATGATATTGGCTGTGTAGCAAGGAGAAATTCAGGAAGCAAAGCTTCTTCCACAATGACCTCTCTGGGTCAGGAAAGAAAGTTGATGACAGCAGTCTGTCATGAAGCTATTCACACACACACACACACACACACACACTCGTGTTAGCAACAATGCTAGCAGACATCTAACGACAAAACTAAGTGCTCACTTGAAGCCTTATTTGAAAGGTAACTAGCAGGGTCAGCCCTACCATGAGACTCAGGAAGCTACCATCTTAAGTGGTGAAGCACAGGGGCAACAAATTTGTTTGTCTCTGACAGGGCCAGGAAAACTGTGACTCTTGCGTGGTGTTCACCAGAGCTGACTGCTCCTTCAATGAGTGGCTTCAAGGGTCCCTAGATCAAGGCCTGTGGGACAGGTGACCCTGAAAATCACCAATGCCATGGCATACTTCCTCTCTCTCTCTCTGCCTCCTCTCTCCCCCACCCCTGGTAATACCCAAATCTATACTGCTTTTTACTAGGGATCAGATTTCTGAGTTAACCCGAATGGGAAAACAAAACAAGCACTTACTTTCATTTTTGGAGACGTTTGAAGCTTTATGATAAACTGACTCTGAAATACAATAGATTTAGGATTCCAAAAGAGAGAGTTAACAAAACTATCATATTTCATTTGGATTTCCTCATTTGGCAGGTCATAGGTTTGGTTGGTGGTGACCATGAGATCCGATGAATCTGATGATTTTTTCCCTTTCATCTGCATTGTTTCCTGCTGATGCTGCTGACTAGGTGACAGCTGTCTAGGTGTGATGATGATTTTTATTTCCCATACCAGACCAAAACAAAAGAAAAAATTAAAAAATGTGGCACCTTAAAGACAAACTGCTATATTTTAATGTGAGCTTTCCCACACACTGTTGTTTTGCCTGAGTTTGGAGCAGATGCTTGTCTGTTGTCTTGACCCTGATTTTTATTTTTAGACGTTTTGAAGGTTCTGTAGGGAATAACTTGGTCCACTGCTAGAGACCCAAATGAGAAAAGCCAAAGCGGAAGTACATGAAAGATTCAGGCCCATTTGGTTTTACTGAAAGACCAGGTCTCTGAAAAGGTCCTGAAAATGAATGAGGAGCCCATCCCTCAAGAACCCAAAATGAAAGCAAAGTGAAAGTTTTGCACCTGAACATCCTTGTGGAAGGAGTATACAGCCATTATGAGCATTCGCTTCATTATGGGAAAACAGTTCCCCTCAGTTTCTATCTTTCTGAACAATGTCTACTGCTACCTACCAACTTTGCAAAGGTGCCTGGTAGCTTGGTACATCAGGAATAAGCATGAGATGGAACAAAGTCACCAAAGACAGTCCTAGCAATTTAACAAGTATTATTATGAAATATTATTTTACTGAGAGGAATTTTTTTAATCATGTTTGAGATTTTCAGAGGAATTGCCTCACAAGATTGTGTGTTTGAGAGAGAATGGGATGGATGAATGTGTTCTTTCTTGTGAGGACTTTGATGGGACAGGTCACAATAGCATATTATGGGCTATCTTCTCCCTGCTGTTTCCTTTACCTTTGCTCCTCACTGATACACCAAAAAGAAAGAGTATATAATAGTCTATGCCAGCTCGCAGAAATGAAACTGTATATAAAGGGAAGTTGTGTTGTTAAGGGTTTCAAGATATCGATCCCTCAAATCCACATACAAAGGGCATTCTGTTAGAAAATGGATCAGTTTCCATCTTAGAGTATTCTGCTGGGCAATATCTACTTGTCCCGTGTCGGCTCATATAATGTCCATAAATCTCTTCTTTATTTTAGTATGATCTGTGGTAACTCAAAACAGAATATGTAAGCAAAAATTGGTGTTGTGTCTGAAATAAGCGGACAGACTGGCTAATATGCTGAGGTTTTTTAAACTGAAAATGTTTACACAAAGTCATTATTTTAAATAAATCAGTCAATGCCATATGTCTGTGTAGACACCTATGTCTCCACCAAGTGATAGGGCAAGGGACAAACCCTCCTCAGTCTGAATATCGATGGGCTCCAGGCTGGAAGGTTGAAACAAATCTGGTTTTATTAACTCTTGGTCAGAGCGTACTGGATCCTAGCACATCACCCCAGATCTCTTCTTGCCCTGAATACCCGGCATCTGTCTTCTCTCCCTTGACTTTCTCTATCCCTGTTGCTTCTTCATCAACCTCTGTCTCATCCAGCTTTAACATCCCCAGCTACCAGCAGGGACCAGCCCCTCCCTGACTCCTTCCGCAGGTGTTCCTTGTCCCCACTTTCATCCTTCTCCCTTCCCTGGAAAGGCCAACTGGCCTCAGTGCGCATCCAAAAGCCTCCATGTCCACTGGACCTTCCAGGGGGACAGAGCAAGAGCAGACGGCCTGCCATGGGCAGTGGAGGTGACCCCTTCACAATCTGTTACTATCTTTCTCCCAATATTTTGAATTGATTAGTTTGACAATCTGAGAAGGCTCTTCCAAAAACTGTGGATGTTGAATTTTCTTCCTTGCTATTTGGTCACTCTTCTCTTTCTCCGTCTTTCTCCATCTCTCTCCACCTCTTTCCTTCTTCCCTCTTCCTTTCTCCACCTAATTAAAAAGAAACCCAAACAAAACAAAGAAATCAAAGGAGAATAGTGTTGCTGTTATTATTGTGAGCCTCCTTAGCTTGGAGCACATACCATCTGTGTGCCGAATTGACTGTCTGAAGATCATTTTGCTAGACCTCCTAAAAGCAAGTTCACTTGGTAGGAATTTAAACCTCATTTTCTCCAATCATTGGCTTCAAAGGTATCTGAAAAGAATCAGATGTCTGGTGGCAAGTATGAACAGGAGGTATGTCTCACCCCCTGGAGAATACTACACTCATGAAGAAAGTTCTTGTAGGCTTTCTGGCTTTGACGTCTTTTTAAAACTAAGTTGCTGAAGTAAAAATATTTCGCACCGTAAGATAGTTTCCAGGCCATCACACCACTTTTGAAGGTTTCTTTCTTAGGTTTTCACCTTCACCTAGAGAAAAATTTTTAAATCCCAGTTCTTTTAGGGCCTTCCCTCAAGTCAACTGATAAGCGAAGTGAAGGTTCTTTAGAAGGACCTGCTTTTCTTGTTCCACACAGCCTTTTCCTACTTATACTGTAGTGAGAGCATGAGACTGAACTAGGACTCTTACTTTGTTTTCCTGGTTTCTGGTTTCCCAAGGAATGGAAAGTTTTCTATAAGGCTTTTTGCACAGTTCATGAAAGTTAATTCATAAGATCAAGTTTCGTATATTGTCTTCTAAAAGAGGCTTGTGGCACTTCAAAGATAGACAAAGCCACCCTGAATGGATGGGTGAGGGGGTCACGAAGTCAACCTACTGTCTTATCTCCTCCTCTGTAGATCTGTGCTGACCAGGACAGAAGGCAGAGGCTGATGGTTTCATTGGGCTCCTCCATCCAGCTGATCCTTGTTTTACAATTTCCATTACTGACACCAGTGGGGTGGGGTGGGGAACAGATTAGCTATGGCAGCTCCAGGGCCAGTCTGGGGGGAAAAGAGTGTCTATGAAACTATTATTTCTGTTCATTATGATGGCTAGCTCAGTGGTTTAGGTATCTGGCTCCGGAGCCAGAGGTTGGCAGTTCAATTCCCCAGTGTGCCTCCTTGACAGGCGTTGGACTCAATGATCCATAAAGGTCCATTCCAGCTCTGCAGTTCTAAGATAGCTCTGCAGTTCTAAGATATATATAAGATATTCTGAGTGGGGCCTGGATCACTCTTGCTTCAGGTTTTGTCCAGAAAGTTATGCATCTGAGCCTTCTTAAACACCCTAGGGGTAAGAAAGCTTCCAATGCCACAGTCAGGAACATTCCTAATAATAGGACAATCCTGCAGGGTAGTTCTGAGACGTGTTTACAAATGGCACACCTAGTAGAAAGGATGGTACAGTCAAAACATGGTATCAAAACACACCTAAGTCCTTTATGGAAGAATTTCAGCATGGAATATTTATTGGGACCCATTCACAGGAATGAGAAACATTTTATGGACTAAATAAAAAGTGGCATAACTGTTAGCTCATTGCACTAATTCTTTAAATACCCATGCAGTGAGCCCTCTCTAGAGTTTATTGCGGGTTTGAGGCAGTATCCATATAAGATCTTTTAATAAATTCGAAGAAATTAAATCAGATGCTTGGATTTCCTGACAAATACCTTCTAAGTTCTAGTCCTGTCTTCTCCTTCCCAAGTTCAGCTCCACTTTACACAACACACAAACACAATAGAGCCATGGAGAAGATATTTTTGCAAGCTGTGCTTTGGCAGTATACAGTGTTTGTCCCCCATTTTATCTAAAATATCCTTCTTAAAATTGTTTTTAAAATGAATTAGGTAAACCAGGATATTAGCACAGTCAGTACATTTCCTTCATATTTGTGGTATGCCCAAAGTTTGATTTGGGCCTTTTTTTCTTCTTCTGCAGAGTATCTTAACAATAAATTGGTAACATACTTTAGACAAAATTCTAGACAATGGTTTATATACAGTATGATCTAAGTATAAGATTTGGTATGTAGTTTTATGAGGCTATAAAATGTAAGTCCTTAAACTATTGCCACTTTCCTGTGTTGACTGGAACTCTAACTTACATTTTACTTGACAATTGTTACATTTCATGTAGTGCTATGACCCACCCCACCACTACAGCTCTGTTGAGAGCATAGCATTTCTCCAAATTATCCCCAGTATTCTAGGTGCTGTACACACCTGAGGACCACTGTCTAGGTTCACCCCATAGTATCACAACATTCCCCACCCAAGTCTGAGGCCTAGCCCCAGCCCCACTGCAGCTGGTCCTCCTCATGTCGTTTTCCCCATGTTTCATCTGGTATTTCTGTGGACATCAACATTCAGTCAAGACTGCCTCTCAAATCCTTTGGTGCTTCATAACTATAGTACACGAGGACTGGTGCAAGTTCTTTCCCTCCTAGTGCAGGAAATAACACTTTGCTCTAGAGCCATAGTATATAATACCCCAGGCCAACAAAGGTATTTTGTCACCCAAGGCCAAAAAAGAAGTGACATTTGGAAAAGTTACCCTTTTGTACTACAGCTCTAAAATCCATTAGCTAGCAGGTGAGTATAGAGTATATAGATATGGAGTATATAGATACCCACTGTGGTGTAGCGGATAGAGTGATGGACCAGGACTCTGGAAAACAGGGTACGAATCCCCATTTGGCCATGGAAACTGACTGGGGAAGTGGAACTCATAAAACCTCTCCTTAAATATCTCAATTACAATGAAAGCCCTATTAGGGTCACTGTAAGTTGGTTCTAACTTGATGGCACAGAACATACAGACAAAGCAGGTCAGTGGCCATGCTGGCTGAGGCATTCTGGGAGTTGTAGTTTGAAAAAGTAATTTCCAAGCTCTCGAAAAACATACATGCACCTCTCCTTATTTCCTTTGTGGTAAAAAAAAAAAAAAGCACCATAAAAATAAATTAATAAGTATGGGCTGCCTGTCCATGAATCCTACAACTTGCTTCCTTCGGCAACTGCTTTCCTCTTCCTAATTATAGAAATAGTATGGGGGCAAGCTGGAAATAGCGCAGTTCAACTCTTCCCTATTTGCACCATCTCTTGCTCATTTCCTTGGGAACATCCTGGGGTGGCGACCGTCATTGGCAGGATATTAGGCTGTGGAGCCCTATTGCTGACCTGAATTGGTTTGGTGTGACTAGTTCTTACGTTCTTCTGTATGCAAGCACAAGGTAGTCTTCCTGCCTTCCTTCTTCTCAGATGACCCTATTTGGGTTGCTGTTTGATCCCATCCCTGTTTCCCGATTATGAGTCAGTTCCCTTGCCATCTCTTCCTCCAAGTTGAAGTCAAGGTTGCTTTGTGGCTTTCGCCTTACAAGGCACCGGTAATGGGAGATGACATCGCCTTGTTTGCTGTGTGCTAGAGTGAATTGCTTCCCCCCAAGTTGTTTACAGGTACTTCCTGCAGCACAGGAAGAGTGGAGGATTTTCATCATCCTTGGAGGCAGTGCTCCTGATTCACTGGAGACAAGGAGCTCACGCTGTGTGTTCTTGCTCTTTCCTGTTTCATCACACAGTGCAATGTGGTAGGGCTGCTTGATATCTGGAAAAGAGGACGTAGCAGCTGCCATGTGCCAAATCCATTGCTTCCTTTCTATGATGTGCCCTAAAATGAAAATAAAGTCCTGTGGAGGAGCTGATCTTTTATTTTGCATTTCAAAAATTAGCTGTAGAAAAACACACACCCCTAAGCAAGAATGTTGTGTCGGATCTTCTAGATTTCAGTCTCTCCTTTTGACTTTATGCTGATTTAACCAGTTTGGGATGGCCAATGTTTTCCAAACTCCTCTACATTTTTAAGGCCTGGCAGTAGGCTCTCCTCTTCTTTGCATGCTTTCCAGATGTGGAAGTTAAAGGGCAGCTGACTTACAAAAAGAAAACAGACTTTTGTGAAATGTATCTCTCTTTCCTTTCCAGAAATAAAAACAAGATTCCTCCCCTCTTTTCTGAACAGCATTTGGAAATCTTGCTTAGATCTTTGACCATATTAAGTTTCCTTCCTAAAAGTCATATCCTTTAATATCTGACATCAGACATCAGATGGGGTGAACAAATAGAAGCTTGATCCAGATAAGACAGAGGTGCTCCTGATCATTTGAAAAGCAGATCAGGGAAGAGGGGAGCAGCCTGTGTTGGATCGAGCTACCCCTCCCCCCCCCTCGAATTCAGGTTCACATCTTGGGTATTCTCCTGGATGTGCGGATTCTGGTGATGGCTTGGAGTGCATTTACATAGTTAAAACTAAAGTGCCAGCTGGGCTCATTCTGGGAGATGTCTGATCCGACTCTGGCGACACATACTTTGATATATCCCATTTGGATTATTGTGTAATTCTCTGCATGGGACTGTTGGGAAATGCCAGTGGGTTCAAAACATAACTGCCAAACTGTTAAGCAAGTAGATTATGTGCACATTCCTTGATATGATGGTTTCAGTGTTCGCTGTTCCATTTCTATCCACATTTCAAAATGCTTTGTGTGACTTATGAAGCCTATACAACTTGCGTCCAGGCTACCTGAAGGACTGTATTTCCCCATGGGAACCTGCATGGGTTTTCGAGATCTTCGGGGGGTGCGGAGTGCTTTCTGTCAGTCCTATCACCCTAATAGGCATGTTGGGGGAGGACACAAGAGAAGAGGTTTCCAGTGGTTGCTCATAGGTTGTGGAGGTCACTTCCATGCAGGCTACACAGTTTGCCTTGCCATTGTTGCTCTGCCAATGAGCAACTGCTGGATAGCTCAGTGGTTTAGGTGAGGTTGGGAGTTCGATTCTCCCACCGTGCCTCCTTTACAGAGGCTGGACTCGACGATCCATAGGGTCCCTTCCCAGCTCTGCAGTTGTAAGATTATTATTACAAATCCTCTCTTTTTAATTTAAGCAAACCTCTGGCAACTGACTGGTTGCTAAGGAAATGTATGCATTTTTTTTAAAGGGATGTGTGTACTGCATTTTTAAAAAATGCTTTTAAATCACTTCTAATACAGTTGTTGCTTTCAGTTATGTTGTGAGCCACCTTGGACCCAGCTACTGGGAATAACTAACTAACTAACTAACTAACTGACTGACTGACTAACTAACTAACTAATTAAATATCTTCCTTCCAGAAATGAACTGGTTTAATTGTCCATTCCCTTCCTCTCCCTTCCCTCCAAGACCATTTTCAACAGTCTCACAACTTTAAGAACTTGGGCCTTAATTAGCTTGTTTTCCTTTTCTATTTTCATGCCTTTCCTTTTGTCCCTCACGTTCTGATTATGGACCATCATGGTAGTTACTGATTTTGTAGAATTTGCTACGTGAGTCCTTACAGCTGAACTGCAGGGTTTTTTTAAGGATGGATGGATGGATGGATGGATGGATGGATGGATGGATGGATGGATGGATGGATGGATGGATGGATGGATGGATGGATGGATGGATAGATAGATAGATAGATAGATAGATAGATAGATAGATAGATAGATAGATAGATGTCTCAGGAAGGATTCATGTGTTGGTATAAATTTCAGTTGAGCTATTTTATAATCAGTAGATTTACATTAAAGTTGGGGGAACATAAGGAAGTCAACGCAGCACCTTTCACTGGAAGAATTGCTCTCAGAGCAAATGTGTAATAACTGTGAAATTTATTGGCTGAAATTCTGTTGCTTAGCATAAGAACATCTGTAACTTCCAATCCATCACTAACCAGGAAATAAAATTCCCTCCTGCAGTTCTCAGGGGCTTGCATACATGCACTAAACCTCCCATTCTGTGGGGCCAGATGTATAAAGTACCGAAGCACTGCATACCTATTTACTGCATAGCTGCCTGCCTATTAGCTTGTGAAAGAAATGTCTAACTGCTGTTTTCATAGCATTTTTGACATGCAGAGTCTTTTTACAATAGGTATTGTTTGCTGAGGTAAGCCACTGTTCAGGCAGTGTGAACACAGCTCTGTGGGAGGTCCAAAGTTAGAAGGCTTGGGTTGCAAGTACTGTAATGAAAGAGCCCTTCTCTTTCTGAGGCCCTGGAGACTTACTGCTAGACAGAGTAGATAGTGTTGGCTTATTAACCGGGTCAGATAAGCTTGATGTTCTTATTTTCTCCATCTTGGACATAAGTGTCTTAACTGGGCGACAGTGACTTGTCACAGCTCCTTTCTGCATTGGTCTACATGACCAAATGATTTTTTTTTTCCAGGCAGGCCTCATTTTTAACATATACTATCCCCCTCCCCCAATGCTGCTTAAAATATTGTTGATTTGGTAGGCATGTTGAAATGCATACACACACACACACACACTCATGTACACATGCACATACTGTCGGATACAGGATAACTGCTAAAAAGTTAACACCATTCCAACATTCTGACAAATTCATTCTTTATACAAATTGATTGAAAGCCTAACCAATGGTGGAAAAGAGAAGAGACATGATCTGATTTGGTTGACATCATTATGGGCAGGTCCACCAAATGTATGGAATGAATATTGCCTCACTGCAGAAGCCTTCTTTGAGTAGTGCTCCTGAGTTTGCAGTTATTGGCAAGCCGAGCACCTGTTCCATTCAATCTGGTGAAAAATCTGTGGGCACACTAGCCCCATTCACTCTGGTACTAAGCATGGGGAAAGGCGAATCAAATAATGATGATATTGTCTTTAGGAGACTCAGAAGCAGCATGATCAGAAAGGGAATGCAGAGTTATCTATCAAATTCCTAATTAGGCTGTCTTTCTCACGTGGTTAACCAAGCCACATACAGCGAAACAACTGAGATGTAGGTTTCAATAACTTAAAACGCTTTGACTGTACCTGTCACCAGCGGGCATATATCACCAGGTTTTATCATCATCTTAAACAAAAAACAAACAAACCAACAAACCAAGACACAGATCTTTTTTTTCAGCTGAAGGGCACAAAGCTGTACTTTAAAACAGTTTACCTGGGATGCTGTTGTCGTTTTTAATATTTGAACTGTGACATGTGTTCGACGTCTTGGAGTTTCTTTTTGTAAAATCAAGGAAGAACAATAGAGAACTGGTCACCCTTTTTCTTGGACGGCTGCAGTGAGTTCAGTCTTTAATGGTTATGATCTTGGCCCAATTGTTTGGCACTTAAACTGGAAAGCATTTAAGACAGTCCAGCAGACAGATTCCAAAAAGAACACACCCATTTCCCACAAAAATGTATCTTTGGTGATATCTCTTATGCAACAGTAAAAATTAATCTTTTAAAAATAATTATATATGTGTGTGTTGCCTGATGGTAGCAAGTAAGATACAGTATATATAACCCCTCTGAAGCAGCCCTAAGTACATATTAGAATGATGTTTACACAAAACTATTGTCAGAATGTGGATTGTGAGGTATATTAAAATTTGCATTCCAGCAAAATATATATTCATGTGGAAGCAATTGCAAAGAAGAGGAGACAACGTGGATGCTCTGGGAAATGGTCTAGTTTTCTTTTGGTTACATGTCTGAATAGGCTCATAATTCACAAACCAGCAAGTGACACACTTTGAGTGCTTCTCCACTGGACTAGGATGGAGAACTACCCAGACGTCTGTAGACTGTGTTGCCATTTTGTGTTGCCATTTATGTGAAAGAATGGTTATCCTCAGAATAGATAATGGAATATTCACTCCTGTTTACCATTGGCTTAAAAGAAAGTTTCCCTAATCAAAACCCTAGGCCAAAGTAGATATTTTCTGTACTAGATGAAGACATTAAAAAATAAGATAGAAAGGTTTTTGTCCCATATTAAATAACTTGGCCTTTAAGACCAATCTGAAGACATGGCTATACAGGCAGGCCTTCCCTACAGCCATCACCTAGCCTGTTTTTCCTTTTCCTTTTTTCTTTTCTTTTCCATCTTGGATTCTGCTGTTAATTTGGGTTTTATTCTTAATACATTTATACTTTCATAGTTTATTTTTTATATTTTGTGTAAACCACCCAGAGTAGACATGTTCTAGATGGGCGGTATATAAGTTTAATAAAATAAATAAATAAATAAACTACTTACTTCACAGTTGTTTTTAATAGTGGACAGCTATTCTTTTAAAAACAGTGGTTTGTCTAAAAATAAAAAAAGTCTTTGTGCCAATGTGAGTCCTTCCAGACCCCCCCCCCGGGGGGGGGGGCTGGTGACAGAGGAGTCCTCTGGCAAAAATTCCATGGGTTCCCACCTGGCTTGGTCACTCATGGCAGCTTTTATTAAAGGCACAGAGTCAGCCCCTACTGCCCCTTCTCCCACATTCCCAAGAGGCTGAGCTTCTGGCACTAACCCCCGGGACTCAGTCCCAGCTGACTTCATTGGGATCCTCAAAAGTCCAGCTTTGGAGCAGTGGGCAGGAAGTATGAGTCCCCATCTGAGACACAGTCCTTTTCGGGAGGGCTGGTAAAGGTGAGTGAAGAGAACTGGGCTCTTCAGCGCTACTCCTCCTGGAGTCCCTTTTTCCATCTCTGATGGTGCTTGTGTCTACAGCACTGAAATTGGATTGGAGTAGGCTCTGCACCTCCCGTTGGGTGGCAAAGACACCAAGGCTGGGGTGCCATGGGTCAGCTGGGGCTGTGTTGCCAAAGCCTCAGGTCCCCAACTGACTAGGTGGGAAGAGGTGACCCCCTTCTTCTCTATCCCTGTTTGCACCTCTGCAGAGGGGCAGAGAATGGGGTCCTAGTGCTCAACTGCTCCTCCAATGTCTCCCCTTCATCTGACGTGATTGATGGCAACCCTGAGCCCTGAAATTCTTGCCCTCTTATTCTTGTTGTTGCACCCTTCTCTGGCTGCCACACCTCAGATGGTGGCCCTTCCCCCAACTGCAGCAGCACCATCCCTGCTGCCTCCCTCTCTCCCAGGCTCTCCTGGACTTGTGTAGGGAGGGCAGATGGCCCTCTGGGGGTGCTTGAGGCAGTCCCCTCACAGCCAATGAGATGTTTTCATGCAGACCACTCAGAATTCCTAATATAGGCCAACATGCTAGCTATAGTCTCTGTTTGAGGTGCTTCTGGAGGACAGGCCTGCTTTCGATGGTGTGCTCCTTTGAAGTGCTGTCTGGTCCATGTCTTATTTAAAGATAAAGAACCATAAAGAGGGAGGTCATGGACCTTGAAATTATCCATCCACAGCAAGAACCTGGACAACAGACTCAGTAAGCACAGGAAAGCAATCACAATTTTCCCCATTCAGGTGAAATGTAACACAGTATAAATTATTTTAAAAAATATTCGTTTGTATCTAGACATATAAATTAGCATGTGCAAGTGTATGCAAAAACAATGTTCTCTTTTACACACACACACACTCTCTCTCTCCCTCCCTCTCTCTCTCCCTCTGTGTGTGTGTGTGTGTGAGTGAGTGAATGAGTGAGTGAGTGAGTGATCTGGAAGTGGCCATCCCACTCCTCAATCATCATTCTGCAGCTCTTTAAGAGCAGATCCTGGGCCATGTGTCCACATAGTACTGACACAAAGCTCCAAGCTTCTTCCAAACTCCCATTAAAGACAAAGAAAGCTGTTTCTAGCAGCCTCTCAAGGACTGTGAGGACCCAAGGCAAGGTGTTCACTTTGTATAAGTCAATCTTTTAGCTCACAGCTCAGGAATATGGGCTGGATGGTCATAAAGACCTCAATATATTGTCAACAGACTAAGAGAACCACCATTGTGTTCATAAATGAAGTACAAAGGTTCCCCTTGACATTTAGTCCAGTCTTGTCCGACTCTAGGGGGCGGTGCTCATCCCCGTCTCCAAGCCATAGAGCCAGCGTTTGTCTGTAGACAGTTTCCGTGGTCACGTGGCCAGCGTGACTAGACACGGAACGCTGTTACCTTCCCACTGAGGTGGTACCTATTTATCTACTTGCATTTACATGCTTTCGAACTGCTAGGTTGGCAGGAGCTGGGACAAGCGACGGGAGCTCACTCCGTCGTGTGGATTCAATCTTACGACTGCTGGTCTTCTGACCTTGCAGCACAGAGGCTTCTGCGGTTTAACCCGCAGCGCCACCACGTGAAGTACAAATGAAGTACAAAGGTATGCCTAAATGCTGTCACTCTTTGGTACCCCAGCCACTAGCTGAATGTGAACCAAAATATAGCAAGGAGTCAACTTCAGTGCCAAGAGATCTTCAAAGGTGTCTGGAAGTTTTCACTGGATGCTCTTTGGAGCAGGAACAGCAAACTCAGAAAGGGCTAATAGCTTGAATGACTCATAGATGCTCTTGGAGCCATTAAACAAACCAGATCACTCTTTAAATGTCAAGAATATGAAATATGGAGAGATGTCTGTGAGCTGAGATTGTGAGAAGACACGGCATTTGCAGTGACAGGTCTAGGATGAACACCATATCAGAGTCTACTGTTTCCTCTGCAGTTCTGAAAACCAGATTTACTCTGCAAACCAAAGTCTAAAATTTGTATATGGATGTATGCAAGCTACATTAACAACGGACAGTTATGCATGGAGAGAGGAAGAGGGAGAGAGGAAGTTAGAGCCTGTGTGCCAAATTGTGGGCCTTGGGGAGTAAACACATTTTGAGATGTCACAGAATGTCTCGGGCTGTGCCAAGCAGTTCTCTATCCCAGCCAAAAAAGTTGGCTCTCTTTTTTGGATTCAGAGATGTAAATTAGTAGTATCATTAATAATCTGTGGCAAAAGTTTGCAAAATAAATATATGTTATGTTGCTAAATCATAAATTCTCTGAAAGTCCACCGCCTGAGAACTGACTGGCTAATTCGGATCAATGGCTGGAATCCTGTTCTGCAGTTACACAAATGGAAGGATATTGCCATAAGTTAAGAAATCTCTGTAGGCATTACCTGTTGCATACTGAGCTATGTGACTTGGTGTGTAACGGGTCTATGGAGATTTTTTGACTTAATGGCCATTTCCCTCTAGAAGTTACACCTTTTGCATAACTGCACAACAGAATTTCAGCCAACAGATGAAATTCAACCTTTCTCTGTAGCTCCTCCTACTAACAGCAGGAAATCTGATATCTATTGGCCTTATGTGAGGTTTTAACTCTCTGCATCCCTTCTGTCCAATGTGAAATATTTTCTTATTTCCCCAGTCCTAGCATACCACCCAGTCTCAACCCTCCTGTTTCCAGAGGTCTTCCCCCCCAAACAGAATCCATGGTAGTTACTTTAACATTAATTCCATGTTTTATTTCTTTCTCTCCCTCCATCACCACCAATTGGAATGTTTGTGAACATTCTTTGATATTACAACAATTCAGACACTGACTAGAGGTATCCTTTTGAAATAGTAAGAGGTTACTTTGAGTCTCTTATGTAAAAAGCACATCAGTATTTTTTTCCCCAGTGCATGATAGCCTATGCTAACTCAAGAATGCTTGGCAGATGTTGGTTTGATCCTAATCCAGTGCTAAACCTCAATTAAAATTATTTTTCCCCAGTAGCTGGAAAATCATGTCTTCCCATATATCAAGTTGTTATAGTCCATGTTTCTCAGGCATTTGAAGGAGAATGTGACAGTAGATGAAGTAACTCATCAGCCACCTTCCTTAGAATGCATGGGAATTATGAGGAAGTTTTGCTAAAAAGTTGCGTCATTATATCTATGGGGATTTAATTTTTTTCCCAAAAGAATTTACATGGAACACAGTTTCTTTTGTGTTCCCAAGAATGTCATCTATGTTTTGTGCCCAGTGGATTCCTGCACACAGTAGAACAGATGTGAAGAACTCAGAGGGCAAGGGCATGCTATGACAGGGAGATTTGCCTGGCGCAGATTTCCTGGGAGCCAGAAGGTATTTTCCCATGAATCTTTGTGTCATGACATTTGACAGCACAGAAATGGCCCTGTGTTCTTTGGCTTTCTCCAACAAGGCTTGATGCCATATTTGTTTAAGCTGGTCCTGAACAGTTTTTTTTTTTCCAGTGGTGTTGTCGTTTCTGGAAATCCCCTGTCTCTCTCATTATTTTTGAATTTTTTTCCCTTGTCTGCATTTTATTTTATTTTATTTATCCATAAGTCCATGTACCCAGCTTTGCCCAGGTTAGAAACCAACTCCACCACTCAGTTGCCTTGTCTCTCTTTTTCCCCACCCCAAATTTTTCCTTTCTCCATTTTTTTCTTGGGAGCAGCTTTTCTTTTCTCTCCTTCTCCCCAGTATTCACACAGTTCAGTGCTCATCCTATTACTCACCCCATGTTAAAAAGCTATGAATCCTACTCTTTCCCCACTGTCCTCTCTTTTCTCTCTTGCCCTCAATCTCTCCCCACCTTACAGATCTTTTCCTCTCTCTTCTCTCTGCACAGTACTCATTCAATCCAAAGACAAAGTCGTTACACAATTGAAATTAAAAAAATTAAACATAAGAAGATCTCTGTGGGTCACAAAGCAAACCTAGCCATGGTTGAAATGAAGACAAGGTAGAACGTTCAGCTGTCATGCCCCTCACATTCTACTCATTCACTGGCTCCTGCACAGACATCTTCAGACATCTTCACCTGGGTTAGTCACACCTCACATTGGGGTGTTCTCTTTCTCATCTTTTCCTAGCTCATTTTTTATGCTGCCCTTTTTTTTATGCCTCCAGTCTAGGACCCATCAGGCTAGTACTCGCCTCATTTTAACAAAACAAACAACCATGAGCAACACACTCACCTCAGTGGCTACATTTCTCTCTCTCTCCAACCCCAAATTCCTGCTTACAAGCTAATTGTAAGGCTCTACCTCAATTCTTTCCATCCCTTCTTCCTACTTTCTTTTCTTCCTTCCTTTTTGCTGGACCTGAAATTAGTGGGGATTTGGCCCCTTTTTGCCACCGCTGTAAAAGTGCAAGGGGTAAGCAGGACACTGAGGTACTGAAGAAACAGGTCTCTTAAACAGAAGGTTTTGATGGTTGAATGAGTTTATGGCAGGAAAATCAAGGGAGATTCATTTCTTAAGGTAAACAACCTACTCTTCTTCTCCATTGAAGAACTTAGTGTATTTCTCAGTTTCTCTTTTGACCACAGACAGTGTTCATCCCTAGTTTCTTGCTTCTAGTGGTTCAGTGAGCTTTTTTGACAAACCATTTGCTGGGAGAATCAGTTCTGATGCTGGGTAGCTCAGTGGTTTAGGCATCTGGCTGCGGAGCCAGAGATTGGGGGTTCGATTCCCCACTGTGCCTCCTTGACAGGGGCTGGATTCAGTGATCCATAGGGCCCCTTCCAACTTTGCAGGTCTAAGATGATGATGATGATGATGATGATGCAACTCAGTATTCAAGTTAAGAAATAAGGAGTAGCCCTGCAAAGTCATTGATGATAACACAACCATTATATATCTACTGTGCAATTTTAACATCTGTGGTGAAAGAAAAATCCAAGATTGTGATTAAGACCAAAAGAAACAATATCCAATTCATTGTGTTCTATGTCTAATAAATTCATTCTCTGGTGACTCTAAAAATGTAGGTGATAATCGATGGGGTTTTTTTAGGTGAGTGATGTAACGTAATGTTAGTGACTGAAATTCTGACTATCATACTGCTTTTTAGTAACAGAAATCTTGAAATGCATACTTTTCTAAATTTAAGTACATAAAAATTGCTGGTAAGTTTTAGCTGAGCAGTTTGGGCATTGGTTCCCTTTTCAGTATAGAAACACAACTACAGATGTTGCTGCTTTCATTATCATTATTGTTTAAATTTATATCCTGCCTTTTCTTCTAGTGCCTTCAAGATGGTGCATGTGACTCTTCTCTTCCCCATTTTATCCTAACAACTCTGCAAGGTAGGTCAGAGTGATAGATTGTGACTGACCCAGGATCAACCAACAGGTTTCATGGACAAGTGAGAATTTGGACACAGGTCTCTTGAGTTCAGCACTCTTACTACTGTACCACTCTAGCTACCTACTTAGTGAGTTTCCTGAGGAATTTTGAAAACTTATATCTCTTACCATCTGGCAAACATGCTAGCAGCTTTAAACACTGATGATTCCCCTCAAATCTAACATGACATGATGCAAGCAAAGGATGAGCTTTTCCCATTGAATTGTTTGCTTTTTGTCTCCATCAGTCAAGGAGGATCACAAAAGAGTTTCATTAATGGAGGACTTGGAGAAAGAACTACAGTATATACATGATATTACAAAGCTGGCCAAAGGATTTTACTGCCAGTCAGAGTGGAAATGGCTAATGATGAACCTCAAGGGCTTAAACAACTATTTCAAAAATCTCTTCCAATTCTTGGAACATCCAGCACAGAAAACAAGCTAAGGATTAAGGGATGTTTGTTAGAATGTCTTGAGGAACATAGATTTTAGATATTTTCAAAGTCTGTGTAGAACAAACAGATGCAATGGCTGTGTGCAGGTTGCGCAATTCAACTTATGGGCCAATTCAGAACTTTGGAACATATCCCAGTCTAGTTACGTTATTTGTCCTCCTTTGGATTCAATTTGGGCTCTGGTTCCTTTTTTTTTTTTTTTTTTTTTTGTGAAGTCAAAATGTGTTTGAAAAGGAAAATAACTACTATTTTTGCTCTTGCACTGATGCACGTAAACTTTAGAGATGTGGTAAATCCTAAAGAGGTGAACAAATCTACCCAACTTGAGACACTAGGATTTGTGTTCTAGATACCTACAATTTTTTCCTTAAAAATAAAAACAGGTAGGCTGAAGTTATTTCTGCTTCACCCCATTTGATTTGTACTCCAAACACACATCAATCTGTAAATTCACTTTGCCCTAGATTGAAATATGCCCACTTCAATCCAGCCCACATGAAAATTGGTCCAAATCAGGCCAATTTAGTTTGGGATTTGTGAATCCAGTTAATCCAGTGTATAGCCTTACCTGGATCAGCTGGTGATACCCATATGTCTTGGATGCCATGATGTCTGGCTGTTGACCATGTTGGAGGCTGCTAATGGGATTCCAGGTGCAAAACATCTGGAGGATATAATGTTGGGGTAGACTCTTGCATATTATTGTCATGAATGCACACAAGAGCATTACACATTGTGGTAATGAATCCTACAAAATGTACCATGTCCTATAAAGAGATTTTGCTGTAGTAAGAATTCTGAGAAATAACAGTTATGAATTTTGATTCAGTTGTTTTTCTTAAAAATAAATTACCAAAAAATCACAGATTTCTTCATATTTGGCATGAGATTTTAAAATATTGAAGGCTGAAGAAAGCAACACTGACAGTTTGCCTGTGTAGGTCCAGGGCTTTAGCTCTTCAAAATCTGGCTCTGAATTTCTGTGTATTCAACCATGTTGGTGGCATTGAATTAGAGTTAAAACTATTTACGGTAATAAGTACTCCAGTGAGACCTGACATCCCTTCAGAGGATCACTGATGTGGTGATATCTGGCCAGAAACAGCAGGAGTCACATCACATAAATGACATCAGGTGGAAACGTGCCTATGTTCTGTACTTTGCGGTTTCTGGTCTTCAGCACAGCCACAGCAACAAAATGGGCATGTGGCAGACTTTGATCAGTGTGGGAATAAAACTGCTCAGTCCTTAGGAAATGTCCCCTGAAAACTATCTGATGCTGTTGTCGTGGCTGGAGACAGGATGCTGGACTGGATGGTTCATTTTCCTCTATAAAGCATCCCCTTTTTTCTTTCTTTCTTTCTTTCTTTCTTTCTTTCTTTCTTTCTTTCTTTCTTTCTTTCTTTCTTTCTTTCTTTCTTTCTTTCTTTCAATACAGAACATCTTTTCCCTAAGCTATATAATTAGATGTGCTTATGTCTGAACTCACATTCATTCCGCTGAGTAACCCCCTCCTGATTTTTGTCATTTTGTCAAGGGCTGCAGCATTCTTATTTCTTGGCTTTTTATTATGTTTGGCAATTTAAAACCTACGGGAAAGCAATACAATCAAGGACTGTATTATATGCAATTAAGGTTGACCAGCTTCCAAAGAATTCTCCCATGGGTGGTTCTACCCGTTTTCTGCAATAGGTAAAAACAAACAACCGAAGAAATTTGTAATCCAGTTTTGTAGTGAAAAGTTCATACTTGCAGGCCATATAATGGACACAACCACTTTTTCTTATCACAGAGTTACCTCTCTTCAACCTTTTTTTTTTAACAAGACAAATAATGCAAATTTCTTAAACACCTGATACGTACTTGAAACAGGTATTAAAGTGTTTAACGTTAGATTCCCCACCAAAAGAACTTCTTTCATATGGCAGCCCTCCATACCAAAAAAATAAATAAAAAACCCCCTATCCTCTCTAATGAAGGATTTTGAATTCTTTAAAAGATTTATTTACACATTTGGTGTCACCATTCCCCCCCCCCCCTGACATTTTTGTTCCCCACAGCTCAGTGACACAGCACAATTCTATTTTGACTGAATGTCACTCTCCAAGGTGTGGAGAGATGCTCTGTTTAGAACTAGTTGTGTTGTCCATGTCACAAGTGTCCTTTGTCATGGCAACCTGGTGACTGATTTTAAAAGGAGAGTGGATTGGTTGTAATATATTTGATGGGCCCAGACTCAGGTCAGGTAAATGCATCTGGACTGGTCTGAAAAATTATAAACTTTGAAGTTTTTACTCAGTTAAAAAACAATGACTTTTCTGTTAGGACAGTTGACTTTAGAGGGGACAGTTAAATCCTATGAAGTAGATAAGGAAGCCTGTAAAGCCCACACTTGTTGCAGGGCGTGTGCTATTCCTGCCCCTTCCATTGTTACACTGAGCATGGAAACATGTCTGTCTGAAAAGAGAGAGGGAGAGGCTTCTGCAACTTGAGAGGATGGTGACAGCCATGGTTTCTCTCAGAGACTTTAGACCTGGCCACTAAGTAATCTTGTGAACATCCATATTAGCTATCAAAATTCCTGTCTGTAAAATAATATCCTGTTAATAAATACAAATAGTTAATAGTTCAGACTGTCTCGGGATCAGATCACATATTAGAGCTAATAGATATTCCATCCTCTTACAATGTTGTTCCTTCAGGCAAACAAATCTTTCAGTGCTATATGTCTGAGAGATCAAAGATTAGCTGTGCTCTCTCCCAACTCATTAGATACAAAATTGATGCAATCTAATTTGCTAAATAGGGATTAAGGCAAGCTTCAATTCAAACGAGGCCCTGGTTACACAAAGGAAATGTTCTCTAGTCCTTCCAATAATAGTCAAGTGGTATAAATACCAGGGCAAAGGTAATGATTTATTTCCTCCTGTTTGAATCATTATGGCCAGCTACACCATGGCACCAGTTTATTTTCTCTCTTGCTTCAAGGAGCAATTCAGCCCCTTGATTTATATACATTTTTTTAAAAATAGTTATTGATATATTGATATATTGGGAAGGGGTTTCTGCTTGGGAATATGTCATCTGTTGCACTGGCTGCTTCTGCACAATTGCTTTGGTCCGTCTACTTCCCCCACCATCTCCTCTGCCTTTTAGCTTAATCTGCCATTTCCTTCCTCCCCCCCCCCAAACCTCCCACCTCATGTGACTGTCTCCTCACAATGACTGGCGAAAAGCAGCATGTCAAAATCCCAGTATTACAGCAATGGCTCAAATTGCTCTGTGACATACCTTTACCAATGTATTGATGTACCAGCTGCAGAAAAAACAAAAAACAAAAAAATATATGCACCACAATAATGGCAGCCACCTTCCTGGCTTTGATTCTGAAAAGAAGCAAGGCAGGTCTTGCACACAGGCAATCCTGGTAAGGAATGCACCAATACAACAGAGGTACAAAATAACACAACCCTCCCAGGGAGTGGAAAATAAACTGCAGTTACTCCACTGGCTGGGAAAATGTTTGATCTTGGCTGTGCATTGTGTGACCAGGAAAAAAAGCAACAATCTAACCGGGGGATAACTGGAGAACATTTCCCTCATGTGACCAGGGCCTAAGTCTTTTTCTCTTAAGCAGCTCTGCTTATGCAAGAGAAATCAACACATTCTCTAGGGAAGCCCTCTAATAAGCCGAGTTCTGTTTCATACTGAACCCTTGAGTAACAATCTACCAGCAAACTTTTTAAAATGGTGGTATGGCAGTAGGGCCATTGAGTTCATTTCTATTAAAGATCTGAAAGGGGAATTAAGGGACTCAAACATACACATAGAAATAATATTGTTTGAGCAAGGAATCATAAACAGTAATAAATGACAACAAATTTTCCCTCCCTCGCTCCCTTTAGCCAGAGTCCTATTGCTTTTAACAGTATGTGGGAGGAAAATTGTGAAGGCACTGTGGCTAATATACACAGTACTGGCTGCATGCTGTGCACACAACCAGACAGATGGCCAACTTGGGACTCGCCATTACAAATTCCATGATTTCCCTTCCACATGTGGTTAAAAGCTACAGAGTTTTGACCTTTATGGTTAAATCTTTCCTTTGCCCCTTCTTGTGGTTCCTCAGCTGATATCATGCACTCTGCACACAGACTTTTGACTGTTGACACATCCAACAGTTGGTTTCCCAGCTCTCTGTCCTGGAGAAGGCCTCATGCTCTTGTCTACCCCTCATATGCATTCTATCCCATGATGGTCAGCTTTGCTCTTCATCTCAGTTCTTGACCCAGAGGACAGGTCAAAATTTCCTCCCCTCCAACCATCCCCTTTCATCTTCATTCTCCCACTCTTTTTTCCAGCTGCTGTTTTCCAGCTCCAGCCTGCCATTCCTCCAGCAACCATTACCTAACACGTATATAACACTATACCATGCATATAGCACTATGCCCTTGTACCTATTGCCAGTGCCTTGTATTTCTCTTATGCCACAGAGACAGTGGAAACAAGTCTGCTTAAGAAACTCTGGGGAACAGTGGCAGGGGATTTGCTAGACTGGAGGGAGCAAATGGTTTAAAGTGTGTACAAAAGTAGAATGGAGGGACGTAGTTTTCCTATGCAAGGTCAAAATCAAGGAGTCTTCTGCATTCCATGCTGCCTGTCTCTTTTTGCACAGCTCGGGGAAACAGAGACTTGTTTTTCCTCTTCTGCTCTCCTGAAACTCCCTCTTTCCCAACTATGAGGTCTGAGAAGGATGGCAAGATCCCTGTTTCAGGCTGGCTAGATCCTTGATCAAGAGCACTTCCCTAAGGATCTTGAGAATACACTGCATCCTTTTGCTACATACCCCACCCTCCATACATTTATAGTTACAAAATCTCTAATGTCTGCATGAAATCCATGAGCCAGTTTAAAAGGAGATCAGGTTTGCAAGCTAAAGATGGGAAGCTGCATTTAGTACAATGATCTCTGGGTAAATCTTCAGCATGGAAGTTCAAAGCGTGAGAGAGGGGTGTGAATGGAAAAAACAACTCTGTCTTGGGTTATAGTCCCTGCTAGTCTTGAATCTTAGTCAACAGCTGGATAAGAAGGAATTTAGAAATTAATGTGCAATGTTGAGAATTAAATTCTCTATCAAGCAACCTTCAAGTCTGGCAGCTGGTTACAAGCTGATAAGGAGGAGTCGGAGACTGGTTGTAAAGTTCCCATGGAACATTCTCATCCCTCGTTGGCACTTGTAGGAGTTAAGAAAGCATGAATCAGATTCTAATTCTGCCAAACAGTGATTGGGTCCCTCAGAGGCACTGGCCTAGGAGTTACCCTAACAAGGTCCGCTGAGCTATGGGAATGATGGAGATTTTCCTCTCCTTATTCTCCTGTAGCTTGATTTTTTTTCCCCACACTGTTGTCTGGGCCTCTTTTTTAAAAATTCTTCTCTCAAAACATGCAGTACAAATTCAACAGATTCGTCAGTTATACGACAAAGATTTATAAAACCGAAAGACAATCCAACTTTCATCTCTCAGCTAGCTGCAAAGCAGAAGCTTGGCAGGGCTTAAAAGTCTCCTGGCAAAATGAAATTGCAACATATTTGTGAAACTCTGAGAATAAGCGAGGAAGCACAAGTAACATGTGGATTGTCATGATATCTTAGACGCTAGTATATGATGACCATCCACACATATGAGATCCTGCTGTAATTATTTTGAGAACAAAATGGGAGGGGGGGATATGATAGACAGCATGTATAGTTAACAACAGTTAGATGTGTATCTGATTCATGATACAGACATACATCCAACCACTTCGTTCTCCGCTTTTAGTTTCAGATTTATGTTTCAGGCTCAGTTTCATGGATGAATTTAATTCACAAACAAAATGCCTGTGACATTGACCCTAGAGGTATGCGTAAAGGAGGAATGTGTGCATTGCAGCTTTGTATCAGGGCAGCTCCCTATGGGTCCTCTAGGAGTGAACATTTTATTCGGAGCAACTTTGCTGCTTGCAGTGAAGGAAAATATGGTTTCCTTTCTCTATTTTAGTAGTTCTGAACCTTAGGTCCCTAGATGTTCTTGGACTGCAGTTCTGAGAAATCCTCGCCAGTACAGTTAGTGGTGAAGACTTCTCTGAATTTTAGTCCAAGGACATCTGGGAACCACTGCTCTGTTCTATGTATGGAAGCTGGCTGGACTAATGGTTCCATCTTCCTTTAGCAACGATGATGGACTAGCATCCTCTACATTACTTGAGGACACAAGGTAGTTGTGTGTTGTGAGGAGGAGTATTGTTTGTGTGGCATACATAGTACTGTCTCCAATGAAATGAATAGCCAGGGAGTCCTGGGAAAAAAGCCACAAGGTTAGCCTCGCTGCCCTAGAATATCTGCCGCCCAACGTGATGGTGTCATTCAGCCTAATGGTAGGGTCGACCCAAACAAACCTACCTAATTTTCATTTGCCAGAATGATATTCCCAACTATAGGGCTCTGTTGTTGCCAAAAGGAATGGCTAGCAGACAATAATTTAAATGAAAGAAAGTAAGAATGGACTCAGAGGGCGTGGAGGCTAAATCTGCTCTTTGCCCGAGAAACTGGGGATTCAGCCAGCTCCTACCTATATGACTCCATATCCATTTCTATTTCCTGTGCACTTGGCAGCAGTCTTTCCCCAATTGGGTACCTCCAGGTGTTTTGGCCTCCATTTCCCATCAGGGTGACCAATGCCATTTCAGCACCCTGTCATGGCCTAAACCCCACTGGCTGGAGGTTTCTGGGAGTTATGGTCCAAAAGGTAACTTTTGCAAGTTCTGGACTTTTCTCACTCAGAACCACTCTTTTCAAAGTTGCTTTTTAGATAGGAAAAAGACAACTGGGTTTTCTTAGATACTTTCCACATAAAGTAGGGGTTAGGGTCTACATCTTGTGACCTCAAATTTCCCATCCACCTCATAACCCATTTTGCTCACCATCCTTTCTTCGCACATGGTTCCTGCCCTTTCAACAACTGCAGGCAACACAGACATTCAACAGTTACAGCTTTTTCAGAAATGGGAGTTTGGGCTTCTGCCCGAGGCATCAAAATCAACCTTTGCAAAATTTGCTGCAGACATGAATGGAAAAGGAAAATAATGTTTCAGATACCAGGTTCAGAGCAGGGGCATACGTAGCACATCCAAAGCATATGCGGACTGTGTAAACAAGTGGTTAATAGCAATAAAGGGTTGCAGGAACTGGTTTCAGAGCAGGAAAACCTTTTCAGACCCAGAAACCTATAGCTTGCCCAAGGCAGCATGAACAACCATTGCAAACATCCATTTTAGAGCAAGGGAAGTTCCAGGTTGAGAGATCAGAGGAGGGGCAGGATCTGTTCTCGATCATCCCAGAGTGCGGGAAACATAATAATGGGCTCAAACTACAGAAAGGCAGATTTTTTTGCTGAATATAAGGAAAAACTTTCTAACTGTTTGAACAGTATGGCAATGGAACCAATTACCTCAGGAGGTGGTGAGCACTCCAATGCTGGAGGCATTCAAGAGAACATTGGGCAACCATCTGTCAGATTTGCTTTGACTTGGATTCCTGCATTGAGCCCAATGTTCTCTGGAATTGATGGCCTTATAAGCTCCTTCCAACTCGATTATTCTATGATTCTATGATCTGCATTATATGGCAAACAGAGGGGCCAATATTCAGTTTATTTCACCCCCTAGGAACAGCAGGCCGTATTATGGGCAGTCTCTTTTTCACTAATTGCATAAAGAGGTATTCATTAGCTTTTTTTTTTTTCCCCAGTGGGATAATGTGCAAGCCAGAGATCACTGGGGAGATCGCGGAACCCTCCACTTGTGCAGCATTGCATTGCAAAGACATTTTGAAATGAAGTAATAAACATTAAACTAGTGGTACCCAACATTGAATAACCCAGGTGTTCTTGGACCGCAGCTTCCAGAAACCTTGCCCAGCACAGCTGGTGGTTGGGAATCACTGCATTAAACAATACCTTCCATTATCTTGCTTCCAGGGAGTTGTCTCTTCTGGGGATGTCTAGGCAGCCCATTAAGAATGTAGGTGTGCACAAATGGCCCTTTGAAACTTTCCATCCTATTTCTGAGGAAAGGAATGTGACTAGATTTTGTTCTGGCAAAGAGAGTTTCTCGAACAGTTTATCAGAGGTGAACTGAGGATGATGGAGTGGCAGTGGTGATGATAGTGGCTGAGAGGCAGACACCAAAATTGGTGAAGAAACTTGGTGGGTTGGGGAAAACCTCTGCAAAGCAATCTTCCCTTTCTAGGGAAGAAAGTAAAATCTCAGAACGTTTATCAGAAAAAAAAGTTTCATGAAATATTTTGGCTCAGCAGCTGTTGTGCTTCTTCAGAGTTCAGCACTTTCCCCAGGGCCTCCAAAATGTGACATTTTTTAGAGGTCACTGCAGATACATTTTGTCTCTTCTACAGTTACTTATAATACAGCGGATTCCCTGCAAGCCTTTCAGATAGAAGACACAAGGAAAGATCGTGTGGTCTTCAGCACCAGGAAAAAGAAGGCAGCAAGGCATGCCATTATTTGTTCCCCCTGAAGTTTTATTTCTCCATGAAAAATGCTTCCATTTTGCTGCCTCATGGTTAGGGCCCTTCAGAATTTCTTCTGGAGATTGTTTTGAAATTATCTTAACATAGCAAGGTGGCTGCAATTGTTGGATTTGTCTTTTTTTCCCCCTTGCTATTTCATATTTCATCACCCTACAGTTCCCATGACCGTCCACACTTCCTTCTCTGCCAAAGCCCTGTGAAAGGAATTACCTCATGAGATCTTGCCCTCGCTTCTGTTCTGTGGGAGCTGGGCTGGAGGAAGGGGGGCAGATTGCCAACTGCCACAGAGATGACTGTACAAGAAAAGAAAAGACATGGCTCTCACACCCCTCATATATTCAACCAAGCCCTATGAGGAAAGGCTGGAAGAACTTGAGATAAGGAAGACTGAGGGGAGATATGATAGCACTTTTCAAATACTTGAAAGGCTGTCATACCGAGGAGGGGTAGCAGGTTCTGTTCTCAATCAACCCAGAGTGCATGACATGCAACAATGGGCTCAAGTTGCAGGAAGCCAGATTTTGGCTGAATATCAGGAAAAACTTCCTAACTGTTAGAGCAGTATGGCAATGGAACCAACTACCTCGAGAGGTGGTGAGTGCTTCAACACTGGAGGCATTCAAGATAAATTTAGACAACCACCTGGCAGATATCCATTGATTTGGATTCCTGCATTGAGCAGAGGGTTGAACTCAATGGCCTTAGAGGCCCCTTCCAACTTCATGATTCTATGATTCTAATAAGTAAGAGAAGAATAGGAGTCCTGAACATCACTCATGAAAATTTCTCTGAAATGTTTCCTCCTAAAAGGACATAACATGAAGATACTTCCTTTTTTTAAACCTATACATGTATACTCAAATGTAGGCATCATTAAATTCAGTGTGGCTTATGTGTAAGTAAGTACATAGAGAATAGAGCACAGTCTGGAAGAAAACATGAGTCTGAAGGGAAACCTTTACCTCTATCTGATTTTCTTTCTTTTAAAAAACTTCCTTCCCTCTTATTTAAACATGTATTGACCTCTCCTGCTGTACTCCCACTTTTTTTAAAAAAGGGCAGAGCTGATGTTCCTCTAAGAGTGAGAAGTCCTGAAGCAATCTTAGCCACCTTCACTTATGCTTGAACTGCTCTAGCCTTCATGGCTGAAGGTTGTCACCTTACTCCTTAAATAGCAATGCTGTTTTACATGGTTCCATGAAGGGTATGTGCATGCAGTGTAGAGACTGAGGGGTCACTCTGCAATTTTAAACCTCAAAGACCTGAAGACATTCTATCGGACACAGTTTTGAGTTCAGTCATTGGCTAAACACAGAAAGGCAGTAGCAGGTACAGTTCTTGTGAAACAATTTGACAGATAGTGGTTGTATTTTTCCTAGTATATCAGTTTCTAGTTGCTTTTTTTAAAAAAGAAAACTGGGAATGTAACTGAGCTAATGATTTAAGGAGACTCCAGCTCATTTGGGCAGTGTGGCAATCATATCTTCCACTCCTCTTTCTTACTGGTTTCCTTTCCCTTCACCACTTTCCCTCTCCAACCCCATCATACCAAGTGGGGAAAACTGTCCTTTTCTTTCTTCTATTCTCTGCATATATGAGCATGTATATTTTATTTATTTATTTATTTATTTATTAGATTTTTATCCCGCCCTTTTAGACAGAGTCTACTCAGGGCGGGTTCCATAAACATTAAATATAAAACAATTTGAACAATTAAAATTAAAATAAAACAGTTCATATAAAACAGTATATATACTAGCGTTTGGAATGTTACTACTACAAAAGAACTCATTCTGTTATTCATTAGTCATTACAATTATTATGATTAATCAGATCAACATAACTACCGTTTCCCTGAAAATAAGACCTAACCTGAAAATAAGCCCTAGTTTGATTTTTCAGGATGCTCGTAGTATAAGCCCTACCCCAAAAATAAGCCCCAGTTCAGTAAAACCCCGTCCTCCACCATTGTGCAGCAACTAGAAGAAGATGACATGACTGTATTTGAATAAATGTAGATTGTTGTACATGAAAAATATAACACATCCCCTGAAAATAAGCCCTAATGCATTTTTGGAGCAAAAATTAATATAAGACCCTGTCTTATTTTCGGGGAAACACGGTAACTTGCATTTCATGCTAACATATTACCATTCCCTGCCCCCTGTAGGTTTTTGTTTAACATTAGAAGGCACACCTGAAATGTCCCTTCCTTGGAACTCAGTAGGAGTTGCAACTGCTCACCTTGCTGAGAACTTACCCGTTTCCTTTCTCCTCCCCTCTTAACTCTGTTAGTCCTTTAAATAAATCACCCCCCACCACCACATTTAATCCTAACAGAGACCCAAGCTCTGTGACTGCTCTGGCAAGTGCTTGGAGAAGCTTCTTGAAAGAAGTCAAGATAATGTCCTCAGGAGTACCTGGGAATACCAGATGTTTCTGCTAGAACACATGTAAGCTCACTTGGGAAGCAAAAAATAACTAAACTGATGCTATCGTATTTTGGAGACAAGACTTACTGGGGGAAAAAGCAATAATTCTAAGAAAAGTTTAGGGCAGCAGAGGGGAAAAGGGAAGATTCAATAGGAGATGGATTGACTCAGTTAAAGAAGCCATGACCTTCAATTTGCAAGCCTTGAGCAGGGATCAACATAACCTGAAAGTCACTTGATGACACATAACAGTAACAGCCTTAACATTAGAGAGTTCCAGACATTTAATATCAGCGTTCTGTTTTTTATAGCTGTAAGATAGTCTTATCTTATTAAATCTGAAAATTAGATCTATCAAATTAAGTCTACAATTATAACTTTAGAGTGTTGTAACATTACAAAGCTAATAAAATTACTATGTCTTAAAGCTATAACACAGTGGTCTCCTGGAAATGTCATCATTAGTGCTTTCAGGAAACTACCACAAATTCATGTAGCCTGTTGGAGGAACTGTGCAGGTTGGTTTTGAATTTAAACAAAAGGAAAAAGAGCAGTTTTGATTTAAGGAAGGAAGGAAGGAAGGAAGGAAGGAAGGAAGGAAGGAAGGAAGGAAGGAAGGAAGGAAGGAAGGAAGGAAGGAAGGAAGGAAGGAAGGAAGGAAGGGGTCAGTTTTAAACAGTTGGGGAGGAGAAGACCCACAACAAGTAATGATGTAATTAGACATGGGGATGAATAAAAAAAGAATTGTGATATTTGCAAGAAATTGCTGATTCATCAAATATTTGTTGCTTCGTATTTGTCAATTCTGGAGACCCCAACAAATATGAAGGGATGAATATTTACCTGTTTTTTATTCATCCGCATAGGCAGAGAGGGAAGGCTAGGCTGCCAGAATGGTGGCTTCCGTTAGGGCAGCCTAGCCTTCCCTCTCTGCTTATGCACTTGCCAAACTGCTGACTGGCGGGCCCATAGGCAGAGAGGGAAGGCTAGGCTGCAGGAAGGGTGGCTTCCATTAGAGCAGCCAGAGCATCTGGGAATTCATGGCTGGAAATATTGTAACAAAAATCAGTCCTAATAAGCTCATTTGTGCAGACTTCTTATTGTACTTCAGCTTGTCTGCTTATTTCAGGTAATGCCATGTACGTATATCTGTGAAGATTCTCAGTCATCCAGGTGAGGTTATCTGGAAGCTGAGTCATGGCAACTGGACTTCTTTCTTATTAGGTTGAAATGTTTCGCTACTCATCCAAGTAGCTTCTTCAGTCTGAGGAGAGTTGGTAGGAGATCATTGGTATATCCTCCAGTTGGTTTCACTTCACTGTTAACAACTGTTAATGATCCATGACAATGGGTGGAGAAGGACTGCAGAAGTGGGATTTTCACTCACCCCCAGTCCTTTGTCCTTCTAATGAGTCTATTCAGACCAGGGGGAAGTGAAACCAATGTGGAGGATATCAGGGGTCTCCTACCAACTCTTCTCAGACTGAAGAAGCTACTTGGGCGAGTAGCATAATGCCATATAAGGTATTAAGATAACAGGTATCTGTTGAGGACCTCAGTAGTCCACTCCATTGGGAACTGGTTCAGCTCCAGTACTGATTCACCACCTAAGGAAGAAGTCTCAGGTGATCAGGACACAGGGAAAGGAAAGGGAGAGTTTCTCAGTCCCTGTTCCTTCATCTTCAGTATGGGAGTCTTCCACCCTCAATAATGGAGCAGTCCAACCTAAGCTAAGAATCAGTGATTCTCATGCAATTTTGTGGCAGAGATAAGTACATATTAGTTCAATGGAAAGAGATGTTCTTCCAATGAAAATGGATAAGAACTTTTAAATTGTCGGGATCACTCTTTTGTTGTTGAAATTAAGCTTGAACTAGATAGAGCTGGATGGACCTGTCAGGTTTATTTTCCCAGCAGTTCAGTCTTTAAAATCTCACATCCTTTCTATTGAGTTTATATGCTATTCTTAGCAATCTGTACCCCCAGTATAGGAAGGACCATATATTTCCATGCCACGTTACTGTGGCATAAGATATGAAGCTGATCAGAAAGGAAATGACCCTAATCCAGCACTGCCAACATGGCTGAATCACAGAGTGGTTCAAAACCAAACTTTTAAGAACTAGGTTCTTGTCCAAAAGCCAGACAAGTGCAGTTGTTACTCATTCCTAACTTGGGCAGAATCTAGAATTCTTTTATTAAAACCTTGAGCAGCTCTTATCTACATGCAACAGAGGCTGGGAGAGAAAGGGAAGGTTCTGTGGGATTCTTAACGTGAATTAGTTCCTATGGAAAATGTATCACAGAGTTGTTTTCCAAACGTTTCAGTATAACTCTGTTATCATGCAGTGTAGAAGGGTCCTGATATCACAGAACATATTAACGGTGTTTCTGACAATCAGACTCCAAGAATAACAAAATCATATAGCTTGTTTCATGAGTTGCTGAAGTTTAGAAAGCTGCTATCTCCAGGAGGGGAACTTGAAAGGGAAATTCCCGTCTGTCAGGCTACTTATTTAAAATATGCCAACTTTGAGCCTTAAAACTGGCATGGTCTCTGAGCTTGAGCCTCTCCCCCTCTCTCTGGTCAGGGAGAGAGAGATCACACAAATGCTGTAGCTGCAGAGACTATAGGACTGAAGCCTTATAGAGTCAATGTTTTATAGAAGACATTCTGTACCACAGGTGTGGGCTGTTCCACGTCGCTTTCCACAGTCAGTCAAATAACTCTTTATTCAGGGAAGTTTTTCAGAATGAGTAGGTGCTGTGGCTTGCCCAACTGGGTACTGTATTTTTTTTAATTCATTATTTTTTATCGGTGTGTTTTATCTTACGGCCCAAATCCTCTTGCAAGCAATCTAATTCTGACTTAAGATTCCCTAGAATCAGAGTGGGGACTTTAAAATTATTTATTTAATTCATGTAAGAATTCAAAAGACTAGTTTAGGGATTTTTAAAAAAAAACTTGAGTTTTCGTTTTAAATATATATTTCATTTTTAATTTAGTTTTTATTCTTTTGACAATAACTGCATCTCTTCTTTAGTTGGGTTTCTGATTTACAAATGGTGGTTGCTAACTCTTCAGTGACTCCCATTCATTGCAGAAAGGACAGGTGGGCAACAGAAAAAGCTAGCAGAAGGTCAGGATGTAAATCTTTACTTATTTTATTCTTGCATGTGAGAAGAGAATATCTGCATGATTTTCTACCCCAAGGTAGAAAATCATGGATGAGATTGTGTGAACTAACTTACTTTCTTTCTTTCTTTCTTTCTTTCTTTCTTTCTTTCTTTCTTTCTTCTTTCTTTCTTTCTTTCTTTCTGACCTTTTTTACAAACAAAATCTGGAGCCTGTTTTTCTTTCTTTTTTGTACTCAGTCCTTGTATTTTGCCTAAAAACCTTGCACTTTGTTTAAAATGTAGGGTCTTTTTTTAAAAAAAAACACAAAAGACACATTCCTTTTGTACACAAACACCTTTTTCTGCTAATGCTGAAACTGACAAAAAGGTTTGCGGGTCTTTTTGCTCTCACACAACAGTGAAAAACCTCACAGCAGTTGACCTCCTCCTGCCCACACCCCCAGTGGAGTGCCTCTATGTGTCAGGACACATTTTTAAAAAAAAAAGAAAGAAAAAGAAAAGCTGGCCAGCTTACCTGAGGAGAAGTGAAACTTTAATGGTCAATTAAGAAAGGATCCCCCTATCTAGCCTGGTTATTAATTCTCATGGCAAGAGAACAGTAAAGAGGCCAGTGTTTTACCTACTGGTGAACAGCAACTATAGAAGAGTAACTTGGCCAGTCTCTCTCCTCCAGGAGGAAAGTGTCTCCCACATGGCACATAGCAGACAGTTTTTAGGCAGGCAGATTGTCTCCTTGGAATGGGCAGCAACATCTGGAAAGAGGCACGTGCCAGAAGATGATGAGAGTTGCCAGGCAGGAGTGCCTGCTATTACTAGATCCTTATTTACAATGAGACTCCCAGGTAGGGTGACATCCAAAAAATGTAGGCACAGGGACACTGGTAGAACCCCAGTTCTCAGAGGGCAGCAACATTCAAAGTCTGTCAAAGGAAGTCACAGCTTGAAAGTTAAGCTGGGTGGACATCGGCACATGGGTTGGAGAAGGAGATGATTAGGGGATAGGAATCACAGGTCAGTTCAGGGGAGGGTTCCATACTGACTGATCCCCAAAGGGAAAAAGGCACCAGTCTCAAAATACATTGCCTGGAGGAATCTCTATCTCCATCAATTTGTAACAGCTGTACAATTGTAATAGGACTCTCTCCTGTCTGTGGCAAGGTACAGAGTCCAATTCAGGCAAGGCGGACAATTCAGTTCAGAACCACTGGACCAGGTCCTGGGAACTGCATCCCTCTCTTGACTTGTTTTCAGAGACATTGAGCTCGGAGTGAATTCTCAGAGAGTAGGAGGAAAAAGCTCAAACCAGGGGCTTGCTACTTTAATGTCTTTCGCTCTTCGGAGAAAGGGACAGAGCCTAGGAAGGGTGATTCCTCCAAAGAGTGATGAAAGACTTCAATCAAGTCTGGGCATTATAGGAGCACGTTGCTCCCTTGGAACTTTCCATGGTGCTGCAAGTGCCTTGCCCAATTGTATCAGGACAGGAGACATTGCAGTGGCCCACATAGGTCACCAGAAATGTATACCTGATACCTGCTTCTTACTTTCCTTCTATTCTCCTTCCTTTTGTTCCTCTAGAAATTCCCTGGGTCCTGAAAAAAAGTGTGGCTCAGTCTTTTAATCCCAGCCATGCGCTGGTTAATAGGTAGGATTATGTGTTGCTAGCCTACGTAAAAATGTGAGCATTAAATGAGAGACTAATTTGATGTCCACTCACTGATGTTTCTGGAATCTCTTGACATCAGAATTAGCACTGCTCGAAATCACCAATGGCATGATGTTTTGGTAAAAAGACACAAATGGCATCATATGTATTGCAAAACAACCATATTTCGGAGGACAAGGGAAAGCTTTGCAGACTGCCTGCCTGGCTTCGTCAATCTGCCTGGACACAAAGTGGAAACCTCCCTCTGACATCATAAACATGAGCCACCTTCCATCGAGAACATACAGACAAATTTCATTCTTCATCAAGAAATGTTGGCAGGGCCTCTCTCTGAGTTGAGGAGCAGTGCCAAGCAGCATGCACTATTTGATACTAGATTAAGAAGTTCAGAGATGAGTGGGGAGAAAACCAAAGGAGGCTCCACAACCAAAACCACAATATTGAGATTCTGATTAGAATAAAACTTTCAAAGCAAATCTCCACTATCCAAACATTATCTTGTATATTTTCTCTTTCACACTTTTTTTACAACATGCCCTCTCTGTCTTACCCACATATTTTCAGAAGCAAATACCACCAGTCAGCAATTATAAGATTTTTACCCTGCATACAAGGATTTTGACAGTGTGATGTTTTTCATCTGGTATGTCTTTGTCTGCTACTTTCATCGTGGGCTGCTTTGCTGAATAGAAGGCAGACATTACTCAGAATGGGAATGGAGACTGTCTCTGTTACTCTTCACTGAGGCTTTATTTAAAATGCATGCTTTGCCAGTGAAGTCTGCATGAGCCTTTTATTCCGGCATGAGCTCTAGATCTTCAGATGTATGAATTTATTACAGGACAGTAATGCTTTTTTTTTGGGGGGGGGGAAATCTATGGCCCTACACCAGGCATTAATATTGCATTTTTTATCAGCAATAAAACAGAAATGAAGAGCTCAGGAAATAAAATGCATATTAAATCATTTGCTTGGATTCTGTTGTTGGATTCTAGACATTTAAATGCAGCACTATCATCCCAGTGGAGTCATCTTCCTTCTCTTTTAACAATGCCATATAATTAAGTTAAAGTTTTGAAGTTGAAATAATGTGAAACCTGAGGCCATATCCAAAGGGAGGTACTTAGAAATGAAAATTATTTTTGTGGGAGATAGGTGGTTTTCCCTCCCATGAGCCTTTACTTAATCATGAGTGGACAAGTATTAGCTCTCCAGCTGTTGCTGGACCAAAACTGCTATCATTCCTCACCATTGGCGGTACTTGCGATTATGGCAACTGCAGTTGAATAACATCTGGAGGGCAGGGCTGATCCAGCCTCTAGTGCTGCAACAGTGTCCTTGCAACAATGGGAACTCTGATGCCTTCACGAATCCTTCCCACATTCCAATATCCCACCCACTTCTGTGGAAGAAGGGAGCGCCATGTCTACAAGGGGAGGAGAAAAGACTGGACAGGATGCCCATTTATTCAGAATTTCATCAAACAAATGTGGGATTGCTGAATCAGGAACCATGGCTCAGTTTGCAGTGCAAACAATTTTTTTTATCACCAAATTTTTGTATCACTCCTGCTCAAGCACACATAAGTGTATATGGGATCCTGCTATAATGAAGTATTCAACCAATTATCTTTAGACAGAATCTGTCAACAGTCAGAAGTCTTTATTACTCATTCAGACAAATAGTTTCAAGTTGTATGGGGTCATGGACCATCAACTTCTAAATTAAAGATTCAGGTTTACAGCTTGTTGTAATAAGTATAATAATAAAAAGTTCTCACTCAATTATTGCTCCACTAATGGATAATAAAAACCATTTGAAGTGACTCAGTTGCTCATTTAAGTTCAGTATAATTTTATATTAACAAAATCCTTTGCCTCACTGCATCTTTGCAAAATGTCTGTATACCAGACCCAAATACCAACTAGAATGTTCAAGAAGCCCACTTTTACTCACAAATCAGCATTACTTTTAAGTTTTACCAGTGGCTGTTATATAAGGTATGAACTATGAAACATGTTATTCACAACTTAGAAACAGTTACATTTTAATTAATGTATTAATGTTACATTTGTTGCTTTTAACATCCGAAAAAGATCTCTTAAAATCTCTTTTTAAAAATAATATTTAAAAAGTAGTGTTAATGGCAGCTTTAGCCATTAAAAAGTTAATTTTGACATGCCTCTGAGGAGGGAACTTGGTAATCAACATTCCTCCTTCACAAAAGGAAAGGACCCAATGGCCATAATCCTGTTGCATAGCATAGTGAATTGCACTAGAGTAGGACCACTAAATCAATGGGGGGTTAGTGAGTCAACCCCTCTGTAAGTTCCATTGATTCAAATGACAGAGTAGGGTCATTTGAATCAATGAAATTTACAGAGGAGCTAACTCAACAAATCCCCATGGATTCAATGGGCCTACTCTAGTGCAATTTATGATGCTAAGCAACAGGATTTTGCCCTGTATCTCCCTTTCAAAACTAGATTTACGACAGGTAGCATAAACAATCTTTGTTATTAAAGGGGTAGATTTATGCCAGGTAGCATAAATCTACTCTTTTTATAATAAAGATTATAATCCCCCAAATACTTTGTTAATACACCTTAGAATGTATGTCATTTTTTGAGGCTTCTGGGAATTATAGTCCAAAACCATCAAGGGTCCTAAAACTACTTCCAGCTGCATTTCCTCAACAATGACACTATAATGAGTTTGCACTGGGACTCTTTGGAAGCTGGCTATGAGCTTGCTGTGCAATCCCAGGAGACTACTGAGACAAGCAAATAACTCTTTTTATTTATTTATTTATTTCAAGGGTAAGGGGAAATAAATCGGGATAACAGAGAATACATCATGCCATACATTATCACTTTGGACCAAAACCAGTTCAAAAGAATTGTCTGACATTTTTGTATTTAAAAAAATGTTAGCTATAGTATCCCACATACAATGTTTGAAAAATATTATTAGGAGCAAAAGTACAGTCTAGCAGCCTCCATCCAAGATGAACATGAGGTGCTTTGCCTAATCCCTCCCTTAAAGGAACGTGTACACTACAAAATAAGGTCCAATATACTGCTGAAGGCCTCGTGGAACTGCCCTTTCCATAGATGGCCTGTTTAAAAGAAAATGAAAAACAAAGTGGGACAGCTGGAGAATGAACATGAAAAAGTAAAACCAAAAAAGAGAGAGAGAGAGAGAGAGAGAGAGAGAGAGAGAGAGAGAGAAAGCCTCTATTGATGCAAGGAGAGGCTGCTTTTCTTTTTTGTGACTACAAAAGAACTGGTCTGGATTAAGGCCTCACATGATTACTTTTGTCTCCCTCCTTCCCCATCAGACACTGAGGGCTCCATAAAAGCCATTTATTTTTGTCAATTCCATTTTCTGATAAATTCAAATATCCAAATTTGAATGAATTTTGACAACACTAATGGCAGCTATCAAGATGGTCTACCGGATGCCCTCTTCTGCTCACTACCATTCAAAGAGTGATACCACACAAGGGAAAATTCCAAAAGCTGACTCTTTTTTTTATCAGTTAACCACTTCTCACCCAAACACAATGTAATTTTCAGAGCGGTTTTCAACAAGGGTTAATGATAGTGAGCAGAAGAGGGTATCCTATAGACCATCTCGACTGCTGCCATTGGTGTTGTCAAGAGGTTTTTTGAAGAACTGAATTTTCTGGCTTTCTAAAATGGGAGTTTAAATATACATACACTACATGCAAATTTCAAGAGAAATTTCCCTCATGTAGAGGATTCCAGAAGATGAACACATGATCTGTACCATAGTTCCTGGGAGAAGACAGAAACAAGAACAGCTTGAATGTGGTTGTAATTCAGGGATACAGACTCAAGTCACATGACTTGCTGTCAAGTTGGACTTAAGTCGCACTGGTGATTCAACTTGGACTTGACTCGGGGTTGTTGTTGTTTTTTCAGTGACTTGGATTCAGCTTGTGACTCAGAACCCATCCTTTTTTCTGGGGGGGGGGGAAGCTTGTTTTAAAGACATACTCGGACTTGGGGCTTGGGACTTGAGACTTGGTACCAAAGACTTGGACTTGGGACTTCCCAACATCCCTGCTGTGGTCCTTTTATGCCTGAATATTTTGGAGGACTATTTTGGACTTAATGAAATGGGGAAGCAAAGGTGTGAGGAGGTACAACACATACAATGGAGAAACATACACATTCTTTAACCATTCGGTTAAACTAATATGGTTGTGTCTGCTCTGCCAAATACAGACTAGAAAGCTATGTTCCCATTTCCAAACCCTTTCCTTGAGTTAGGCAACCTGAGGAAGAAAAACTATACAGGACCAAAAGTTCTACGGGCATGTTGTGCACATGTTTTCCAAGAGATGTCTCTTTGCTGCTAGGACTATCCATTCTCTTTTGAGATAAGCAAGTTTGTTCTTTTCAGTGTATTTGATCTGCTTTAAATCTGCAGACAGAAAAGGTTGCCAGTGTTTGCTCGGGTGGGTAAAACAGTTTTACTTTAAAATACTCATAACTCAAAACTCATTTGCCCAAACATCCCTAAGTTTGGCACAGAGCAAGAGCAGACTGTCTGCTGAATCGGTGCCAAACTTGATAGTGATCTGATGTCCAGTTGCAAAGTTACAATTTTTCATTTGGGGTCCCTCATTTTTACAGCTGCATTATGGAATGCTGAATTGTTCTGTTGCACAATCCCACCAGTATCTAACATTTAGATTTAATCAATTAATTGTTAAACGTAACAATTCTAGCTCTGCTCTCACTAGCCTACAAGTTTCATCAAGAGCTAACAAAGAGCAAAATAGCAAGAAAATAGAAAGAATGAAAGAAATGTTCCACAGAATCTTATGGGAAGTGATGGTGTCTTACTCCACTAAAGTCAATTTTAAATTACCTTCTTATTAAGGTTGGAATGGTAACTCTATGAGTGTCTTTATGTTAACTTTACTGAACATATACTAGTTAATTGTGATTAGAAATTTATTTGTTCATTCGTTCGTTCATCTGTTTTGCCATTTGTCTCTCCAAAGAGACCCAGAACAGTGCATGACTGCATTCAAGTCAATTCTGGCTTATTGTGACTCTCCTAGGGTTTTCTGGTATAAAGTACAGAGAAGTGATTGAGCATTCCTTCTTTCTGGTGATGCTCTGGGAATATGCAACTTGCTGAAAGTTTTTCAACTGACTGGGCATGTAAACCCACCAATTACATGTGGTCAGGGTTACCTCAGTTGGCCACTCTCCCAGAAGGCATAGTGGAGCTTGGAAATCCTGTTCCCTATCTCAACAACCAGGTGCTCCAACCCACTGAGCTAGACCAGTTCCTTTGGCGGACATACTCGAATTTAATAGCATGTTCTAAGTCAGTTTAGGATTCTTTGTAATAACAAAAGAGAGGGTCTGTTCATCAACCTGTCTGTCTGATTCAGGATTATGAAGCCTAGATATTTTAACATACTATAGGGGTCCTACAGATGTGTGTCTCTGGGTTAGTTTTTAAAACACATTCTTAATGGTATGATATGCAGTGGGCTAAATCCTTCTGGTGTAACCGAGATTAGGCACCAGAAACATTTCATGTAAACTCATGGAAAGTATCTTATTTCCCACCCCTTTTACATTACAAGGCTCCCTAGCAGTACCTTTTGCCCAGAAAAAGCCTTTGGAAACATCCAGATAGTGGTGCTGGAGGAGACTCTTGAGAGTCCCCTGGACTGCAAAGAGAACAAACCTATCCATTTTGAAAGAAATCAACTCTGAGTGCTCACTGGAAGGACAGATCCTGAAGCTGAGGCTCCAATACTTTGGCCATCTCACGAGAAGAGAAGACTCCCTGGAAAAGACCCTGATGTTGGGAAAATGTGAAGGCAAGAGGAGAAGGGGACGACAGAGGACGAGATGGTTGGACAGTGTCACTGAAGCTACCAACATGAATTTGACCCAACTCCGGGAGGCAGTGGAAGACAGGAGGGCCTGGCGTGTTCTGGTCCATGGGGTCACGAAGAGTCGGACACGATTTAACGACTAAACAAAAACAAGATAGGAGGGAAGCCTTTAATAGTTTGTGTTTTTTTTTAACCCACTGGTTCGCTGGTGGCAATCTGAATAGGAAACTTTCCATGAGTTTACATCAAATGTTTCCAATACCCAATATGGATTATGTTGGCATAAAATTATGCAACAGATTTTGCCCAGTGTGTTACCAAGAAATGTCGTTCCCTCCCCCCCCCCCTTGACAAAGTTTCATAGAAGGGAATTGATACATGGAGACCAATGTTTGGTTTGGGCACCATGTAACATATACATTAGTTATGTGAGGGGTACCCTCTTTGTTTACTTGTTTGTCTATATAAGGATACAGCCAGGATCCAGTGAGGTATATCTGTCGATGGAACTGTCAGTATAATCTGGTGAGAGGGTAGGTGGAATTTCCCCTTGGCATTGTTTCAGAGTATGTTTCCAAGTTGAGTTGAGGACTGTAGGGAAGAGAGGAGGGAAATAATTTCCAGCATAGTGGCACTTCAGAGCCAGCATAACATTGGATTTAGGCCTCAATAGCCAGAATCCTGTTGCATATTTATGCCAGCATAACTCCATAAACATACATAGCTTTCAGCAGCAAATTGCCACAAATTAAGTGACTAGAAATGTTTGTCCAGCTTCTTAACTAGTGGTAATTCACTGCTGAAAGTTAGGCCAAGTTATGCCAATGGGCATAATTAAGAGAATCCTGGCTAGTATTTGTAAAACCTGGACCCCTTTCACCAGTTAAAAGGGGTAATTTTTTTTGTCAGTTATGAAAAAAGAGGTATTATTTATAGGAAGTGTTTGAAAACAGAAGGTTAATTTAGGTAATGCTGACATTTTTACTACTGCTACAGGATGTAACCAAGTTCAAGATAATTTTCTCCCAGGAGTATCTGATAGCTGTCTCTTGCAAAGATTCCATGATTGGCTGAACTTTGGTTTCCATTTCAAAGCCTCAGACAGCAAATCTTGAAATATCAGGAGTTTAGTGCTATTATATTTAATTCTAATACCGTCCCAAGCCTGCCAGTAAATTGTTATGTGGAGGTCTGGAAAATACAAAGTGCTAAATTAGGGATGTGAAAATCTGTAGGTCTTGTACTGTTTGCACTTCTAGGTATCCCACCATCATTCTCATGCTGTTCAAATTCTTGGTTGTGAGAAACTCTATTCTTGCCAAAGGAAATATGTAGCATATTTGCTTGCATATTCATATTTTTGTGTGCATTTTTCTGAGGCAGGTAATACATTCACATGCACATTTTCCCACTGTGTTTTTGTGCTTACTTTTCAAATCCACACCTTTTTAGTCATGCACATTTTTTTAAATAGGCGCCTAATTTTCTGCAATTTGTGTTTCCACCTCTCTGGAGTCCCAAAGGATGGTTTCCTGAAGCCAGAGTTGCTTTGTTCTTTCTCCATCTTGGGAGCTGCAAAATGGATAGTTCTATGCAGAAGTGCCGATTCAACCAATATCTTTCCTTCCCTTATCTTCCGCAAAGTCTTAGCGATTATCTGATTGTGCTGTGCTTACTTTGTGCGGTCTTCTCCTGAGCCATGTGTCTTGGCAGATTTCTGGGTCTGAATGTGACTAGCCAATTTTATTTAATAGTTTCAAGTTCATTTCCCTCAACAGGCTCAGGGAAACCACAAAAGTGCAGACTGCTCCTGTATTCTCAGTTCTCATCATCATCTGTTTTGCCCCATAGCTCTCTTCCTCTCTACCTAATAGCTTTCAACTTGATTTTTCAGATCAGTAGCTGTTTTATGAGCCTTTCCTTCTGCAGCCTCCACCTCAGCTAATCAACATTTAACTGCAGTGAGCATTTTGTTTATTACTTGGAGCTGTGCGGAAATCTCTGCCTTTCAATCTTCTCCTGTATCCTTTCTTCTGAGTAATTGCATATCAGACTTCCGAGCAGTCATGCACCAGTTTTCACTATAAATGAGCAAGATCTTGCCAGTGCTAGGCATCAGATGAGCATAATTTCATTTTTAAAAATAAAGTATCTCCAGAATACATTGGAAAGCAAAGTTTTGGGATTCTGTATGAACACCTGCAAAATTTAAGAATGGGGGGAAATGATCTACCTCTCCACTTCATCCTTCCATATACACTTCTTCCTTGAATTGCGTGGATCCTGAGCAGCACAGTTTTGTTTATACACATTTTTTTCAATGAATAAATAAATAAATAAATACTGTACTGCACTGCTACTCATCTCCAGGAAGTGGCCTGAGAAAGTTGGGTCTTGGCCTTACCTAGGACCCTGTTGTTGGCAGTGTGGTGGCCTCTGGTCTGATGGTGGAAGCCTGGCCAGCCCCCTCTCCTGTCATGGCAGCTCCATGTGGTGGCTGGGCAGGATGCTGGGGCATGTTGGGAGGATGATGCATGTCTGGGAAAGGGCGTTTTGTAGCTGTGTGTTATCAACTGTTCATGCTCTGTGGTTACATTTTGGAGAGCATAAGAATTATACATGGATTTTGAACTGCACAGGAGTCTGATACCCTTAAACACAATGTTGCTGAAGGGAGAAGAGTAGTTCTCCAAAGTACCGATGATGAGAACTGGGAGATGGTTTCCACATGGCTCAGTGAGCTAAAGGGGCAGAGGAATTCAGAAGGTTCTGCCTTCAGAACACTGGATTTATCCTTCCTTCTCTCTCTCTCTCTCTCCCTCTCTTATTGCTGCCTCCTGCTAGTGAGTTTCTCTAGGTGAGCAAGGATTTGAACTCAGATTTACTGAGTCCTAGTCTACCCACGACACCATACCAGCTCTCAGGTTATGACACCATAATTGCATTCATCCCACAGGGGCCTTCTGAAGAGCTCAAATCTCTACATCTTTTGACAAAGAGATCTGTGTTCCCCTTGCACAAACATTTGTGAGGTACTTCTGCGTGCCACCAGGCACAGCTTGCGCTATATCCCAGAGGTGCCTCCATTTCCATGGCAATTGCTATTAATAGTGTGCCGTTCAATTTGTTAGGCGTAAGGGATCTATAAAAATGAGAACTATTAATACAGCAGGGAATTTTCCCACAGTAAAAAGAAATCAGAGTTGAGTTTCATTTGTAAGGCTGCTGTAAATGAAGGGCTGGTTTCCGCCTTACCTCTACCAAACTCTTTTATATAAGGTTGTGGTTAGTATGTTTGCTGTAGGGGATTAGAGTAAATTGCTGTGTCATGTGATTATCACAGTAACCTTTGCCTTACAACAAGAGGCCACTTCATCTTGGCATACCTTGCTGAACCCTTTCGGCTTCTGTGGCCCAGGTTATCATACTTTTTACGGTGCAGAATAACCAAATAACACATATTTACTGATATCACCTTAGAAACGGGGATTTCTGGATCAAGGAAATAGGAAGAGTCATTTTACGTTAGTTTTCCCAGGTAAGAGTGGTTGCATTTCTCCAAATGGAACTGTAACAAAATGTTACAGCATGGACAGCTGCTCTTCAGGATTCTAACCACTCCATTCTGTTCCCTCACTTCCAACACAAGTCAGTGTTCCATGATCGCTTAGCATTTTCAATACATTTATTTTCAAGTTTCTCTCCTATGCATTTGGGAGCTTTCTCAGGTCTCTTGATCTGTCCAAGAGTGGTTGCAGGGATTTTTCCCATGGGGAGAGGCAAAGCTGCATGGTGGCACCTGTGTTTTTCTGTTTACATGAAAATAATAAATACATGTAGGAGCTGTGCACAAATGCCCCCCATTCCTTCCCCAGTGGACATCCAAGGAAATCTCTCCTCTGCAAGGATGGTGCCAGTTTGGTTACCTGAACATTAGCAGTCATGGTTTGAACAGCAGTAATAGACAATGTTATTTTACAGGTATCACTGTTGCTAGAAGACTTGAAGGCAGCAGGAAAAGAGAATGACTGGACATTTTGCAGCTCACTAATTTATAGAGCTGGGATACCCAGTGTGGTGTAGTGGATAGAGTGATGGACTAGGACTCAGGAGACCTGGGTTTGAATCCTGGCTTTGCTATGGAAACTCACTGGAGAGCTGGAATTGGTAAAACCATTCCTTAAATCTCTCACTTACTTTGAAAGCCTTATCAGGACCACTGAAAATCAGTTCTGACTTGACATCACATGATAGCAACAAAAGTCTGAAGTGACTTGGCAGCACATTATAACCACTTTTCACACACACACACACACACACACACACACACACAGAGAGAGAGAGAGAGAGCGAGAGAGAGAGAGAGAGAGAGCATCTGCCTACCAAATACGTTTGTTTGCTACTTTTTCCCCATAGAAGACCCAAGGTTGCTCACAATTAAAACTGTAAAATAACAATAGGTTAAAAAATGTACAAAATTAAATATTAAAAAACAATTAAACATTAATTCTTCCAACTTCACTATTCTATGATTACTCAAAATTAAAAACAAGATTAAAATAATGTTAATTTTAAAAAAAATTAAAAAATTCTAAATTTCATAAATACAGTGTTCCCCAGATCCCCATTTATTCCTTGAAAGCTTTGCCTGAAAAGGAAGGACTTTACCTGATGATGGAAGGACAAGAGAGAGGCAGCCAACCTAGCTTCTTGGGGCAGTGCATTCCAAAGCCTGGGAGCAGCCACTGAGAAGTCTCTCTCTTTTGTCCTTACAAAACAAAGATGATGAGGACACTTCCTGGGAAGGTGAGAAGCGCCTCCCCAGATCTTAAAAGCTGAGAAGGCTCATATAAGGTGATATCCTTCAAATACAAGCTGCATGTGGCTTTATAGATAATAATAACCATCACTTTGAATGGAGCCCAGAAACAAACTGGCAGCCAGTGAAGCTGTTGTAATAAGAAAGTTACATGCTTCTTGTAATCATTGCCAGTCAGCAGTCCGGCTGTGGCATTTTGAACGAACGGAAGTTTCCAAACACTCTTCAGAGGCAGCCCCATGTAGAGCAACTTGCTGTAAATGCAGATGAGATGTAGCAAAGGCATATGTCACCATGACCAGATCAGGCATCTCAGGGAATGGGCACAGCTGGTGCATCAGATTTACTGTGCAAAGGCATTCCTGGTCCCTGCTGAAACTTGTGCATTCAAGCTCAGGGTTGAATCCAGGAGCACACCCAAGCTACGAACCTGACTTTTCAGGGGGAGTGCAAGCCCATCCAGAACAGGCTGGGTACCTATTCCCTGATTTGCCTTCTGACTGACCAGAAGCACTTCTGTTTCGTCTGGATTAGGTTTCAGTTTGTTAGTCCTCATCTAGGCACAGAACAGCTCCATTGGAATCTGATGGCACTGAACCCCAAAACTCAGGACAACGTCTCCCAGTCATTTCATGTAGATATTGAAAGACATGGGGGATACCACAGGCCAATGGCCAGGGTGTAAAATAGGATTTCCCCCAATACCACCTTCGGAATTCAGACATCCAGGAAGGATGGGAACCACTGTAAGACAGTACCTCCAAGACCCATCACAGGAAGGCATCCCAGAAGGATACCATAGTCAATGGTATCGAAAGCCACTGATAGGTACAAGAGACACAATAGGGACACATTCCCCCAGTTCAGTTCTTGACATAGGTCATCTACCAAGGTGAACAAGCTGTCTGTGTTCTGTAACCAGTCCTGAAGCCAGACTGAAATGGATCTAGATAATCCACTTTGCCCAAGAACCTTTGGAGCTAGGACACCATCACAAACTCCAAAACCTTGCCCAAAATGGAATATTGGAGACTGGTCAATAATTATCCAAAACACTGGGCTTCAAGGAGGGCTTTTTAAACAAAGGTCTTGCTACTGCATTCTTTTGGCATGACTGCCTCCTTTCTTCAATCTTAACTGCATATTTATTTTTAACTGCATATTTATTTTTCATACTGGAAGACAAATGACTCACTGATTTTAAAGGCATGCTGAACAACATATTATCAAAAGATTGTGTGCCCCCCCCCCCCCGGTGTTGTGCTTGAAATCTTTACGGTGCATGGACATTTGTTGTATGCATAAATTCCTTAGATCATATATATCAGCATCAGTCTCTCAAATCTCTTGGGAATCAAGGCTGGGGTAGATCTTTGCTCAAAGAGTTGAGAAAATTAGAGTGATCAGGACTGAGCATCATGGACTGAAAATCAAACTCAATATACTGTACTAGAGCAGCTATCTGCATTCATGTCTATATGTTCAAATCAGATTATTAGAGTCTCTCTGTTTATTTTTTTAGGTAAAAGGGCAAGCTTTGCTCTCATGTCCAAATGAGAATGGGACTACCTGTCAGAGAACCTAATTCCTGTTGACAGGCAAAAGATTACATTGTTAGAGCAAGTTCACCAGTGGTATTACTGATTGTTAATACCAAAAACCCACAGGTTTAATGAAGCTTCGGTCAAAGGGCTACTGGTGCAGAGGTTCCACTTTATAGCTTTGCCCTCCCAACCCTGGAATGAAGACGCGAGACAAGAATTATGGGTTAATATAATATGGCCACACTTTATTAAACATAATCAATGTTGCCATCCTTTGGCAAAGGGGGTCCTGTCGTAGTGCGGAATCAGGTTTAAGGACAGAGGTCTCAAAGGACCCCTTAAGCAACAAATGGGCGAGTCCCTGGCCCCAAGTTCTCGCGGTCTTAAAGACTGTGAGAACCCGGCCGGCCCCAATTTGACCACCCCAGGGCCTCAAGCCAGCTTCTCCTTGTTGACTGTTGGTCCAGGTGTGGCCCCAGTGCATCTTTCCCCCCAAGCACTGTAATCGAACGATCTGCAGCGCTGGGAGGTCAGATGGGCTATCGCTTACCTGAGTTTGCAATGGGACTCACCAACAAAACCTGTTATATCCGCACTACCCGCCAGTGTGACCAATTTTCCACCTTTAAACATGCCAGAGCACCTGTTCCGGTGTGGGATAGGCGAAAAATCCTCGCATCCAAATGCCAATCAGGATATGGGTCAAAAATTCCTATCCGGCCCCATAGGCGACCAGATAAACTCACACTAGAATAAAGGGAGGGCGGGTGGGTGTCTCCCTTTGATACTTTTTAAATATTATTGTTGTTCTGTGTGGAATCAAACTGAGAATCAGGGAGACTTTTTCACAAAGAGTTCTTGGCAGCACATTCATGAAAAAAGGTGTGGGAAGGAAATACAGGGGTGGGCCTTCTTACCTATCGGAGCAACAAAACCAAATTCATACAATGTTGTTTGCCTACCAAATCAGTAAAACGATAAGGAAGTTTCACTAAGGAAAGTGAATTCCTTTTTATATTCCGTGTAATAATAATTATTGTGTGCCCTCAAGTCATTTCAGACTTATGGTGACCCTTTCCAGGGTTCTCTAGGTAGAGAGTACTCCAAAGTGGTTTACCATTCCCTTCTTCTGGGGGCACTCTGGGACTGTACAGCTTGCCCAAGGCCACACAGGCTGACTCTTCTGGTATGTGTCATTTGATCATTGGTGTTGATAATTAGCACACTTGTGAAATCCCAGTGGGGCCTTCCTCTTCTGGTACAAATTTGCATATGCCAATAGAGGGAACTATAGTCACATTCTTCCACTTTAAGGATGTATTTAATAAGGCAGTTTGCCACTTAGTGTTTTCTTCCCATTTCTCGCTAGAATCTAAAGTCACCACACTATTTTCTGATATATTCACACCATTCTGTTGAAGGCAGCTTTGAATAGTGCTGTTTTGAACAATACCATGTATGAGCTTAGTATTTCCATGCTGACAGTCAAGTTTCCCGTATTACAGTGGTTCCCAACCTTGAGTGCCCAGATGTTCTTGAACTAAAACTCCCTGAATTTTCATCACCAGCTATGTTGGCCAGGATTTCTTGGAGTTGTAGTCCAAGAACTTCTGGGGATCCAAGACTGGGAACCACTGCCAAATTGACTACAAGCTCTTTAAAGTGAATACCTGGGCAACAAACAAACAGGAAACTTATTATAAGACACCCGGCAGACTAGTGTACAGTTGGTACATGTTCTACATTGGTCCAGAATGTGGTCATCAGGACAGTCCTGTAGCCAGCATTCATTGTTAGGTGGGCCAGACACATTTCTGGGTATGTGGGAAGGGGGGACATACAGCACAAACCAACCCCCAGCTGGTGGAGTATCTGAGGAACAAGCCAGAGGAAACTGAAGTCAATGACCTTCCTTCTTGTTGCTGTTTCATGTACAGAGGGTGTTAACTTAGGTATGTAAAAGTTAACAGAAAACTTTATATAAACACCAGGAATTAAATGGCTGGCTTCTCTCTCTCTCTCTCTCTCTCTCTCTCTCTCTCTCTCTCTCTCTCTCTCTCTTTCTTTCTTTCTTTCTTTCTTTCTTTGAAAAAGGAAAAAAATATGTTAAGGGTACAGTGAGGAAGGGGATACCAAAAAGTGTGAAACAGACAAAACAGTTTATGAGATTTTAAAAATGGTACAAACATCCAGTTGTCCATGGAAACTCTCTGGTGGATGACAATGGTAAACTACCACTTCCACATTTCATATAACTCAACAACTTATTAAGGTTGCCATGAGTCAGAAGCAACTTGACAGCACAAAAGAACAAGACTTTTCTGTAAGGGTATGCCATGGGACATGTATATTTATGTGGAGTATTAGGTCCTTTCAAAGAATTGCGCAATTTAGTTCTGCATGACTAGAGCCTATAATTGCATTCCTAATTCCTAATTTCCTTTGTTCTCCAGTTGCTTCAGCAAATCAGGGCTTGCACCAAGCCCTTTAAAAACAATACTGTAAATGGTTTGGAGACAATGGGTGCTAGGCTGAGGGAAAGTAAGATCCCCATGAGTGTCCCTTTGCTCTCTCTCTCTCTACCTGAAGTAAAAAAGATAAGAGAGCTAGATTTTGGTGGTCCATTCAACCTTGAGCTGCATTGGATCAAGCAATCACACTGCCTGAACCAACACAAATGCATCTGATTGGGGGGGGGGAGTACAAGCCCCAGTGGCAGAGGAAAAAAGTAAGGATTGAGGGGAAAAACTGCAGGCTGATTCACACTGACTTGTATGTCATGCAGTCAACAGAAAGTAATACAAGTCAGACCATCCCAATCCTGCATTATTTGGCATTGTAGGCACCACCTCAGTGTCAAATTCCACCCAAAAAGCAATATTGTCCTTATTACAACTATAGGGAAGAGCAGAGAGAAAGTGAAATCCTTGGGGTGTTTGCTAGCTGTTCCTTCAGGTTTCTTTTTTCTAGCTGTATACCAGACCTTTAGATTTTCCTACCTGTTAGACAATCAACATTTTTTTAACTGCTTGCCATATAAAAGACTAAGTAATTGGAAGTTAATTGTGGAAAGCAATTGCATTAACTTACTCACTCACTCACTTACTGTAAGTGAAAAACTCTTTCTGAGTAGAAGTTTTGACTTAGCAGATTTTGGGTGGCTCCACTAGACAGTACTTTTGTTGTACACTCACACTGCCTTATTCATTGAGGGTCCTGTTCTTAAATTGCCCCAAGCTGTCATTCTTTCAGTGAGTCTATCATGTCATATTTTTTAAAATATTGTTTTAAAAATCCAAGGAAGTTAAATCACAGCAGTGTGGTGGAAATATCCCTTTGGTCCACCCTAGCTATAATCCCCTTCACGGATTGCTGCCTTGTCGTGGCGAAGGGGCTTGAGTAATTCAGAGAAGCTATGGGCTATGCCGTGCAGGGACACCCAAGACGGACAGGTCATAGTGGAGAGTTCTGACTAAACGCGATCCACCTGGAGCAGGAACTGGCAAGCCACTCCAGTATCTTTGCCAAGAAAACCCCATGAACAGAAACAAAAGGCTAAAAGAGATGACGCTGGAAGATGAGCCCCTCAGGTTGGAAGGCGTCCAACATGCTACTGAGGAAGAGCGGAGGACAAGTACAAGTAGCTCCAGAGCTAATGAAGTGCTTGGGTCAAAGCCGAAAGGACGCTCAGCTGCGGACGCGCCTGGAAGTGAAAGGAAAGTCCGATGCTGCAAAGAAGAATACTGCATAGGAACCTGGAATGTAAGATCTATGAACCTTGGTAAGCTGGATGTGGTCAAACAGGAGATGGTAAGAATCAACATTGACATCCTGGGCGCCAGTGAACTAAAATGGACGGGAATGGGCGAATTCAATTCAGACGATTATCATATCTACTATTGTGGGCAAGAATCCCGTAGAAGAAATGGAGTAGCCCTCATAGTCAACAAAAGAGTGGGAAAAGCTGTAGTGGGATACAATCTCAAAAATGATAGAATGATTTCAATACGAATCCAAGGCAGACCTTTCAACATCACAGTAATCCAAGTTTATGCACCAACCACCGATGCTGAAGAGGCTGAAATTGCCCAATTCTATGAAGACTTACAACACCTTCTAGAACTGACACCAAAGAAAGATGTTCTTCTCATTATAGGGGACTGGAATGCTAAAGTAGGGAGTCAAGAGATAAAAGGAACAACAGGTAAGTTTGGCCTTGGAGTTCAAAACGAAGCAGGGCAAAGGCTAACAGAGTTTTGTCAAGAGAACAAGCTGGTCATCACAAACACTCTTTTCCAACAACACAAGAGGCGACTCTACACATGGACATCACCAGATGGGCAATACCGAAATCAGATTGATTATGTTCTCTGCAGCCAAAGATGGAGAAGCTCTATACAGTCAGCAAAAACAAGACCTGGAGCTGATTGTGGCTCTGATCATCAGCTTCTTATAGCAAAATTCAAGCTTAAACTGAAGAAAGTAGGAAAAACCAATGGGCTAGTCAGGTATAATCTAAACCAAATCCCTGATGAATACACAGTGGAAGTGAAGAACAGATTTAAGGAACTAGATTTGGTGGACAGAGTGCCTAAAGAACTATGGATGGAGGCTCGTAACATTGTACAGGAAGCAGCAACAAAAACCATCCCAAAGAAAAGGAAATGCAAGAAAGCAAAGTGGCTGTCCAACGAGGCCTTCCAAATAGCAGAGAAGAGAAGGGAAACAAAATGCAAGGGAGATAGGGAAAGCTACAGAAAATTGAATGCGGATTTCCAAAGAATAGCAAGGAGAGACAAGAGGGCCTTCTTAAATGAACAGTGCAAAGATATAGAGGAAAATAATAGAAAGGGAAAAACCAGAGATCTGTTCATTTTGAAGGAAATCAACCCTGAGTGCTCACTGGAAGGACAGATCCTGAAGCTGAGGCTCCAATACTTTGGCCATCTCATGAGAAGAGAAGACTCCCTGGAAAAGACCCTGATGTTGGGAAAGTGTGAAGGCAAGAGGAGAAGGGGACGACAGAGGATGAGATGGCTGGACAGTGTCATCGAAGCTACCAACATGAATTTGACCAAAATCTGGGAGGCAGTGGAAGACAGGAGGGCCTGGCGTGCTCTGGTCCATGGGGTCATGAAGAGTCGGACACGACTTAACGACTAAACAACAACAACGTGAACTTTTGTGAATCCAGTCTGCTTCCTTAGATACAGAATAGGTTTCCAGGCTGTAAATAATTTCATTTATCAGTCTATAAGGTAACAATAGCATAGTTGACGCAAGTGGCAAGCTATGGGAATCAAGGTAGGATTTCACACATGGTAATGTAAGAATCTTTGATTCATATTCAGTCCTGTTAAGTGGGTTGCAAAAAACTGTATATATCATATCATACCTCAGGTGTTTCTCTTGTAAGTCTGGAGTTGTAGTTGTTTTGAAAGCTTATTCCATTATTAATGAACCATTGTCACTTTGTCCATTATCTATATCCCCACCTGCTCATGGTAACATGTATAAATATGACATTCTTATAGTCTCATTCTTATCTCTGAGGAAGTGGACTTGATCTATGAAAGCTCGCATTAAAATATAGCAGTTAGTCTTTAAGGTGCCCCAACATTTCTCTCTCTCTCTTTCTCTCTCTTGGTCTCACATGACAACTGTAAGAAATCCCATGACATTTCTCAGGGAGAAAAACAACTTGAACAGAGGAATCTCATTGTGAGGCAAAACAGGATCCCACCACTGCCACAAAGCATGAGTCTGCAATATTCACATCCCCAATTTCCTGAAATGAAATTGGGGGGGGGGGGGGGAGAGATGTAATCACTAATGTTCATAATGAATAATAATTCCAAATGCAAAACCCATTTCATCTTTTCAGTCTTCTTCAGGGGCGTAGGTAGGTATCTCAGAATAATTCAGGCTTACACAGTAAGCTAGAACAACAAAGATAAGTGTGCCACCGATAATGACCAAAGCAGAAAACCAGACACAAATGCTTCCATAAAGGCACAAAGTACATTTCATTTTATTTTAAACATGTATACTCACTCAACTGCTGAAGGCCTCAAGATGGTTTACAAATTTAAAAACAAGGATAGTCAAAAAAAACCACAAAACATAAAATCACAAGATTATTGCAACACACAAAGCTGTTTTATAGGAGACCCTCCGTCCCTTATTACTCAAGTAAACCTATATAGTTTCTATGAATGTAGAAGGAAGAAGAAGAGTTTTGATGTGATGCAGGTAGCACAAACCTCACCCCACATCTTTTTGTGTGTGTGTGTAACCACCATGCTGGAGCAGAGAGAGAGACCTCCCCATAGAAAACCATATAATTCACTTTCCAGCTTTAGAGGGGAATGAAAAAAATGCATGGAGAATATCAGTATATATTAGGCATGATTTAGATTAGGCATCCTTCAGTCTCGAGAGACTATGGTAACGTGCTCTGTATGGAGGACTTGGAACAGCATCTAGTGTGGCTGAGAAGGCCAATTCGAGAGTGACAATCCCTTCTACACTGAAGACAAATACAATCTGTCCCCTGTCCAGCTCCCTGATTTTGCTGCTTTCGGGACTGCCTCTTTGCCTCGGCCTGCTGGACAAGGGTCTCTTCAAATTGGGAGAGGCCGTGATGCACCGCCTGCCTCCAGGCTGAACGCTCAGATGTCAGGGTTTCCCATCTATTGAGGTCCATTCCTAAGGCCTTCAGATCCTGCTTGCAGATATCCTTGTATCGCAGCTGTGGTCTCCCTCTGGGGCGATTTCCCTGCACTAATTCTCCATACAGGAGATCTTTTGGAATCCTACCATCAGCCATTCTCACAAGGCATGATGGTTACATGTTATATCCGGTAACAGAAGCAGTTGACAGCCGTTTGCTGAACACCATTTGCTAGGGGAGATGAGCAGGAAAGTGCCATTGTCTTCAAGGATAGTTTGTGAACTTCCTGTGGTGACATCAGCCTGGCCTCTGCAGAGGAAGAATGCTGGACTTGACAGATCCTTTCCTCCCTTAGGAGCTCATGACAAACTCTTGAGCAGCAAAAAACAAAATATTTAAATAACGTAAGGTTCAATTTTCTTGGAGAACTGAATAGCAGCAACAGACGTAGCAAGTACTACAGAGAAAGAAGGATTTTTATCCTCTAATAGTGTAGAGACAAGGTCTCCAGACAATGGCATTTCCAATAAATCAAATCAAGGTGTAATAAAATCATCTCTCACAGTTGCATAAAAAGGGCAAGAACACGGGATATGTGAACAAATGTCCAGGCTAGAACCGTCACATGGACAAACTCTCTCACAGTAAGGTTGCCCTCACAATCTTCCTTGCAGCTCCCTTGAAGGAACAATATTCAGTCACACGTACAAAAAGGCTGTGGAGTAATGTGGAATCATTAGATGAAAAAAAAAATGATGGAACTGTCTTAGGAATAAAGATAATAAAGATAACAAAGAAGGAGAGGCCTAGACAGATCATTGATCGAATCCAACTGGGCTCTTCTTCTGTTCATTTTCACAGAGGCCAAATGTTGAAGCTACTCAGCTTCAGAGCAGCTACTTTGGAGAAAAGCTGTTTTGGGGAGTGAAGGGTGAGGAGGTTAAGAGCATAAAAAAGTGGAGATGGAAAGTCTCCTTTGCCCCCAGTCCTGCCAGGAATGCAATATTTCCAACACAACAAGAAAAAATGTGGGAAGATTTCAAAGATTAACAGCTATTTAAAAAAAAAAAAGCCCACTAGGATTTGAATACAATTAAAAGTCTCTCTGTCTGGAATGTCCTATGATTTAAATTACAGAACTATTGTATTCTCTCTCTCTTTTTTTCAGTGTTCTTTGTCAACTTGTTTTTTATTGGATTTGGAGGTAGTAAACAAATGGCACAGTGGTTTTCAGTTTAAGAAATACTTCACAGAAACACAAATGTGATTATGATCCCAGAAGATATATTGCTTTATTTTCCAGTTCATGGAAACTAATCTTGATGCTTTTGATTTGTGTTCTGCATAGAATTCGAAAAGAAGTATAATGCAGGCTTCCCACCAAACTCTGAACAATGAAGTGATAATAAGGGTCCATGTACCATTGCCAAGGTATTATTATATTTAAATAAATGAATAAAATAATACAATCAAGTTGCATTAGTTAGGATTTCTGTCTTAGAGAGTATAAACACTAAGCAGGGATAGAAACCACAGAGCGTGGCAAAAGTTGAATATCTTGAGACAATTAGGTCAAATCAAAAGGAATATCAAGGTAGGAACCCTCAGTGTTTCTGCATAGGATTTGGGTATGGGTCCATTCGGAAAGCCATCAGACTACACAGAAGCCTCCCCTTTTCATGACAAGGTGGTTGTTTATGAAGGTGTTAAAAGGAGTCTTCTTGCTTGCTTGCTTTCTTCCTATGATCTGTATTTCTTTGTCATTTTAAATTAGCTGGGAGTGCCCACATCCCTTGTATGAAATGCCACATTTGCAGCATAAGCTAAGAACCAAATCTGATTGGCTATATAGCATCATTTTACTCCATCAGCATGAGACCCTGAATGGCAGGATCTTTTCAAGATGAAAAACATTAGCTGTTAAAGCTTCAGTAAAATGGTATGTTGATGGGTGTAAACTATAATGAATAGACATTTTAAAGAAAACCACACATGCACATGAGAAATTTGAGCCCTTGCACTCACTATTTCTGCATCAAAATCATCATTGTCATTGACATCATCATGAACATTCCAGACAACCTTCAACCCAGTTGTGGTAACATCAGCTAAAACTATGCAATTTTAGCAGAATTTACCTATGATATATGAACAGAGATTGGCATTAAAGTATTACAATAAATTAAGTTATTAATTAATTTGGACACTTCTAACATAATAGTATTTAACTTAATTGGGTTTTTTTGCATCAACATTCTCTAGTGAATCGGATAAGGGTCAGTGCAGGGAAGGAAAGCTATTGCCAGACAACGGGATACTCAATGATTTAACATAATAAAAACCTGGTTTATCCTCCCACTGCAAGATCTTCATTGTCCAACATGAGGAAGAGTCTTAAAGTAAAGAAATTGTTAGAATAAGGAGATGAGAGTATAAGGAAGGCAGAAAGGGAGAGCAAGAGAAGCATTTTTTGGTTGGCAGAATAAGAAAAGGGATTTTTTTAAAAAAACAGCTATTTCCATTACTCCAAACTTCGAAAAAGAGGCAAATGGGAGATGAGAAGAAAAATTCAAGATGAGATTTTTCACCTTCATTTGGCTTCCGGTGTAATAAAGCAGTATGTGTTTAAACACTAATTTAAATACCTTGTTTTCAATGTAAGAATACTTTTAGATTTTTTTAGCTTATTAACAATTAACTTAATATGTGACCACTTTCCAATCTCTGAATATCAGCCAGAACCAGGAAATGTGACAGACATCTAAAGCATTCTCATCCAGAGAATATTTTATTCCATGGTGCTATGACTATAGGGGTTTCATATGGAACACAAATCTGTTCATAAATGCATATACTGTAGTGGCCCACCTATTACTGTGAAGGGAGGCAAGTGTCCAGTCAATGTGGTCAATCTCGTTATTATCAACCTCCCATATAACCACATTGTTATAGGCTTTAGACAACTGCTGTCCCACAAGGAGGGCACCAGGATGTGAGCTTCTAGTTTTTGCTTATCTGAATCAACCCAATTTTGGTGTTAAGGAATAATAATAGGAAGGGATTTTTCTCTCTCTAAGTAGCAATCCATAACACTGACACTACAAGGACAGAGCCGTTTGATATTACTTCCTAAGAAATCCTGGGATTTGTAGTTTAGTGAAGAGGAAATAAAAGCTCTACAGCACAGAATTTTGGGGAGTGTCAAACTACAAAAACTAGATGCTGTTGCTTATGTGTTGTCAAGTTTCTTCTAAATTATGATGATGACTCTAATAGGGTTTTCGAAGTATGTGAGAGGACCAAGGAGTGATTTACCATTGCCACCACCAAGCCCCCTGTGCGTTTCCATGGTCAAGGGGGGGATTTGAACTGAGGTCTCTTGAGTTTTAGTCTGACTGCACTCTCTACCATATTATGCTGGCTCTCTATTGAAACTGCAGAGTGTAGGCATACTCAAAGAGGCCACTGCAGATGAATGTAAAGCATGCCTTAGGACTGCATAATGAAGATTTCATATTTTTCCCCAATGTGGACACTAGAACTGACCGCATCTGTCTCCTAACAACATTTTAAAATGAAACCCAGCTCAACAGCTGCTAGTAATCAGTGAGAATTAGTTGTCTGGTGTTTAATTTGTTGCCATTGCTGGGATTTCTCAGGAAATTAATGAGGGGGTGGGGGGAAGCCACAAGTATTAATTTTGATGGCAAAGTTTCTCACTGAAGTCAAGCTGGAATCTAATTATGCACATTGTTATGGCAGTTTTTTTTTTCATAAACCCATTTGTGTACCATGTGCAAGTGGAGTTCTACTCCAGAATGAACAAAGATTGGTACAACAGAAGGACAAGGATTTCTATATTGGAAAGAGTTTCGAGTGGGAACTGTTTTCCCAGCTGGGCTGCTCCATACCTTACATGGTCTTGGTGTGGTGTCCTATTTTTTTTCCAAACAACTTTTATTTTGGATTGTAGTATCTTAGTTTTGTCTTGGGAAATCACATGATTATTTAGTTTTAGCTTTTATTTATACAAACTCTACATGAAGAGGCACACATGCATGCATGCACACACCCACAAATTTGCTTGTAAAAAGTTTCAGTATTGCATTCCTAAGAATGTATCCCAAGGTCCATAGGACGACTAAGCTGTCCCCTTCCAAGGTTATTAGAAAGGATGCCAGTCACTCTTCCAGAAAAAGAGAAGAAAAGGAGTTTGTAGGATATGGCAGTGTAGGAATGGAGAAGGTGTGGATCTCTTGTATTCATAGCCTTCTCAGTCCCTTTTCACACCCCCAAAATAGAGGGAAAGTTTTATATGCCTCAGAGTGTGTGTAGCCCACTCTCATTGTTTGCAATTTTACATTTTCTGTAAAGATTAGACATTAGTCTCATGGAGAGAACAAAGATCTGAAGACCAGCTTCATTGGTCTTCCATACTGCCAGAATGTACCTAGTATGGTTTTGGATGAAATGGAGCCTCTAAGATTGGTGGGGATGGGCAAGTGGGTGGGCTACTCCTGGGCTCCTTATTTGTAGGATTGCAGTCTGTGGTAGAAATAAGCAAAAAGCAAATGGCCTCTGTATTAATGATCACGTTGTTCCAGAACACCAAAATCAGTCATTCACATTTCAGTCCTATCTCAGTCACATAATCTCCTGAAGTATATTTTCCTGTAGGACATATCAGTCATTTTCAGTAGAACTTAGTAAGGAAAAATAGCATGTGGGGATTCAGGACACAAACTGTCCCTCTTCCAGTATGGTTAAAAGATCACTTAACAACAAGATAACAGTGCCTGAAATGCTGTTGTTCAGGGTAGTAAGTTGCACTAGAGTAAGCCCATTGAATCTCTGTGGATCCAAATTACAAATTTATGATTTTTTTCTGACAAATTGATGAATCAATTAATCAAATCTTAAAACAATATAAAATGGCTTTCAAAGCATCTATAGACACCAAATTCACAGGGTGGCTTCCACAGACCTTTCTCTACAATCCCTCCAAGATTGGTGAAGATTGGGTTTCGGACATCTACGTTATACACCCACAAAGTGGGTCACCTCAGGAACGTGCCCTTTAGCGAAACCCAATCTTCAAGGTACAAAATCAAAACTCTTCTGATCCACCTTGTAATTCCATGGCTGAAATCCTGCAGTCATGCTCCACCTGCACTATGGGAAATATGTCATTGGAGGCAGCAGGTTGCTGCTTATTAAATGCTTTATTTTGCAATTTTGGGGGTGTACACAACATTGTCACATTGTATTGTGCCCATTACAAATAATGAAAGGAAGACTGCATCAGCAACAACTTGCTGCTGCCGATGACATCATTTCCATTGCACAAGAGGATTGAGTTAGCACCTTTCCAGATGATGCTGAGTTCAACCTAGAGGGGAGGGGCTATCTTGCTTCTCAGCAGGAAGAAGTGGGACCTGTGTATAAGGCAACTGAGTTAGTATAAGCCGGTTTCAGGGGGTGGGGTGGAGGATATATAAGTCCTCTGACCCACAGTGCTGAACTCTTTTCACACTGTTGCTTGGTTGGCTTGCCTGCTCACCCATGTTGTAGGTCCAGAGTGAGTAACCTGGTCATATTGGTCTGGGTTTCCTGATTGGCATAATGGACAAAAGAGGCTCAGGATGCTTCTATTTTTATTTTGTCTTTTCTACTCTGATTGCCCACAGAGCATATGGGCTTATCTGGGGAGTTTCCAAGTTTAAATGATGGTCACAGCCATGATAGGTAGTGCGGAAGGAAGGGTAGACAGCAGTAAGCTCTGTTGGGCATTGGTTGGTGATAGGGGGTCCTCATTGGGTGCTTTGGATCCTGGGATTCAGGTGGCCTGGCGCGTGTTACCACCAACTTAAAATCATGGGACTTGAATCAGGGCACAGAAATGCCGCCCCAATACGAGATGAATGGGGTACATCTGTTGCTTACATAATGCCTCTGGCACTAGAGCTCATTCTTGTAGGCTAGGAGAGAGGGACAATCTTAGAAGCTTAATAATCTTATAAGCTTAATAAAATAAATAAATAAATAAATAAATAGAATCTGCTCCACAGTAGTCTAGAGAATTACAGTTTTAAAAAGTCATTGCCCAGTTTATAGCCTATTGTGACAGATGCCCCACGTCACGCCTGTCACTCATAGCTGGAGATCATTTGCATGAGCCTATGAGAGGACTGGAGAGGCAGAGTTAGAGAGTCAGTTAAGTCGGTTAAGGCAGTTAGTGAGAGGGGGAGAGAGAGTGAGGAGAGGAGGAGAGAGGTTTGCAGAGAGAGATAGTCAGAGAAAGAGTGAGAACTGAAACTAATAAAGATAAGCTGGTTAAAGTGAAAATATAAAACAGGAGGTGACTGAATGTGTGGCAGAATATATGATATCTCAATGATTTTGATTCTATGACATGAATAAAGAACATCTGCGATCCTGAATTACCCTAATACCCTTTAATAAACAAGTTCTGTTGTTGGCAGCCAGTGTCAGACTAAAGTCTTTTACAGTGTGGATAAATAAATCCACTGGTGGCAGCGAAGGAAAGAGAGAACGTCACCAGCGTGAGCCCTTTAGTTGAGAAAAACAAGCAGGGGCATGGGGTGAACGTCACACCTATCACCTGTGTCTCACCTCTTTATTTCTTGGTTGGGAGACAACAGGATTTCAGTCCATTTGTAAGTGCTATAGTCCACTTTATCTAAAAGCTAACCAGGTCTGCCTATAAATGTCCCCACATTTCTCCCCAGTGATGAATTTCTCAGAGAGAATTATGATGACACCTGTACCAGGCTTAAGAACTCAGCTGGAACATATGTTCACCATAATGTACTTAAACCAGCACTGATGTTATTCATACTGTCCCAACAGCCACATGACATTCACCTTGTCTCAATTTGTATAGCAACAATATCCATGACTTTCTGTGTTTTTTGTGCATTATGAAGGCATAATTTTTTTAAAAAAATACTTCACTTTGTTTACAGGTGGGACAGAGTTTAGTACAATGTCACTCTCACTTAGGTTTATTTCTGCAATCAAAGCTCCCCACTCAGAAACTTTTGATTTTCCTCCCTGCTGCTTAAAAACAGTTCCAGAAGAGAAACTGTAGCAGAGAGGTGGATTTATTTTTACACATTTTTTAAAGGACTTGAAGATTTCTTCAGGAAAAGCTGTCTTTGGAGAAGTGCCCTTTGCAAATGGAGGTTTGGTTATGAATCCCTATAACAACTTTGCAACTAGACAGGAGAAAGATATGTGGATCTCTTCCTCCGTATGGAAGATCTCTTAATTACAATTGGCATAGCAGCAATCTTGATTCATGTTTTTTTTTAAAAAGGCATCCTCAAATCCATTCCTTAAATGTTTCCTTCTATTCCCTGTCAGCAAAGTGGTCATCAAACAGCGGAACTCCTGTGAAGTGTGTTCCTCTTAATTATATTTGCTAATTATTGAGGGGTGTGTGTGTGAATACCAATTTATGGGAAAAACTAGACCCTACTTAAACTGGATCTCAGACACTTTCCCATGCCCGGGCAGTGGCTACAAATTCATTGGAAGCTCCTATTTCCTTCAAGTAACGACTGGGCATTGGCAAGCAGGCATTGCAAAGGGGTGGTACCAAGAGGGATATTTTTTAAAAAAAAATCTCATGAATTAGTGTTATGGATATGCCTGTCTTTTTGAGAACTCGAACTGCCTTTTGGAGAACTGGAGAAAAAGAAAGTGCCCCCATTTTGATTCAAAGCACAAAAAAAGACTTTTCTTATGTGTACAGGTTCAATGTTTCTCTCTTCTTTAGGATGACACCAAACAGAGCCAGAGGTTGGGAGTTTGATCCCCCATTGTGCCTCCTTGACAGGAGTTGGACTCGATGATCCATAGAGTCCCTTCCAGCTCTGCAGTTCTAAGAATATTATTATAGAGGAGCATGTTGACCATTTTCTCTCTGCTTGAAGGAACGAACTCTGGCATGAGATCACAATGGCCAATGTCTCCTCAGGCAGGAAGCATCAACATGAGGATGTTGTTGCCAGTCTCCTTCTTCAGGTTGGTAACATCAGCATGATGTCATAATGTGTAGTCCACTGGCAGCATGAGATCTGAGTTGGGGTAGACATCATCCTGAACTGGAAAAATTACATATCCCCCTACACAGACCATGTGGGCCAATCTTTTCCCTATAACAACGTAGCGCCATCATGACAATACAGTTCCCAGTCTCCCCCAGATTGGCAGCATCAAAATGAAGGCAAAATGGTCAATTTATATCTCCTTCAGGTAAGCAAAATCAGGTGAAAGTCACATTGGTCAAGCTTTCTCCTAGCATAGGCAACACTAGTGGTGTGTGGATACTGTACAATCCCATTTGTACCCAAATATTTGCCATAGAAATTGGGACCAACCTGCCCTAAGCTGTCATGGAGGTGGCTTGAACTGACTTGTTCTTGTTTCTGCAGTTATTTGTTTGTATTTGTATGTTTCTGGGTTGGAAACAAACAACAACAAAACAACAACAACAACTTGGAAATATAGAGAATAAGGAGCTATGGAAGGATGGAAAATGGGGGCAGACAGATGTGGCAGAAGAGGGGGAAGACTGAAAAGTGGGAAGGCTAAGCCTGACTGATGTGACAAGAGGAGGGAAAGAGTGGCTGAGGAATAGAATTTGGGGTAGACTGCTTGGTGGGAAAATGTTGCTTGTTATCCCTTCCGGTGTTATCAACAAGAGGGGACTGATTTTTTGGTGTGACAGGAGCCTCAGGACTCCCTATTCCTCACTTCCCAATTTGGAAACCTGATAAATCCCACACTTTCTCTGAGACAAGCAACAAAAAGGGAGGGGGGGTGTCAGAAGAACAAGGCAGTACAAATGCCCTGTTTGGGGAAGCCCTTAGCTGTGTGGATTTAGAGCATGACTGTAAACCTTTGCCACATTTATGTGCAGTGCCTACAATTCTGCAGGAGAAATTTAAGACTACCGTTATAGCAAGCAGATAGGTTATGACTTTGATAGGCTATGGCTTCTGAAATGATTAAATATTTCAGGAACAAATTCTGTTTCACCTAGATGCATGTTCTTCTTTTTAACATTTTTCTTCTTACCCTGATGCAAAATGTAGTTGTTCATATTGCCAGGTTTTCATCCCAAAATATGCATTTCCTGGGACATTCAGTTATAACAAAAGTCAACTCAAAAAGCCCAGCTGACCAACCTCCTCTTTCAATTGCCCACTTTAGGTGTTTTACTCACACATTCTCCCAGAATACTACTAGTAAGACCCTGGAGAGAAGTCACACCCCAACACTGGCATTGATGCGTATAACATGAAAGCCTGCAGAAACAGAGCCTCTTGTGTTCAGCTGTGTGCTCTGTGGTGGGCATGTTATGGCAACCAGTTCCTCTTAGATTATGAGACTTTGGCACTAGAGTCATTTTCTTATGATGTGGACAAACCGCTCTACTCTTGCCTTCAAGAATATGACTTATTATAAGAAAGGGCTGTCTTAATTTTAAAATGTGTTTTAATTCAGTAGTTGTTAAAAGTTCATGTACACACCAAGATCCAATAGTGCATTTTAGTAGCCAAAGACTAAGGAATTGAGATTCCTTCTTGTGACGTACACCCCGTGCCCCTGTTTGTTTCCCTCAACTCAAGGGTCCACGCTGGCGACGTTCCTTCTTTCTCTCTCGCTGCCACCAGTGGATTTCTTTTATCCACACTGTAAAGAACTTTACTCTGAGACTTGCTGCCAACAACAGAACTTCTTTTATTAAAGGGTATGAAAGGGTAACTCAGAATCACAGATGGTCTTTATTCAGTTTCATTAGATCACAATCATTGAAATATTATATTTTATGTTCCACACTAGTTCACTTCTTGTTTACTTATTTTCAATTTAACCAGTTTATATTTATTAGGAACAATTCTCTATCTCTGACTATCTATCTATCTCTTTCTGCAAACCTCACTCCTTCTTCTCTCTAACCCTCCAACTGACTAACTGACAAACCTCTGCCTCTCCTGTCCTCTCATTGGCTTATGCACATGAGGTTCCGCTGCGATTGACAGGAGCGAACACTCTGTTCTAGAGTGAACATCTGTCATGTACAATGCACACACATGCAAAAACTGTTGCTGAGAAAAATCTGTGTTTTGCAATATTGCTTTTCTGTCTGGAACATCTATCCAAGGGATGTTTGGTGTCTGGTCACATCAGTCCCCTTCGGCTGATTGGGACAGGTCAATTTGGTTGGGCTGTCCTACTGAGAAATCTCTGTTCTGGGACATTTTTTTCATTATTGATTTTCTGCCCAGAACGGGTACCAGAATCTTGTTTCTGCAGATGATTTGTGGTTTGCTGCATCCATTTCATCAAATCACATGTGTGTTATGAATTTGGTTGGGTTATTGCACTTGGAAATTGCCGTTCCAGGCCATTGTGTTCCATTCCGTCAGGTTTTGGGACTATAAAGGGTTAAAGAAACAGTAGTGATCATTGTCTTTGAAGTCTAAAATATTGTTTGTATATTTGTCCAGCACATGCCACTGTTTTTGGCACCAATTTATATTAAGAAGATCCTGTTCTGGCCCATTCTGTTCCAGCTTTTACCTAGCTCCATTACCAGAGTATAAAGAAGAAAAACACAGAAAGGAGAAGAGACCAGTTCAGTCTCAACAATCCCTTTCTGGTTCTACACAAAAAATAGTACTTTTGATCTTTCAAGTGTTTAAAGTAGGAAAAGCTATATTTACTTGCAGTTACCATTTGTAGTTAAAGTCAGAAGTAAAAGTGGGGGCAGGGGAGTGGAATGGTACAAGGGAAACCCCTGCTGCTTGGAGAATAGTCACAGGTAGAAGAGAGAGATCAACAAAACAAAGGAAGCAAAAAGAAATACCAGAGGTGGGAAGAGAACTTTACTAATCAAGTTAGCAGCAAAGAACAATCACTTTAGGCTGTTAAAACCCCTCCCACAGAAACCCAGTGTTAATGCATGCAAGAATCCTATTATCTCAATAAAAGCAATAAAACATAACCTTCAGATGTTTCCCAGCTGTCCAGTGCAAGAGTGTGTGTTTGTGTGTGTGTGTGTGGTGGTCTGAAAAGGAATATGTGGAGTTTTGTGTGTCATCAATTCTCGTGGAAGCAATGGGAATTATATCAGTAGTAGAACTACATCACTGAACGCTGGTTGTAGTGTTACCTTTGCTGTAATGTTCAAACATGTCTTGGATATGGAAGCATGGGATCATGGGTGCCAAGCAATCCATGAAGTGCAGAAAGACGTTATTCTGAATTATTTTAGACAGACCATAGTGGGAGGATGTACAAATTAATAAAAACCCTGTGTACAGTCAGGGTCATGCCACTGGCGTTTCTTTTATTGTGTCGTGTTGTGTTTGCAGCTACTGGCAACCCATTTCTAGTCTGCAAGCTGAGAAACATGTGCTGTAGGATTCTGACAATATTTCCGTTGCTTGAATAGGTTTTGAAGCTTTTTAAAAACATTTTCCCTTGCACCAAGAAAGGCGGAGGCATGCCAAAGCAAGCCCCTATAGCTTTGAAAATCTTGTTAACCTTTAAATAAACTGGGCATGTTTTCTTGTCCGAACAATGACCTTATTGTTTAGGCTAAGATATAGTACGTGGCCAGCTATGTTAGGAAATGAATGAATTGTAGTGCTGTCAACTACTATTTTGGTCCACACCTACCTTATCTAGGAATTTCTTCCAAGTGTTTCATTTTAAATAAAATAGATTAGAAGCAACAACCGTCCAGATGAACAGATTTTACCTTCAGAAACTGTTCTGCTCCCCATCCCCATCCTGGAAGCTGAGCATTCAAGTGAAACAAACCTCTGAAAGTTATCCCCTGCTATTTGTGTATTATTATGGCTCTTGCCTCTATAGTAATAGTAGCAGCAGCAGCCCCAGTGCTTCTGCTGTTGTAGAGAATGTGCAAAGGGTTCACAGCTAGAGATGGGCACGAATTGCTGGTTCAGCGGATGGTCGAACAGGTGTTTTGCAATTTGACGCCCTGCCCCCTCCAGTGGGCACCCACTCAGAGGCAGAGCCTGGAGGAGGTGGGGCAGAGAAGCCAGGATGCTGCTTCTGAGTGGGTGCCCACCAGAGAGGGTGGGGTGCCAAACTGTGGAACACCTGTTTGGCTGTCTGGTGTAAGTACATGTGGAGTTTTTGTGTTATATCATTTGAACTGAATACTAATGAAATTAAGACAAAATCCTAAATTGAAAAAGGAAGAAGAAGAAGTAGTAGAAGCAGAAGCAGCAGAAGCAGCAGTGAGCTGAATCTTTTATACTATGGACAAATCTGATGGTTACACCCAACACATCTGGCTTGAAGTAAGTAGCCCATCTTCCAATAGAATGGAATCTTGTACATAAACATAGCTTGACACCCTAAGTTACAAATGCTCTACAGTTCTGATATATTTGTCATGTAAAACAAATAATGGGTTTCCTGTGTTCAGTTCCTGTGTTTGGCTTCTGCCTGGGATATTAACAAGAGCTGTATTTCATTTCTTCAAATTCTGTTAGGCCAAAGGTGGTTCTCCTTGGAGAGGGCCTCTTCAAAAGGAAGGCACACTCCAGAGTTCAGAATGGAGCTTTGTACTTCCAAAGGTTTTCTCAATCATATTCTATAACTCTGTTATGTGAGACATAGTTTGTTCTTTCCATTATGCCTGTTCTGGGAAAGGAGTGGGATTCTTGTGAACCCGCTCAGGGATGTATATATGTTCTGAACTCTCTCAGGGATGTCTAGCTTTTGTGACATTACACCAAGAGATGGATGGCACCAGATGTTCTCTATATTTTTGTTGCTCTCTGAGTGCTTTTGTTCTGGACAAATGGTGTCTCAAACTCCCACAACTGGAGGGCATATAAGCCATACATTGATTTAAAAGCTTTATGGAAGAAAGAGATATTTCCTCCAGATTTACTCAGGATAAGCCCAGTCATTGGAAGGTAAAATCTGGTAGCATTCCAGAGATATGATTCCAGCAGATCTTTGTGTCAAAAGAAGGATATTTGCAAATTAATCCTGTCCTTACCACCTGATCACCAATATTAAAACAATGCAAGCTTATGTACAAACTACAAGATATATGAATTGTTCTTTCTGTAACCATCAGATGCTCTCATTCCCCTCTTTTACAGAGGTGCTGTTTGAATATATCATTTGGCCCTCAGTGAAAGACTAATCTCCTGAAGCCTGGATTGTAAGCAACAATCCTTTGCTCCTTTTTCCTTATGCCCAAGTACAGCCCTGAGAAATCCAGGACCACTAGGAAGCTCAGCCCCTCAAGCTGAATCTTCAAAGCTCTAGCCTCCCTTCTGTGACTTCAAATACAGATCCTGTGGCTCTAACATCTGGCCATGTTGACTTATGAATTTTTTTAAATTTCTCCTGTCATCCCACATTCTGTAACATACAGCCTGGTGAAAAGTTCTGAGGGGCTCAGAAGCTCACTTTTTCATGTCATTTCTGTCACCCAATTGTGATATTACACAACTGTGCCTATGGAGGAGACGAAAGCAGAGAGGTGAGTGATTTAGATTAACACCAGGAAGTGACCTGGAATAACCCTTGGAAATTTCCCATTTGTAAGGGGGGGTGTTCTGGGAGGACATTTCTGTTTGCTGACTCCTAACAGAGCACAGCAGAGGAATAAAACTGAGACAGACCCCAGGAAGCAATCAACCAGAGCAAGCAAACAGTAGTCAGGTAGTGGAGGCCAAGGGGGAGGCCCCTAACAAAACAAAACAAAACAAAACAAAACAAAAAACAAGTTTCTGAATATAATTATATGCTAGTGGACTTCCCCAGCGTCCTTCAAGGCAGACAGACAAAGGAAAGGGCACTCATAGACAAAGGGGGGAAAAGTAAAAATATAACAAGGATTTTGGAGGGAAGAGATATTTCTCTGGTGATGACATGCAAAGTGTGTGTAATGTTATCCTGATATCTATTGGAAGGAACATTCTGCCAAATATGGTCCTTCCAAGAAATTCCTGGCTTGTGTGGCTGATCATTTTCTCCTACAAAAAGTGAAGGATGAAACTGGAGGATTAACATTGTAACTTGAGATTGATAAATAAATAGTCAAGGAATGCTTTATCACTTTGAATGCTTTATCACTCAAATCTCCAGGGCCCAATGAGCTGCATCCAAGAGTATTGAAGGAACTGACTGAAGAAGTCTTGGAACCACTGTCTATTATTTTCTTGAAATCATGGAGGATGGGTGAAGTACCAGATGACTGGAGGAGGACTAATGTAATCTCTGTCTTCAAAAAGGACAAAAAGGAGGAACCTGGGATTTACAAACCAGTCAGCCTGGCATCAATCCTGGGAAAAACTCTGGAGCAGATTATGAAGCAGTCACTCTGCAAGCTTCTTGAAAACAATGCAGTAATAACTAGAAACCACATGAAACAAATCATGCCAGACTAATCTTATCTCATTTTTTGATGGTGGATGGTGCGAATGCTGCAGTCATAATATATATTGACATCAAGAAAACTTTTGACAAAGTTCCATATGATATTGATTAACAACCTAACTAGGTGTAGGCTGGATAGAACAACTACCAGGTGGATACACAGGTGGTTACAGAATCGTATTCAGAGAGTACTTAACAATGGCTCCTTCTCAAACTGGGAAGAAGTTAAGAAGTAGAGTACCACAAGGTTCAGTCCTGGGCCAGGTGCTCTTCAATGTTTTAATTAATGGCTTGGATGAGGGGGTGCAGGGAATCCTTACCAAATTTGTGGATGACACAAAATTGGGTGGAATCAGTCATAACATGGAAGATGTAAACAACAGTCAAAAAGATCTTGATAGGCTTGAGCACTGGGCTGAAAACAACAGAATGAAATTCAACAGAGATAAGTGCAAAGTTCTACACTGGAGCAGTGCGGGGGGGGGGAACAAATGCACAGTTACAAGATGGGGATACTTGGCTCGGTAATACTATGGGCAAGAAGGATCTTGGAATTGTAGATCACAAACTGAGCCAACAGTGCTATGTGACCACAAAAAAGGCAAATGTTGTTTTAGGCTGCATTAACAAAAGTGTAGTCTCCACATCCCATGAAGTACTAGTCTCCCTTTATTTTGCACTCGTTAGGCCTCATCTTGAGTACTGTGTCCAGTTCTAGACTCCACACTTTAAGAAGCTTGCAGACAAACTGGAACAAGTTCAGAGGAGGGCAATAAGGATGATCAAGGGACTAGAAACCAAGCCCTGTAAGGAAAGACCAGAAGAACTGGGCCTGTTTAGGCTTGAGAAAAGAAGACTGGGGAGAGATATGATAGCACTTTTCAGATACTTGAAAGGCTGTCATACAGAGGAGGGGCAAATTCTGTTCTCAATCATCCCAGAGTGCAGGACATGTAATAATAGGTTCAAGTTACAGAAAGCCAGATTTCAGTTGAACATCAGGAGAAATTTCCTGTTAGAGCAGTATGACAATGGAACCAATGACCTTGAGAGGTGGTGAGCACTCCAACACTGGAGGCATTCAAGAGAAAATCAGAAAGCCATCTGTCAGATATACTTTGATTTGGATTCCTGCATCGAGCAGGGCATTGGACTCGATAGCCTTCTAGACCCCTTCCAACACCATTATTCTATAATTGTATGAATTAATTTATGCACCACATAGCTATGGGTCCTTTTAAGTAGAAAGGCAGGGTGTGTGTAAATAAATAAATAAATAAAGTAAGTAAGTAAGTAAGTAAGTAAGTAAGTAAGTTTCTTTTTCTTCCGTATTCTTTAAAAGGCTACTCTGATGTGGGAAAGAGACATGGGAAGAAGACATGATGCATACCGTTGCGTTAAGATATGTTACTATGTAGTAGAGAAGGAGCCATAGCTCTGTGTTGCTAAAGTTGACAGGAGTCAGTAATGTCTGAGATTCACCTAATTTATGAAATGCTACATTCACAACAGCACCTAGGTAGGGAAAACTGCCCCCAGCGGCCTTGGATCAATGAGATATTGAATAAATAAAGCAAGGAGTGGGAGTGCTTCCAGTGGCTCCAAGCCTGACACCTGTGCACTGAGCAGAATGTATGAATGGGCTCAGTAACATATGAGAATAGGCAGATATGTCAGTTCCATTATCATGGATTTACTCCGTTTCTCAGACCTATGCCAGGTCTATTTAGATTGGCTGTGTTTGTTTATTTATGGGGAGGCATTGTTTGTATTTTTCTGATTTTTTTTTTTGCAATTGATATATTTGTGTATGCATGCTTTCAGTGACTAAAGAATGTCCCTGTCTCTTTTTAGATATGCATGCAGATTATAAAATCTAAAAAAAGTGCATTCGTCAAATGTGGTCCTTCCTAGAATGCATTACAATCCCAGTAATGTATGCATTTCTGCTCATGAATAGCAGATGTGCAGAACTGGGTAAATCTGGGAGTGGGTAGGAAACTCCAAATTTTTGACAGAGCATATTTATTATGTTTCCTTAATTTATATGTTTGATTAGGATTCCTAATCACTCAGCAATCCCATGTAAATTGAAGAGTTTTCATATATACAATTATATAGATGGAGACCTCCATTCATGACTTCACTTGAATGTGCAGTATACGTGTCTTCCAAACTGGGAAACTATGACTGACATACCAGATCTTAAATCAATCTCAAACTGTAGTTCAATGTCCTGTCTTGTTCCACAGATGATAACCAATTTAAGATGAAATGGTGAACTATTTTTCATGGAACTGTTGGATAGCTCAGTGGTTTAGGTATTTGGCTGTGGAGCCAGAGGTTTGGAGTTCAGTTCCTCACTCTGCCTCCTTAAGAGGGGCTGGACTTGATGATCCATAAGGTTCCTTTCAGCTCTGCCGTTCTAAGATTATGTTGATGATAAAGATCTCCCGATTTGTTTACATGGAAATTAGCCTTCTGTATGTTATCAAAAGAAAAAAGAAAAAGAGGAAATGTCTAAGGAGAAAAAACTGATACAGATTTGTTTAAAATTTATTTAAACCAATGTATATCTCTTGGTGCAAATATTCAAATTTTTATTTGCTCCCAGGTGCTGTTGATGGACAACTAGAAGTACCTTTCATGCTCAAAGAGACATGGATTGGGCAGCACTTCAAATAAGGAGTATCTTCAGATAGAGGTCTGTCCTGTAACAGCTCTTCAGCAGATGGTTGTCCTCAGTAAATTATGTCACATGGGCATCCTTCTTACAAGAATAAGCTACATTCACAGCCAGAGAGCTTGTTCATGACTTGGCTTGCTTATCTGAGATAAGATTACCCAGATATGGACTCGGAGTAAAAACACATGTGATGTCAGCATTTAGAAGATGACAGTCTGATGATTGTGTAGAAAGAGTGTTCCTTGAGGGCTCAGTGCCTGAGCAATTTGACTTCTAAATGAAGCCTATGTTTACCTCTTAATGACCATTCACAAAACAAAGCAAGGTGATCTGTAAGATATGGAGTGTGAGAAAATTGCACATTAGAGGCATCTTTTTGCACTTAAGGAAGTCCCACTTTGAAAAACATGCTAAGTGAATTTGGACAGGTGGCTGGATTTAAAATAAATTATCAGAAAACAAACTTTATGACGAAAAATATAAAAAAAGAAGACGTGGAAAAATTGGCAAGGAACTCTAATTTTGAGGCGGTGAAAAAAATTAAATATTTAGGAGTTATCATCACCAAAAAACCAAGCAATTTAATGAAAGAAAATTACCTAACAATACAGAAAGAAATTCAGAAAAATTTCGAAGAATGGAGCAAGTTACAACTCTCACTTATGGGAAGAATATCAACAATAAAAATGATGATTTTACCAAAACTATTATTCCTATTCCAAAATCTACCAATACTATTGAACTTTAAGTATTTTAAGGACCTGGATAGCTTGACATCAAAATTTATCTGGAAACCTAAGAAACCAAGAATAAAACTTAAACTGTTACAAGATTTGAAAGAAAGGGGGGGAGCGGGACTACCGAATTGGTTACTATATTATAAGGCTTGTGCCATGACCTGGGTAAAAGAATGGATAACTCTCGAAAACCAAAGACTTCTGAAATTGGAGGGGCATGATTTAAAAATGGGATGGCATGCATATGTATGGTATGGGAAACATAAGGAACATTCACATTTTGGAGAACATATCCTCAGGAAGGCTCTAGGGATAGTATGGCAAAAATTTCAAGCACAAACCTATAAGAAAATTCCATTATGGGTGGCTCCTATAGAAGCGTTCACGTTGAAAGTGTTAAATCAGAAAAGAGCGCTGATTACATATAAAAATCTGTTAACCAAAGAACAAAACATAAAGGATAAACAAGAGTTAGAAAAACTGGGTGTAGCCGCTGATTGGTGGTCAATGTTGAAATTAGAATCAAGATATAAAAAACATAAAACTGTGGGTTTCTTTGAGGGCAAAGTTCAGGTGGATAAACTGTGGATATACACTGATTAGAAAATAATTTAAAAAATGTATACATATTTATTAGAGTATGATCTGGAGGATGAGAGGGTGAAGGAGATGATGGTAAAATGGGCAAAAAATTTTGGACATAACATTGATATTGATGACTGGACTAAGATGTGGAAAGAAAGTTATAAAATGATTAAGCCAGTAAACCTTAGGGAAAATATCCTCAAAATGTTTTATAGATGGCATTATACACCTGTAAGATTGGCAAAAATATCAGAGGGTAACAGCAATATGTGTTGGAAGTGTAAAAAAAATGTAGGAACTTATTATCATATGTGGTGGACATGCGAAAAAGTCAAAAGATATTGGACACAGGTGTGGGAAATAGTGAAAGAAATTACTCAGCAAAAACTAGATATAAAACCTGAAATGGCATTATTGAATATCATGCCGGGAATTAATGATAAGAAAATAAAATATTGTCTAATGTACATACTCACAGCAGCCAGGCTACTCTGGGCTCAAAAATGGAAAAGTGAAGAAATTCCAACGATAGAAGAGTTGCTAAAGAAGTTATGGGACATAGTAGAAATGGACACACTCTAAGAAGCATTGCGGGAACAACCAAGAGACTATGTAAAACAAAGCTGGAAACTAATATATTTTTGGGCCCAGAGGAAGACAGGAGTTTAGGGCAAATTTGATTATCTATGTGTTCAGTTCACACTGGGAACCCAGCTGGAGAGAACCGAGAGTCAAACGAAGCTGGAGTCTCTGACTCCAAAGGGGGGAGGGTTTATCTTAGATAGGAGGGGGTTCACTTTTTGTTTGTTGGGTGTGTGTTTTGTAGTGTATTCTGTAGTGTATTAATGTATGGTTTGTAGTGTTGAAAAAAAAGTCACATTAAAAAATAAAAATAAAAAGAAAAAAAACATGCTAAGTGGATTGCCTAGTGCCAGACATCTCGAGTGCTAGACTTACAAGCTCTTATTAACACAACACAACACAACACATTCTACTTCTTTGTGTCTTGCATTTTGTCTTCTGTTTGCTTTTTGTTTTGGGTAAATTATTTGTGTAGTTTGTACTGGGCAGATATGTGGTTTGGGGGGAACTTATACAGTCCTATATTTCTAGAATGTTCTCTATTTACTTTTCTGCATTGCTTACTTCTGCACAGAATATGATGCTACAAGGAAATTGACAATTTATATCTCATTTCTCTGTTTCTGAGTAAGGCTACAGACATTGGTGATTTAATTTAGTCACTTTTGTTTTTCAAAACAGTAAAGCACTGGTTGAGAGACGAAAGAGTTACAGAAATCCTTTTCTGACTGGTAATCAGAGTAAAACATAATGGCCTCTAGTTGCTTTGGCTTGACCACCAACGGATGTGGGTACTCTCAGAGCAAACAAGACAGCAAAGGATGACGATTCTTGACACTGGAATGTAGATGTTGGCAGTGACCACTGAGTCCTTGGTTTGGTTTTTGGCTGGCCTCCGGTAACATCCTTGATTAGCCTCTGATGCTGGCTTGTGCTGAGTTGCAACTGGCCCAAAGGAGCAGCCGGAGGTCAGCCCACTGCTGGGGCCCTACAGACTAAGGTTTCCGCAGAATTCAGCTGAGAAGTGCAACCCTCATGGTCATATGATCAGTGACATGACCTTTTTATGATGGAGGGAGGCCCTGCATGTACAACTGCAAGCACAGCATTTCTCTTAAAGACAAAGTGCTGGCAAATGGTCACATGAAAGGAAAGGATCTAACCCACAATTCTTCCTTCTCTCTACATAAAGTGCAAATTAACTAGAGAAATATTGCTGGGCTTATAAGGATGTTTCCCATTACTCTTGTGGATATTGGTAAATGCACAGCTCTTTCCATCTGGGTATGAACTAAGGATGTAAATCTCCACTTCTCTCATCTAAAGAATGGCAACATTTCCCTCCTCACTGTCAAGGGAGGCAAGGGCATCCTAGCACTCTTGATAAAGCTGTTCCATTGGCAGGAATAATGTTTTGCTTTTTTTTAAAATCCTCTTTTTGTGCAAAATCGTACAACTCGTGCAGTTGAAAATTTTGTGTGAATTGTCGAAGACCAAGATAACTGGTGCTTTGTTGAAGAATTTGGAACACGGATGGGTTGTTTGTATCTTCCTTAAGAATTATCCATTCTTTTGCTCTAGCTGTGTGTATGATTGGACTTTGCTTCTCAAATAAAAAGAAGCTAGAGACATTACAGAGAACTTGTAATGGAGGAAGCATGTTTCATTTTTTCTTGGCCACAGCTGAGGAATCTCACTCAATTTAAAAATTTCTCACTGAGTTGTTTCATCATGTTTATGTGGTTGTAATTAATTTAGCAAGAATTCTTTCCATCCCTAGACTGAATATTTAATTGAAACAGGTTCCCTACATCATGAATGCAAAACACCAAAGCAACACTGAATGAGTGCAAGATGGAATCAGGTGATATGGTTGCCAGATCACCAGCATCCTATGCTCTGAGATTTCAGAGCCAAAACCTAAGACTGGGGGTGACCCTTTCATGATGTCACAGGGTGACATTATGAAAGGTAAGAACTGCTGGTGCATGAGCTGAATGCAAACACATGAGGGCAATATGGGTAAGAGGGCCAACGACTGGGATAAAACACAGCTAACCAGGTAGTGTGGGAACCCGGGGGGGGGGGGGAGTGGAGGAACTGTGGTTTTGTGTGTAAATATGTGTGGATAGGCAGGTGGAAAAATTATTGCATCCTGTGTGGCCTTCTGTCAAGAATATGTGGAGAACTCTGACAGGCCCTGCAGTGTTGGGGCCTGTAGGAGACCCATGGTCAGCCCACAGGGATTTCTTTCTTTTAAGCTGTGTTCTCAGATTGCATTGCTCTTCGGGCAATAAGAAGACTCACAGATTGCAGTGCTGGCACTTCCTGCCTTGCTTGAAATGGCCCAATGATGTGCACTTGGCTGGCTGTCTCCCCAAAGCCTCCTCTGCTATTCTGGTGCACCAGTGGGGCACAAGCACAGTATCTCAGTGCTGAGCTATTGATACCTGGCACTTAGCTGTCAATGGGCCTCAGTGGATGCTCAAACTCTAAAGCCATCTCTCTCACACAAAACCCAAATGCTCTCCTCTTCCTGCTACTTCCTGCTAAGATCCCCTGGAGCCACTGCTTCCTGTGTGGCCAAATTAATGGGAACTGTAGGTCCTAACTTTGTGGGTTATTTTAAAAACAGTCTAAAATTCCCTGGCTGATGGTCGGATTCCAAAAGATCTCCTGTATGGAGAATTAATGCAGGGAAAGCGCCCCAGAGGGAGACCACAGCTGCGATACAAGGATATCTGCAAGCAGGATCTGAAGGCCTTAGGAATGGACCTCAACAGATGGGAAACCTTGACATCTGAGCATTCAGCCTGGAGGCAGGCGGTGCATCATGGCCTCTCGCATTTTGAAGAGACACTTGTCCAGCAGGCCGAGGCAAAGAGGCAGTCCCGAAACCAGCAAAATCAGGGAGCTGGACAGGGGACAGACTGTATTTGTCTTCAGTGTGGAAGGGATTGTCACTCTCGAATTGGCCTTCTCAGCCACACTAGACGCTATTCCAAGTCCTCCATTCAGAGCACGTTACCATAGTCTCTTGAGACTGAAGGATGCCTAAATCCTAAAAAAAAATCCCTTTAGTGTACTTCTAGTCCCTTTGCCTCCAGTTTCCCCATTATTCTTATTGCAGACACAATCACATTCCATATCTTGAGTTGCCCTTAGTGGAAAGAGAAGAAGACATGATTCAGTCAGGCTAAAGACATTTTAAAATAATATTCAGTGAATATCAGCTTTATAGGGTCTGTTTGGAGTTTTTACTACAAAAAGATTGGGCCTTAGTCATTCAGCAGCCCTGGCTAACAGAGGGGACCAAATATACCATCCTGACTGTGTCAAAGGGAAGGAAAGATTAAATCCTTCCTCCACTCTTTCTTTGTGGTAATACCCATAATGGAAGTGAAAAGAACCATCAGCGAGCTAATGTCTAACACTAAACTTTAGTGTACCATAATAAGCTCTTGGGAGCTGCAGTCCATTTTGAGAAATGGCTGGAATGGTCACACTCCCATAAAATTTCCGGAGAGATTGGAATGTTATTGTATTATAGCTCTAGAAAAATTGTCCTATGAAACATACTGGGAAAAATGATCAGCATGTCTCTTTTGTAAGCTCACTTTCATTTTCATCATCCCTAGTGACCATTGTCAGTGAAGATGGTCAAAAAACCATAGCTCAGATCAGAAAAAAGTTCTGTATTTGCAGCTGTGGGAATGATTTTAGGTGCATGGGAATGAAACACAAGTTTGTCTGTTTCTCTGTTCATTTCAGTGGGACATTTGCCAGACGTGGCTTTACAGAACAGGAAAATAATATGGTTTTGCCCACTTTCTCTCTCCAGACAGTAACCGCGTCAACTGAATAGGCATAAGCCCACACATTTGATGGGATAAATATCATAACTTCATATGATAGAGTTATCTAGTGTATCGGATAGAATGACAGAATAGTTGTTGTTTTTCCCAAATTCCTGCTCAGCCACAGAAGCTCACAGGGGAGTGGAACTGGTAAAAACCACCCCTTAAACATCACACATTTATTAGGGTTGCTTTAAGTTCCAACTTGATGGTACATAACAACAATCCAGTTTGTGTCCTGCAACTTATATGGAGAACAGTTCACTTATACGGAGAACAGCTCACCTACCAGCAGTTTCCTCCTCTACTCCTGTGACATCACAAAAGTGTCTCAGGTTGTGGTTCTGAAATCTCAGGAAGTCTAACTTAGCCTCTGGGTTGTTTTCCCCCCAGATTAGGTTATGTGGCTCTTTCTGTACAGTATGTCACTTGTATGTGATTCTTGTTGCAGCGTCAGAGTTGTGAACATACTTTCTGAGTGCAGATCACAAGCAGTCAATAGTCTCAGATTCCCATACCTTTCCCATTTGAAAACATCTTCTACCTGGATAATGTAATGTTTACTAGGCTCCCAATTCTCATTTATGTTCCCTTTTGCCATCAGTACCCTTGTTCCAAAGGGGATGTTGATCATGCATTCTCTAAAAGGAAGTTAGAAAGAAGAGTTAACTTGTCAGTAAAGAAGGATGACGTTTTGATTTTGTCACTGTATGAAAAGCAGAGGTTGGTGAGACTTTTGCTTTCCATGAATCTAACAATCATTAGAAATCTTAATCATAGTAGTAACAGCAGCAGCTCAGAAATTATGGTTCTCACTTAGAACCACCAGAAGAAGAGTTTGCTTTAGTCTTAAGAACGGGATGTGCCTCAAATTCCACTGAAGTCTGAACAGAAGTAGGAGCCTTCAGACCAGTCCATGTGCTTTCTGAGGTACAACAGACTTCCCTCAAAAGCAAAGATAGCCAAAACCTGACCTCACACAAAGTTTCATGGAGACTCTGAAACAGTCTGTCACCCCAAATAGTGCCCTTTCTGTGGCAAAAATCCCCTGCTGGGGAGAAAGGAAATGACATTAGTGGTCATCATGTCCTTTCACAAAAAGAACACTGATACACCCTTCTTACCTTTGCTACCTGAAAGGAACCAAACCCTCTGTTTGCCCTACCAAGAATAGACCTACTGAAATGAATAGGAATTTTAGTCACATGGCAGATTATTATTGAATTACTCCAGTTAGGACTAATGATGGATTTCATTTAAAGTATGGGGACAGAGGAAAGCCAGTGTGATGTAGTGGATACAGTGATGGATTAGGACTCAGGTGACCTGGATGCAACTTTCTGCTTGGCCATAGAAACTCCCTGGTAAAATAATAATGACCATGTGCTGTCAAGTCAATTCTGACTTCTGATGACCATTTCCAAGGTTTTCTAGGTACAGAATACTCAGAAGTGGTTTACCATTCCTTCCTTCTGGGATCATCCTGGGACTGTGCAGAGGGACCACTCCCTAATTATCACACATACCTTGAAAACCTAATCAGAGTAGCCATAAGTTGGATGTGACTTGATGGCACATAACAACAGCAAAAGGGGAAAGAGTAACATTATTACAGAATCAGGTCTTTCTTATACTTAGGAGTGCCCAAACAATTTGGAGTCAGATCTGTTATCAAGGAGTTATTCTACAGCATATGAACCTCAGCTGTAACAATGGTGAATTGAAGGCCAACGAGCCACTCAACTCTTTCAAAAACATATTTTCACTTGCACTAATACTGGCTGCAGTCATAGTTCAGAAGCATAGAGACAGCTTCTCGACAAATGCCAAATATTCTGTAATGCTGAAGAGCATCAAGCCAGCGATTGTTATGCCTGCCCTGTGCCCATTGTTCCTACTTCCTCTCCGATGTAATTATTCTGACACTTATGACCTCTCTGTCTGCTCCACCCAGTGCAGATTGTCTGCCACAGACACTCTGAGGAATATAAAGCCTTGCGGTTTTCAGATCCTTCTCCAATGACATTCCAGATTTGATTTCTCTCTCCCTTCCCTGCCTCCACCTCAAGTTCGTTGGCATCTTTCTTTTCTGACTGATGATTTTGGGCATACTCTTCTTTCTTCCAGTAGCAAGACCACATATTTCATGAACGATCAGTGCTTTACAACATGATATCCATGTATATTTCATACCCATGGTATCCTAGATAATGCACAGAATATATTAGATCACAACAACCTGGAACTTGAATATTATCATGATTCATTTTCTGATTCTACCAATGTGAAGGAAAACTCCAACTGCTTTTTAAGGACCTGGAGAGCATATTTAGGCCTCATGCTCCTAGTCTCATTTGCTGTTGAAGTTGCTGTCATTTCTGAAATGCCTGCCTCCTATTTACTGGGATTAATTAATAGTGGAATGCTACAGATGTGGGCAATCCTGTAGACTCTGATCTGGATGGAAGTAGCACCACTGAACACAAGGAGACTTAACCTACTGCTGAACAGACATATGCAGGATTGCACTATAGAGCTGCAATCATATATTCATTTACCTGGGAGGAAGATTCATTGAACTCAATGGAACGTAAACTTGAGCAGGCATGTATAGGATTGCACTGAAAATCTACTAAAGAAACATTTTCATTATACAACTGTCTAGATCACAAGTGTGCTCACAAATGCATCGACGTACAAGGAATACCAATGAACAAAAGGTCTGTTTTTGTTCTTGTCAGGAACCTGATTCTTAAATGGAGCCGTATGAGACACTGGATACGCAAGCTTAAATTTGGCGGCCTAACTATGCCCAAGAGACTTGCTGTCTGGTTAGTAGGATCAACAAAAGAAACAATAAAGCATTTTTTATTAGCCTTGAAGTCAGGCCATTGGGAATTTTTTTTCTTCCCAGAGAAGGGCCCACCCTACATATATTTCATAAATTAGTTTCCTCCTGCCCAATCTATTTAAATACGAACAAGAAAGAAGGAAAGAAAAAAAGGAAAGGATTGCCAGTACGATGGGATTTTTTTTCTTCATAAGCACTTTTATGTAAGCTTGCATCGTGTAATGCAGAAACATTTTGAAACACATTTTTAAAGAGATGGATTCTCAGAATGGCATGAAAGATGTTTGCATTCTGCTACCACTCATTTGTCTTCTAACAGATCTTTACTCAGGATGGGGCAGTTTGAAATCTGGTCATAAATGGTGCTTGAGCTTTATCACCTCAGACTACAGTTGGGGGAATCAGAAGAGGGAATGCCCCTTGACTCCTTGATATCAAAGGACTAATATGTTTGGGAGAAGGGTAAATGGTCCTTCTTACAGACGTCCATTTTTATACCTAAAGGATGGGGAAATATCACATATCGAACAAGGGTCTTCCAGCTTACTAAGCCTGTATTTTAGATATATGTATTTGTCTATTTATATATGCAGAATTCTCTTCAAAATATCATTTTATGTAAAAACTTATGTTTTTACATAAAAACTGCTGAACCACTAATCATTCAAATAATTATTAACATTTGGAGATATATATATTTGAAAATCTCCTTAGAATTCATTTAGGATACTTGAACAGTCTACCAACTTTGTTGAGTAAGATGTTTAATTGCCAGAGACCAGGAAACTCATGGCACTAGAAGGTTAACATTCCCTAGATACTGTGTACCAAATCTGAAACAGGAGAATGATGATCAAAAAAAGGTTACACACAGAGGTTCTAATAAAGTGCTGAAATGTTGCAAGCAAGCAACACATTCAATATAGTTGCCCAGTTCCTAGGGAGCCCTCCCTCCACTCCACTGCACACAGCACCCCACCCATCTCCCTGCATCCAAATGCTTTTATTTTCATGTCAGACTAAGTTCAATCAAATTTTCCCCATTCCTTGACAATCTAGAGGAAACATATTACCGAGTCCACCCTCAGCCACATTATTTACCCAAGCCTGGCCTTGACAACAAGCAATCCCGATAAGGTGCCTGGATTCTTATGGAGAAAATGAAACAATAAACACAGAAATATGAGGAAGAAATTACACCCATTAAATACGTGGGGACTGATGAATGATATGATGGCTGCCTATTCAACTTGGAAATTTTACACATGATTGAAGCTTTATTTAGTCTAATGAAATGTGCTTCCTGAATATTGCATCTGAGTGACTGCATGACCCAGAGGACAAAGGAAAGTATTATGTGATTAGGCTGAGATCATTCTCATTTAAAGTCACTGTGATATGATTTTAAGGTTTTTAATTAGCAGACAATACTTTCATGTCCATTACTTCTTTTATTGCCAAAATTCCTGTCCCTGCTTTCCATGTACTCCCAGAAAAAAGGCAGCAAAAATACTAATTAATCTTTTAAAAATAATAATACATAACAATAGCAAAAAAATTAAAATCTTGTTTCGTCTGATGAGCAGCTGCATGTGGTGTGCTGTTTTCTGATGGCAATTCCTGACTGCAGGAATCTTTCAGTTTCCATTGATGATCTACCAGAGGGCAAAGCTGAACAACTAAAGGCCTCCAGCTGTGAAAATCTGAACTAGCAGTGTGGCTCCCTCAAAATGCAAGATATGAAAACAAACCCCCTCTAACACAGGCTGTTCTAGAATCTTAAACACTGAATTTATTCAAATGAGTTTACAGTTCGGGGAGTTACGGGAGGGGGAAATCTAGTCTCGCATTACAATAATCAGATGATATACTCAGAATAAATCGTATCAGTTGGCATTGCAGTCTTATCTGATGCATGTTTGCCCATATGTTATCCCTGCTATCCAGAACCCTTTTGCATCACTTGATCATGTAACAACAATCACACAAGCAATAGGAGGCCTCTAGCCACCTGTTTGTTGCACTCATCACAGTCCTGTGTGACAACAGTCAGAGAGCTGATTGTGCAAACTGGCACATGACCCGAATAAAGTGCTACTGTAAAATAATCTGGCCTCACATCCTCTGGATACTAGAGGTCCTGCTCAGCCACCCTTGCCTTCTGAAATTTCACTAAATGTTACTCACATTACAGAACCTTTTTCTTAAAACCTAAGCAGCTTCAAGCATGAGTTTAAAAACAAACCAAATCGAACTTCCAGAATAATTGACAACCACTTGGCCCATGATGAGGATGAAAGTCTGAAACTTTGGGTCCAATAGGACAATACTGCCAGTATAACATTCGAAGTGGGAATTCCTTAAGTGCTGAAAGAGGTCTGTCTTTCATAGCATGAGTTTTTCTCGCCTCCTATATCTTGCATATTAGCTTTCCTTTTTTGTGTATGATTGGTCGTTGGGAGGTAAACATGGGCTTTATTTGCAAGCCTGATTGTTCACTCATAAAACTCTGAAGAGTCCTCTCGCTAGACCGTGACTGTGTCACCAGCCTCTAAATGTGAACCTGCTCATCTCAGTTAGTTTGACCCTGTGCAGCCATTGCAGTGTTTGATCAAGTGTTACAGTCTTTAGGAATCTAACTTAGATATCCTGTTGCATATGAGCACACAACAAACCAACCTGCAAAATCTCTAGTATCTGTTATTTTTTCAGATTTCTCCTTCCATTTTCACCCCAAAAATCTGCTCTGGAAGTTTGGTGGACCTGGTGAAACTGCAGAGGGAAGGGAAAGCAGCAAAGATTACCTCTTCTACTTTAATGGAAGCCACCACTGGACCAAATACCTATAGGTTCAATCCAAACATAGCACAGATATATTATAATCAATAGGATGCAAGTTATTTGCAATTTTTTTAAAAAAAAACCTTATTTTCAGTGGACCTACTCTTAATAGGATTAATATTGGATTCAGCAAAATTATCATCATCATCATCATCTTAGAACTGCAGAGCTGGAACAGACCCTATCACTGAGTCCAGCCAAAAGGCAGAGTGGGGAATCAAATTCTCAACCTTTAAACCATTGAGCTATCCAGCAGTTAATTAAGCCAAATGTTCATATCATTTTGGCTTTCTTTGTGCAGGATTTTAATTAAGATTTTTAATTTTTATAACTGCACCGTACCAGCTGAAGGTGGTACAAAAGGCGTACCTGTGCTGGCTGAAAAAATGCTCAGCATGGTTCTCCAATTGATGCCAGATGTAGATCTGGTTCTATCTTTTAAAATACCATGCATTCTTTATATCTCACTTGGCCTCCGTTAATTGAGTCCTATAGCAGTTAACTGTTTTGTACGCGCCCAGCTCCCTGGTTCTATCTACAGAGAGTGGCCTAGAGTTTAGAGTGAGTCATTAAAACCATGCCTTAATTGTGCAACCTCCTCCCGCCCCCTGCCACAAATAACCAGAACCCTAACATATTTTATAACGCATTTTTATGTGATGCTGAGGTTTTGGCACTATTAAATGATTTCGTTTAATGAGTTTCAGGTGATGTTTTAAAAGTAACAGAGGGGAAAGGAAGTGCAAGATGGCAGCTTTGCCTCTTGGCTTTGTGAAATATATTCTTCTGCCATCACTTCTGCTGCTGAATGGGGATGCACACACTTTGCCCAACTTCCTTCTGGTTCCTGCATCAGTCAAAGTGTGCACTGCCTATCCATGACATTTGTCCTGGGGCCCATTGTGAAGTTTATGCCTCTAATTTGGTAATCAGGGGACAGTCCTTAGCAGACCTGGCAGAGTAGCTAAGGACTAAGAGGGACAGCCAAATGAAGACAAAAATAATACTTTGTGGGGGAGGGGCATTTTAAACTATATGTTTCAAGACTGTACTATGGGGCTTCCAGCCTCATGGATTATTGTTATTGATCCCACCAAATGCTCTTCATAAAGTATATTTTTGTTGAGTATGGACCTGTGTACCCTCTGGTTGCGCCACATTGGGAGAGCCAAACTGTCATACGGTCATTTATTGCTAGCTAAAATTCAGGCAGAAAAGTGGATAAGAAATTTTAATGAGCTGACAGTCAATAGGGATTTTATGCGGCATAGCTTTAAATGTAGATGAAAAGAACATGTCATTCCTTTTCTCCAGGGTCTTTTTGTAGAGTGCCATTTGGAGGCTTTTCATAAAGGCACACGAGGGTGGAAATCAAGTGTTAAACACATGAGAATGGGTTTGAAAACTTGCTGAACACTCATTTAAAATGAGGAATCCGGGATAGCAAAAATCCTCTTATTTGAAATCCTTGATAACTGAACTCCATAGCTGGGTCTCCATATTGTTGGAATGGCAATGTAAAAATGTACAAATCACAGCCCTTCATCTGGGTTTCTGAGTGATGTTTTGGCTAATTCAGAAGAAGTTGTCTTTGCTGGTAAGGGTCCACATGCAATATGAATGCCTGTCTTTGTTCATATCTATGTTCACACAAAACATTATTTTCTGAATACTGTGCTGCTACAGCCATTCAAGTGTGCACTGAGGAGACAGAACCTTACCTATGGTTCCCAACTGCAGTAACACACACTGTATTTGACTTTAGCACTTCATTAGAATAAATTGTGGATAAATGAAGGGCCATAGCTTTGATTGGTTGCAGGAAAATAGACCAGCACAGCATGAGGAGCAGATGCCTGCATTGGGTGATCTATCTGCCAGCTGATGCAACCCTTGCCACCCTTGCTAGGTAATCAAGGATTGGCCAACCAAGTTGGGTCTACCTCCCATGAGCATGACCACTAGAGATATCCCCTCAGCACCCCTTATGTGGGGGGGGGGGGGTGAGCTGTGGCAGCTCTCCCAAGCTGGGCATGCCTCTGCCAGACCACCCCCCTCCTCAATCCCTGACGAGAGAGGGGAATCTCCAGCATAAGATACAGTCACCTGCCTGTCTCCCTCACTGAGGATCCATTCCTATGCCCAAAAACTGCCCCCACTGCAACCAAACGAAACCATGACAGACATGTACACACATATAACCTGCCAGAACAACATTCAATATGTGTGTTGCATCTCTCACCCCCCCTCCCATTATGACCAACTGCCATGCATAAAGGAAGGGTGTGTGGGTGAGGTCCCCATGAAGACTAGGCTGAATGGAAGCAAGGGGACTTCTAATATACCTCTCAGTATTGAAGACTGTTCCCTTCCAGTCTCCCAAGCAGGCCCCATGCCCCTGCATCCAAATTGACTGAGACTTCTCATCAGCCAGCTCATGTGACTGGTCTGCCCAGGATGTGGCAGGTGGGCTAGCGTGATGTGAAAACTCCCAGCTCATCAAGGGAACATAGCAACAGCAGCTTCCATGAAGTCAGGCCTCGTCTGGCCACAAACTGGGCTCTATCTGTTGTTCTTTTCCCATACTTTCAAGTAACACATGCAGGAAGTGCTTCATCTCTTGTCATATATGGTTCAAACTGGTAAAAAAGTAAGGGAAAAGTAATAGTTGGGAGGTGGAAAGTGGTGGTGATCCCTGTAACGGAATCATTCCAATGTACGAATCATGATGTATTTTGCAAAATTACTGTTCAAAATTTGATGTTCTGTATTATTATACTGTCAAGTACCTTTCCATGTACAATTTTTCTATAGCAAAATTCGTGAAAAATGTAGTCGTCTGAAGCATAAATGAGAAAGCGGCTTCACTGCAAACCATAAAAGGATTGGCAGAAGCAGAAACATCATACCCCAACTGCCTACATCACTGAAACACCACCTACAGACACTCCTTATCTTTACAAGAACATATCACAACTAACCCCACAGGAAAATGCCTGTTCAAACTGTTCCAGCCTGAAAAAATAGAAGCCCTCTGTGACCAGCCCTAACCTGCTAATCACCTTTAAACTACCCTCTACTTTCCTGGGCTTCCCCTTAAACCTAAATCATAAAGAGTCCAAGTGGTTTGTAAATTGAAACATAAAAATAAGATTTTTAATTAAAACATAACAATTAGGAATCTGCACATTCTTAAGCTTGAGGTTACATGAATTAAATGCGTCAAATTTTCTACACCAGACTCAACTCTCCCTGCTACAAAGTGCCTATTCTATACAGCCTGCTTGAAACCCCAAACTCCCTTTCTTTGTTACAGTTGAACTCCTTCTACTCTCCGTCCTTTTCATCTCTCTCTTTTATATTTCTTCCTGGCTTCTCTGGATTGGCTCTCCCTCAGACTTCTTTCAGCCAATCATGTTTTCTTCCGTTGTTGCTGGGCAAAATAAGTGAGGGTTCCGTCACAACCCTCAGCAGCAGGAGGAAAAAAGACACTTTTGAGCAAAAAAAGGCTGGTCTGATTCAAATCAGCCCTCGCATCTTGGGGGCAGTAAAAAAAATATTTCAAATTCACCTGTTTTATAAGCAGAACAATCCCGCAGTATTTGATCATGTAGTCGCACTCTAAGAGAGATTTCCCCCCTTTGGCTTTAAAAGCATAGTCTCAAAAACTGCCCACAGGGCCATTCCTATCATGAGTCCTGATGAGCCAGTCATCTCAGGCATTGGAGCACTAGGGTAACAAGCATGCGTCTGCCCACAACGTGGCATGCTGCATAGCTCCACATCACCACCTGGCTGCTTCTTGAAGCCAGCCAGCTATTGCAACAATGCCTGGCTTCAAGGACTGTGGGAAAGGGAAAGCTGGAAGATTCCCTGCATGTCAGTGTATATTGAACAAATCTCATTGGGCACCACTCTTTGCTCTCAGCTTATGACCCTATTTTAATGCACTTCTGTTGTGGAAGAGTAAGGAGCCGACCAAATCTATCACAACGATTGTAGTACCCAGCAAAGAGACAAAGGATAAATGGATGTTTGAAACAAGTCATGTGAAATAGTCAGTCTCTTGCTACCATGTCATGGTGCTTCTCATTATGTGTTAACAGTTGTCATGAAGGATGTTATCACCAGTTTATGGATGGTAAATTGCTTTTTCAGTGAATTTACAGCACTGAGAAAGAAAGAGAGTAAAGGTTGAAGGGCTGAGGTAGATGTTACACAGCAGACATGCAGAACAGTCTCTCAATGGCTTTAAATGAAAAGCAGCTGTGGGAAAGTGCCACTGGAAAAAAGAGGGCTGGCAGGGTAAGCAGCAGTTAACTGTTTTCCTTCCAAATAACTCTTCTTCTCAAAATGCTTCCCTTTGCCCCTTCAGCTACGTGTTAGCCCCAAGAAGAAAAAGATGCCACATCTGCAGTGTCATAGCTTGTTTGACCAAAGAACACATCCCACCCCATTTTTCAAGCTGAAAGTCTCCCAGTAATAGATTTTGGTCCAACCTCTATAATATCTCACTATAGAAGCTGTTTCCCAAGGGTTGGATTGTGCACTGTGAACCAGAAGCAATTTACATTCATTGGAACAACAGATACATGTATTGAGATGAGGGGTCGGTGCATCTCTTTCAGTTCTGTAATGTCCGTTTCTCAAGTAGAAATCTGTTTCATTCTGCTTCTGAATCAGTATGTGAATGTCTTCATGCAAGAAAGTTGTACCCATTGTTCTGTCCTCCCCCCATAAGCATGAACATTCACATACATTTTTGTACAATGTGTACATGTTTCCCTTAATATCAATGTTTTTGAAGCAAATACCCTAAGTTAGAGCATGGAAACATTGCTATGATTCCCAGAATTCCCATAGGCCATACTGCCTGAAGATCCTGGTAGCTGTAGTCCAAAAATGATGTTTCCATGCTCAGCCCCAATATATGTACACATTGGCCCAAATCCTCTCGTGCTGCTATACTAATAGTGTAATTTTTGAAGGTTAACTGCCTCAGATTAAGAAACGTGGTAGACCTTATCTATTACATGCTGGGTCATGTGATTCAGCCTATAACAGAGAATATTTATGGACATGTTCAACCTGAGAAAATTCACCTCAAAAAGATGTGGCGTTTGTGTAGCAGCACAACAGGATTTCAGCCATTGGAGAACTTTGTCATAAAATCTGGAGAAGCTGGGAAACTGGAAGATACCTCTGATTCATGCATTAGTTCCAGTTAGATGGTATCAAAATGCAAACTGAACATATTTTCCCCTGAGCCCTAACTGGGGCTGATACACTGTTCTCTCCTCTCCATGACAATGTCTAATATTTAGTAAGGGTGAAGCATATTTTCAAACTATCTTGTTTCCTTTTACTTGTATTTTTGGATATGCTTTTGTAGTTCTGCATATTAGAACCTGATTGCCTGTATAATGTGCACCTGAGCTCTTCAAAACACACACACACACACTTTTGCAGATCCAATGAAAATTCTGGTCATGCCCCCGTAAGCACATCATTATGAATATTGATGCAGAATTTATGCCAACATTAATGCAATGTGGTAAGAGCTGTCGCCATAAAAAGATGTTGGCAGGTATATTGTTTAACTTGAATGGGAAGACAAAGGTATCGATTGGTGTTTTTTTTTTGCTTAACTTGCATAACTTTTATTATAATGACTGTTAGTGCTATCAAAGCACTCCCCTCCTATATGTGTCAAAGATTTGTGTAGGGTTTTTGTTATATTTGGGATGTGTGTGTTTTTTCATGTGCATGTTTCTTGGTTTTTTGCTTGTCCCCCCCCCCCCCCCCCAGCTCCTGATTCCTAATGTGCAGCCACTGCTGCCGTTATTGCTCATGTTTACCTTTTGGCCTTAAACTGTTGTAAGGCTAATAAAGCTGGCAGGAAACAAGCAAGAATGGAAATTGTTATTTTTTAAGCCACAAGGTTTAGAACTTAAGTACAGATTTGTTTTTCATGGGGGCTGAGTCTTGGATTATTTTTCCAAGTGTGATATTGAACTTTTTCATTCATAATATGAAGAGAATATTACATCTGCCATTCTTTCTTAATAATTATTCATTATAATTCATTATAACTATTATAAATATAAATTTCTCAATAATTGTTTACTATACCTTGATAACCAGATGCGATCTGTACTACTAACAGGATATGTCTCATACTCCCTTCCAGCACAAAGGCTCATGGCAAAGGGTCGTCCATCTGGGGGCCTAGCAATATTAGTTGCTGACTCCCTATCTTCAGATTCTGTTCTCACAGTTGATGGTAGTTGTAAAATCCAGGGTATAAAACTTAAAACCAGGAACCAAGAAATCTTGATAGCCAATGTCTACATGCCCCCAGTCTCTTCCAAGTCTCACAGGGCCTGTCAATGGGAAGCCTTGAGCCATGCCTTAGACGATCTTGATCTTAGGTTTCCAGGGATTCCTTTGCTGTTAGCAGGAGACTTTAATGCTAGAGTAGGCCAGGGTGAGGTCATATTCAACCGTGTCCTGGATAAATTTAGTGATGCTTCCCTCTTACATTTCTATGTTTCAGAGAGGCAGTCTAAAGACCACCAAATTAACGACGCGGGGATTCATTTGGCAAAACTCTGTTTTCTTAGAGGTTTAATTTGGCTAAATGGCCTTACAGAGTCCGACAGCGAGGGTGAGTTCACGTACATCTCCCCCCATGGATCCAGCACAATTGACTATATTTTGATTCCTGTTGCCCTTTTATCATGTGTGGCTGAGTTCAGGGTGGGTGAGCCCTTAGCTAGCGACCATCTCCCCTTATGTTGTAGCCTTGCTCTCAACACAGACTCTACTGTTTTGACCAACTTGGCCCTTGAGGAGTGTCCATTGATCTTGCCCAGAATCAAATGGAACCACAGAGCAAAACATCTCTTTGAAAAAGTAATTAATCTAGACTTGACACCGCAAGGCTTCCTCAATTGGTTATCTTCATCAAAGCCCGAAGACCACATCAAAGGCTTTGAGAACCTAATAGACACCATATTAGCCAGCCTTGGCCAGCTTCCTCAACAACCTCAGAAAAGACAGGCCCCGGCCACATGTCCTAGGTTAGACAAGGAATGTCTTGCCTTGAAGCAGGATATGAGGAGGATCTATAACAACTATAGTTCCTCAAGGGCCTTCAAGCTCCCCTCTCAGTACTTTGAGTTGGAAAACCACCTCAGAATAGCCATTAAGAAGCTCCATCACCACTCTATAATGGACCACTGGTCTCATTTAGCTCAGGCTATCAACTCAGGTAACAACAAAAAATTTTGGGAGGTGGTTTCAGGTTCTTTCATTTTTAATAAGATCTCACAGGACCTCCCCTATATACCAGCTGGGACGTGGGAACAGCACTTCTTGGCCACTTTTTATGATAGCTGCAAGCCCACAGTGCCAACCGACTCGCTCCCACCCAGAGATTTTCTGGAATGGGCCCCAGTTACAACTAGTGAAATAAAAAAACTTATAGGACACCTTAGAACTGGAAAGGCACCGGGTCCCGATGCCCTGCCTCTGGAACTGCTTAAGGCTTACCCTGATTGGTGGGCGCCTGTGCTTGCTGCTTTATTTATCTCCGTTAATCGATCTGGTATCATGCCTAGACCTTGGACACAGGCCATAGTGATTCCCATTTATAAGAAGGGCGATAAGAAATCCCCTGCAAATTATAAACCAATAAGCCTTCTCGCTATCACTGGGAAGATGTATGCCAGTTATCTACTCCATAAACTACAAGACTGGCTTTTAGATCAAGATATACTGGGACCTGAACAAGTGGGTTTTAAGGCAGGAAAGTCTACATTAGACCATTGCTTGATCTTATCCCATCTGATTTTTAAATACACCTCACAGCGTAATACTCACTTCTATGCAGCCTTCCTAGATCTAAAAGGGGCCTTTGATTCCATCGATAGAGATATCTTATGGCTAAAGCTCGCCAGGCGGGGTATAGATAGGAGGCTCCTTTTCTTAATCCAAAAACTCCATGAGGGCTCTACATGTCGCATAAAAATGTCGACGCAGGGGGCCCTTTCCAATCAGATTTTTTCCAACAGAGGAGTGAAGCAAGGCTGCGTTCTGGCGCCAACTCTGTTCAAATTATTTATTAATGACCTTGCCCCACTCCTACATAATATCAATGGTCATAGCCCCAAATTGGGCCATATACTGATTCCATTTCTATTATATGCGGACAACATGGTTCTCCTCTCCTGCACAAGGGTTGGCCTAAAGCGGTTAGTTACTGGTTGCTATGACTATTTGATACGCAATAAACTCCAATTAAATTTTGAGAAATCTAAAATTATAGCTTTTGGCAAAGCTTGGAAACCCTTCTCGTGGTCTTTCAATGGCAATTATATTCAGCAGGTTAGAGAGTTTAAGTACTTGGGTGCCTTTTTTCATTATCGACACTCCTAGACAACTCACCAACGGACAGCGATTAAGTCAGCAAAGCTCTCAGCACAGGCTATCTTACGTTTCCATCGTACGTGGGGCCACTCTTACATCCCTGCTGCGTTGCAGATTTTTAATGCTAAATCAGCAACACAGCTTCTATATGGCGTTCCCATCTGGATGTCTGCATTACACAGTTCGGTGGAAAGAGTCCAATCTACATTTCTATATAAAATCTTTGGCCTCCCCCACTGTGTGCCTTATGCTGCTCTATGCCTTGAAGGCGGTCAACACAGGATTGAGACCCAGGCCTGGCTCAGATTCTTGAAGTATTGGATCAGAATCTGTTTCTTCTCACCTCAGGACACCTTATTCCAAGCGCTGCTTGCTGACAATCTGTTTCAAAAAGGTTTGGCCCTATTTCTTAAGAAAATCAAGACCCTGGGGCTGTCACCAGATTTACTGGGCTCAATACCCCCCTCCAGGGTGTTCTAAACAATCAAAAAAAGGGTTGTGGATATAGAGGGGCAAACTTTGCATAGCGCTGCCCAAAGAGTCTGTTCACCACTTTATTTTCAGCTGCCCCTTACCCATGGCAGTAGACCGATCTATCTTTATCATTTAGAACAGCCACAAGATCGATGGGCATTTACCCTCGCCAGGTGCAATATAGTACCATCGAGCTTAGCGCAGGGCATGTATATGGGTTTACCTACAGAACTGAGAGTCTGCCCGTGTGGTCAGGGTGAGGTTGAATCTTTGCAGCATATGTTATTTTATTGTATTCTGTACAAGGATATTCGCCTGTCTCATTTGAGCACTTTTCTCTCCTCCCATTCTGGATGGGATGATCTGAGGAAAATGCAACATCTTTTAAGTGGCAATATAAAGGAACTTACCTTGTCAACTGCTAGATACGTCTATGCCATTATGCAGAGACGTTGTAGCGTGCTCTCGCAAAATGTAGAGCCCTAAATATGCATTTGGCTGGTCCCTGCCACCTGTTAGCCGTTGAACATTTTAGATGTATTTTATTGTATTTTATTGTGTTTTAATTTATGCAGTATGCCAATAAAGGTTCCTGAACTGAACTGAAACTGATAACCAGATGAACATTGATAAGATTGACATAGTTATTGGGTTCCCACTGGAATTAACCCTTTCAGAGATAAATGTCGGCTGTGACAGACAACCATAGACTCAAGTGACAAAAGTATGCTATTTTTATACTGCTCTGAGATTATTCTATGAATGTCATATTTCTGACCTTGGCACCATGGTAAGTCACAACTAGAGTAGGGCTATTTGAATAAACAAAACTTACATAGAAGTTGACGCACCAAATCGGTGCTGATTCAGTGGGCTGCCTCTAATGTGACTAAAATTGTTTCCATGTTCTTTCAATAAAGATTTTTTTAAAAAGATGCGATCAGATGTTGTGATCACAGCAGGAAGTGTTGCTTTAATGAGCATGATCTCCCTTAAAGCAATCCTTCTGTCTACTGGAGAATTGCTCTAGCCCAGCCCACAAAAGGAAAAACTCTGAAGCTGAACCAAAAGGGTCCAGCTTGGGGACAGAATGGGGTCAGGCTGGAGTGCATTTTCCTATGTGTTGTGTGATTTCCAGAGAAGAGATTGCAGCAGAGTACTCCACAAGCAGTCCACACTGTGATCAGTTTCTCACACCCTTACTATGCTAAGCAACAGGATTTCACCCACTATGTACATAACATAAGCAAACACACACCTATAGCCCTGGCGCCTGTAGGGAGCAGGAAGAAGATATTCACTTAAGCTATAATGCCACCAAACATAACACAATCAAACTTTCTTCCTCTCCAGCACTGATTCCACTGAGATTTGTCTCCTACCTGGAGGATGTGGAAGCATAGTAATTCCACGAGACCTCAGCCTTGAGACTTGGCAACCCTACTACCGGGCTAACATGTGAATTAGAATATAGATTTCCTTTCGAGCGTAAGCGGTTTCTAATCCATTGAAGATGTACTTTTGCTAGGGATGTACAAAATCTTAAAAATTAAACATTTGTATTTCAAAGATAGGTGTTGAGGTCTTGGTAGCAACCAACATACCCAAGCTCTGGGCACATGATAGTCACAGAATAAAAAGAAGCCCAAAGCAAGAATTCAACCCATAACCACTCTTTTCAACAAGCTGCTGAAATTTAGATCTCTGGGATAATGCAGTCCTGGTCTTTTAAGAGAGAAAATCAACCAGCCCAGAATACCTTTTGCCTCCCTAGTGATGCAAACTAAACCATATAGACAGGAAAGGGGGTGCCTGTCAGAGCTGGGGACACAGATTATTGTGTGATCCAAGCTACACAACCATATCTTGAGGGTGGGCAGTGAACCAAGTGGTAGTAGTTGTTTTAAACTAAGATGCACCTTGGCCATCAAAACACAAATGGCTGGTCACAGCCAATGCTAGGTAGGGACTTTCCTTAATTCAGATTGGATTTGTCACAGAAACAGCAATGGCATTTGAAAGTATAGCCCGATGAGAAGCCAGCATCAGCACAGACATTTAATATCAGAGTTTTGCATTTTATAGGTCTAAGATATTCTCCTGTTATTAGATCTGAAACATTAGATCTATTAAATTAGGTCGACAATAATAATTTCAGGGTATTGTAATGTCACAAAACTAATACCATGGGCAATCAAAATGTTGTGGGTGGACTCTGGCAGCACTGGGCTGAGAAAAAGAGAAGACTGCACTTGTGTAGATAGAGATGGACCCTGGAAATCACAACTGTAGGCAGGCCTGCCCATGAACACAGACAGACTGATGTGAGGACAAGCGTGGACCCACAACTGTGCTTCCTCTTTTGTTTGGTACTGCTCACCCCCTGTAAGGAGGAATGGGGGAAGTTCTCTTCCAGGTTCATCCCCATAAAACAATGAGTGGACAAACAGCAGCCAATCTTGACAACATAATCGGTGGAGGATCAGGTGGCTGTGGGGGTGGAACCAAGAAGAGGGGGACTGTGTTAGCCCAGGACTGAAAGAAAGAATTTGGCCCTCTTATGGGCTCATAGTGAGGCATCCCACCTAGCAGTGCCCCTGCAGCCATCTAACCAGCATGGTGACCACATATATGGACTGGGGTCTTGCAGCCGTCCTCTTCCCACCTCGTTCCATGAGCTAGGCTGGCCCTGTACCCTGATGGCTCTTGTGTGCCATCTGGGCTGGGAGCTGGAGCCTTCCTGGGTCTGGGTGCTGAAGGAGCAAGAACTTTGGGTCTCAGCATCCTGCATTAATTGCGGGACACAGGCTGCATATCTGCAATACTTATTCAAGAGACAAGCTTGATCCTGCACTGACTTATCTGAGATGTGGGGCACAGTCTGAAGACACACATAAGACAGAAAACCCTGGTCCTATGGATATTTCGCAACATACTGATATTTACCTCCTTCTCCAAGTACTTCCATGGATTTCTTAGATTAGATAGTGGACAACTGCAGAATAAACTGTGAGAACTGAACTGGCTAAGCTCCTGATTTGTGAAACTCATGATGCAAGGTGACTATGACATATCTTTCCTTATAGATAGTATAGAGGGGTTCACATTTGGTTCTTTGGAATACAGTGGTGCCTTGACTTACAAACTTAATCCGTCCCAGAAGATGTTCGTAAGTCAAAACGTTCGTAAGTCAAATCAGCATTTCCCATAGGAATGCATTGAAAACCGATTAATCTGTTCCGGCTGTTTTTTGTTCTTATGTCGAGGCGCCGTTTGTAAGTCAAAGCATTAGTTCCCATAGGAACTAATGCAAAACCGGTTAATCCGTCCTCTACCACTAGGGGGAGAATTTTTTTTTTTAACCTAAGATGACTTAGGTTAAAAAAAAGGGCAGGAAAGGAGGGAGGGAGGGAACGAACACCTTTTAAACAGAACACCTTTAAAACCAAGCAGCTTTAAACCAAACCAAGCACCTTTTAAACCAATTTTTACATTTTAAAATTACAGTACCAGGCAGTACCAGGCAGTACCAGGCAGTCCAAAGTCCATTTCCCGCTTTCCCCACGTTTTTTTTTGTTCGTAAGTCAAAGTTCCGTTCGCAAGTCAAAGCAAAATTTTGCGAACGGAGCTGTTCGTAAGTCAAAATGTTCGTACGTCGGGGCGTTCGTAAGTCAAGGCACCACTGTAGTTGCAGGAAGATTTAACATTTAAAGGTTAAAAAATATATATGGAGCTGGGCAAGCAGACTGAGATATTGGGTAGATGATTGCCTTTTAGAAAGTACAGCCAGGTAAATGAGGATTTATCAGAGACAATAGAGAGTCCAATTTAGCAACTCTCTAAACTGAGTTTTGATGTTTTTCAGGATTGTAAACAGGACAGCAAGCATACAGTATGACCAGCATGACCAATGTAAGAACACTTCATCATAACACATATCTGAAGAACAGCATGGGACAATTTTTGGGCCAAGAGTTTTCTCTTTCAAATTTTCAGATGCTTTGAGACATCAGGACAAATGACGTGATGTGCACCCCAGAAGCAGCAGAACAAAGTTCAATTATGTGGCTCAAAACAAGAAGCATAATAGCAATGGAAGGGCCTCTTGCATGGCTCTGTGATGCTTAAAGCCTGAGAAACATTGCTTGATGACTCAGTCCGTGTGATGTTAATTTCTCTTGATTGCTAGCAGCAAAGAGGCTAACACTGAACACCATTGAGAGACACAATGAATCTGGTTCTCTGCAACTATGCGTGGCTGGAGGGCCAAGAAAATGAATCAGCAACAAGTGTATCTCCCACTGGAGAACCTCTCATTAAGTATCCTTGGCTGGATGTGATTATCGTTCTTTCTGTATTTCTGCTGCATCTTTTTCAGTGGCATTTCATACAAAAAGACCTATCTATCTAAATATGAAAGAGTGTTCTGTCAGGCACTTTCTCACAGTCAAAACTGTGGGGGGTTTCTGAAGCTAACTTTACATTATGGATATGCATGGGGCACAATGGTGGAGAGATGCAGACACTCAGCTTGCAAAATCCTGAGGCAGAGCCCAGGAATGGGGACTTGAGTCATAGGACTCGTTGTCAAGTCAAACTTAAGTCGCACCAGTGATTTGACTGGAATTCAACTCAGGTGGTTTTTTTGTTTTGTTTTAAATGACTTGGACTCGATTCATGACTTGAAACCCACTCATCCTCCCTTTTTTTCTGGGGGGGGGGGGGGAAGCTTATTTTTAATAGGAACTCAGACTTGGACTTGGGACTCAGGACTTGATACCAAACACTTGGACTTGGGACTTGGTACCAAAGACTCAGATTTGATCTGGAGACTCAGACCCAAAGACTTGCCAGTATCCCCAGCAGGGCCTGGCCAAGATATTTTTCTGGCTGAGGCAGAAGGCCTAAGGTCAGGGGACATACTATTAAAAGCCAACCAAGGCATAAAAGGTAAAGGTTCCCCTTGACAATTTGTCCAGTTGTGTCCGACTCTAGGGGGTGGTGCTCATCTCCGTTTCCAACCCATAGAGCTAGCGTTTGTCCGCAGACAATCCTCCGTGGTCACGTGGCCAGCGTGACTAGACACGGAATGCCATTTACCTTCCCACCGAGGTGGTACCTATTTATCTACTCGCATTTTTGCATTTTGCATGCTTTCGAACTGCTAGGTTGGCGGGAGCTGGGACAAGCGTAGGGGGCTCACTCCGTCGCGTGGATTCGATCTTACGACTGCAGGTCTTCTGACCTTGCAGCACAGAGGCTTCAGCGGTTTAACCCGCAGCGCCACTATTAAAAGGCAACATTTTAGCTCATAAGGTAAAAGAAAACAACAACAATAAAAAGACAACAATAATGAAGTACATAACTAACAATATGGCAGACCCAATCTTCTGCCTAAGGTGACCACCACACTTTGCCTAATGGTAGGACCAGTTAAAAGAATACAAAACTCCAAAGACATGATCTCTCAGGTAGGCCTGACATTACCAGGTCTAAAAAATTGTGAGTAAATTACCCTGGGGAACTGTGTTGCCAGAGATTTCCGCTTCATTCATCTTCTTCTCCTCTCACCGTTGTTATGTACTGTCAAGTTGGAACCGACTTATGGTGACCTTAACACGGCCTTCAAAGTAAGTGAGATATTTAAGGAGTGGTTTTACCAGTTCCACTTCCCCAGTGAGTTCCTGTAGCTGAGTGAGGATTCAAAACCAGGCCTCTTGAGTCCTAGTCCATCACTCTATCCACAACACCACACTGGTTATCACTTTTCCTCTCATTAGTAGTTAGAGAAGAAGAATGGACATGCACCCACGCACGCATGCACATAGACATAAGTCCTTCTCTGCAGTTTTTCTATTGGATCACTGACCAACCCTGCATCCCCAAGGGCTTCAGGAAAGTCCACTTCACATCAAAAGAAAATGTAAAGCAAATGTCAATAAACAGATCATGGAGGATACTTGACCCTTCTATCTCAATCACTAGTGCTTGACTTCTGCTAATCAAAGGCAAAAAACATCCCAGAGTTTAACTATAAACAGCAAACAAAGGAACTACAGCTACAAAAGTAAAAGGCAAGCATGACAACGAGCCAGAAGACTGAGAAACAGGAGCAATTTTTCCCCAGTCTCTGAGAAAGAAGAATATATAAATAGGCCTAATTATAGCTAAGAGAGCAAAGCAAGTGTGAGCTTTGGCCCACAGCATCTTTGTTTAAATCCAGCCCCTGGCCCAAATGAAATATGATGCTGGCAAATTCATGTCTTAAAATACAGGTTTGCTACAATTAAAAGTTGCATGCAAATAATCTCTTCAAATTCTATGTCATATGTGTGAGGAGAGAAAGGGGGGTGTTGTAAAATTTCTTTAGAGAAAAGATAAATTATTCAATTGGGTTGGGGTTTTTTGGGGGGGGAGGCACTCAGCATTAGCAATGGCAGCCACATGACTTATTTTGCCCAACAGAAGTATCCAAATACTCTTCAAAAGACAATCTCACACAGATTCCATTATGGTAACCCAGTTAGAATGCAACTGTGGAATATGTCATCATAGCCACATCAGACATCTCTGGAATCAGGCACAACAGACCCTCTAGTCATAACAGTGGAAATGCACTCGAGGTCACTACTGAGACTTGAGCATCCAGGCTCAGGGATGAAACCAGGAGTACACCGAAGCACCTGGGAGTGTACCTCATCCAGGATAAGGATGAGACTACACTGACATAAAATGCAAGAAATGCTACAGGATTGGGACAGTCTGATTTGCATTTTTTCCCATTGACCAAAAGATGTAAAAGCAAATGCAAATCAGCCCAGACTTTCCCCCTGTCTCTTTAATCCGTAGCCTTTTTCTCCACTGCTGGAGTGTGTATGTTTTTTTCACAGTGGATCCATTCGAATTGGTTCTTGTGGTATGGTTGCTTGAATTGTTGCAGACAAGGATGATCCTGCATAGATTTTGGTCTCCGCTGATTCCCACGGGGCAGAATGCTACCACTCCATCCGTTTCATGCTCCATTATTTATATTAATTAACAGAAACTCACAGCTCCAAGGTAATGGCACACTTTGCACCCAAAACCAGCCAGAGCAAAAGTGTGAGGTTTTTGTATGCCTCTGCACATCACCTTCTCCAGATGAATCCACCTCTGGATCCCTCTTCCCTATCATCCACCAGACTGCTGTCACTTTTCAATGAAGGTCGAGAGAATTAAAGCATCTTTTTGAGTAAGGAGCTGCTGGGAGTGGGTGGGCTTCCCCTCTTGTTCAGCTGTTCAAACTTGGGAGGGGGACAGAAGTGTGATCCCAAACTCATTTACACAGAAAAAAGTCTCATTCAGTCCAATCAGTGGGACCCATACCCTTCCTGAGTCAGCAGCTATGTGGTACAACCCCACAGAAACTATTGCAAAGGTGTTTATGTGGAAGTAACCAGACCCATTCTCATCTGCATTAGTACAAAGCAATCATAAGAATTAAAGGAGGAAATTGCCACTCAGCCCTTCTATACAGATTATTAAGGTAGTTCTCCTGTAGTCATGCCTCCTGTAGATCAGGAAGGGTACAGAACAACTATGTTAACAAGCTGCAACAAGGCTGTATAGTCAAATTCCTTCTCTCTCCCTGTGTGGTCAGTTAACTCGAATCTACCCAGGGAAACCCGAATTCCCAGGTGCAAGTTCATAGTGAGTGAATTTGCATTTTTCTTGCAGTGTAATTGCATCCTTAATTGGATCCCTATTCCTTTATTTTCCTTTCAACTAACCAGAAGCACCTCTGTCTGGTTAGAAACATTAAATTTAGCAACACCAGGGCTGTTGACACGATCACACCTAAACGCCCTCTCCGGCGCAGAGATCGCCCTTCGCCCTGGTTTAACCAGGAGCTGCGATCAATGAAGCGAAATAGGAGAAGACTAGAGTGCATATGGAGGCAGAACCTGATGGAAAACAATCAAATAGCTGTCAGGATTGCGACTAACCTTTACCAATCTAAGGTGAAGGCTGCTAGTCGATCTTACTTCGCTGTCCGGATAAGCAAAGCTTCCAATCAGCAGGTGGAACTCTTCCATATAGTCCATGATCTATCCAGAGTTGGTCATAGTGACTGGCCTCCCACTAGCATCTCACCTGACCAATTTGCAGCCTTTTTAAAATTAAAAGTGGAGGCCATCCGCCAGGATCTTACCTCCTATTTGAAAACGGTGTATCGAGCAGAGATGTCCAGCGCTCTGTCTTGCCCGATGAGACTTAACCACTTTCAGCCTGTGACATCAGACATGGTGGACAGAGTGCTTGACCGCTGTTGTGCCACCACCTCCTCCCTTGACCCTTGCCCGGCCTGGCTAATCAAAGCAGCCAGGCCTATAACATCTGAATGGGCTACGGCAATAATTAATGGGTCTCTCCAGGAGGGCAAGGCCCCCCTTGCCCTCAAGGAGACACTCATTAGGCCCATTAGGAAGAAACCGAGCTTGGCGGCACACGATAATGGAAATTATAGGCCCATCGCCAATGTTTCTTCCTTAGCAAGGTAGTTGAGAGGGTGGTGGCCGACCATTTGCAGGCTCTTCTGGATGAAACCAATGCCCTGGATCCATTCCATTCAGGCTTCAGGCCGCGTCACGGCACGGAAACGGCATTGATCGATTTGATGACCTATTGAGGGAGGCCAACAGCGGTAAAATGTCTCCGCTGGTCCTCCTCGATATCTCAGCCGCCTTTGATACCGTCGACCACGGTATCTTCCTGGGGAGGCTCCCCGAGTTAGGAATTGGTGGCCTGGCTTTTGCCTGGCTCCGTTCCTTCCTGGAGGACCGTCCCCAGAGAGTGCAGATTGGAGAGAGTTTTTCGGCCCCATGGAGCCTCAATTGTGGGGTTCTGCAGCGCTCGATCATCTCTCCAATGCTGTTTAACATCTATATGAGGCAGCTGGGAGGGGTCATCAGGGAATGTGGGGCTTTGTGCCATCAGTATGCTGATGATACTCAGCTCTACAACTCCTTTTTTCCAACAACAGTGGATGCAGTTTTATCCCTTGAGCGCTGCCTGGAGGCTGTTCAGCAATGGATGCAGGAGAATGGACTGAGGCTGAACCCGGGCAAGACGGAGGCCCTTCGGGTGGGTGCCCCAGGCATCAGTGGTTTGGGAAACACCCTCTCTTTTGGGGGGGGGTAACTCTTACCACCAAGAGTGAGGTTCGCAGTTTGGGTGTACATCTTGACCCGGTGCTCACCATGGAAACTCAGGTGGCATCAGTGTTCCATTCCGCACACTTCCATCTTCGGCAGATTGCCCAGCTGCATCCCTATCTTGATGTGGGGGCACTCACCACTTTGGTCCATGCACTTGTAGTCTCGAGATTAGAGTACTGTAATGCGCTCTACATGGGGCTGCCTTTGAGACTGACACGGAAACTCCAGCTGGTGCAGAATACAGCAGCAAGACTTCTTACAGGGGTGAAAAGATACCACCATATTTCCCCCACTCTGGCCGCCTTGCATTGGCTGCCCATTCGCTTCCACATTGATTTCAAAGTCCTAACGATGACATATAAAACCCTAAACGGTTTAGGACCTCGATATCTGGCAGAGCGCCTCCTCCCACCCAGTTCTGCCAGAGTCACTCGTTCCAGCCAAGCCGGGCGGCTGAGGGGCCTAACACCGAGGGAGGTCTGGAAGGAAAGAACAAGGAACCGGTCCTTCTTGGCAGTGGCCCCTCACCTCTGGAACAACTTGCCGGTGGAGATCCGCCTGGCTCCCTCTCTGGGTGTCTTCAGGAGTAAAGTTAAAACCTTGTTATTTGGGCAGGCTTTCCCTCCTGCCATATCTTAAATTCTACATTTTTTTCATCTTGGATTTATGTATATGTTTATTGGTCTAACTGTTTTTTAAATTTGTAATGCTGCCCAGAGTAGACCTTTGGTCTAAATGGGCGTGGTAGAAGTCTAATAAAATAAATAAATGAACATGTTGAATGATCAATTATTGGTTTTATTGAATTATACTATGGTTATACAATGTTGTGAAACTACTATTAACTGGAGGAAATATATGTTTTGTCACAAACTGAGGATTATGATCAAACTCTAATATTGAGGAACAGGAAGATAAAATGAATTATTATGCCATTATGCTTAAACTGATTAATTGTGTGGGAGAAGACAAATCTCTCTCTCTCTCTCTCTCCCCCACACCCACCCAACCCAACCAACCTACCTACCTACCTACCTACCTACCTATTTATCTGAATTCTATACTGACCATCTGGGTACAGGGCCACTCTGGGTGGTTTAACACCAATTAGGATGCCTGTACCAAGAACTGTATATGCCTCTACCAATGTAATCTATTTACTTTCACTGTTATAATAGTAAAGCAAACATTGGAGGTAGGGAATACGGATTTTTTTGTTCTGTACTTTTAAATCTTGTAATAATAAAGTAATAATTTTATAATAATAAATGAAGAACTTTCAAAACAACTGCTGTCCTAAGTTTGAATTTTTTTGCAAATGATCCCCAGAACTGCCTCCTCTTTACACCTCCAAGCAGAAAAACCTCAGCTCCTACTATGAAATCTCCTTATCCTTAGAAAGTATGTATTTCAAACTATATCTAAGGGATTTTCCTATTACTTTGACTTATGCTGAACTCACAAGCATCTAACAGTATTAGTATATAGTATTGTTTGGCAGAGTTTGCACAGGTACTTGCTACTTCTCCCAAGCCTGGCAGCTTGAGCTGCTCTTTAATTTAAAGAGACTGGCACTCTGACAAATCCAAGTTGAGCCTTTCTGTCCCTGCCCACATACCCTCTATCTCTGCCTCTGATTCCTCCTACCTCAAAGCTGGCTGCCCCCTGGCATTCTTCATTCTTCTGCCCTTGTGCCTGCGGGATGCCAACTGGCATCTCTTGCATGCTCCAGGGCACTCAGGGAAAGTTGAAGAGCCATGGTACCTTAGCTATCATGCACAGGGGCTTCTGTTCTTCTTCTAGCCCTGCCACTTGTCAGTCATTCCCTATGTGGTGCCTCATCCCTGTAGCTGGGCAATCAGTCCCTTTTTTTATAACTAGGGTGCTGCCACTGTGTGTGCCATTTTGTACCATTTAGAGTATTCACACTGAAAGTAGACGTAGTGTCCCATCTTGAGTTCTTGCCTACCAGCATTCTCCTTTTTGCCTGCCACTACTCTGTTCTCATGCTGCTGCACCTTTCCATGAGAAACAGGAGTGGCCCTCTGTGCTTTCATATAGCTGATGCCCACCACAATGCGAATGAAAGGCTGTGCTCATAGGCACTTGGCTGCCTCTATTTCAGGAACAGTAACTGGGAAAGAGAATTTTTGCCCAATATATTGATGTTGATGCTGCTTCCTTTAATGAGAAAAAGAGACTCACCACTGTGACTTCGTCATGTTGACTGTATTAAGGAGAAAGACTGGCCACTGTGAACTCATGCCGTTGCTTTTTGTGCACAGGAGGGAGCTTAGTAAGTTTGACATCATGATAATGTTTGCTTGAGAGACTGACCATTGTGACCCCATGCCAGCATTGCCACATTGATGCACAGAGGCTGGCCACTGTGACTTCATCATGCTGCTGCTGCTGCTGCTGTGCTGAAGAAGAGACTGGCCACTTATCTCATAACAATGATGCTCATGGGAAGGACAGAGATCAGCCACTGCTGCTGTTGGCTTGAAGGAGAGAGCCTGGCAGTTATGACCTCATAATGATGCTCATCTGAGGGAGAAAGACTGATAATTGTGACCTGACACTAGTGCTGTCTGCCTGATGGAGACAGGCTGGCCACTGTGGGACTATAATCTGCTACAGCTTGATTTGCAACCTATTTTCTACTTCTATTAGGATTAGATGATCACATGGAGACCACCGGATGTTTTGGTGCCAGTGTCCACATGGCCCCCTCAGTACAAAGTGGTTTGATCTGCACCACAACCCACAGCCCCTCTCCCTTTGATCCTGCCCTCTTCCAATCGCTGGCTCTCCTTTTAAGGTTCATGGTAAAGCTGGCGGGCTATTTAAAGGGTCATAAAGCATTAGGGAAAAGGAACAGTTTTCCAAAGTTCTCCATAATGTACAAACGCGTACAGCAGAAATGTAATAGTTTGCTGTAGTTCATCAGAATAATTTCTATGGCATATCGATTTTTATCTCTTTCTTTGGTCCTTGCAGAGGCAATCTAGCACTAAACTAATATATCAATATATTGATATATTGTGACTGACCATTGTGACCCCATGCCAGCATTGCCACATTGATGCACAGAGGCTGGCCACTGTGACTTCATCATGCTGCTGCTGCTGTGCTGAAGAAGAGACTGGCCACTTATCTCATAACAATGATGCTCATGGGAAGGACAGAGATCAGCCACTGCTGCTGTTGGTTTGAAGGAGAGAGACAGGCAGCTATGACCTCATAATGATGCTCATCTGAGCATTGATAAAGCAATCCAGTGCTAAACTCAGTAATTTGATTTTAAAACAAAATACTCTGGGGCAACTAGGGAGACAGATAATTGGGGTGGGTGTTCCTACTGTCCAAAACATTATTCCCAGCTTAGTACATAACCAGAATACCACCCAGAATAATCATTTTGGAGAATGAAACAACCGAACACACAGGGAAAATACCATACAAATTGCTCCAGTTTGGAGGTAATGGAAGTCCTCAGCAGCAGGCAGAAAACTCCCCGTTGATTTGCAAGGGCCTTTACATCATGTGATCTGTTCAAAAAGCTCACACAGATTTACAGCATGAGAAGAAGCCTTTCCATATTTGGTAGGTAGAAAGCCGAAGCAAGTGGCTCCATTTCCAGAATATGGGGTAAGGAAAAGTTCTCCTCCTCCTTGTTTTCCCCCCTACAACCTCCAGAATACTCAAGCCAGCATGGCTGCAACCTACAAGAGCTAATGTCATACCCAAACCCAAAGTCTAACATGCTATCTGGAATGTGTAAAGAGAGATGGTGGGAAGGGAAATGCCAAGAGTTGACCATGCCATGATGAGCATAGATTCTTTCCTCAAATGTGGGTAGGGTGTCATCCTGTAGCTCTGCAGATGCTATTGGACAGCAGGTCCAAGACTTGCATCCTCCAAGGCAGACACATCTCCTCACTGGAATTCTGTATTTAAAGGCCCAAAGACTTTGGAGGTCTCAAATGAACACTCAGTAGATAGTGATAGCTGGCAGATGACACACCAGACAAATACGCTGACTAAGCTGTGAGAAATCTTTATTTGGAAAGTATGTATCTAATTTAGTAAGATGCGTCTGAAAATTCTCAGCCCGGTGCCATGAAGGGATCTCAGTAAGATAACCACACATCACTCAAAGCATAGTGTCACAAGATTTGCATGGGAAAAAGGACAGCAACAATCCCCAAATGGTTCCAAGGAATGCTTTTCTTTTAAAACGAAAAGAAAAAGCTGACCTCAACCTCAGGACCTGGGATTGGGCTATTGAATAAAGGAAATATAAAGTCTTCCAGTGATTGGAGGAAAGCAGGGCAAAAAGTTATCTCGGTCCTGTGATATGCGGCTTCCAATGGACACAGAAACTTGACACAAACCACAGGTCAAACTGGCTGATAGTAGACAGGAAGGATTAGTGTTGACACAGCAGACCTGACCCCTTCCACCCACAGTAATGGTGCCTGAATATAGCTGTGTCTGTCTAAAATCATCCCTCGGGCATATGATGAGTGGAAGCAATAGGTAAAGATATAGGAAATGCAGTGCATTGGAACACTTGCGCGCCTAATTGGGCTGACAGCTCAATCTGCAATGGCGGACAGTGTTTATTTACTCATTGTTGCATGATGAGCAAATAGAAAGATATGCCGGCTGTCATCCATGCTGATATTGGACCAAATGCTGTCTGGCTCCAGACTCAGTAAACCAGGACAATGCAGCACAAAAACTTCCTATTCGCCATCACTTTTAAGTCTGTCCTGGCACAGATATGCAATGACCTCAGATCACAGTTGAGTCTAATAAGGAATTTATCTTCATGGAAATGTGACCTCTTGCTACCGCAAGGCTACATCAATACAAGTAACAATGGCCGATCGCTGATAACGTTTATCCCGGGCAAACTCCTGATGTATTTTCTAAAGAGTTCTATAATTCTATAATCCCTCTAGTGGAAAGACTTATGACTTGATAAAAGGTGCCCATTGAAACTTTTCAATGAGGTTATCGCTGCTGTTCCCCCCATCACCACACAATAAAAGCAAGCACTATGAATGCAATCTAGTTACCTTGAAGTGAGCAAGATTTTAGATACTGTTTTCAGGTCAGGATCCTAGCAAGCATTTCTCTTCATTAAACCAAATTCAAACATTACTGCTGAGCTCTATCTTTGTTTGTTTGTTTTTGTTGTCTTTTTGTTATGGCTGTTGTCCTTCTTAATTCAGAAGACATCTATCTGTTCCAGTTTTAGGAGCCTCGTGGTGCAATGATTAAACTGCAGTGCTGCAGTGAAGTCTCTGCTCCCGATCTGAGTTCGACTGAGTTCAGGTAACTGGTATGAGGTTGACTGAGCCTTCCATCCTTCTGAGATCAGTAAATTGAGTACCTAGCTCATGGGGGGGAGGCAAAATGTAGCCTGCATAATTAAATTGTAAACTGCCCGGAGAGTACTTTAAGCACTATAGGGTGGTATGCAAGCAGCAAACTTTGCTCTTAAGACATCAAGTACATCTGCACACTCCTTCAGTGAATTGTGCATCTCCAAGGCTCAGTGTAATTCCTTCTTCCATCCTTAAAAAGAGTTGTGGTTAGCAGTTGTATGTGTACTGTGTTCTGATATTAGCAGTTTATATCTCCAATATACCCAAAGGTATCTGCTCTTAATCTTTGCTGTGTTTTACTGGAACCAGTTTTAGTCCTGCTTTAATAATTTCAACCTTCTTTTGACCCCTAGACATATTTTAATGAATAGTCTATTTTGGGGGCCATTTAGTTCCATTTATATAGCTGCCCCCAAGACAGTTGTGTTAACTTTTATTACAAATCAAAAGGACTGCAATGTAATAAGTGTACTATGTATGTGAAATAACCAGCAACATTTTTGTAGATTACATGCTGTAACAAAAATGGAGCATTCAGATAGATTTTTGGTTTCTTTGCCTAGTTATACAATCCAAACAATGAATAGATTAAGAAGCCATGTTTTTTAGAGTTATTGATTCAGCACCAGACCCAACAGGATCCCAGTTATGGCCTGGAGAAATTGTATAGTAATTGATGCCATTTTAAATATGACATTGGACATCAGCCAGACTTGTTCAAGGATGCATATGTATGACCAGAAAAGTTTGGGATGGGTTTTATTTATTTTTATTTTTTAATCTGTTCCATAGAAAAAAGCCCATGCAGGAAAATAATGGATCTGAAATGAAACAAATGAAAAACAAAATGTAACTTCTAGTTGGTCAGTGTGATTGAGTAATAGGGTCACATAGTGTCATGCATTTCAGTAAGAAATGTGTTTATTCCATGTGTATCCTACCTTTTTTTTCCCCTATAGAACTCAAGGTGGTGAATAATTTTCAGGAGGCTTCTCATCCAGGCACTGATCAGCTCTTAGGCAGAAACTAACAGCCCATAATTAGAGCTGAAGGTAAATTAGTGTTGGTGAGAAGGTACTGAGGCAGTCTTGCAGCTTTTCAAAATCAGTCTTCAAAATAATCCCATTTTTAAATCCTGAAGATTAGTCCCCAAACAAAATCAGGCTAATTTGCACTTGCACATGCACACACATACATGGTGGAGGTGAGCAAAGCCAGAGGTATCCTATTATGATTCTCAGATGGTTTCATCAGTTAAGGTTTTTCCTCTTCTAACTGGGGCTATTTATAATGCCTGGTTTTGCCCTAAAACTGCTTAACTTCAGAATGTTGCCACACATCAACTGCCTGTAGAAAGCCCACACCAAAAGAAGGGGGAAATGAATTAAAGTGAAGATATAAGGAATCCAATGTAAACCTAAAACCAAGTACTAAATAGTGCATATAGTCATTGAAACACAAGAAATTTTCACTGAATACCAGTGAAAGGTCCTCGATACTAAACACCAGTTTAAGAAAGGGAGAGGGTTGAATTTCCCAAAACTGTTTCTAGAGAGCAGACAGACAAGGGCAAAAGTGCTTCGGATTTCTCCAAATGCCAAACTTGCAAACTGAAAAGGAAACAACGGTTGGATTCTGGAAGATATACAAAACCACTGTCCAGACTGGGACTTGGGCAAAGAGTCTGTTTAAGAAAGATAATAAGATACAAGCCACCAACTTCCCATATATATACACATACGTCTACTGGAAATAGTCTCTCATAGGCATCAAGCAACGCACTGAGCAATTTTATGTCTTAGAATTCTGCTGATAGGCACAGCTCAAAACACTGAAAAATCCAGGTTCATTGGGAAAGGACACAATGATTGAATTTCTGTCACAGCTCTTCTCTGATGAAAGGTCAGTCAAGATGCTTCCACTTCTGAAAAATATGTACCCAGTATTACTTAAGTGGTAACCCAATCTTGCAGTCAAAGGAATCACAACAGAGACTCCATACAGTTGTATTGAGAAGCAGGAGGAATAGCAGCAGCTCTGGAAGAAGCAGATCTTTTGAGAGTCCACAGGATCTTTCTGACTTGCATGCTAAGTAGAAGTGCACTAAGCAGTGGAAAGAGAGAGAGAGAGAGATCCCATCTCCCTCCTCACTCTTTTCCCATCACAGTTTGTCACATCTGCTCCAGTCATGTCCATACACTGTGATTTAAAGGGAAGGCTTGAAACTGGGAGCAGGGAATGTGTGGCCCTCCAAATGTAGTTGGACTACAGCTCCCATTATCCTTCCCCACTGGAAATGTTCATTAGGGTTGATGGGATCCTCCAGTGCCACAGGATCTGGAAAAGGGGGGAAGGGGGGCAGAGAAACTCACAGAAACAGGAAGGGATATGCCCCGCTGCAGGGGTGTAGACAAACTTACTGCATCTAATGTAACTAAAAAATACGGAATGGTTAAAAAAACATATGAACCACTATCACAGGATATATGTCATGTGACTCCAATGTGTGACTCTACAGGAAGCAGAAGATGCAAGAAAACAGGGGGATATTTCTCTAGTGTGACTGCGAACTGTATTGCATTATGATTGTAACTAATTAGGGCTCTTCATTCCTTTTACAACCTAACTGCATCCCTTTTGCAATCTAACTGTAACTGTTTTTAGTTAATGTTTGTAGTTCAGGGGTGTGGGCTCACTAAAGGCTGGAGAAAGACCATCACATGGTTCAGGAACAAGGTCATGATATGCTGTGCTATAGGTGTTGGGTAGAGAAGAACATGTTTCTGTCACAGGCCTGGAGGTTATAGCATTCCAGGTTTTTTTAAAAAAGTAACCTCATGTAATTAGTTACTTTTGAGAAAAGCAATTGTAAAGAGTTACTTTTAAAAACCGCAACAAATGGGAGCTTGGATAAGTCTTTTTCTTTTCTTTTCTTTTCTTTTCTTTTCTTTTCTTTGATTACAACTCTTGGATTCCCTTAGGCAACATGGTCACCGCCTGGCAGTTCAACAAATTTTCAAGCTCTGATGACAGCACTTTTAGGTCTTTGGAGCTGTAAGTACAATGAATTCCTTTTTTTAAAAAAAAAGTAATTCTTCTTCAGTATTCCAAGTGTTCTAGCAACCAATACCTCTCCTACAATACCAACATGCAGTAAGGATACATGCAGTGTAATAACAATCTAAATACAGTTGTGGAGCACCCATATGCAAACAATCAACTTAATTTCTGTGGAGGAGTTATGTGGAATTGCCAAAGCATATATATCTGAGATTCTCTTCCAGCATGCCTTCAAAATTCACAAGATCTTTTCCAGATGAAGCACAGAATAAAGATCATTTAGAACAATTAGCCTTCTACTTTTTTGAAGGAAAAGTTCTTAGACCAGCTCAGCCTCTTCAGACTCTAAGGGGAAGGAAAGGCAGTAGTACATATGAGCGAAATGAATCTTACTTCCATCAGTAATTGTAATGGAACTGATTCAAGTTTTGACAATTTTCATGTTTAATCATCATAATTGCTCACTGAGGAACTGATTTCTACGACTGCCAATTTACTAGCCCTGTTCATGGTTTTCTACACGCTTCCTGACTGCTCTTCCTCCCCCCCCCCCAAGGCACAAAGGACAATATTTTCGAATGCACTTAAATAATTGCTTCTAAACATTACAAACCCAATTAATACATTCAGATATTCATTTTAGAAAGCCGTGTGGACAACCACCTGTTTTCTACGGCTGGTGTTCCAATCTCCCACTTCCTTGAAAGCTTAATTGGTAGGTGAGGTTCATTCATCTATTCAGCAAAATGGGCAAAGAAACGCATAGAAGATAAATGTCACCAGTGGGCATGCTAGCTGCTTCCCAGTAAAGAGACAGGTGTGGAAGGGCTTAGTATCTCTCAGCATGTGCTCTTTTTATGTTCATGAAATAGATGCTATCCTTGGTTTGTATGTGAACTGGGCAAGTGTATGAATGAAGGAATATACATGCCTATCCCATCTCATGCAAGCACCTTGAAAACAATGCAGTAAAAACTAGAAGCCAACATGGATTTGTCGAGAACAAATCCTGTCAGATCTCATTTTTTGACTGGGCAATCTCCCTAATAGACAAAGGGAATGCTGTGGACATAGTATATCTTGACTTCAGCAAAGCTTTTGAGAAAGTGCCCCATTATATTCTGATCAGCAAAATAATTAGGTACAGGCTGAATAGAACAACTGTCAGGTGGACACACAGTTGGCTACAAAATCATACTCAGGAGGTGATGGCAATTAATAGCTCCTTCTCAAACTGGAAGGAGGTAACAAGCGGGGTACTCCTGGGCCCAGTGCCTTCAACATTTTCATTAGTGACTTGGATCAAGGGATGCTAATCAAATTTGTGAATAACACAAAATTCTCTCTTTTCTCTCTCCCCCCACATCTTTGCTCAGGCCTGGTGTCTGTTTTCTGTCTCCTGGAAGAAAGTTTACAACAATGCCCTAAAACACATAGGCCATAAATTACTACATGTAGATGTACCATTATCCGAAAGCCAATTAATATTTAGAATGTTCTTCTTGTGAAACTAATATTTCATTCTACATTTCATTCTGTTTCCATATGTCTGACAAAGTGGACGTGTCCACAAAAGCTTACACTAAAATATAATAGTTAGTCTTTAAAGTGTCAAATTTTTGTTTTGTTTTGTTGCTTTGGTTTTTGCTTGATATTCAAAATAGGGTGGAATAGCTAATACCCTGGAAGACAGAAACAAAATTCAAAATGATCTAGATAGGCTTGCTCACAGGGCTGAAAACAATAGAATGAAATTCAATAGGGATAAGTTCAAAGTACTACACCTAGAAAAAAGAAATCAAACATACAATTACATAAGAACACATAAGAACATAAGAAGAGCCGTGCTGGATCAGGCCAAGGGCCCATCAGGTCCAGCTTCCTGTATCTCACAGTGGCCCCACCAGATGCCTCTGGGAGCAAACGAAACAACTAGATCCCTGTCTCCTGATACCCCTCCCCTGCATCTGGCATTTGGAGGTACCTTCCTTTTAAGCCTGGAGATTATACATCCCATCATGGCTTGTAACCTGCGATGGACTTTTCCTCCAGGAATCTGTCCAATCCCCTTTTAAAGGCCTCTAGGCCAGATGCCATCACCACATCCTGTGGCAAGGAGTTCCACAGACTAACAACACGCTGGGTAAAGAAATATGTTCTTTTGTCTGTTTTCACTCTCCCAACACTCAATTTGAGTGGATGTCCCCTTGTTCTGGTATTGCGTGATAGGGAAAAGAACTTCCCTCTATCCACCTTATCCATCCCCTGCATAATTTTATACATCTCACTCATGTCCCCCCTCAGGCGCCTTTTCTCTAGACTAAAGAGCCCCAAACGCTGTAGTCTTTCTTCATAAGGGAGGTGCCCCAGCCCAGTCATCATTTTAGTTGCTCTTTTCTGCACCTTTTCCAGTTCCACAATGTCTTTTTTAAGGTGTGGCGATCAGAACTGTATGCAATACTCCAGGTGCGGCCTTACCATTGTTTTGTACAATGGCATTATAATGTTGGGTGTTTTATTTTCAATCACCTTTTTGATGATACCTAGCATGGAATTGGCCTTCTTCACTGCCGCCACACACTTTCATCTTACATGATGGGGAATACCTGGCTCAGCGATACTACAAGTGAGAAGGGTCTTGGAATCATTGTAGATCACAAGCTGAATATGAGCCAACAGTGTGATGTGGCTCCAAAAAAAAAAAAAAAAAGGCAAATGCTATTTTAAGCTGCATTAACAGAAGTATAGTCTCCAATTCCCATGAGGTACTAGTTCCCCTCTATTCAGCACTGGGTAAGCTTCATCTGGAGTAGTTTGTCCAGGTCTGGACATCGCACTTCAAGAAGGATGGTGACAAATTGAAACAAGTTCAGAGGAGGGCAAGAAGGATGATCAGGGGACTGGAAACCAAGCCCTAGGATGAAAGATGGAAATAACTTGGCATGTTTAGCCTTGAGAAAAGAAGACTGAGGGGAGATATGATAGCACTTTTCAAATACTTGAAAGCTGTCATACAGAGGAGGGGCAGAATATGTTCTTGATCATCCCAGAGTGCAGGACAAGCAACAATGGGCTCAAGTTATAGGAAGCCAGATTTCAGTTGAATATCAGGAAAAACTTCCTAATTGTTAGAGCAGTACAGCAATGGAATCAATTACTTTGAGAGGTGGTGAGTACTCCAACACTGGAGGCATTCAAGAGAAGTTTAGACAACCACCTAATAGATGTCCTTTGATTTGTATTTCTGCATCAAGCAGGGTATTGGACTCAATGGCCTTATAGGCCCCTTCCAATTTTACTATTCTATGATTCTAGAACGTTGATTGATTGATTGATTGATTGATTGATTGATTGATTGATTGATTGATTGATACACAGCACCACCTAGTAGCATGCCACTACTCTGGATGGTTTCTAGCAAAAGAATAAAGACAGACACAAGAAAACAACCATCACCCCACCCACATTACAATAATATAAAAAGTGGCTCACAGGGAGCACAAGATGGCAGCCACGGACAAACCAAGCATAAAAAAAAAGTTCATAATACAATTACAAAGGAAGGATGTCCTGAAATGCTTCCCTGAACAGCAAGGTTTTTACATGTTTTCTGAATCTCAGGAGGTGCCTGGCACACCTCAACAGGTAAGGAGGCAGCCACAACCAAGAAGGCCCTGCTCCTGGTTGAAGACGTCCTGGCCTCTTTTAGGGTGCCTGCTCACAGCAGCAAAGTCTGAGGAGTGTGAGAGTACAGGTGGTAGATCTTAGGGAAAGGCACTCCAACAGGTACTGAGGTCCCAAACTATTCAGGGCTTGATATGTCAGCATAAGTACCTTGAATTTGGCATGGAAGCATACAGTTGAACAGTGAGTTGATGTATCCTAGGCTTAGAGATATACACATGGATAGAGTGTCAGTTAGAGACTCAGGAAATGGCTAAACGTTTCTATGTCTCTAGCAGGGGAGGCAAATCTCAGAGTGACCAGCAGTGAAGGAGGAGATTGTTTTGAATGAGGTGATTTTAAAACTTGAGCATCCATTTCCACCCATTGCCACCTTCCCAAGCCCTAGCAATAGTGTAGGGCAAGGGTGGAAAACATATAGCTCTCCCGGGGTTGTTATGTTACAACTCCCATAATCCCTTACCATTGGCTATGCAAGCTGGGGCCCATTAGTCCTAGCACTTCCCACCCTGGCACAGTGCCTGGAAAAGTCCCCATGTGTCATATGTGCCATAGCTAAGGCCATGCAGGATATAAGCCCTAATGAGAACGGTGGCTGCCAATGCAGTAGCTGAGCACATTTTGCGGTCTGCGAAAACAACAAAGAGCTAGGTTTTTCCCGGGTTCTGGTACGATCTAGTTGGCTAGGTTTTGTGCACATTCTGAGCCCATTTACCTGGATGCTCTTCCTTCCTGTTCTATAGTATCCAAAGGGAACAAAGCTGCATTGGGATATTTTAGGCACCCATAACACATGTCACTACAAAAGTTTGTCTTCCTCTGTTCATTTATTATTTGAATACATTTAGGATTTGGGAGTGGGGAGGTGCCTCTTTTGCTTTCCTGGTGGACACTCATGTTCTACCATCAGATGGCCTAGGAGCAGTTCTAGACCACTTCCGACCCATGCATGCCATGTCATGTGACCAAGGCCCTCTCAGATTTGGGTTGTGAAATCTCAGGGCATTATATGATGCTCACCTGACAACCCTACACGCACGCACGCACACACCACTTGTAATAGAAACTCTAGGCCTTACTGTATGTGAGACAGACAGTTATGTCCTTCCCACAGGGTGACATGTTGTAGCAAGAATAAGAAGACCCATTCTTTCTTAGTTCCTGTGCACAGGCAGGAAGAACCAAAATTAAGCAGCAGTAGAATGACAGTACAAAAAAAGGACAAGCATCATAATAACTAGGGGACACTGAGATGCAGGGAGACACCACGAGAGCCAGTGATGCTAACTGGACCACTGTTACAGGGGCCAGAACTTGGACAGTGCTTCTCTGAGGAACTTCCTGTGCTAGAAACCATCAGTGTATTTTTGTAATACTGCTAGGAGTGAATCTGCATAGTGCTCACTCTTTGGGCTGCTTCATGGTGCCATTCTATGCATGAGTTCTCTGATGTAAATCCCACTGTTTTCAATAGGGCTAATCCACAGGTTCAAGATGGCAGTCTTAATTTCTCCCCAGCATGGGTGCCATTTATTTCTGTGATGTTTATCAAATGACCACCTTGTTTTCTGTCTCTATTTCCAATTTGCTGCTCTTTTCCAGAATCATTCTTTTGCTGTTCTTGGGGCTGTCTTTCTTTTTTCTATCTTTGAGACACTAGACTGGAGTTTTGCCATTCTGGAAATCCCCAGCTCAGCCATTTTGAGTGAGAACAAAATAGGCCAGGGGTTAGAGTTTCATTTCTATATAGTATTTTTGGCGGACTTTGGGAAACCTCACTGAAGTTCTTCCTGGCTAGTAACCCTTCCTACCATTTCCTGGTTTGCAATCGATCCTTCCTGCTCTTCCCACAATCAAGGAAGAATCTGCCACAACTCATTTATGATATTTTCCTCAATGCAATGTGACAAGATCAAATTCCACATACAGGGGTCACACATATACTTGTTAGCTATAGCTAAAGCAAAATCCCTTTGTGCGTAATCACACAGTTTTGGCAGCAATTCCGAAAAACTCACTCTGAGGCCTGAGAAATATAATGATATATACAGTAGGAAATTTCCAATCACAAAGGAAGCAGGGCTAGCTCGAGGAATGGTTGGTTCTCACACTTTTAAGGACAAGCAGAGCAATGTGAATCATGAAAAAATAGCCGTAAAGTCTGTTTCTTGGTTCTTGAGAGTGTGCAGGTGTGCCAAAGCATACATGTTCTTCATACTTTCCAGTATTGACAAACCAGAGCCTCCCGCTTCAGAAAATATCCCCTATTCAAGCAGCGTCTGAGGTCAATTCCCAGACTCCAAATGATCTGGATTATGAACAGCGTTGGAGTGGCGGTGGGGAGGTGACGCAAACTGATTTCCAATTTAGAGGGGGGGAAAACAGAGAGCTGTCACTGAGCACATGCTGTGTTTATATTCAATGGCTTGAAGTTGGTTGGCAGTCCCAGCTAGAATCAGTGGGGTAGACACACATGTTGATTCACCCATCAACGCTCAATTCACTGGCTGCAACTCTACTTGGGATTAACAGTCAGATATAGGCAAACACACCCATATTTTGCCACTGTCCATAAAGCAACATCAAAGCCAGATCCCTCCTCTGACAAGCTGACATTCTTACATTCAGCAGAGAGGAGACAATAATTGGAGGGGAGAGAAGAATGCGAAGGCAAATTCAGAGTTCATTTACATGTACACAGGCTTGGTTTCAGTTAGAGATAAGGAAGGAAGGGTTGAGCTACGAGCATTATTTATTTCCTTATATTTATCAGCTGACTTTCTAGTCTTCCCAAGACGGCGTACAATATAAAATGATAATATTTGATCAAAAATCATCTGAAATTCAAATTATTTTAGAATGAGTCAGCTAAAATGCAAAACAAGGCACCGGTTCAAATATGTTACAGCAGCAAATAACAACTGCAGAGAATAACAACAGAGGAAACAGATGTTTTTAACATCTCCCTGTCAACAGCCAGAGGAGGAGCCAGGTGTGTATCACTTTGGAGAGAATTCCATAGTGTATCACACACCATAGTGATACACACCTGTGAGAATGTTCTCTTTCTTTCTTTAGTGCCTGAACTCGGTGAGTGCCAGTGAGCAGGGTCTCTGAAAATTAGCTTAGAATTTGGGCAGGGTTAGGGATTTTAATTAATTTGAGCCTAAACATTTTAGGGTGTTAAAAGTCAATACCAGCACTTTGAATTGGGCCTAAAATGCATTGGTAGCTAATGAAACTGGTACAGTGCAGGTATATGATCTGAATGTCTAGTCCTCACAAGAACATGACATAAGTGCCATGTGTAGAAAGATGCTGAGTTCACTCTGCCCAGGAATTTCAGAAGCAGAAATGGGGCAAAGACCTCTCAGTTTTAGAAATGTAATACTTTATAAACAGGTGGTTTCATGGTCCTCTACACTATTTTAGGCTCCCCACTTCAACAGGAGTTTACAGGGGGGAAAATAAGACATCTCAAACCACACAGAATGAAGAAGAGCTTTGTGATTACTAAAGAGTATTTTTGGCAATGTCATCAGTCTATAACAAATGAATGATGTATATTTTACACTTTTAGGGATGCAAATTTTCACTTGTTCAGAAATGTCAAAACATTTCTTCTCACCTGATAAGATTTTTGAAGTTGTTTTCAACAAGAATTTTTCATGTTTGTGCGAATGATTTTTATCCAAATTACACAACTGTGCAATTATGCCAAATTAGCTGCTGCCCAGCTGCATGGACTTTCACAACCTAAAAGCATCAGATAGGTTGCCTACCTTTTTTTAATCAATCAGTCAATATCTATGTGCTTGCTCTCTCTGTGTGTTTCGCTTCATAAAGAGAAAGTACACTAGTTCTGTGCAGAAACATTTTGTACAAAATGTGCAAATCTTTATTTTTTAAAAAATATACTCATCTCATTCTCACACTGGAGGCCAGAGGTTTTGGGGGGTTCACTAATTCTTCAGCAGGCTGTCTTAATGTGTGAACAGATGCTGTCTTGGTCAAGAAAAAGAAATTCAACAATAATTCTTGCTATCCCTAGTAGTGTGTATACAGTAGAAGGCAAACCATATCATGGTGTACTAACTACAAGGGGGGGGGGCTTCTCAATGACTGCCCCCAGGCTAGGGAATTTTCCAAGGGAGACAACGTTGGAGCCTTGTCCTGCTGTCCTTCTGCAAGAAAGGAAATATATATTTTAGTTAAACTGGCCCTTGGCTACTGATTGACTGATGACAAAGAACCTTTTAATAGTGGGTGGATCTTTTTATTGATTTTGTCCTCTCTTTTTTTTAGAAGATTTTAAAATTACGTTTATTCTGTGCAGTTTTAACACTACAAGCCATACAACAGTTTTACAATAACAATTTATCCCATCTTAAAACTATATCTGTTTTTAAAATTCCTGTGGCAACTTGCTTTGGGTGCTGCAAGGCAGGAGAACCATTAAATAAACAAAAATAGGTAAACCAAAACCAGTGTGCTGAACATACATTACAAAACCACCTTAAGAAATGTTGTTAAAATGCTGACATGCAGACATTACGAATCAAGGTTAAGAACATGCTGTAAGATCCCAGATCCATCTTACTTAACCTTCCTCAGCCATGTAAAATGGTTACATGGCTGCTGAGTCTCAAACCAGCAGGTGGAGGAGGAGGAAGAGGAGGAGGAGAACAATGAAGGCATCATTAAGCATCTGGATAGGCATGTTGGATTTTTAAAATTATTGTTATTTTGGGGGCAGTGGGCATGGTCCCTCCTCAAGTCCCAAGAACTGAAAAGTGCTGTTTTTAGAGGCTTCCAGGAGCAGAAAAATACAATTTTGGGTGTGTTTTTTTAAAATGGGGTGGGGGCTTTTGGAGCCATAAAAAATGTCCCAGGAGCAGGACTTTTCCCACGCTAATATATAGCATGGATTGGTAGAGTGTGGCCATTGTAATCCAAGTCAAGAAAGGCAGACTGCTGAAGGAGAGAAAACAGCACAAATTAAAAGTATCACGGAATATAATTCTTCTAGGACTACTTTAGCTTGCTGGATATCTCAGTGGTTTAAGCATCTGGCTGTGGAGCAAGAGGTTGGGAATCCAATGCCCCACTTGTGCCTCCAATGTGTGGAGCCAGTCTCTGTGGCCTTAGGCAAGCAGCACAGTCCCAGGGCACCCCCAGAAGAAGGCAGTGGCAAACCACGTCTGCGTCTTCTCCACCTAGAAAATGCTGGAAAGGGTTGCCACATGTCTGACTTGACTTGACAGCACATTGATTATGATTGTGATTGTGATTATGATATTAGGATTAGGATTATTTTATGCAGCATTGCTGCTAATATATATTTTTATTAGCAATTTTTCAGCCATATCTATACCGAGACACAAATATAGATAAAGAGAGATACAGATATATCTCCAAAGTCCTTTTTCATTAATATACACTCTCCTTTATTCCACTTTCAACCCTTTTCTCAATGATGCTGTACTGCTTGGAATGACCTGAAACAGCTTGTAGATGCTTTAAAAGAGGGGGGGGGGAGGGGGGAAAGGCTTTCCCACCTGAATTCCAACCTGGGAGAGGGTGGGAGATTGGAGTGCTGGGTTTTTATTTCAGTGTGTTTCAAAGAGATCAGTTCCTGTGCTGAAAGACAAGCCCAAGACAATGTTTTACAGAGCAGAAGATATTGTGAGGGGCCAATTATCACGTAAGTGGTTCTCACGGCTTGGGCTTGGCACGGCGTGCCAGGTTGCACATTAACTTCTTTCACTCCATTTTACCCAGTTTACTCAACATTCTCAAGTGGTTTCTTTGTCAATTGTTCCTCCTGCTGATGTTTCGACAGACGATAGCCCCTTGATGCCAGCTTAACCTGGCTAATAAAAAAAAATAGGCCAGCAAGAAACCTTAGACCAAGGGACTGCTCTTGGGGGAAAGGAACAGTGAGAGACAGGCAGGTTTTCTTCAGAAAGATCATGTCATTTTTACTAAAACAGCATCTCACTGTCTTTTCTCCCCCATCCCTTGGAAGACAATGCCTTTTCTGTTCTACAAGAAACACATTACGTGAACAGATGTGTAGGTTTGGGGTTTTTTTTTAATTCAGTCACACTGCATTCCTCATGCCCATCAATGATCACTAAAGTATGCTTGAAAAAGGAAATGTGAGCCAGAGAGGCACTAGTTGAGGTTGGTTTCCAAAGGAATGCGGCGGAGGGACTGTATTTGGAGTCATTTTCCCAAAATACACCATGCCAAAATCCTCAGTTTCCCTGTTAAGAAGAAATATTGGTATTGCTCTGGATGAAGAAATGAATCTGTGAAAATCAAGTCCTCATAATATATATTTTTTAGTTTCCAGCTGTCTCTGTAATGAAGTCCTTGGAGACGGTAGTCTTTCAATCCTAAACAGGTTATACTTTTTAAAGTTCAAAACAGATTTCAGCCGTTTATGGTCATTCTTCCCTCAATATGGCCTGTTGGCCCTGCCAGAGATGCCTCTTGCTGTCATCAGGGACATATCTGAAGAAATAAACCTGCACTATGTGACTTGGCTCCCCATGTGATTTAGCACCCCACAAAATCAGGTTCTAAGAAGTCCTCGAGACATACACAGCAGATTTCCTCTGTGAATGATGGATGTGGAGTAGATAGAGGACATAAAGGCAGAGGCAAGCATGGCCACTCCATGTCTCTTCATCAAGAGTTTTAAAGTATTCATTAGTACAACTTACTAACTCTCCACCAGAAGTACACACCAAAGCTGCTTCTGTTAATATCCAGGAATCATCTTGACTTCCCTCAAAATTCTCCAGATATTGAGTAACATACAATGGAAATTCTTGCAGAGGAGAAAACTATGCCAATGTAGTAATGTGCAGTTGCACCAATCACACAATTGTTGCCATTGTATATGTGCAGGGCACTTTCTCTTCATGGAGATCACCACTTGCACAATAATATCACTTGTGCTGACAGAACTTTCCTCTCCACAAAAGCTCAATAGGATACTGACCATTGTGTCTCTGTGCAGAGAAAGCACCACAAAACCTCTCAAGAATCCTTTTCTGCTCTCACTAATATTTTAGTGGATATTTCATCACAGTTCTGAATGCTTCCTTGGAGGTACAATTAATTGAAATCAATGGCTCACACATGTTCTGGATTTGGGTTTAAATCTGAAGCTTAGTCATGGTAGACCTTTAGAATAAAACCTACTGAAATTTATTATAAGAGAAGCTTCAATAATTCAGTTCATCAGGTTTTAAATTAAAAATTGGGGACATAGAAGGATCCTCTCTGAAGAGTGGGAAAGCATTGTTGGAAAACTTGGGTGTCCCCCAGAGCAACAGTGTACAGCTGGCCAATCCTTCACTTCTAGAAGCATTGCACTGTAATGCATCCATAATGTCAAAGTGTGCAACATTCTGATATGAATAGGGAAAGGACATAAAAATTAGTCCCACCAAATTATTCCAGGGTGTCACTGCCAGGATTTCATTAAGTTCATTTCCACTATGGTTCCACAAGGCAAATCACAGGGATTCACAGGGATTCACGTGCCCACCTTGACTGAGTTTGTACTTGCATGGACAGGAAAGCAGATGTCTGATTCACACACAAGCTGCAACTTTTCCTCTTACTGCACAGCATTTGGACTTAAAAAAAAATCAACCAAGTGAACATTTAAGCCCACTTTTGCCTGATATAGAGGTTACATAGCAATAACAACCTTCACACAGGGCTTTTCCTGGGATTAATGACAGTCTGGGGGTCATCATCTTCTCCCAGTTAGTTATTAATCCTCAGGAAACACTTGGTGCCTTGATCGTTATTGCTTAATTAGCATTGAGAATGTGTGTGTGCTGGAAGGGAGCTGTTAGGTTTCTTTTCATGTGTCCTGTGAACAGCAATGGTGGGTTTTTCTCTCATTAATTTGCTTTTGGGGGGTCAAGGTGAGAGAATTGAGCCTTGTGGGTCTAAAAATTCAGCTCAGGGTTAAGTCTCTTTAAACAGTGTGAATTCCCAGAGAAAGCATGGTTAAAACCCAGCATCTGCAGTCCATCAGGAAATGTATTTCCTTGGCTTTTCCAAGAAAAAGAAAAAAAGAACTTCAAGTATTGTTGTCAACAGGTCAGGGCAATGAGGAGACAGTGAGCAGAAAGGTGGTTTGTGGGGCAAGAGAAGCCTTCAGGGGCTTAGGAAATAACAAGGTCTTCACTTCTAACAGCGATTTTCACAAGTAGTGTCTCTTTGTTCTGAATTTTCAGTTCCCCAGCATTCCAGGAAACAAATTAACCAGAGGGATTCAATGCTGTTGAGGTAAATCCCTTTAAAGATATATGGAAAGCAATTAATTAATTCAGCTAATTTGTCGATTCATTGCAAGAGCTTGACATAAAATAGTAACTGGACTTTAACTGATGCTGCTGCCTAATAGCTACATTATGAACAACCTAAACAAATTATGTAATTCATGCAATGAATTATTATTTTCTCAGGTTATGAAGAATTCACTTCAGAGTTCTAGTTGAGGGACATCAAGATAATTTCTGTAGTGAGGAATTAAGAATTTTTAATATAATATTTTGATAGTCTCCCCATTTTTGTTTTCTTTTATTATGGCAAAAGTCCCTTTCAGAGCAAAGTGGTGAGGAAGCATGTCGGAGATCCCAGTTCATGAATTAAAGCTAGAGAAAATGAGAGAAAGAGCACCTTCTTTAAAATTTAGAAATGGGGATAAGGAGATAGTGAAAATTTCATTCAGGAAGGAACATTTTCCATTTCCCCCTCTAGCTATTCTGAAACAGTCATCCCTGGCTGGGCTAATAGAGTTTTCTCCATATCTGAATGAGGTTTATGCTCCCCCTTCCTTATACAGAACAATGTTAGCTTACATCAGTTGGTGTATCAATGTTTGGCCTTTATCCATTAATGGATCATGATAGGAGAAGCTGAACTGATGCCATGTTCTGACTCTTGATGTGTTTGTATGTTTACAATTCTGTGTTTGCCCTGAGCAGTGGATGCAACAGCCCCAGAAATTTCTGAGACAGGAAAATCATATGAACATAGGGAGCTGCCTTAGACAGAACCAGACTGTGGGTCCATCTACCTAGTGTGGTTGATTCTGACTGGAGCAGCTGTCCAGATATTTCTTGTTTCCCTATCAAACATGTTTCTGATGGTTCCTTTCTTCTGGAAATCTTAAATGCTTGGCAGGCTTGTTTTATGCAAAAATTCTCTCCCAGCCCTCTGTGGAACAGCTTGGTTTCACTGGTTGCTGTTCTGAAATCAGAAAGGATCAAGTATGTTCAAGGTGGTATAGTAGGCTATGAAATCCCCACAGTACACTTTCTGCTGCAGGGAGAGAGCTTCATAACCTGCCTAGATACTAGGCAGCCATGTGGGAAGTTACCTTCTTTGCCAGCTCCTTACCCTGTGTGTGGAATATAGGGGGCTTTGTGCATGGCAACATTGACTGAAGTGATGGGAACACATAGTAGTGGCTGAGTTCTGCTATGATTTAAATTGCACCCATCCTCATTGTGCTGTTTTATGGGGGAATCACAGTCACGATTTGTGGGGAGTCAAGCACTATGTGATGTAGCTACTATGTTTTAGTTATGGACTGTATTATTTCTTAGATTTGTAGGGGGTCTAGAACCTTCTGAATCTGGTACTCAGGGACACGGTCCATACTTCACAACTTTATATTTGCCATCTTTAGGCTGAAAGCAGTGGTTCCTAGACTGTGAAAGGCCCTTTCTTGAGATGCTAGAGAACTGCTTCCAGATGACAGGGAATACTGGACCAATGGATTCACCCTCATGGAACATCATTTTTATTCTTATTTTATTTATATGCTGCCATCTCTCAATGGAAGATCATAGCTCGTATGTCATTATCCAGTGAAAATGTGGTAGTAGCAGAATCTGCAAGACTATATTCTCCAGTATAAGCCTGCCAAGCGTTTAAGATTTTCAGAAGGAAAGAATCATCTCAACACCATCAGAAGCATGTCTGATAGGGAGACAAGATTTTTTTCCCCCCTGTGGCTGATCCCCACTCTGTAGTCCTTCCACTGGCAGACAAGTGCCATTTTATTTACACAGACTTAGGACATCTAAGCTGAGCTATAGCTGAATGGGCTGTTGTTTCTATATCCTGATGTATTTTGTGTTATGTATTTATGTTTCATCTCTTTTATTTGAATGTTATTGTTGTTGACTGCCTTGAGTGCCATTTGTTCTTTGTCAGAAAGCTGAGATATAAATCTAAGCAAGCAATCAGTACTCAATAGTGATACTAAGGTGCAGCACTGGTATTAATAGTAATACTAATATTAAGGAACAATAATAGTATTAGTAGGAACTGGTGAAAAAAAGGGTATAAATAACCTAAATAAATAATTGTAGCAACATCACACAGGATTGTCTTCTGCTTCTCTCAACTACTCCAGATATCACTGGGGGGTGGGGGTGGGGAAAATAAGAATTTTGTCTCATGATTGCTTCAGCTTTAAAGTCAACATCAACTCTAGCCCAAATATCATAACCATCAGTTCCTCAAAGCTAGCTGCACTTAAACCAAAATACAGTTTTATTTGGCTTACCCCAATGTAGGATGTGGTTGCTTGCCTCTGGAACCACACAATCAGGTTTCATGGAGACGCCACAAGAGCTGGGTTGTTTTTTCACACAGGAAAGGATGGCATGATTTTCTATACCATCCGTATGTTCAACAAACAAACATCACTATAGCAACAAGCTGAATTCCTGTTCTTTCAGGTGGATCTTTAAGGACAGTAACTGAGAACCATCAACAAGGGCTCAGGAACACAGAGTAGCTTTTATAAGCTTGTTGGCTAGATTTTAGTGAAAGCTTGGAAAAGTTACTGTTTAAGACTATGCTCTCAGAATCCATCAACCATCCTGTCCAGATGAGAAATGTAATTTTTCCATGCTTTGATTGTAGCATTTATCAGTTGTGACTTACATATAAAAACTAAATAGGAACAGCTTTTCACTCTTTATTTTATCACTTTTGTTATTTTATTTATTGATTAGTTGCATTTATACCTTGCCTTACCTCCAGTGGAGATCAAGGCAATATGCACTTTATTCCACTATATTCTCACAACAACTCTGTGAGGTAGGTCATACAGAGAAACTGTGTCAGGACCACGGTCACTCAGTAAGATTGATGGCCAAAGGGTGATTTGAAACCAAATCTCCTGACTCCTAGCTTAGCACTGTAACCACTGCACCCTAGTGGCTTCTGAGGTTAAGATGTTTACCTATATTTAATAAATCCACACTTAAAATAAGAATGATTTCTTAAATGAGAAAAAAGATTACTCCTTGCCCTCTTGTAAGCACCCTACTTTTTTCACAGCTTCTTCGATGCACACCTTAATGTGTATGTTCATGGATCTGAGAGCAATGCCATCAGGAGGCCGGACTCTATTACAATAAGAACCGCCTAGAGTAGTGCCTCGGCATTAATGGGAGTGGGATACAAATTGAACGAATGAACGAACAGATAAATAAATAAATAAACAAACAAACAAATAAACAAACAAATAAATAAAAAGTCTAACTGACTAATACAAATTAGACTCAATGGAAAATCTGTCATCACAACTATCATTCATGTCTATGCTCCTGCTACTGATGGTGAAGAAGATGACATTTAAAGCTTTTTTGCAAGCATCCCAGAGGAAATTGATCACACACACACCAAAGCATGTCATGCTAAGGACTGAAATGCAAAAGTAGGAAAGAAAGCAGAACCAAATGTTGTTTGAAAATTTGGCCTAGGGGAGTGAAATTAAGCAGGAGAATGACTCAAAGAGTTCTGCAAAACCAAACATCTGTTTATACATACTGAAAGCAACTGCACAATTGACCATAAATGTGGACAGCAACAGATGGTCAATCTAGAAATCAAATAGACTACATAATTGGAAGCAGGAGAAGCTTTATTCTCTCTGCCAAAACAAGACCAGGAGCTGATTGTGGTACTGATCATGAACGGTTAATATCCAATAATAGAGTACAGCTGAAACAGAACATTAAAAGAATAGTAGTGCCAAAATATAATTTAAACAATATTCCTGATAAATGTAAATTCCACATAAGGAACAGATTTTCATTAATAAACTCAATAGACTGAATTGGAAGAAGTATGGATTGAAATCAGAGATATTATTAGGGAAGAATGCAGAAAGACAATTCCTGTAGAAAAAGAAAAGAAAAATGTAGATGGTTGACAGAAGAAACATTTAAAATTGTAAAGGACAACCAAGAAGCAAAAGTAAAAGGTGACACAAATAAGGTCAGAACTCTGAATGCAGATTTTCATTGACTGTCATATACAGACAAAAAGAGCTATTACAATAACCAGTGCAAAGCAATAGAGGGGAACAACAAGAGGGGAAAAACAAGAGATCTTTTCCAGAAGATCCAAAGGGACATTTAAGGCCAGATTAGGAATGCTGAATGACCAACAGAAAAGCACAGTATCTGACCAGGAAAAAAAAAAGATAAGGTGGAAACAGTATAGTAAAGACCTATGCAGAACAGATAAAAGTTTATCAGAGTACTTTGAAGAAGAATCCTATGATGAAGAACCTGCATTCTAGAAAGGGATGTGAAAGCTGCTCTGAAAACATTAGGAAGAAATAAATCAACAGGGGTAGATGGAATAGAAGTAGAACTATTTCAAGCTCCGGAGACAGAATTTGTCAAAATCCTAACAAGAATGTGCCAACAAATGGGGGGGGGGGGGGGGGAGACAATGGCCCACAGTCTGGAAATAGTCAGTATATGTTCCAATCCCCAAGAAATGCCAAAGAGTACAGTAAGTATAGGACCATTGCTCTCATTTCCCATGCAAAGTGTCGCATAAGGTGTTGCAACAAAGGCTTTTATCTTATATGGAATGAGAAATGTCTGGTGTTCAAGCTGAATCTAAAAAGGAAGAGGCATTTGAGATCATATTGCAAATATCCACTGGCTACTTTAGTGCAACAAAGAATTTCAGAAAATTGGTCTATGCTTTATACACTATGGCAAAGCCTTTGATTGTGTGGGTCCTGAGAAACTATGGGTTGCTCTGAAATAAATGGGTGTGACATTTCTTGATTGCCCTGATTGTCACTTGATTGTCCTGGTACATAACCTGTATTGTGGACAAGAAACTACTGATAGGACAGAATATGGAGAGACAGAGAGGTTTCCTATAGGCAAAGGTGTTAGACAAGGGTGAATTTCATCTCCATACTTATTCAGTCTGCACACAGAACATATAATACGGAAAGCCAGACTAGATTCAGATGAAAGAGGAGTGAAAATCAATGGAAGAAACTTCAATAATATAAAATATGCAGATGACACCATTTTAGTGGCACAAAGCAGCAATTACTTGAAACGACTGTAGAGAAAGTGAAAGAAGAAAGTGCCAAAGCAGGAATGCAGTTGAACATTAAAAAAAAAATCATGACGACAGAGGAATTATGCAACTTGAAAACTGAAAATGAAGAAACTGAAATAGTGAAAGATTTTTTTATACCTTGGTTCAATTATCAATCCAGATGGAGACTGTAGCCAAGAAATCAGAAGACTGAAACTCTGAAGGGCAACAATGAAAGAACTAGAAAAGTGTAAGGATGTCTCACTGCAGACCAAGATCATTCACGCTTTTGTATTCCTGATCACCATGTATGGCATGAAAGCTAGATAGTGAAGAAAGCTGACAGGGGAAAAAAAACCCGATTCCTTTGCAATGTGGTGCCAGAGGAGAGCTTTACAGATACCCTGCCAGAATGATGAACAAGTGGGTTCTAGATCAAATCAAGCCTCTGGAGAGAGATAGTTCAACAAAAATGTTGAAACAGAGGCCGTCCTAACTTTGGGGACATCATGAGAAGGCAAGATTCACTGGAAAATACAAAAACGCTGGGAAAGGTTGAAAACACCAGGAAAAGAAGACGACTGAATACAAGATAGATTGTCTCCCTAAGGGAAGCCACAGGCTCGAGCCTACATTACCTGAGCAGGGCTGTTGAGGACAGGACATTTTGGAGATCTCTCATTCATAGGGTCATCACAAGTTGGAGGTGATTTGACAGCATGGAACAACAGGAACAACAACAAGAATTCTTTTTTTTTCTTTCCCCTTCAGGATGTTTTAGCAAAATAAAGGTGCTCATTTCTTAGTTTATCCACACAAGGATTCAGGAGAAATCATCTTGGGTGGGCAGACCTTGGAAGGATAACTGGGTCAAGCTTGGCAATCAGGTACTGCTTTTTAAACATCACTGTTTTTTCAACCAGGCATGTTCTTATTCTAAAAACTTTGATTCTTCACTTGAAATATGCTGCCTTGTCCTAAATTGGAAGGGAGTGGGTGTCAAATGAGTGCTCCAGTTCAGGCACCTCCCACGTTCCCCAATTCTGGCTATAGGACTTGGTCCACTGAAACAGAAGCAAATGTGGTTGGATTTCTAATTTCAGTGTTATATGGTGAAAATGGAACTGCAGGAATCAATGTGTGTGCATGCATGCGTGCTGACAAGCATATGCGGGTGAATTAAGCAGTTGGAAAGTGCTTGCTGTTTTTTGACATTAACTTTATAATTTGCTAGAGCAGTATTCAGACATTTTACCCTGAAACTATGTAGGAGGAGGAGCAGAAACAATCAGCCTTTCCAAAAAATATGACCAGATGAAGGGGCCTACAGAACTTGAAATGCAGATTCTGTTTCTAAGGTTTCAGTAGTCTAATGAAGGTATCACCCTTGTCTTCAGATTGTGTACAAAGACCACACCACTTTGTTTTTTATTTGTTGGGTATCTCAGGTTGTAACACCTCTACACAGCTTAGGAGAGGACAATATTAGCAGAACATATTGGGAGCTAGTTGTCTGTATGTTCCATTCCATGGACATGTCATGCTAGTCCAGCTGAAAGATGTCTTTCCAAAAGGAGGAAGGAAGTGATGATAAAGAGAAGGAAATGGGGTAGCTTACGGCCACAGTATGAAACAGGTATTCCTTCCAAAGACTGTTTCTGGCCTTCAAATAAGTGCATCAGCAAGGACATCAACTGCACATTCTTCAGAGACTGAAGTAATCAAATGCAGAGGAGAGATCAAATATATTATAAGAACTTCAGCTGAGGAGCATATGTGGATCTTGGAACTTCACAGAAGATTCTGGGCAAAACTGGGTTATACTGTATGCCACAAACACAGCAATAGAGAACATTCAATACATTTTTTCGATTTATGGGCAGAATTGAGATATTTTTTAAAAAGAAAGAAAGAAAGAAAGTTCATGCCCCATTTATATTTTAAGCCCTGGCACTTAGTTCTATTAGTGGAGACTTCTTTGATTCCTTAAGGAGCCTTTTTTCATTAAAAAAAAAACCAAAACTGGACATGGAGGTCTCCGTATGCTTCAAAGGGGAGGAAAGAATGAACACATTATAGAGTTGGGTGCCTCCACTTTAATGACCAGCACTATATTCACGACCTCATTTTGGTTTTGTTCCCACTGTGTGTTTGAATGCCGCCGACGAGAAGGAATTAATTTTATTGAGGGCAACACAGTGGATCAAGTGGGAAGAAAAGAAACCTTGCTCAGTTGGGTGGAAACATCTTGGCAGACGGCACAGCAGCCGGTCAAATTCAAAACCCTTTACATCTCCTACATTGTGGAAGGGGCCCGGGGAGGGGAGGGGATTTGATTCCTGATAAGTTGTAAAGCAACTTATTTCAAGACCTCTTTGAAACAACAGAGGCATGCTGCAATCTCTCCTCTAGCTTTTTGGCTCAACCTTCTCTTTTGTACCTAGACACACTAAATCTGTTCACGAAACTCACACACCCACACCCACATCTCCACTCCACCTCCTTGCACTTCAACAAAAACCCCAATAAGAAACTAATTGTCATATAGTGAATTGGAGAAGAAGAAAAAGTGTCCAGAACAATGTTATGGTCATGGAAAGCTCTTTTGCATTGTAACCATCTGGTGCACTGCGGTTACAATGAATAGGATAATGGAGTGCCAAATAACTCCTTTCTGGGTACACAGCAGAGTTTTCTCACCCGGGTTTGTATTCCTCACAGCAGAGTTGCCCCATCATTTCACACCGCATCTGCACTTTTCTTTGACGGAGTGCTGTGTGACCAATAAGTTAGTACACTTAATTAAGCCCACATAATTCTCCTCAAATGAGCAGAAAAGATTGTAGGCTGGCCAGGAAAGGGAAGGGGCTTGCAAATGAGAATTTAGTGACTTTGCTTTGTGCAGAATGATGGAGATGAATGGCGATCCCATGCCACCATAGTTTCCTGCTACGCAGAGAGAAGCTGTGAAAGAATTAGGCAGCTCAACAGCTGTTTATAATCCGAGAAAGGCCTGCTTGCAGCCAGCCCAGCTCCTCGAGGTGACTGAGGCCCTATTGTGGCCTAATCTTGCTTTTCAGAAAGTGTTACAATTCATTTGGTTAGATTTCTAAGGTGCTCTGTTTTCAAGGGATCATTAAAAGGCCTTTAAGAAATGGGAGAATTGACTCGATGGTCTTTGTTCATGTTTTAAAGCATGTTTAAGTCGCTTCTGATGTGTGTGAGGAGATTTTCATAGCAGAACTTCCAACGTTTGCCAGATAAAGATAGCTACATTTATTTTAGCTTGTAACGAAACAATGGTTCCATATGGAAAGAAAGACACAGAGTATGAACATGAGACTTCTGTGGTGGGAGGTGTCTAGTGCCTGGCACATCACATAAGAAAGTACTGGAAACTCTACCTTCATAATGGCTGTTTCTCTGATTTCCAGAGAATAAATTACATTTATGTTTATTTCTCAGTTTTCCGAACCTAGGACACCAATGCTACAGTTACCAGGGTGTCGAAATATCATATAGCTCGCTAGACAGCTAGCATTCCACTAGTCAAATTAATTCATTTGGGAGTAGGCTCCAGGATTTTTATTATTTAAAAATCTCATTAATGTTCTTGAAAGTACTTTTGGGAAGAATTCAAGAAATATTATCTTTAATGGGACATAGTGAATGGCCTGGACACCACAGACAAGCAAAATTACTGAAATTAGGTTAGTGAGGGCCCATTTACCACTATGAATGGGAGACCACTGAGCTCTGCATGCAAAAGCAGGCAATATTATTTTAAGTGGGAATTTTCATTAGTCATAATTACATGCTATTCTATTGCTGTCAATAGGCCTTAGGCAATACTAACATCTGCTTCACTGTGCCTATGGTTGATTTTACAAATGTGTTCAAAATATGTGTTCCACTAGTTTATACAACTGATGCAGATAATAGAGAAAATGTAGTATAAATAAATAACACATAACCTTTAAACAACAGAGCTGGAAGGGACCCTATGAATCATCGAGTCCAGCCCCTCTCAAGGAGGCACAGTGGGGAATTGAACTCCACAGCGTCAGATGGTATGTGGAAGAGATAATGCAATCTCACTCTATAAAATACAAATTACTGGAAAACAACTCTGATGTGAAAATTAATGTGTGAAAATTAAGCTGCTGTTTCTGATAATGGTGATAGAAAAAACTAGAGTTAGACACAAAACACATTGAGGTCATTACTACTATCACAACTGTTTTAAGAAGAATGATGATTCTGAGTTAAGAAGAACTTACAATCTTCTCAAAATCTAGAAAGCTATTGAATATTTCAATGACAGAAATATTTTTTTTATTTTTATTTATTTTATTTACAAGATTTTTTTAGCCGCGCCATTACCAGTGGTCTCTGAGCAGCGTACAACAATATGCACTCATTATGCATACTTGTTTAGGAAGTAGTGGGGGAAAATCCATATTCATCTGTCTCACTCTCGCAATGGCACACACCCACATATAATTTTGAAATGATTATACCAAGACCCACCTCCTGTGACACTGTACAAGTCTAAACCTCCCCTCCCATGACAAAGATCCACCTCCTTGGTCTCAGGTTTTGGCCTTGGAATCTCAAGGAAAGAGAAACGGAAAAGGCACAGACAGATCCATCCATGGCACTTTGGATCCTGCCTAGAAACATTCTGCAAAAGACAACTTGTAGATTGTTTTTTGTATTTTCATTTTACTTGTTTTAAAAGAAAAGGGTGCTGCTCTTTTACTTGTTTGAACACAAACAGCCCTAAATATTAGGACACTTCAATGAAATACTGGTGAACGAGTAGAAAGAAAATATCCCGAAACTGCTCCAAAGGTCAGTTCATAGACACAGCCTGCCCCTCATTTGTTTGTCTAAATGCTGACAAATTGTTGCATTTTAACAACATATCTTTGGTGCTGTACTTCATTTGCATGGTCTGCCCTCTGTCATTGAGCTGATAATGAGTCTGAACAGAAAGCCTTCATTCAGTGCTACAAAGCTGCCTGACAGTGATTAATACCAAATAGGAGAATTAGGTCTTCTTATTGGGGGAAATCCCAGTGTGCACTCTCGTGCTCCCTCTGTCCCTTTTATCCACCCTCCCCTTCTGCTCATTTTCAGTCCTTTCACATAAGCTGTCACTGCTACTTTCTCTTGTGTGGACATCCCTTTTCTTACTTTGGTTTATGTGGGAGACAAATGCTACAAAAGGGGTGGGAGAGTGAGTGAAAAGCATCAGTGATTTCATGGTACCCATTGTGTCCACTGGCCTTCATCAACACTAGCGGTAGCTTCCAGTTTTGTGAATGGATGGAACCTTATGGCCTTAATAAATATCACAGTGCACAAGAAGCCTTACTCCTAGATATCTTCTCATTCATCTCTATTCTCTTGTGCATTGCTGGATATAAGAATCTACTGTTGCTGAGCATTCTTGAAACAACAAATAGACTTATCAGGCATACCACGTTCTGCACAGAGTGGTGAGTTTGGGCCTGCATGAAACTGTCCAGCTGGCTCAGGTGGCATAGTGAGCTCCACAAGGTCCTTAAGCATGACACTGGTGTGGTTGGAAGACCTGCTGGCTAGGGGAGAGAGGAAAGACCTGGGCACGTAGATCTGAGTGAAGCAGACTTCACACTGGACCACCTGCTCAACACAAAAAAAGATGTGCCAGCCTGTGGCACCTACTCTTCTCCTTGCTGGTTTCTCCTCCCATCCTTTCTTGACCATGGTAGTTCCAAATACCACATTTTTAGCAGTGTTGAATAAAGCCAGCCTGTGTGGTCTTGGGCAAGCTACACACTTCCAGGGCATCCCCAGAAGAAGGGAAGGGTAAACCACTTCTGAGTATTCTCTACCTGGAAAACCCTGAAAAGGGTCACCATAAGTCAGAATTGACTTGGCAGCACATGATGGTGATGATGATTTTGTACCAGTAATATTGTAGCTGCAGGACAGTGATCTTTTTAGTCACAGTTATGCATATATAAGCCTGACTGTGGTCATTTTTCGGTGTCGGGGGTTAGCTTTTCTTTTCTTTAAACTCAGTACTCTGGGTTTGGCAGTTTGGGGCAATGGGGTAAATCCAGGAGGTGGGGATGACAGGCCCATGACTCACCAAGGGATTATAGGAATCCCTTTAAGGGAACTGGGGGCACAGCCATGGCCAAAGCTTGGGGGCTGTAGGTCCCACCTTGACCCAGGTGGCAGGGACCTATGAAGCAGCATATGCCTGTGAGGTCTCCACACAGTCTGCCACTCCTGGTTCAACCCTAAATCATTCCAGTTTCATTCTACAAAGCAATTTGAAAACCAATTTGAAATCCATAAAATTATCCCCATCTTAATTTCTCTCCAGGAATGAACTGTGCCTATATTTCATAACATACCTAAAGATCCAACTACTGAAAAATGTTGATCATGAAGCAGGAAGAGGGGGAAGAGGTAGTTGTAAAACTTTCTGTTGATACATATCATGTCAGAAGAAGTGAAACAAAATTTTGGATATCCACTCTTCCTTCCAAAATTTCTGTTCTCAAAATGAAGAAAAGAAAGTTGGTTCAAGTTCAGAGTGAAACCTGAAACCAGAAGTTTCACTGTAACAATTCTCACAGCTGTATTATCATGTGAGAAGGTTTGATTTTGGTACCGTCATTACTGCCTTTTAGACAGGCTTCTTTCTAAGGCTCCTGTTCTCATCATTTCTAATTGCTCTTTTGTTTTGTTTTTGTTTTTGTTTACATTGTGGTACTGTTGGATCATCTTCCTAGTGCAACTAAACCAATCAAGAACTAATAATACAGTGTCTAGACTTCATCCAGAATCATGACACAGGAGAAGGGGCAATTTTAGAGCCCTACCCATGCCTCTTCAATTTTCTATTTTACATTCACATACACACCCTCTGACTAAACCGAAAATGTTGGCTTATTCCAGTGGAATCTTTCAATTCAGTTTTGCATTTTTAAAAAAATTCTAAACAAGAGGAAAAGAATGTGATATCCATTTCAAAATGTTCACTGACTACTCTTAATACAAAGATCTTTGTAGAATGGCATATGTTTACAAGGCATATGTTTTTCATCTTTCAAATCCCTTCAAAGTGTGCTGTTGGGTGAGCTAATTTTATTGCACCAGAGTAAGACACATGAAGCTTTTCTGTCCCCTCCAGAAGACCAGTTGTTAATGCACAGTAGATGCAATCCTGTTGCTTAGCGTAATAAGTCACACTAGCATAGGCCCATTGAATGTGCAGGAATTTGGTGCTCCCAGATTCTGGAACTCCCACCCATGGGACGCCAGGTTGTCCTCATCTTTGCTGTCCTTCCAGAAGCAGACAAAGGCCTTTCTCTTCAGGCAGTGACTGGTTGATGAAGGGGATTATTTAAAGGGATTATTGCACTCTCTTGTTTTACTTGCGTGTTTAATATTGCTCACATTTGTGTTTTAATATGATTTTTTAATTCTTTTTAAATACTGTAATAAATTTTAGCTTTTAACTTTGTTTCTTTTAATACTGTACAGCAACATGGATCCTTTAGGAGAAAGGTGACATATAAATATTTTTTAATTAATTAATTAAATAAATAAGTTTCATTGTTTCAAATGGACCAACTCTAGCTGCAACTTACATTGGCATTGTAAGTCACAACTAGAGTAGGCCCATTTAAATCAGTAGAATTTATGAAGGAGTTGACTCATTAAATCCCCTCTGATTCATTGGGCATAGTATAGTTGTGATTTACTAATCTAAGCAAGGAGGTTTCAGCAGCTGAATATTCTTCATTAAAAAATCAATGCTTTCCATTGTCATCTACTTCTTTCAGTCTTCTTATACACATCCCAACCTTGGGATGCAACAGGAATTTATTTGGTTCACATTTTAGTCTGAACTGAAATAATTGTCTTTTCCCAAACTACTGTGTGAATTGGGACATTGTTATATATTTTTTTCACACACATCTCTAATCCTGTAACCAGTTCTGCAATAAAAATGTTTAGATTAGGGAAAATAGCACACAAAACTATGTACAGTGGGGAAAATGCATGCAAACTTATGAATTTAGTGGGGGATCTTTTACCATATTTTTGTGTGGACCTTTTTAACTTGCAAAGTGATAGAACATACTTTGTTCTTCAGAAAATTTAAAAGTTGCAAAAAGCCCACATGAAAAGCTTTCTTCTCTTCCTCATCACTTGTGTCATGTGAAGCAAAACAAAATGGCTTCTGGTGAGACGATTTCATTGACTAGAAGATTCTGTTGCTTGGAAGCATAGATCCTAAAGAGTTATCATGACTGGTGGTGGTGATACTCTTCAGGGAGATAATGTGATTGGAAAACAGTATTTCACTGTGAAATAAAGAAGGAGCTGTGAAGTCCCTTGCCTTAAGGCTGTGTGGGACTGGTTGCCATTTGTGGCTCCAAAACAGACGAAACTAGAGCAGAACAAAATGCAATTTGCCACTGTTCTCAGAGCTGCAACATCTTTAGCTGTGTCCACTCATCGCAAGGGAAGTCACCAGGGGTGACCTGCAACTCTCAAAGCCATCTAGGGTTTTTGTTTGTTTGCTTGGTCTTGTTTCATTTTGTTTTATTGTTGTTTTGTCTTTTTGGCAAACATTTCTGCCTTCAGCACTCATAAAAGCCTTCATGATTTTGTGAGCACTCAAAGGAAAGGATCTCAAAACCCAATTATTTCTGAGCTGAATATCTTCATGTTCGTAAATCCATAATTGGATTTTTTGCAATTGTTAATGTTAATAATATCTGTTTTGCTGGATATTATTATTTCTTGTTTTTATGCAATCTTATGCTCCACTATGCAATTTTGTGAACTGTAGGATATGAATCTTTCAGCTAAACCATGGATGAAGAACCTTATCTCCTCCGAGAGTGCCATTTGTTTGGGGATGCCTGTGATGGTGGCTGGGGCCAGATTAAAATACAGTACGACCTTCATATCAGCGGGGGATTGGTTCCAAGCCCCCAAGCCCTGCAAATAGTGAAAAGTGAAGACAATAGCTAACATAGTCTGTTGGACCCAGGACTCCCCTGTACCTGTAATTTTTATCTCAATGGGGCCTCTACGAGTAAGAGAAAGCTGAAATATTCTCTCATTCCTGTGGTGAAGAATGAATATGACTATCTTTGTGTCTGTGTCTCTGTCTGTCTCTCTCTCTCTCACACACACACAATCTCAATGGTTCTGCAGGTTTTCTTCAAAGACGATGAAGAATCAATTTCTTTGTTTGCCCAGGAGTGTTGAGGAAGGGGCTAGCTGGAAGTCAGGAAAGGTGGGTGGTGGGAAACCTCTCCCAGGATGCAGTTTGGCTTAGGTCAGTGCCCCCCCCCCTCCTGCCTCGCCAGCCAATTCAGCTCTGAGTTTGAAAGTGACGACACTGCTCTGCAGGGAAGCTGCCTCAAGCTGTCGGGAGACCAGGCAAAATGGTGATGGCTTACCCATTTAACATAGTGCTTGGTTCCCTCTAGTGGCCATTCTGATAATTACATCTCAAAAAATTGTAGGTATTTTCATTTTTTAGTATTTTCGGACCATGATGAATCAGCGGATATTGATCCAGTGGATACGGGGATCCTATTGTACACACACTTCCTCATTTTCTGGCTTAAAACATGCACACACACCTCAAATGCTTTCTATAGAGATGGAAAGAGTGTGACTGTGGGGGTGAGAGAGATGATGGAATTATGAGGGAGAAAGAGAAAGTGAAAAGCAGTGATTATCTTAGCATCACAACATCTCTTTTCCTGCCCCCACAGAAAGGTTCAGAAATTTATTTCCAACATTGACTGAATCATCCATTCAACAGTTAATATTTATCACTAATAAATAGATGTAACCTGCCCCCTGCACCCCCTTCATGATGACATGGAGAGTAGTTGCTGCAACAGGCAGTTTATTGGAGAAATGGAACTTTTAAAGGGCCAACTGGGCCCACTCTCATGAGCAGGGGGACCCTCACCAGTCCCACAATATGGAATGAATCCAGGAGAGCAATGGGAGCGTACAAGCTCCTAGGAGGCAGAGAAGTGTACCCCACACCCCAATCAAGCACACACACACATCCCAAATGAAATGACTTCATTGGAAGGATGATGGGAGTCCTGGAGAGTTTCCCTGAGAAGCTACGGCTACTCATGAGAAAAGATCAGAAGACAGGAGGTGTACATAGCTTTGGAACTAGTGAAAAAAAAGAAGAGGAAGGGAGCAGCCAAGGAGCAACCATCTGCATCTGGGACTAACAGAAAAGATAAGAGAGCAGATTCCTTCCTAGCCTTACCTTGAGTATTACGTGGGGGATCCCATACAAGGAACAGTCAGTCTGCACCCCACTTCACAGCTGAAGTCAGAAATTCAGGCTTGTAGTTGAAGTGGACAGGGTGGTGTGGGAATAACTATTGACAGCTGCCAATTCCATCGAGGGTCTGAGCCCACAATGGAAGGGTTTCTACCTAGAGTAATAAAGAGTACGTGCCTGACCCACAGAAACAATGCTAGTTATAGGCCTACCAGAGCGAAGAAGGAGTGAGGAAAGAGAGGGGGACAAGAGCTTACTGTTGCAGTGCTGCGTGGCACCTTCATGTTACCTATCGTTCGTATGCTGAGGAAGTAAACCAACTGCCCCATAATTGAAAACACACCAGGGTTGTTTAGGGAAAAAAAATCTTGAGAAACATTTTGAATGCAACATCATCATGCTTTCTGATGCAGGGTGATTTCACTGGGTTAGATGAACAGGAGTACCATTTTGTTCTGTATAAAATCAGCTTTACACCTCAAGGATACAATTTTCCATTTATGGTCCCTAATGGGAAAACTGTTACAAAAAAGGAGTCTGTCTCCACCACGTGTTTGCCTTTTGCTTTTAAAAATACCCACAAAACACAAAGAGAATGTCCAGACATATTGTGTGTAGATATTATCTGTTTCCTTTACTGTTTGTATAAATCTGCTTTGTCACTACAGCCTGTTTTATTTGTCTCACTGATGCAGTAACTTGTTGGGTTTTTTAAAATAATAATCTGGTTGATGAGCACTCAGTGAAATCTAAGGTTTGTTGAGGGAAAAGAGAGTAGTTGAATTATGTACATGTCATAATTAGCAAAAAGTATACATCCTTGTATTGAAAATTTGAGGGGCAAGTAGATCAGGTCACTTTTTGATCGCATAGCTTCAGAATGGCATGACTACTGCACAATTAATGGTGCCTTTCCTTGCACTGAGTCCATCAATCCATATGTCCATATGTTAGGAATTAGGATAAAGTGGCACTACATGGCATTAAAGAATATGTAACACATGTCAGGCCATTAAAACATCTCCTTTTCCCCATAGTCCACCTTCTGGAAACTATCCCATAATGTATTTTGGCCCACATCTGACTTTCGTAGGCCTTGGTCCACATTACAAGTTGAGGTAATCCAGGCCTGTCTCCAGATTTTTCTTGAGTAAAAATGGGAATGTAGACTTTCCTCCAGTCCTACATCGTGAGTAGAATACAGGAAGACAACAAAGCTGTAACAAAGCAGCTATTAACTCAAATAGTAGTTGAACAACAAAACATATTTCATAATTATTCTGTTAAACTGTTATTCTGTTGAACTGTGAGCCAGCTGAGCCATACTGGAGGGACTTTTACTGCAATGGTGAAGCTATTTAATGAAGAGGGTGTGTGCAGCTGACAGCAGCTTCAGATTTCACTACTAGATGTATAGGAGAGCAAACTTTGGCACTAGACAGAGAGTGACTTCACAACCCAGCACTGAGTTTTAAAGGATATTAGAATTCCGGCAGGTAATTGTCCTTGGAAAACATTATTAAGAAGGAGAAAATATGGCTTTATTATTCAGATCCAGTCATAAGAAATCCACAGATGGGTCCTTGTACCTCTATTATGGGAGTGGAGGTAAAAGGGAAACATTGCCATATGGGGATTTTTTCTTTCCTTTCCTTTCCTTTGTTAAATTTCATATTTTGTAAACAAGTCCGTCTGGAACTACTAAACTTTTTCCAAGCCAGACCAGGCCTTTGCCACCTCCACACACCCCAGCCCGCCTGAAAGGGTTCCAGCAGCAACCATTGCTTTCCATTGCTTTGCAGCGCTGGGAAATGATCACACCACCTCTGGGCCAAAAGAGAACACAATCACTCACTCTTGAGTCATTACATAAGCTGAAGCATGTGATTTATTAAACCACAAAAAATAGGTTAGATTAACACTAACTCACAGCCACAGAACAAGCAACATCCAGCATGACGAGTGGGACTCCCAGCTTCCTAGATTTTGCCCTTCCTGTATGTTCTTATATAAACTCTGATATCATTCTATATTAGGAGATCCCCATGGTATACCCAGATGAGATAAAGACAGTGATATGGTGTATGTGTATAATCTGCTTTATTCTAAGTACTTTCCAGTCAAATCTAACCAAAATGTTTAATGACATAATTTTCCAGAGTCATGACCCAGATATATTATATTCTGTTCAGATTCTAATATCTCACCCATTCCCATGGATTTTTTTTGGGGGGGGGGGGGAACTGTACTTCTGCAACAACAGTACCATCAACAAGAATTCTGATATTGTACAGATGGTTGAATATGTCTAGCGTTGCCAGTTGAAGTCTCAGGAAATGGCTATGCTTCCCCAGGTATCTAGGCAGTGAGACAAGATAATAATAATCTTAGAACAGCAGAGCTGGAAGGGACCCTATGAATCATCGAGTCCAGCCCCTGTCCAGGAGGCACAATGGGGGATCAAACTCCCAACCCCTGGCTCCACAGCCAGATACTTAACACAGTGAGCTATCCAGTAGATAAGCAGCACTGAAGGAGGGAAAAGTCTGTTTTTTGTGGGGGTGCAATAAAAAAAAGACATAGCTTATGATTTGGACCACTTGTGGCATGGTCCAGGACAAGCTATTTTCTGCTGATATAACTACATATAGGAGATTGTGAACCAGTCTGATTCTACTCTGTGCCAAATCCAGATCTTTTTTGTTCAGTGGCACAGCTACTCTTTTTTGCTGCTGGGCTGGAGTGTGATTCTTAAATGCAAGGAAGGGCCACTTTAAGCAAGACCAATCCAATTGAAGTGACCCTTTCCTGTGTTGTCCAGATGTGATCCTTATTCACTGTCTGATCAGACCTTGACATGACTTTAAAAGATAGGCACCTATCTTTGTCCATTTTGAGCTACCACCAGGGTTCATTCACTCATTGCCCCCCTACCCCGGAATAATGATGCGAGACAAGTACTATGGGATAAACATGGGCCACACTTTATTGAATAATCATTCTTGCCCACCGTAAAAAGAGGGGTCCTGCTGTAGTGCGGAATCAGGTTTTGCACAGGGGTCTCAATGGACCCCTTACCAAACAAATGGGCGAGGCCCTAGCCCCAAGTTCTCATGGTTGTGAAGACAGTGAGAACTCGGCTGGCCCAAATTTGACCACCCCTGGACCTCGAGCCACATTCTCCTTGTTGACTGTTGGTCCGGATTTGGCCCCAGCGCATCTTTCCCCCCAAGCACTGTAACCGCATGATCCGCAGCGCTGGGAGGTCAGATGAGCTATACATTACCTGTGACTGCGATGCAACTCACCAAAACCTGTTCTCTCTGCACTACCCGCCACAGCATAGGGACTAGCGACGCTAAGTCCCATGCCCACCATCTAGCTCCTCAAGCTCCAAAAGCAGCCCCCCCTGGATGTCTTTAAGAAAGACATCCAAGCCTCTATCCGAGAGGTGCACTCCATCATGCCGAAAGAGCTCAGGCCTATCTGCGCGGATCTCCTGGTGACCAATCACCGATCCAAGGCCATTGCAAACAGCTCTGCATACTTCCCTGTTAACACTCCTCTGCGCAGTGTTAAGACGCTGGACATGTCTTTCTGCCCTCCACATGAGCCAAGGGATGATCGTGGACCATAGAATGCTCATTGCAGGGTACAACGGCCTCAGCCATCTGAGGTCGCGTATTACATCCAAGATCAAGGCCTTTCCACCATACCTGGCCAGATCATTACTGCCCAAGTGTATTAACAACACATCTGGGGGATGCAGACCAAATGCAGCCACTCTGCAAAGTTGGCCCCATGGCATTCCTCGGAGCCCCTTCCATTCGATCTGGGCTCTAGCTCCAAGGCCCAAATTGCTCCTCCAAGCCGACGTGGCCGCATATCGTGCTGCCCAGAAAACATAACTGTGACCAATTATGATGACGTGTTGCCGTCTCACCATCACGACTGGACCTGCAATGACAGAACTTAACCAGGCACCTGCCTAGACATGAGGGAGTGTTCTGATATATCTATGGTAAACTGAAGACGACCACCGCCCAAGCCTTTTAATATCATCTGGATGATAGCCCAAGGCGGCTGCGGTTGAGGCAGCCCCGATTCTAAAAGAATGTGTACCAAATTTTAAACCTTGAATTCCCACCTTGTGCAGTGCCATGTTCATCAGTTTCCAGAACTGGTACTTCGTTAAAGGGGAACCATCTTTGTGCACAAAGAAATACTCCTGTCCTGGCCCCTTGACTTCCAAATATGCACCAACTGCCTTTACAGGACATCACTCTTCTATATAACAAGGTGCTAGCGTAAGTTTGGCGCCTCTACCACGTTGGTCGGCCTTGGATTGGCGAATATGACTCTGAACTGTCTTGTCCACTATCCTACCATCCTACCATTGTAATGCTACTTTAGTCGCATCGCCCTTTCCAGCGGCTACCACTTCACAGATTCTTAATGCGCCAAAAAAAGTTAATAGTGATGCTGCCCAAAACAACGCTGCCTCATAATCATCCCTACAAATGACTGCCCATTGCTTTAACAACGTTTGTTCTAACAATGCTGGGGATATGGGTGCCCTTGCATCTTTAACCTGACCCCTTTCTTTATTCCAGCCTTCGATCATCTTCCGTATACAGAAATCAGAGGTATAATCCTGATATTCCTGGACCCTAGCGTGAAAGGCTAGTGCAGACATTCTGCCTTGTATGGACCCTGGTGCCAGTCCCTTCCTATGTAGATATACAATAAACTGCTGTACGTGTTCCACCAGGGTAGGCCATATCAGCTCTAAACCCACTAGGTTTCTGAACTCCTGAAATTCTATACTCACTGCCGCGTACCCTTTCCGCGTCCTCGGGGCCAGGGCTAAACCTATTGCTCTTTCCGCATCATCCCACCAATTTGCCAGACCTCTAGGGGAAGGGTCTCTGGGAATTCATTGGCTCCTGGATCTAAATCCCTGAACTGATTGATCTGTTGGCATGACAGGGCATCAGCTAAACTGTTATTGAGGCCTGGAATGTGCTGTGCCTGAACTAAAATATTGTATCTAAGGGCGCACAATGTAAATGTGTGCACCAATGCCATAACACGTTCAGAGTGCGAGGTGAGGTTGTTTATTATGTAAACCACCGCCTGATTGTCACACCAGAAACGCACTACCGAATTGGCCCATTTGTGTGCCCAAAGCCACAGGGCACCAACTATTGGAAAAAATTCCAGGAATGTCAAATCCCTAGAGATCCCCCACTGGTACTACTCCTCAGGCCACCGCTTGGCACACCATCTGCCCTTAAAATAGATTCAAAACCTAGGGAACCTGTTGCGTCTGTCTGTACCTGGAACTCAGCCCTAAGATTCGTCTCAGACCTCCAAAAAGATATCCCATTGAAATTAGCTCCAAACTGGCTCCAAACTTGTAAAGCTTGTCTCATACCAGTTGTAAGTCTTGTTCTATGGAAAGGACGATGGAGACCTTTCACTGCATTGCATAACCTATGCAGAAACACGTGACCTGGCACCACCACCCTGCATGAGGTGACCTACAATCTCCTGCAACTCTCTCAGTGACACCTTTCTTTTTTGTAATATCAGATTAATCTGTACCTTAAGGTCACTTAATTTACTATCTGGCAATCTGGACGTCTGCCGCTTCGTATCCAACTCTATTCCGAAAAACGTAAGGGACATACCCGGTCCCTCTGTCTTTTCTTTGGCTAGGGGTAAACTGAACTCACTCACCATTGATTGAAAGGCTTCTAGAATAAATTTGCACCTCCCAGTGTTCCCTTCCCCACAAAAAAGATAGTCATCCAAATAATGGGCTGTGTTCCTGCAACATACTCTACATCTGAGCTTCCACTCCAGGAACAAACTGAAACACTCAAACGCCGCACATGATACGGAACAACCCATAGGCAAAGCCCTATCTATGTAGTAAAAGCCTTGAAAATAAAAGCCCAATAGGTCAAAATCCTGGGGATGGACAGGGAGAATATGAAACGCTGATTTAATGTCACATTTTGCAAGCTCCGCCCCTACGCCACACCTACGGACCATACAAATCGCCTCATCAAATGAGGTGTATTGCACCGTGCATAGCTCCTGCGGGATGGCATCATTCACCAACTCTCCCTCGGGGTATGACAGGTGCTGTATGAGCCTGAACTCACCCTGATTCTTTTTGGACACCACTCCCAATGGTGAAACCCTCAGGTTTTCCAATGGAGTGTTTGGAAAAGGTCCCAACACTCTACATTCTTTCACCTCCTTAGCAATTTTATCTTGGACTATACTTTCCATCCCTTTTACAGATTTCAGGTTGTGCGTGAAGAACACCTTACGCTCACCAACGGCATGCTTTTCGTGAGCATGCACCTCTTGTATTATAGTCCCAACAAAGCAAGCGGGGTTGAACCATCTGCCACGTGCCTACACAGGGGTTCTGATTTTGTCCCATTCTGCGAATGAGGTGCCCACTATCGAACCTATCACCTGAATTTGGCCTGGCTGGCATCATATACTGCAACCAACATCCTGGCAGAGGCTCATCCCATCATAAATTTGGGTGAATCGCACTTCTCATACAAAATAATTCAGCATAAAGCAACCATACGTGCCCAGCGAAGTCTACATATGCCCTGTATATCAAATCGAGGTACTGGAACAATGACTGAGCTCTCCAAGGCTGAGCCTTCACTACCACCCCAGCATAAATTAGGAAACCGGGAAGCCAGTTTGCCCATGTCCAATCCGGCCTGTGCCTCCTACGCTTCTCTTTATCTCTTTCATCCTCTTTCTCAAGATCCTTTTTCTCTACATTCCTATTCAGGAGCTCAAAGAAGTCAACATAATTACCTCACCAAATTTTTTCCTTGGTTGCTGGGGTGAGGTGATTGCCCAACGGCACCCTATGATCCTCGAACGGCAAAGCCTTTAAAGGGATGGAGTTGTATCTGGTGTCAGGTACTGATGGGTAGGGCCAAACCCCCACACCGGTTGTCAAACCCAGCAGAGCTGGGAATGTAACATGCGGATATGGAGCGGCCTAGTTTCACAACTGGGTACTTGTACTAGGCCAAGGAGTGGTTGGGGCCCTAAATCACTGCATGTCGTGCACTGTATGGAATGGTGAGCTACCTTGACCACTGCCAGGCCATGGTCAGGCAGGCAATAAAGGGAGGGTGTCTGGTGCAACCACCAGCTCACCTGATGGCAGAGGTGGCATCGCATCGTGCTCCTCCCTGCCACATTGGTAACTTGTTGCCACCTCTTCAACTGCTTCCTGCCAACCCCTATCCACTGCCAATGATGCAGCCACCTTCGGTGCCTGCGTCTCTCTTTCCTCATCCTCACTCTGATGCTGTGGTATTACAGCTAATGCATCTGATTCCGTCCTGGATGGCCCAGTGGCCTGCTGATCTGCCTCTAGAGCAGCAAAACAAGACATTAAATTTTCTGCCAGAGCCTTAAGCTTAGCTCTCCTATGGCTTTTGGCCTCCCTAGCAGAACGGCGTGGTTGCGCTCCGCTATGCTGCAGAACCTTTTGCACCGCTCTCTCAGCTTCTAAAGCCGGAATTTTGTCCTGCAGCTGTTGCCAAATAGGCCAAGACTCCTCATCTGAGGATGACTGAGGAGGTGAAACTTGAGGAGCTACATGCCTCTTAGCAGGCTGCTTGCCTTTCTTATTACCTTGGCCCTTCCAAGAAGCCATCTTTACCGCCAAAACTCAACTTTAACACTCCCAATCACCCCAAAAAGTGTGAACCTAGCCACCTGCGCCCTCTTCAAATTCACTTAACACTAAGTATTCCACTACCCAAATAGGTGTCAGGCAGTAGATTGGCCAAAACTGCAGAGACTAATGTAGGTGATATGGCTAAAAAAGCCCTCTTCCTTTTTTTATACCCTTTCCAGCCACTGTCCTAGCTCAGCTACGCTCCTTCACTATACCCTAACCTAAAAGACTGACACGTGCTAACCTGTCCTTTATTATTTATGTAATATACTTCCTTACAATATAATAGGTATTAGTGACATAGTATTTATTAAGAATTTTCTTTATCTTTTATTTCCTTTTCTTATTTTCTTTTTATTTATTTATTTATAGGTAGGCTTAATACGCCTATTAGTATAATTGCCTGTTTTAACTCCTAATTTATTCTGAAATAATTAATACTTTCTGGGCTAAAAAGCCCCCACCCCCAAAGGGTGGAACCAACCAAAGTATCCTTACTCTTGATATGAGGTAATCAAATACCTAAAATTCGTAAAATGTATACCGCGTTAACTAATGAATTGATGCCAATTAACTTAAGTATTAAATATTAAATCATTAACAATAATTTATTCCCAAGTGCGGCACTGCCCACCCGATCCTGCTGGCCAGGAGGGCTGAGTGCCCACTTGCAGAGCCAGGCCAATACCAACCCTTGGCGTGCTGGCTTTAACGATTAAATAAAATTGTATTTATTAATTATTATTATTATTATTCTTTTTTGAATAATGAATTTATATTTCTATTACTGCAAAAGAATTAATTGTTGCCTGGATTAGGGGTTTCCCCCAGAGCTACAAGGAGGCTTAAAGGGTGCTCAGGCCTCTGCCTGTCGATGCCTGGGCAGCCACACCCTTCCGTCTAGCACTATCTCCAATTATCACCCGATAACAAAATTAGGAAAATGAAATAAATTAAATTCTGCAGCTGAAAACAGCTCCTTGGTTAAAGAGCTGAAAAGCCCCAAAGCAAACCATGGGGGATGCCAATGCCAAAGCCCCCCCCCCCATTCCACGAGCGAGATCGTCCAGACCTCGAGAAGGAGCTACGCAGTTCAAAAAAGATCACACAAGCAGCGGAGCTCCGTCATCCTTGTGTTGCCAGCAAGGAAGAGGGAGGGAGGGAGGGGGGAACGCCACCTAAATAGCTCAATCCTTCCCCCCTCCCATCCCAGGTCACTCTCGTGAGACTCCCAGCGTCTCGCGATATCCCGGGAAGGAGGCAATGGTGACCCGCACTGCTGAAGTGTGGCTCGCCAGCGGATCGAGCATTATGAAGGTATTTTTATGTATGTCAAAAGGCGATGCACATACCTAGCAAAAATATGGGTAAAGATATTTTTATTGTTGTTTTTGTTTTTGTCTAGTATTTAGTTAAATTCAGTCTAACACTATTCCATGATGAAAAGGCGTGGACATTCAAATGTTTTTGGCCTATAGCTCCCATAATCCTTGACAACTAGCTACGTTGATTGGGGCTTTCGAGATTTCTAGGCGAAAAAATTTCTGGAGGGCCATAACTGTGTACCCAAATATGCAATGTTATTTGGCACATGCAGTGCAGATTTTTTTCTTCCCTTGAAACTCTCCTTTCCTTGCAAGTCAGTTCCTCTTCAGGTGCACATATTTCTCATGCCACCTAATCTGGCCTTGTGGTCCAGTCCCACCTTATGGCCTGCCTGTGAAGATTGCAAGATCATTTCTGCACCAGTTGCCATAATACTTTCTTTCCAAAGTTTTTTTCCCTCACCCCAAAATCACTGTTTAGATTGTTGCTATATTGCTGTTATGAAACCTGCCGGGTACTTCTGGATTTTTCTGCCATGCTTTCTTAAACAGATGGAGTTGTGTGCAGTTCAACCATGAGCTTGTTTTCTCATGCTGTGCTGTACCCTATCATGTACCATGCAATTGTCTTGGTACCCCAACAAGAGAGGCTGAATCATTTTTAAGGTTAAAAGCTTAAAGTTTTGTGAACCACAAATAGTGACAGAATTGGAATAGTGTGAACAAACAAAAGGAATACACTGGGTAATATCTGCCCTACTCCATCATATTATTGTATGATTAAAAATCTACTCCATGCAATGTGTTGTTAGTCTGAGGGCACATCACTTAGAACAGGCAGTGGCTTGTGTTGGCTCAAGCAGACCTCAGTTCTGCAAATTGTAGCGGCACATTTCTTTAAGCCCAGAAGGAGCCCAGAATGCATCCCGTTGGAAAAAAAAAACAAAAGAGGGAGAGAAAGAAAGAGAAGCAGCTGGCATTAGGGCTTTTACAGCGGGGGAGGGGTGTCCTTTGGGATTTCAACAAGTGAAAAGGCTCCTCAGAGGGCAGTCTTTTCAAAGCCAGGTGGCCAGTTTGCTCCTTCATCCCAGTCTCTATTTATCAGAAGGTTTTGGGGTGTTACCTGAGCCCTTTGGATAAACAAGGTTGCTTTGTGTGCTGATTGTTCTCAGGAAAGAATACAGCAGCCTTTTGAAGTCCCGATGGCCTATTGTAAGACTTCAACAGAGCCCTTCAGTGTCATTCCAGACTGGGGAACAGCCCTCAACAATAATGGTTTGCCCACTGACATATCTGCAATATCTCCAGTAGAGTAACTGGTTTAACTTCACGACAATCTGGTTGTTTGAATTCTCGTGAATTCAAACTACCAGATTAGGCTGTAAGTGTTCACCCTTTTTGATCAATTTCTTTCCACTTTTTCCCTGACATTGCATTATATTGCCAGGGCTTCATCTGTTGCTGCCATAGACTTCAAGATGCAGTAGAATAAACAGAAGGCAGAAACATTATTGCAGCTTGAAGGGATGTCTATGTGCACCAGGTCCTACTCCTTATTTCATACATTAACCCCAAACACAGTTTAAACATACAGCAAGCACTAGAATCCTTGGCATGGCTTTTTGCATACTAAGGCGAATGAAACTATGAACTTGATTTCATGAGAAAAGATGCAGTCCTTTTGTTTCATATGTAGGAGATAGAGATGTTGATTGAAAACAACCCCCACAAACATATAGAAGGATGTGGCTCAGTGCATTTGGATAAAAGTAACTAGAATGCTTGCTCTTTCCTGTTAAACCACAAGTGGCATACCTTCGATGAGCATCCCCTTTAGAGAATGAAACTATATATATATAATTTATTCGTAGCAGGGTAAATGCGTCTACAAAAGGCTAATGCTGAAGATCACATTATATAAGGGGGGAAATAGCAGATATGATCTACTGCCCATTGTCACCAATAGAAGCTCTGTTTGTAGGTGGGAATTAGCACCTCTGTGCAGGATTGCCATGTGCGTCTAAGCGTTTCAGCTACAAAGTCTCAAGGTAATAAGAACTTAAACACACAATCAAAGCAGGAACTTAAACAGAAAGTCAAAATAAGTATCAACAGGAAATTAATAAGACAAACAAACAAACAAACAAACAAGCTGGAGTGTTTGACCCTCCCCTCCTTTTCCTAGTGAGTAATTCACATCTCTCAATAAATATGTCCAGTGAAGAAAATCTGTTATAAAGGTAAAAAGTCAGGAGGGCTGTGGGGTATCCAGTGTCTCACAGAGAGTGTTGCCATGTACAACCCAGACTTAAAAAGGAATGGGTCACTGTTCTAGTGCCAAGACCTCCAAAAGTTGTGGCCTTCCATTGACTGAATTTTTTTTAAAAAAGCAACTCTTTACTTTCCCAAAGGTAACTAAAAGAGGCACCTCTAAAGATTTTTTAAAAAATATCTGAATGTCACAAGCCACTGGCCTGTGGTAGAAAACACACTGGGCTCCTGTCTGCCTCACCATCTCCTCAATATATACAATAGACCATGAGGCAGCAGCGTAAAGCATGGCACAGGGCAGCATCTGAAATGTGGCTTTCCTCCTCTTACCATCTGGCAAGGCCAGACCCCTGTAACTAAAACAGTAGTTAAGCGGTTACAGTTTCACTACAGAAGGATTGACGTTGTCCCTCATTAAGTTGTAATTATCCTGGAGCTTTATTATGCTACTAATTGTTGCAAAAAGTGCTTATTACAGTAACTGGTTATTTGTAAGCAGTTACTTCTGGAGAAAAGGTATTTTCTGTTCACAATGCAGTGAACTTCTGGCTTTTAGCGAATACATTTTTTACCCAAGACCCCATTGGTGGCCTGAAGAAGGTGATGGTGGGCAACACCAGCACATCTGCTAGATGGCTGAAAGCTAAGACCTCCAAGGTCTGAAATGCCACCTGTTTCATGTTCAGGGTCAGCTAGACAAGCAAAACTGAGGGTTATTAATGTATGTTTGACACCGTGGTATAGAGAGGAAGGCTTGGGACATGCTAGACACTGGACAGTGATGAGAGACTAGCTGGCTGTTGATGTACAGGATATATGTCACTTGAACCGGGCTGCTGATGCTTAACATCAAAGTGATTGGCAAACCGCTGGGAGACTTGGAGAGGAAATAGCAGCAGAGGCAATGATTCAGGGATTCTTCCCTGGAGATCAGATGAAAACAGTTTTGATTATCCAGATGGGGAAGTGACAAAAGCACACATGATATATAATGGGGTGGGGAACTTCAGAGTATTCAGGCTGACCCTGAGATGAAGAATGAAATCAGAGAAACATCAAAGGAGAAAGGGATTGTGGATTACTTCTGTTACCTTGCCATTAACTTCAGTTAATCTTATATTAAATGGATAAAGGTAAGCATAATAAAGAGCTAAAATATTTGGATACCTCAAACAACTTAGTCCTAGAACCATTGATGAGATGGACAAGAGTAGAAGAAACTCTAGCTTCATTCCTAATGGGAAGCAAGACTAGGGTTGTGCAAGGGTCCCCTGTTCTGGTTTGGAGGTCGGTTTGTTGCTCTGGGCCAAGCAATTCAAATCCTGTCCAGTTCAGTTTGAGTGATGGATCTAAACCACTCAGCCCTACAATGGATTTGAAATGGAAAACCAAACTGGCCGTAATTTCTTGTTTTTTCACTGGACTGCTTAAAATTTTCTTTTCTCCAGACAGCAAAGTTTAATTCTTCAAAGCCTGTACGCTCAGTTGTGTGCTCGGTCTCATCCATTCATGATGATATTTTCTTTCAACCACTCCTGCCTGCCTGCATTGGGAGCACCTTTCTAGAGCCCTTAGAAAATTCTTGCTTACTTGAAGAAGTGCACCAGAGAATAGCCTGTTTAACAGAGGAGGAGGATTGGTTAAACTGCTGTCCTGAAAGAGCAACAAATGACCACCAGGCAGGCAGTGTGCAATGCTTGGCAGAGGTGAGCATGAAGAGACAAGCAGCTAAATAAAAGGCACCCTTTCCAGGTAGTTGCTTGAAGGTAGAGCCCTGAAGAATATCTCAGTGTTAACGTACTGCTGCATTGAAGTCTAACAAAGATCAAATGCCATGATTAGAGTTGACATATACGTCTGAGAGGCCACTGGATGAACACAAGGGAGGTTTGCGAGAGGTAGGCAGCAAGACAGCAGGCAGCTGCAGACAGGGGGCAGTGCAGAGCAGCACACACCTAAGGAAGTCTAACCAAACGGCCTTCTGGATTGGCATAGCCCTCCTTTCCACATGACCATGATTTGAAAATACCACACTAGGTTCCCTGAGAGCACTTCCTAAGATTCCAAGTTCAAGTACTACATTAAGGAGCTGACGAAAGAACACTTAATTGCTGAGTGCCATACATCTCACCAAGATATTTGGTGGTCTGGCCTAGCTGGAAAGGATTCAGCACTCTTTCTTTTTTTCCATAAGCATTTTGCAAAATGCTTATGGCTGGAACTTTTCCGTCTCTATTCTGAACAAGAACGGATGGTGCCAACTCCAAGAATAGCTATGCAGGGTACTGGTGCTGTAATACCCTGGGACCTTATTCCTCCTCATTTCTTGCCTAAAATGTAGATGGATATTTCAGGGATTTGTTCTCATTTCACAATTCCCCACCTTTTCTTCTGTGGTAGTGCCCAGACTGCCCGCCTTTTTCTCCATCAGAAGTTGTATCTTGGCATGTACACACCAAACATTTTTATTTTTGTTTCATTTTGGGTTATTTCAGAAGGTGCCACTTTCATTTTTTTTATTTTTCATGTACTGATTCTTTTGTTTAACATGACCGATACCGCCTCCTTCAAGTCATTTCATTTTTTTAACCCATTGTGTGTCCTGGCACAGGTCCAAAATAGGGCTATTAATAATTAACACACACACCCCAAAGCAGAAGAAAGGCAACAGAGAATCAATCTATTCCAGAAGCATGCAACAATATAACCAACCACCATTACCACCAAACAATCCCCAATCCCCACCAAAATATGTACCTTTTACAAAATAAATAAACAACAAGTTCACCAAATAACAATTTTGAAAAATAAGTGAAACAGGAAAATTATCACACACACACACACATTGCAGGAAAAAAAAACAGAATAAAACACTGAATGAAATGCTGAAATCATACTATAGGGCAGTAAATATGATTCCTGGGAGAGTGCAGATAAATGTGCAGTGTGTGTGTGGGGGTGCACGCATGCATGCACACACTCAATATATTTTGTTTTAATAAACCACATGAAAGAAGCAAATCAGATACTGAAAAACTACAGCCGGTGGGGCAGGTGATGGGAAGAATAACCTGGGACATATAGAGCTTCACAAAAAAATAAACAAATTAGCAAACAGAGTATCAGGTTAAACTGACCTAATTAGCAAGACAACGTGATAGGAAGAGAAGACCTATAAAGACTCAGAGCAATCAGTTCCTGCAACCTGTTCACCACCAGCCCTACAGTCTGCACAGAACTGAGCTAACTGTACATGAACAAAGAGCTGTGTGAGAGAACTGACTATGTAATTTCAATGACCTCCCGCCATCTTACAATGGGTTAGGGTGTCAGCAGCCTATCGTTCTCCAACACATGATTTGGAATAGCACCCACATGACTATCCTGCTTCTACTCCTTTAATGTTTTCTGTCATCCACCACCATTTTATTCCACCCGTGCCATGAAATTAAAGCAATCCACAGACTTGCTACAATCATATGAGGCATTCAAAATGGCATTCAAAAAGGCATTCAAAAATATATATATTTACTTTAGACCTTTATTCAAAAAGATTCTTAACAGTCCCTTCCGCTGATTAGAGAAAGCACAAACAGGAGTCAAGATTGGGTTAGACGAGTATAGAGAATTTGGTCAAAGCTGAGGCCTGACATTCCTCATGCCTATTTCACGTGGAACCCTCTTTGCTCAGTTTTCGAATGGATGTGCTTCAGTGGAGTGCCAAATTGGTTTCATTGCTTTAGGTACAATGGCATCCTCTGTGAAGCAAGTGGGGCAATTCTATCTTGTCTATCATAAGTCAGATATGTGCATTTCACACCACCACTTTTGGTGATGAGTTTCCCACATGATTAGCATATAAGTGAATCGTCCACATCACTTTCCCCATTCTGTCGATTCCTAAGGCTTATAGGATAGGGCCATTAGAATAGGTGTATGTATCATCTGTATAAGACAGTGCAGAGGTGATTGAGAATATTCTGTAACAACAATCACTTTACAATAAGAAATTGTACAGGAAAACAAATGAACCTAGTTCAACTTGCATGAATTCATAGCACTTCCATCCTGAGCTACCTCTATATTTTTCATCCCATGGAAGAAAATGAGTTACACTTAAGCTCTGAAAACAGGTATGTGTGTGTGTGTGTTTTAAAGTCAACATGTTTGTACATACATTGCACAAGGATTTATACCACTGTGACAGAGAAATGACTTCACCAGGAAATCCCCTTCCAGACTTCCAGACATATCAACATATATCCATTTATTTCATACTGAATCAAACAACAAAAAAGGAATTTTCCAGTGGAATTGTATTAATGTTTCCTGAGAAAAAGGCTCTGTTGAATTCACTGCAGCCTTACATTACAATGCTATGCATACAGACCAACCTGGGAGTAAGTTTAAAAGAAACCAGTGGGACATATGTCCAACTGGAAATGCACAGAATTGCTGCAACTGCCCCCAATGAGATATATATTTGTACATTATCTTCTATCACAGTAGACGTCTGTATTAATGGTAATATCTGCTTCAGTTAACTTTTGAAGACTGGCCTGATATTCATTCAAGGTGTCAGAGAAACACACTTTGTATGATGGCCGGCATACCACCGTTTGCTTATGGCTATCAGCACTCCATCAATGCAGGGCTAATAAACTGGGGGGGGGGGGGGGGAGGACTGTTTGCCACATAAAGAGGAGATAAATTGAATGTCTGAATATAAAATGAAAGCAAACATCAAATGAAGAAGCAAGAGTCTAGGGATGGGTGAGAATTTCATTCAATTTTTTTTTTTTAGAACTTGCCAAAAGCCACAAATTTCCTCCAAAACAGAACTTCAGGGGTGTGGGTATGAGTTTTAAAGGAATGTGGGAGTACACAAAACTGATAAATCTATCCACAAGGAGAAGAGGCTTTGAGTGCTTAAAATCTTGGCTTAAATCCTTGTGTATTCAATTATGTTTGTGAAGCTGGATTAGCGCTCCTACCTCCTTCATTTGTGAAGCCACTCACTTTTAACAAGTACACAATGTGCATTCTGCAATACAAAAGCTTCTGAGAGTTCTTCCAGAGGAGGGACCAAGAACCATCAGATCTACTGGATTAAGGGCCACCTTTTGCTGATGCTTCAGGTAGGGACTGGGTTTGGGGGCAACTTCTCACCTAGTGCCTAGGTTTTACTCATATAATGCCTCTTGTTTTTGGTGCTGAACCACATCCACCTACTTCTTCAGAAATTTGTCCATAGGTCTTTTCTTTGACTTCTGAGACAGGCTATTGGCCTGCATGGTAAAACAGGGAATCCAATGTGCAAAGTAGTGGTGAAAGAGGAAATGGAACAAAAGTACAAGTGGTATTGACCAGGGGATATAGTTGGGTGGTCATGGTGCCCAGGGGGATATTGTTGTGCTATCAGCTATCAGCTTCACATAAACATGGCTCTTTGCTTGGATCACCCATGTGCCCCATATTCCTAATAGAAAAGTTGCTGAAATTCACCACCACCTAGTTTAGAATATGAAATTGTCCACTTCATAAGAGCATAAGAGACCTGCTATATCTGACCATAAGCATATGTAGTTCAACATTCTGTTCACACAGGGCTAATTAGTTGCCTGTGGCAAGCTGGTCATGAGTGCAAATCTTTATTTCACATTCTTGCGAACTAAGTCTAGAAACATAACCAGAAGAGGAAAATCCTTAGCTGATGCAGGTGCCTGTCACAGCAGGGTTTCTTTCACCCCAGGCAATATCCACATTGGCTTGCTTCGTTTGGTGGTTGATCTTCAAGGCTTTGAAGTCTGATCTCACAAACACAAGAAGACTGATCTATCACCTTTCTGCACCACTAATGTTCTTTCAGCTCTAATTACAGGCTGTCTGTAAGGCCTGTTTCTTATATATAGTGTTTCTTCCCTTCTGTGGAGTAACATTCTACCTCTAACACTGGAGGTGACATATAGCCATCATGACTAGTAGCAATTGGTGGCCCTAACCATGCATTTTTCTGAGTCCTCTTTAAAACAATTAGGGTTGACAGCTTGTGGCAGTGAATTCCTCAGTTCTGAATTAATACTGAATTCTTCAGTGTGTGGAGAAATACTTTATTTTGCCTATTCGTGGATCTCTCACCATTCAGTTTCACTGGATGAGCTTGCATTCTAGTATTATGAAAGAGGGAGAAAAACTCTTCCTTATCTACTTTCTTGACATCATGTTTAGTTGTGTATATAGTTAGCATATATCCCATATTCACTCTTTTTTTCTACATTAAACATCCCTGTAATACATCTTCTGAATCCAGTGAAATTTTCCCCAGAAGTCCATCTTCAGCTCGGAACGTAAAATGAAAATCTGTACATTGCAATCTATGTTCAAGCTGACTAGGATGCTTTGTAAGCAGACCCACAAATCTACTTTAATGGTAGCCCCTTCTTCAGGATGAAGAGACACTCTCATCAGTTGTAGTGAATGATGTGATCAGCCTATCCAACCAAGTAATTTAATTTCATCAGTAAACATGGTGGAGGTAGAAGGCCAGGTTTTTTTTGGATGAGAGACTGGCTAGATCATAATAAAGAACAATTAATCCACACAGTGGCAACTGAGACAGAACCCAGAGAAAGAGAGAGAGAGAGAGAGAGAGAGAGAGAGAGAGAGAGAGAGAGAATCTTCTCTCTACTTGTACTTTCCCCCTCAGTCATTTCTTCCAAATATTTTATGTGATAGTTTTCCCTCATCCTCCAAATCTAAAATCCTCTCTTATTCTCACATATGACTGTTTTGGTGCCTGTAAGGGAAGGATGCTGAACTGCACAGTGACTCTACATCAGGGCTGGGTATCTTCTGAGGAGCTGAGGACCACATTTCTGGGTCACAAACTGCTTAAGCACAACACATACCAAGGGGGAAAGGCCTATGGCAAGAGGTGGAGTTTGGTAGACTTTTGTTCTATTCCAGTCTATATATTTTTTTAATATATATCTATTTATTCTGTCTCTCTGTTCATGTATGCTTTGTGTGTGTGCATGTGTGTGTGTGTAATTTTATAGTTTTAATTAGTCAATTAATTAATCTTATTTGTATGCTGTCTTTCTCCCAATGAAGGGAACCAAAGCATCTCACAAATTTCTCCTTGGGAAAACTAGGAAAACAATTGGGAAAACTAGGATAAATAAGGTTCAATGGCAGAGATCCTAACAAGAAAAGGAGTCCAAGAAGGGTGGGAGCTTATTAAAAAAGAAATTCTAAACGCACAACTACAAACAATTCCAACAAGAAAAAAAGGTGAGAGGCAGCAAAAAAGGCCAGTGTGGCTTCACAAAAAGCTCAGGGAGGACCTGGAAACCAAAAAAAGACATGTACAGGAAATGGAAAGAAGGCCAGGCCACCAAGGATGAGCACAGACAAATAGCAAGGAAATGCAGGGATGGCATTAGGAGGGCAAAAGCTGAGAATGAGCTAAGGTTAGCTAGAGACACTAAAAGCAATAAAAAAGCATTCTTCAGGTATGTGAGCAGCAAAAGACACACAAAAGACATTGTGGCACAGCTCCGCAATGGAGATGGAAAAATGATAACAGAGGACAAAGAAAAGGCAGAGGTGATCAATTCCTATTTTAGTTCCGTCTTTTCCCATAAGACAGATTTATGAACTTCCAAACAAATTGGAAGTGCAAGTGGGGGGGGGGGGGACAGAATTGCAGCTGGAGATAGATGAACAAATAGTCAAGGAATACCTTACCACCTTTAACGAGTTCAAATTTCCGGGGCTGGATGAACTGCATCCGAGAGTACTGAAGGAATTGATGGAAGAACTCTCAGAACTGCTATCCATTATTTTCTTGAAATCATGGGAAACGGGTGAGGTGCCAGAGGAGTGGAGGAGGGCCAATGTTGTCCCTATCTTCAAAAAGGGCAAAAAAGAGGAACCTGGAAACTATAGACCAGTCAGCCAGACATCAATCCCAGGCAAAATTATGGAACAGATCGTAAAGTGGTCATTGTGCAAGCACCTAGAAAACAATGCAGGAATAACTAGAAGCCAGCATGGATTTGTCAAGAACAAATCCTGCCAAACTAATTTGATCTCATTTTTTGATCAGGTCACCTCCCTAATAGACAGAGGGGATGCTGTAGACATAGTATATCTTGACTTCAGCAAAGCTTTTGACAAAGTGCCCCATGATATCCTGATTAGCAAGCTAACTAGGTGTGGGCTGGATAGATCAAGTGTCAGGTGGATACACAATTGACTACAGAATCATACTCAGAGGGTGATGATTAATGGGTCCTTCTCTAACTGGGAGGAGGGAACTAGTGGGGTACCCCAAGGCTCAGTCCTGGGCCCAGTGCTCTTCAAAAAAATTTTAATGACCTGGATGAGGGAGTGTAGGGAATGCTTGTCAAATCTGCAGATGATACCAAATTGGGTGGAATAGCTAATACCCTAGAAGACAGAAACAAAATTCAAAATGACCTTGATAGGATGGAGCACTGGGCTGAAAGCAGCAGAATGAAATTCAACAGGGATAAGTGCAAAGTACTGCACCTTAGAAAAAGAAACCAATTGCACAGTTACAAGATGGGGGATACCTGGCTCAGCAAAACTACGAGCGAGAAGGATCTTGGAATTGTCGTAGATCACAAGCTAAATATGAGCCAACAGTGTGATATGGCTCCAAAAAAGGCTAATGCTATTTTAGGCTGCATTAATAGAAGTATAGTTTCCAAATCCCGCAAGGTGCTAGTCCCCTTCTATTCAGCACTGGTTAGGCCTCACCTTGAGTATTGTGTCCAGTTCTGGACACCACACTTCAAGAAGGATGCTAACAAATTGGAACAAGTTCAGAGGAGGGTGACAAGAATGATCAGGGGGCTGGAAACCAAGCCTTATGAGGAAAGGCTGAAAGAATTGGGCATGTTTAGCCTTGAGAAAAGAAGACGGAGGGGTGATATGATAGCACTTTTCAAATATTTGAAAGGCTGTCATACAGAGGAGGGGCAGGATCTGTTCTCGATCATCTCAGAGTGCAGGACACGGAACAATGGGCTCAAGTTAAAGGAAGCCAGATTTCAGTTGAATATCAGGAAAAACTTCCTAACTGTTAGAGCAGTACGACAGTGGAACCAGTTACCTTGGGAGTTGGTGAGTGCTCCAACACTGGAGGTATTCAAGAAAAACCTGGATAATCACCTGGCAGAAATGCTTTGATTGTATTCCTGCATTGAGCAGGTGGTTGGACTTGATGGCCTTGTAGGCCCCTTCCAACTTCAGTTTTCTATGATTCTATATTCTATGATTTTCCTTTAGGTCCTTTCCAATGGGTACAGTTTTAATGTTCTGTGGTTCGAAGAGTGATCTGTCTCTCACCTAGCAACCTGTTCAATGTGGAACAACAACAACAGGGAGAAGGGAGCATAGGAAACAAGAGAAGCATTAGAAACAGATAAATGACAGTAGCAGGAAGCAAAAGAGAAACATAAGTGGCAGAGAGAGAGAGAGAGAGAGAAAATGGCAGAAAAAGGTACACAGGACGGAGAAAGTCCTCCCACTTTTGCTCCCCCTCCCCTGCTCCAGCATGCAGCACTCAACACATTAATCCTAGGGCAACGAAAAAGTTTTCCCATTGTTGCTGACATCCAAACTGCTCTTTTCCCTCTGTTTCCCATATGTATTTTCTGCTGCTACTGCTCCTGCAGCTTCTTTAAAACTATTAATCTTGAGAGGTGTCACAGAATTCTTTGTTGATTTTACTCCGCCAGACTTACGTAGCCAGCTACCCCTCTGGAATATTGTCAGAGGATTGTTCTGCCTTACTTGTGTGTGTGGTCTTCTTAATCACGCTTGCCCTAGTTGTAGCTTCACACTTGTGTATGCAGTGACATCTAGTGACAAGGAACACAAATGGGTCCCCAGAAAATTTCCACAGAGCGTTACTGTATGAATATAAAAACAAAACAGTGTTCAGAAGTTCAAAAATACTAAGCATCTCCCCACACACACACACACACACACACACACACTGTCTTCCATCAATCATGGGACTGGTTTACAAAATAATAAAATGTGTTTTCTTTTAAAAGCAAAAGCAACATCACATGAACCGTTAGGACATGCTGCATCTGTATATTCTGGGTTTACTTAGTAATAGGCCGTATTCTGAATGAAAGGCTCTTTGTAATCATCCATCCTTGCATCATCTCTGTTTCGTGGAGGAGGAACAGAGGCCCAAAGAGCACAATTTGCCAAAGATTTCCCCCAGTGATTTTTGTGGTTGAAGAACGATTTGACTTTCAGTCTCATCGAATCCAGAAGACCGCCTTGACACAATCCACAATCTTTTTTTGGCGATTAGAATAGCTGTTTAATCTTGGCTTTTTTAAAGGGCATGAAATATGAGATTCCTTTACCCTTTTGCATGCTGGGCCTCTGCAATGATCAACACGTTTTTGTGAGACTTGCAGTGGGGAGTTGCTGACACAGCAAAGATCTGGGGCCAGGATTAACTCTCCTCTAGGGCACTTCCCATTATTCTGTCTTTGTTGGGTTCTCTGGAATTCAGACAGATTTTCTCTCCCCATCTCAAAAGCAGAGCCTGCTTTGGGTTCTCTGTGCTTTTTGTGACTGCAAGCTCTCTGTGAACTGTTACCCGGTACACTCTCAGAACACATGTATGAACTCACACATGTTTTGAGATGCACCCATAAGGGATCTTTGAACCCTGGCAGCAGGGCTTCTAGACACAGTTTGGGCTGTATCACATTCACAGAGAGCTATTCAATGTGGGAGTTTTATTGAACACACAGAGAGATTTATTGGAGAATAGCAAAAATTAAGGTAAAATAGCAGAAATGGCAAACCGTACAGTTGTTTCAGAGAAAAATATGGAGAAATATGAACTCAAAGGAATTAAACTTCAATTTCCTAAAATCCAGCATGTATGTGTGGCTACACTGTGCTTTTGCTTCCTTCAAAATCAAGAACTCAAGTAGAACATGGTCACTTTCCCCCAGAGTTCCCCTTACTGCCACTTCATTCACCAGATCATCTCTATTGGTTAGATTCAAGTCAAGGATAGCTAACCCTCTAGTTTCTTCCTCTACTTTTGGCAGGAGAAATTTATCAGCAGCACAAGCCAGGAATTTCCTGAAAGGGCCCAACACCCCTTGCTGTTCCTCCTGCTCTGCTGCCGCTGCCACTGCTCAAGGGAGCCACGAGTTGGAAAAGTTTGGGAACCCCTGGGGTAATTGAAGCCTCCCATTATTACTACATTCTTGCTCTTTGAAATTATTGCAATTTGTTTTTCAAAGGTGTCATCCTCATCTTCTCCTTAACTGGGCAATCAATAGTAGACTCCAACTGCCATGTTCCTTTTATTTTTTTGCCCCCGTTATATTAATCCAGATGCTCTTGATGGGACAACCAGGTTCATCCTCCTTTATTTCTAGACACAGTTTGGGCTGAATATATCTCATTCACATAGCAAATCAACTTCTCCATAATTTGCAGTGATGGCGTTTGGAAGATAAAAGCTGAGAATGTGCAGAGGTTAAGAGGAGACACTGAAAGCAACAAAAAAGCATTCTTCAGATATATGCATAGCAAAAGATAGAGAAAAGAAACAATGGTTCAGCTACTCAGTGGAGATAGAAAAATGACAACAGATCACAAAGAAAAGACAGAAGTGCTCAATTCGTACTTTAGTTTGGTCTTCCCCAAACTAAAGTCTGTGAACCTCCAGGTAAATGTGAAGTACAGGTAGAGGGGACAGGATTGCAGCTTAAGTTTGATAAACAAATAGTCAAGGAATACTTTATTTATTTCTGTATTTATTTTTGATATTCATACTGCCTCATTAGTGCACTGCACTATTCTGGGCAGTGTAGATATAAAACAGTAAAATGGCCCAATCCAACCAATTTAAAACCAGGCAGCAGCTAGTTAAAATAAGTTGGCATTGAGACCTGATGGCACAGTGTATCCAAGCTGAGGTACAGGGCGTGCAAATTCAAAAGTGGTGGCACTGAAGACCTTACAAAAGAGGTGAGTCTCCAGCAGTCTCTTAAAATTAGGGAGGGAGGGAGCCAGGTGAAGCTCCACCAGAAGGTTATTCCAGAAATTTGGTGCCACCGCTTAAAAGGTCTGATTTCTTGTCAAAGATTTTCTGCCCTTCTTTGGTGTAGCCACCTGGAGGAGCATAGCCTGAAAGGAACTGGTGGCATGGAAATATGACTTTGAAGAGAGGTACTACAACAAGTAACATGCCCTCAAACCATGAAGGGTTTTGTAAGTAAGCATCAATGCCAAACTTGATCTGGGATGCAACCGGTAACCAGTGCAGGTGAGCCAGTCTGGGGGAGATGTGATCAAATCTGCTCACACCAGCCATAAGCCTGGCAGCTGCATTCTGGACCTGCTGCAGTCTATGGGTCAACCTCAAAGGAAGCTCCACGTAGAGAGCATCACTCATCTAGGTTGGGGTGTTGCTGCGCAATGAGCCTCTGTTGATTAAAGGTTGACCAGGACACAGCCACCACTTGAGAATCCTAGGAAAGACCTGGGTCCAGGAGAACTCCCAGATTCCAAATTTGGTCTCTAAGCCATCCAGCCTAGGAAGAGTACCCCCTAACCTGTCAGAGGGACCTGCCCTCCCAGGAGGATGATCTCCGTTTGGTCTGGGTTCAACTTGAGCCTGTTAGCTCAGGTCTATTTCAGCACCAAAGCCAGACAAAACTCCAACATCTGGACAGCAGCCACTGCAGAGGTGGAAAAGGAGATGGGGGGTACCACAAGGCTCAGTCCTGGGCCCAGTGCTTTTCAACATTTTTATTAATGACGTGGATGAGGAGTTACAGGGAATGCTTATCAGATCTGTGAATGACATCAAATTGGGTGGAATAGCTAATACCCTGGAAGACAGAAACTAAAATTCAAAAAAAATCTTGATTGGCTTCAGCACTGGGCTGAAAACAACAGAACAAAATTTAACAGGGATAAGTGCAAAGTTCTTCACCTAGGAAAAAGAAACTAAATGCACTGTTACAAAACGTGGGATACTTGGCTGAGTAATACTACATGTGAGAAGGATCTTGGAATTTTTGTTGACCACAAGCTGAACATGAGTAGAGATTGATATGAACTGCAGTTCAGAGGTTTATCCCAGTTCAGAGCAGCGCCCACACAGGTATTCTCCTGGCACTGTGCGCTTCCCTCCTCTGGGTGATCATCCACTCACTGGCAGAAATGCAATTCCCAGCTCTGCCTCTTCTGAGCAGTCACCCACTCAGACACAGTACTTCCCTGCCCTGCCTCCTCGTCCTCCTCCCATGAATCGCCAAACCATGATTCATGCCCATCTCTAAATATGAGCCAACAGTGCAATACAGCTACCCAAAAGGCAAATGTTATTTTAGGCTGCATTAACAGATGTATAGTCTCCAAATCCTGTGAAATACTAGTTCCTCTTTATTACACAATCGTTGAGCCTCATTTTGAGCACTGTGCCCAGTTCTGGACACTGCACTTTAAGAAGCATGCTGAGAAACTGGAACAAATTCAAAGGAAGGCAACAAGGATGATCAGAGGACTGGAAACCAGCCCTGTGAGGAAAGACTAAAAGAGTTGGGCATGTTTAGCCTTATGAATGGCTTGGGACCTCAGGACCTGGCAGAATGCCATTTCCTAATTGGAACTGCCCATCCTACACATACCTCCCAGGCTGGACGGCTGAGGATGCTGACCCTGAGAGAGGCCCAAAAAGAAAAAACAAGAAATCAGGCCTTCTCGGCAGTCACCCCTCAGCTATGGAATCAGTTACCATCTGTTATCCGCCTGACCCCTTCACTCGGAAAATTTAAGAAACAACTTAACACCTGGTTATTTTGGCAGGCATTTCAAAATATGCCACCTACGAAGCCCATCTAAATGGTAGTTGCAGCTGACAATGTTATCAGATTATCGCCAATTTAAATGCCTTAGCTAGATATTTTAGAATGTATTGTTAAATCTATTTTAATTGTTAGATTATTGTTTAGGTGTTTTTTTATGACTGAGTGTTTTTTTAAATTTGTTTTTGTTGTTCTATGTTGTAAACCACCCAGAATGGCTTTCGCCAGATAAATGAATAAATAAATAAATAAGCAATAAATAATTAAGAAAATAAGACTGAGGGGAATTAGGAAAGCACTTTTTAAATACTTGAAATATGTCAAACAGAGGAAGGGCAGGATCTTTCTTGATTTTTCCAGAGTGCAGGACACATGATAATGGGCTCAAGTTACAGGAAACCAGATTTCAGTTGACTGTAAGAAAAAACTCCCTAACTGTTAGAACAATATGACAGTGGAACCAATTACCTCAGGAGGTGGTGAGCACTCCAGTGTTGGAGGCATTCAGGAGAAAATTGGATAATCATCTATCAGATCTGCTTTGATTTAGATTCCTGCCTTGAAAAAAAGGTTGGACTCTGTGGCCTTACAGGCCTCTTCTGACTCAATTATTCTATGATTCCATGAACAGCAGAAATAGCAGTAGGCTAGTGAGGAATAAATCCATTCCAAGATTGAGGTCAGATGAGTTCTCTCAGCAGCAGCACCAAACAAATCACCAATAACCTCAAGAGCAACCACTTCAGTTTTCCAGACCCTTTTAAACTTCTCACCCCACTCCAAAGATGTTCTCAGAATCCTAATTGGCAGTTCATAGCTTTCATCATAAGACTAGTGACACTATTTGCTGGAATATCATTGAGGTAATTTTGCATACAGGGGCAAGATCTGTTGTAAACATCCTGGAGTGCAGGGCATGTAATAATAGGCTCAAGGTACAGGAAGTCAAATTTAGGCTGAATATAAGGAAGAGCAGTACAACAATGGAACTAGTGACCTCGGGAGGTGGTGAGTACTCCAATGCTGGAGGCATTCAAGAGAAAATTAGACATACATCTGCCAGATATAAGTTGATTTGGATTCCTGCATTGAGCAGGAGTTTGGACTCAATGGTCTTACAGGCCCTTTCCAACTCCATTATTCTATGAATCCTTATAGATTCAATGAGTCTACTTTAGTTCTGACTTACTGGATTTCAACCAATATTAATTAGTAGATTACATACAACACACTTAAGCCTGGAATAGATCCAAGGTAGTACCTCTGCTAATAGAACTGCTTCCACACTGGATTTGGAGAACCAAAACATCCCTATAGACAGCACAAACCAAATTAAGTTTTACAAATGGAAATGCAAACTTCCAACTATTTCTGATCTGGCAAAATAATTATACCAGTTCTTATTTATAAGGTATTTTTTTTAGTTCTCAAAAGACTGTGACAGCATTATGTTATGTACTGGCTTTATACTCATCATTCTTTCTTCTTCTTTTTTAAAGTTATATTTCCAGTTTATGTCTGGCCATAAATCATAATTTCAATAAATATATATATATGTAATAAAATCATACGGTTCCTGGTACTACTATTATCTGCAGTGTGGGGAAACCTGAAACTGACAAATTTATTCATCCATGCAGAGGGCTTTAGACTTGCAAAAGTCTGGATTTGACTCTGAGGATTCACCCAAACTGGTGGTCCTTTTTTCTTGAAAGGCTTTCCACCTTTAAAACCCCTACCAATGATGGGTGCAGCACAGTCTCTATTGAACTTGGCCAGCGAAACTGGGATTTTGTTTGATGCATTAAAAATGCCATAGTCTGCAAATTTTGTCATATTTAGTAAGAAATGAATTTGAGATGCTTAAAGTTTAAACAGTGAAATATACATATTTGTCCAACCAGAGTGAATCAAAGCCTAAAAATAGGCTGCAAGAGACCTCTCTACCATTCTACTGCAGACTGAGCCACAGTCAACATCAATTTTCCTAGAAAATTTGTTCATCTTACCGCACATTAAATATAACCTCTCACACACTGTCAATTCCATTCAAAATAAACATTCCTTACACAGAGTCATTGGTAACTAGATTTCACTAAGAGTCCCATCTATAAAGATGATGGTGAAGGCCTCTTAGATGAAATCAACTGCTTTGTTTCATCTCTAATATATAGCCTTCATGTTTCTCAAAAGAAAACTGTCAAAGGCATGATGTGTTCACATGTGAGATTTACAATAGCTGTCCCATGAGTTCTGTTAGTTTTCAATCAAACTGTAAGATTTAGTGAGGCTTAGGATATTTCATTCTAGAATCACAACTGAGCATTTGGCAGAATACGCAATCCACACTTTAAAAGCCTCTCTTCAACTTTGACTTCTCTATTAACAATCAGAGGCTACCAAAGAGCAGAAAGTGGCTCAAAGGCTGTTTCATGTCGGAAAACACTGTTGTAATCACACATTATGCCAGAAATGAGTCATTGGATATTTGATTGATTAAGTGATTTGATTTGATTCAATGTCTGGCCCATTCTTTGGTTCCTGCAGGCCATGGAGGGAAGGAGTACCCTCAGTATTACTAAGACCGTGCAGTTTCCTCCCCACACGGAGTCTTCATTTGCCTCTCACTCCTTCCCCTCAACCCCATCGCACTTTACCCCAACCCCTCACTTCTGGAGGGCTTCCCAGCACCCCAGAGCAGATACTGAGGATTCACAGCTGCTGGATCCACTGACTGGTTCTTTCCATAGCAGTAATTATCCACTTAGACCCTGGTCCAAGGATCGCCAAAGTGGCTTACATTAAAAACAAACAACACACATTTACACCAAGGGTATTCTTTTTCCTCTTCCTGTATCATTGCTTTGGAGAATATACTTTTCCCTTCACAAAACTTGGTCCTTGTTGCAGGTTGTCCCATTCCATTCTGATACCATGCAAAGCCATAGCAGGAGGATTCTTTCTATCACCCATTAAACCATAGCAGTGCTTCATGTGCACTTTACCTTCTAAGTTGCTTTATAAAATGTTGACTCGTATAAGAGGTCTTTTTAAAAGTTCCCTTTAAATATGTGCACATATTTTATTAAACTTTCCTCCCTTAAGTCATAAATGAAGTGGGAAGTGTCTTCCTCTGTGGACATATTATGAGTGCCGCTTTTTTGTTGGCTCCGCATAAATGCTCTTTTTATTAACTACAATAATAGGATCACTTAATTGGATTGTTTCTTAATTATTTGGGAGATTAGGTGAATCTAGAGAAGATTGCATTCCCACTAGGCTAAACTTTAAATGAAGCATTTCCTTTTTACATATTTACTTTTTTGCAACAGCGATAGCTTACATTCAGAATAATTATTCCCACTGAAACAGAAAGAGTCTTGACAAAAACCTCTGTCAAGAGAATGTGGCATGCAGTGAATCCAAATGCATTTATAACTTTCTGCACGTCAGTCTCAGCTTTGTGCAGAAACCTCTCCGTGACGGCTTCTTAACTCTGAAACCCCTTCCACAGAGGGCAAGTTTGGCTTTCTCATCCTTCCGACAGCAAAGTATTTTTTATTCAAAGAAACCATGGTCATGAAAGGCATCTGATTTTAAAGGGGTCTAACTGGTGCCAGCTATGCTTTCTATTAGTATTATGAATTGAGTTTTTACCTGTTTTCTTACGGTGTTTTAATCAAGAGTTGGATGTGGCTTCCCTCTGTATTTTACGATGTTTGGATGGCTTAAGTAACTTTTTTGACAGGAAAGCAGGGCGTGAAATAAATTAATGAACACACCCTGTGGTCTAGTTTTAAAGGTTTACAGCCCAATCCATTAAAAAAATTATTATTATTTTGCAGCGGGCGGGGGAGGGAATGGCTTTACAGCCCCACCTTCATCTTAGATAGTTCTTCAAAGTGAGTACTCTGGCTCGGTAATATATCCCTACATAATAGGACCTCATAACACTGTTGTGCCATGGACATGGAGTGAAGGTAGCAATGTGGACATCACAGCACATAAGATAGGATTGGGGGATATGTGGCTCTCCATATGTTGTTAGAAATTGCACTAGTCTGACAGTACCGGTGCTACATAATGCTCCCATCATTGGCCATTGTTAGCTGTGCTGACTTAGCTGATGGGAGTTGTAATCCAGGAACAGTTGGTGGACCACAAGTTGTCCACCTGTGACATAAGGTAACATAAAGATCAACTGTAAGATTAGCACTATGCCATTTCCTGTTTCCAGGTGACAACTGGTAAGAAGCTCCTGGTCAGAAACTTTTCATTAGCACCCAAAGAAACAAATCCTCCTGAAGAGATGCTGTAGCACAAATGTTTGAGCTGCGGTCGAGCCGCTTCGACAGCACAGCTTGTCTTTGCCTACCTCCCCGGAAATCGCGAGGCCTCATAAGTCTCGCGAGAGCATTTAATGCGAGAGGGGGGAACGGCAGGTTATTTAAGGGGCTGTTCCCCCCCTCTTCCTCTTCCTTCACTGGCAACAGTGGAGAAGGAGTTCGGCTAGCGTTTTTCTTTGAGCTGCGTAGTTGGTGTGAGGCTAATCATTTAATTCGAACTGTGCTTGGCTGATTGTTTGATTGAGGTCGGCGCCAGCCAGAGCTTCGGAACAGGGGGGGTAGCATCGGCTCCCTCCCTCAGTTTGCTTAGCTTCGCTTATTTATTTTTAGAATAATTAACATCAATTTGGCTTACTTGAAATTTTTAGATTTAGCTTGGGTTAATTTACGCTAATAGGGGGAGGGTGTGAGTCCACGCAGCTCACACCAGCCGTGCCGTGCCACGGATTGGTTTTTTCGTAGGCCAGTTTGATCGAGTGGTTGTTGGTTGGATTGATTAACTGATAATATTTTGGCTTATTTAGTGTTGTGTTAAACTGGGTTGCTGCTAGGTGCCCAACTGGTTGTTTTGGCTAAACGGCTGGTCAACTACTGATTTTGAGTGATATTCAACGGGGGGGGGGGGGCGAGCCGGTGCAGCTCGTGAGGGCTGTGCGGTGATGCAATCTCCTTTTTCTAGACACTTGATCAAGCTGGTGTTTGCTCCAGTTAATCAGCTTGACGCCGGTTAATTGGCCTCAGCTGTTGGGCACTTCGTTCCCCTACAACCACCCTTCCCACCCCATCCCTCCCCACACTCCCCGTTGCCTTGGATAGTAATAACTCGATGGAGGTGGGTGGCGCTTGAATTTGAACTGGGCCACGTGCTGGGCAGTTGTGCCAAGCACATTTCGGTGGCCAGCCATCTTTTTCAATAGGGAATTGCTGGTATTCCACAGGCTACTTTTAGTTATCTAGGGGCTTATATTGTTAAAAAAAATCAAATAAACAACTTAATCACTTAACTTAAGGGGTCAATTTAATTGTTATTTGATTGCTTATCAATTTTATGCATTAATAGTTAGTGTGGATCCTTCTTTTAAAATAATTATGTAAATAATCAACAATTAAATATATTAGATAAGTTTAGTGATTGGATAATTGATTAATAAACACTAGTAGTAATTGAAATTTCATGAACAGTCTCGTATGGCACATTAAATTGACCTTATTGATTGGATTTGGCATTAATACTAATATTGGTAAAATCTTTAATTGGTGAGTTAATTAAAATAAATACGTTGGTAAATTGATTTCTTTGTAATCTTACATAGTGCAATTGGATGCAATAAATAAGTTAGGATTGAATACGCAGGCTTCATCAAATAATTATATAGGTATTTTAATTGCAGTGGTATAAATTGATTGAATACATTTATTTAGTAATTTGCGAATAGGTCATTGATTACAATACCCTCATAGGTATTGGCTTATTTTGGCAACAAGTACTTACAGCAAAAAGGGATGTTGTAATTTATTGGGCGATTGTGGCAGCAAGGCCTGTGGGGTTCCTTCTGGAATTGACCTCTGGGCGGTAATGGCTTCCAGGAAAGGTCAGGGTAACAAAAAGGGGAAGCAGCCAGCCAAGAAAAGACCAGTTCCTCAGGTATCGCCACCTCAGTCATCATCGGATGAGGAGTTCTGGCCCATTTGGCAGCAATTGCAAGAAAAAATAGCTGCCTTAGAAGCTGAAAGAGCAGCAAGCCAGGCCACACAGGCCAGCCAGGAGCAGCCGCGTTGCTCGGCCAGGGATGTTAAGAGCCATCGCCAGGCTAAACTTAAAGCCATGGCTGATAACCTAATGGCTAGGTTTGCTGTTTTAGAAGCAGAACAGCAGTCGGCAGGGACGTCCAGGCGGGAACCAGAGGGGTCAGCGGTTACACCAAGACACCATCGAGCTGAGGACAGTAGTGTGTCACCGATTCCAGCAGCAGCAGGTTCAGCGGCAGCTGTCCAGGGAATGCCTGAAACGCAGGATGGGGCTAGCCCCGAATATCAGTATGGCAGGGAAGAACCAACTGCGATGCCCCCTACAACTGGTGAGTCCACTGTTGCACCGGACACTCCTTCACCAACACCTGTCTGGCCCTGGCCAGGCAGTGGGCAGCTTAGTCCCCCTTTTTACACACATTATGATGCGCAGAGTTCTGTGGCTCCTAATTACCCTTGGCCTGGCTCGAGTGCGCATTATGGTGGTTGGGCTGCAGCATATCCACACGTTGCATTCCCAGCCCCGCAATATCCGGTGGCTGGCGCCGGGATTTGGCCATACCCATCTGTTCCAGACACAGGTTTTAATACGGTACCTGTGCAAGCCTTGCCAGTGGGGGAATTACACAACGCCCTTAGGGGACCACCTCACCCCAGCAACTAAAGAAAAAATTTGAAAGGGTAACTACGTAGATTTCTTTGAGTTGCTAAACAGAAATGTAGAGAAAAAGGATTTGGACAAGGAGGATGAGAAAGATAAGGAGAGGCGCAGAAGGAAGAAACCAGATAGGACATGGGCGAATTGGCTTCCTGGTTTTATAATCTATGCAGGGGTTGTCGTAAAGGCTCAACTTTGGCGGGCCCAATCTCTCTTTAAATACTTGGACGTAATCTACAGGGTTTATGTAGACTTTGCGGGTCAAGCTTGGCTTAGTTATGATGAATCATTCCGTATGCGCAGTGCGATTCAACCTAATCTGCGCTGGGATGAGCCCCTTCCTGGACTTTGGCTGCAATCTATGACGCCAGCCAGGCCCAATTAAGATAGTGGACATCTTATTAGGAAGACTGCTTTGAATCAAAATCCCCATGCTGGAGCGGGGCAGGTGGTTCAACCCCGCCTACTCTGCTGGGATTACAATTACAAGGGTGCATGTACTAGGAAACCATGCCGTTTTCAGCATGAGTGTTCAGTGTGCGGGGGACAGCATCCCAGTGCCTCATGTTTCAGGGCTGGAGCTCAGCGCCAAAGTAAGGGTCCAGGAGGAGGTAAAAAACCCAATAGTGGAGGAGGTAATAGTGGAAAAGGGACCCAGCCCAATTAAAGTTCCAGTTTTGGAAGAGTGGCTGCACGATTATCCCATCAGAAAGGACGCCAGTTACTTATTGGAAGGTTTTAGGTACGGGTTTAGGATACTGGCGGTGGGTGAGCGTAAAGCATTTCTTGCGCAAAACCTGAAATCCGTTTTTGGCATGGAGGATATTGTCCAAGAAAAGATTGCTAAGGAAGTGAGGGAAGGAAGAGTGCTAGGACCCTTTGTGGCGCCTCCTATGGAGACGTTGAGGGTCTCACCTTTGGGAATAGTTCCCAAAAAGTCTCCAGGCAAATTTAGATTAATTCACCACTTGTCATACCCTGAGGGGGCTTCGGTTAATGACGCCATCCCTCAGGAACTTTGTACCGTGCGCTACACCTCCTTCGACAAAGCAGTTTGCATGGTAAGAAAGTGTGGTGTGGGGGCGGAGCTGGCAAAATGTGATATAAAATCGGCCTTCCGGATTTTGCCAGTTCATCCGTTGGATTTCGACCTGCTAGGCTTCCAATTCCAGGGATCATTTTATATTGATAGAGCTTTGCCTTTGGGCTGCTCAGTTTCATGCACAGCATTTGAGCGTTTCAGCTCGTTCCTGGAGTGGAAACTTAGGCACAGGGTGGGCTGTAAGTCTATGGCCCATTATTTAGATGATTATCTTTTTTGTGGTGAGAAGAACACAGGTAGGTGCAGATTGATAGTGAACAATTTTCAATCAATGGTGAGCGAGCTCAGTCTCCCATTGGTGGAGGAAAAGACGGAGGGACCATCTACGTCCCTGACGTTCCTAGGTATTGAACTTGATACGGTGCAGCAGACATCTAGACTACCTGAGAGTAAATTAGCTGACCTTAAGGTCAGGTTAGCAGGGATGTTGCAGAAGAAGAAGGTGTCATTGAGGGAGCTTCAGGAAATTGTGGGCCATTTGAACTTTGCTTGCAGGGTGGTGGCGCCCGGTCGCGCCTTTTTGTGTCAGCTTTGCGTGGCAATGAAAGGCCTCAGTCACCCCTTGCATAGGACTAGAGTTACTAGAGGCATGAGGGAAGATTTGCGGGTTTGGAGTCAGTTCCTATCCGAGTTTAATGGAGTATCTTTTTGAGGGGGGACTTGGGGCTTAAGGCGGACTTTCAGGTCCAGTCGGACGCTGCTGGTTCACTAGGGTTTGGAATCTATTTCAGGGGCAGATGGTGCGCTGGCAAATGGCCAGTTGAATGGCACCAGGTTGGGATTACCCAGGATTTGACATTCCTGGAATTCTTCCCAATAGTTGGAGCCTTGTGGCTCTGGGCGGAAGAATGGGCAAACTCTGTTCTGCGGTTTTGGTGCGACAATCAGGCGGTAGTTTACATCATAAACAACCTTACGTCGCATTCAGAACGGGTCATGACACGAGTTAGGGCTTTTACACTGCGGGCTTTAAGATTTAATATTTTGGTTCAGGCCTGACACGTGCCAGGGATAGATAACAGCCTAGCCGATGCATTATCACGCCAACGCCAGCAGTTCTGGGAGCTAGATCCAGGAGCCAACGAGTTCCCGGACATTCTTCCCCCAGAGGTCTGGCAAATTGGCGCGAAGATGCGGAAAGGGCAATAGGCTTGGCCTTGGCACCGAGGACATGGAAAGGGTACTTGGCTGTGAGTATAGAGTTTGAGGAGTTTTAGAAAGCTAGTTCATTTGGAGCCAGAGTGGCCTGCTCCAGTGGAGCATCTTCAGCAATTCATTGTGTTCCTGAACAGGAAGGGGGTGGCACCAGGGTCTATACAGGGTAGGCTGTCAGCGCTCGCCTTTTACGCTAAGGTCCACGGTTATCATGATCATTCCTCTGACTATCGTATTAAAAAGATGATTGAAGGATAGTCTAAGGGAAAAGGTAGGGTTAGAGACACAAGGGCACCTATATCGCCAGAATTATTGGAAGGCATTTGTAAGCAGTGGGAGGTTCTTTGCAGGGATAATTATGAAATTGCCCTGTTTAAGGCGGCGTCATTGCTAACATTTTTTGGTGCCCTTAGAATAAATGAGGTGGTGGCTACCGGAAAGGGAGACACGTCCAAATTAGTGCTACAATGGCAAGATGTTAGGATAGATGCAGAGTCATTTCAGATTCATATCTGCCAATCCAAGGCCGATCAGCGAGGTAAAGGAGTTTACATTACTTTAGGGCGTTGCCATATGGATGATCTTTGCCCTGTAAAAGCCATTGCATCATATTTGAGGATTAGGGGAGCCCGGCAGGAATATTTCTTTATACATAAGGATAGTTCTCCACTAACGAGGTATCAGTTTTGGAGGCTGACAGACCTAGCGCTTAATAAGGTTGGCATGCAGGGATTGAAATTCGGCACACACTCATTTAGAATTGGCACTGCATTTACTGCAGTGGCATTAGGATACCACATAGAGCAGTGGTCCCCAACCTTTTTAATGTCAGGGACCGGTTTTGTTGAAGACCATTCTTCCAAGGCCCGGGGGGAGGGAGGCTGCCGCCGCCAGCGTCCGTGAATGGGGGGGGGTCCATGCGTGGGGGTACTTGTTATGCAGTAGTATGTTATGCCATCATTTAAAGTGCCTCTGAGGAATCCCAAATAAAGATCAGCTATGCTAGTAGGTCTTTCCTGACATTTTCTTAGTCCCATCCTACAGCAGAAGCCATGGTCCGCAGAGAGCTTTCAAAGCATCAGAGGGATCTCATTGTTAAAAAAGTATCAGTCAGGAGAAGGGTACAAAAGAATTTCCAAGGCATTAGATATACCATGGAACACAGCGAAGACAGTCATCATCAAGTGGAGAAAATATGGCACAAGAGTGACATTACCAAGAACTGGACGTCCCTGCAAAATTAATGAAAAGACTAGAAGAAAATGGGTCAGGGAGGCTGCCAAGAGGCCCACAGCAACATTAAAGCAGCTGCAGGAATATCTGGCAAATACTGGCTGTGTGGTACATGTGACAACAATCTCCCATATTCTTCATAGGTCTGGGCTATGGGGTAGAGTGGCAAGACGGAAGCCTTTTCTTACGAAGAAAAACATCCAAGCCCGGCTAAATTTTGCAGTAACACATCTGAAGTCTCCCAAAAGCATGTGGGAAAAAGTGTTATGCTCTGATGAAACCAAGGTTGAACTTTTCGGCCCTAATTCCAAAAGATATGTTTGGCGCAAAAACAACACTGCACATCACCAAAAGAACACCATACCCACAGTGAAGCATGGTGGTGGCAGCATCATGCTTTGGGGCTGTTTTTCTTCAGCTGGGACAGGGACCTTAGTCAAGGTAGAGGGAATTATGAACAGTTCCAAATACCAGTCAATACTGGCACAAAACCTTCAGACTTCTGCTAGAAAGCTGAACATGAGGAGGAACTTCATCTTTCAGCATGATAGCATACATCCAAATCAACAAAGGAATGGCTTCACCAGAAGAAGATTAATGTTTTGGAATGGCCCAGCCAGAGCCCAGACCTGAATCCGATTGAATATCTGTGGGGTGATCTGAAGAGAGCTGCGCACAGGAGACGCCCTTGCAATCTGACAGATTTGGAGCGTTTTTGCAAAGAAGAGTGGGCAAATATTGCCAGGTCAAGATGTGCCATACTGATAGACTCATACCCAAAAAGGCTGAGTGCTGTAATAAAATCAAAAGGTGCTTCAACAAAGTATTAGTTTAAGGGTGTGCACACATATGCAACCATATTATTTCAGTTTTTTATTTTTACTTCCCTCCACCTAAAAGATTTCAGTTTGTTGTTCAACTGAGTTGTACAGTTCATAGGTCTCATTAAAGGTGGAAAAAGTTCTGAAATGATTTATCTTTGTCTCATTTTTTTACATCACAGACATTTGACATTTTAACAGGGGTGTGTAAACTTTCTATATCCACTGTATTTGTTTGACCTTTTTTAGTATTTATATGCTCATTTGGGTTAGCCTTAATTTTGTCTTTTAATGTTGTAAGCTGCCTTAGTTCCTTTCAAGGAGAAAGATGTGGTAAAAATATTTTAAGTAAATAAATAAGTCCACATTAAGACTCATTAAGAACAGAAGCAGGCAACCTGATGCCCCTCCAGACATTTCAGACTACAATCTCCATCATTCCCAAATACTAGCCATGCTGTCTGGGGTACAATCTGGACCTATTAGTTTTACAAAAGACTTGCCTTGGGAGAAGAATCATGAAAGATACATTAAAAAATCAACACCTTCACATGTTTTCAGAATGTGCACACCCAACTGCACCAGTGCCAAGTTCTACATGAATGGAAGAATGCTTCCAGATTAGTTTTTTATTGTGAATTCATTCTGCCTCAAACATTCAGTTTTACTAGGGAGAGGCCAGTGTTGAGGTGTCTCATTTGTAACCCTACCCTATTTTCTCACAATTTCTTCTGTCTCATAGCCTAGAAACACCATATTTAAGAGAGAAAAATTAATACCTTGTCTTGTTGCTGCTGAGCTGCTCTAAGAGGTGGCTGGATAGCTCAATGAGCTGGGTACCTCACTGAGGAACCAAAGGTTGGGAGTTCAATTCCCCACTGTGTCCCCCAAGAGAAGATCTACTCTGTGTAGTCCCAGACAAGTTACAATATCTAAGAAAGCCCCCAGAGGAAAGGAGTATAAACTACTTCTGACTAGTCATACCTAGAAAATCCTGGAAAGGTCACTGTAAGTTAGAATTGAGTTGATAGCATGTAGTTATTAATTATGCAGAGTAGAGAAATAGCAGTAAGGGAAATTTTTCCACTCACCCCATTGCTTAGGAACAAGCACTGTTTTGACCCTCAGATATTCCTCTTGTTCTTTTGTACAACCTCTCCTGCTGGATGCTAGGCCAGGCGATGGGGGGGGGGGGGACGGGAGTGTGTGTGTGTGTGTGTGTTTTGGAAGGGGAGACGGTGGCAATGGGGCTGCACCTCCAGGCAGGCAAGCAGGAAGGCACGGGAGGGCAGGGAAGGGCAGGCAATGGAGGGGGGGAAACGCGAGTGTGTGTGTGTGTGTTTTGGAAGGGGAGACGGTGGCAATGGGGCTGCACCTCCAGGCAGGCAAGCAGGAAGGCACGGGAGGGCAGGGAAGGGCAGGCAATGGAGGGGGGAAACGCGAGTGTGTGTGTGTGTGTTTTGGAAGGGGAGACGGTGGCAATGGGGCTGCACCTCCAGGCAGGCAAGCAGGAAGGCACGGGAGGGCAGGGAAGGGCAGGCAATGGAGGGGGGAAACGCGAGTGTGTGTGTGTGTGTTTTGGAAGGGGAGACGGTGGCAATGGGGCTGCACCTCCAGGCAGGCAAGCAGGAAGGCACGGGAGGGCAGGGAAGGGCAGGCAATGGAGGGGGGAAACGCGAGTGTGTGTGTGTGTGTTTTGGAAGGGGAGACGGTGGCAATGGGGCTGCACCTCCAGGCAGGCAAGCAGGAAGGCACGGGAGGGCAGGGAAGGGCAGGCAATGGAGGGGGGGAAACGCGAGTGTGTGTGTGTGTGTTTTGGAAGGGGAGACGGTGGCAATGGGGCTGCACCTCCAGGCAGGCAAGCAGGAAGGCACGGGAGGGCAGGGAAGGCCAGGCAATGGAGGGGGGAAACGCGAGTGTGTGTGTGTGTGTTTTGGAAGGGGAGACGGTGGCAATGGGGCTGCGCCTCCAGGCAGGCAAGCAGGAAGGCACGGGAGGGCAGGGAAGGGCAGGCAATGGAGGGGGGGAAACGCAAGTGTGTGTGTGTGTGTGTGTGTGTGTTTTGGAAGGGGAGACGGTGGCAATGGGGCTGCGCCTCCAGGCAGGCAAGCAGGAAGGCACGGGAGGGCAGGGAAGGCCAGGCAATGGAGGGGGGAAACGCGAGTGTGTGTGCGTGCGCGCGCTTTGGAAGGGGAGAAGGCGCGGGGGGGGGCCAGAGATCTGTGTCCACGGCCCAGTTAAAGGAAGTCCACGGACCGGCACCGGGCCGCGGACCGGGGGTTGGGGACCCCTGACATAGAGGACATCAAGTGGATAGGTCGCTGGTCTTCTCATAATTATCTTAGGTACATCAGGACACTCCCTAACGTATAGGCAGGGGCCTGGTCTTGTTTTCTCATTGCAGGTCCTGTGGCGCTGGAAGAAAGAAGGCACATCATGATTGTTGGTCACAACTATATTTTTTGGGCTGCGCGCCACACTGCTACATCCCCTTGGGGGAGCAGTCTGGGCCTTGGAGCTAGAGCCCATATTGAATGGAAAAGGCTGCGTGGAATGCTGTGGAGCCAGCTGTGTCGAGTGGCTGCTTTTGGTCGGTACCCCCCAGACGTGTTGGTCATACACCTGGGTGGTAATGATCTGGCCAGGCATTGTGGAAAGGCCTTAATTCTTGATGTGCTACAGGATATCAAGTGGTTGAGGGCCACGTACCCTGCAATGAGCATCATTTGGTCAACAATCATCCCTCGACTGGTTTGGAGGGATGCACAGAGTTTTTTGCCCGTTAACACTGCGCGGAGGAGTGTTAACAGGGAGGTCTGCAGAGCTGTCTGCAGTGGCCTTGGATCGGTGATTGGTCACCAGAGGATCCACTTGGATAGGCCTGAATTTTTCCGGCCAGATGGTGTACATCTGTCCGATGCTGGTTTGGATGTCTTCCTTAAAGACATCAAGGGGGGGCTGCTTTTGGAGCTTGATAAGCTTGATGGTAGGCATGGGACTTAGCATGGCTAGTCCCTATATGGTGGCCGGTAGTGCAGAAAAAAATAGGGTTTTTTGTGAGTCCCATAGCTATCTCAGGTAATGTATAGCTCATCTGAACTCCCAGCATTGCGGATCATGTGATTACAGCGCTTGGGGGGAAAGATGCGCTGGGGCCACACCCGGACCAACAGTCAACAAGGAGAGGGTGGTTTGAGGTCCGGGGGTGGTCAAATTTCGGCCGGCCGGGTTGTCGCTGTCTTTATGACGGCGAAAACATGGGGCCAGGGATTCGCTCATTGGTTTGTTAGGGGGGCCGTGGAGACCTCTGTGCTTAAACCTGATTCCGCACTACAGCAGGACCCCCCTTTGCCAAAGGACTGGCAATATTGATTATTAAATAAAGTGTGGCCCGTGTTTAACCCATAATTCTGGTCTCACGTCTTTATTCCGGGGTAGGGGGGCAAAGTGGATTTCTAACATTTCTAAAGGTCTTCTTAAACAGAAATGGTTTTCTCAGAGAAAAATGGATTTTTTTAAAGGGAATTTCCAGTCAACCCCATACTCCAGAAACTTACATCTGATCTATTCAAGCAGTTTTAGTCAAGGTTGGAATTAGTCCATAGGAAGCTGACGTATATTGAGAGTGTGACTATATGGTCAAATACTACAGGATTTGCTCCACTTCTTGAAGTATTTTTTACTGACCATATGACACACAAAGGGTGATTTGAATTTGCCCAGCTCTTTTTGCTCCCAAAGTTACTTTGCTTATCTGCTGCTGGGGTCTTTCTACTTTTTCAAGTCAGAATGATCTGAATAGGCTTTTTCCCATGTGGTTGTGATACATTCTTTTAAAGATGGAGGTGTTTCTCTAGGTGGCAGTGAAGTAAGCAATTTGGGTATGATATTCAGGCCTAGCGGGGATATGCAAAGCCAAAGCAACATGATTTTACTGTGGGGGATAGGGTGCTAATCCTGTATCCTGTCAGATTGTATGGGAACACTCTTTTGTTGTGAAGCAAAAGCTTACTGCTGTTAATTACTTATTTGACAGGTCTGAAAGTGTCATTAAAATCACCTTCCCCTTTGCATCTGTTATGCTTTTTCCTTACTTTCAAGTAAACTATGCAGGAATTATTTCATCTCTGATCAGATATGGTTTTAAAATATTGGTAAACTGTGACTAGAGATTGGTAGTTCCTGCATGCGGTGGTGATCCCTGTTTTGGAATCATTCTGATGTGTTAGTTATGATGCATTTTGCAAAATTACTGTTCAGACTTTTGATGTTCTGTACAGTGGTGCCTCGCTAGACGATGTTAATCCGTTCCACGAAGATCGCTGTCTAGCGAAAACATCGTCTAGCGAAGCACGTTTTCCCATTGGAATGCATTGAAATCTCTTCAATGCGTTCCAAGGGAAAACGCACTCGTCTAGCGAAAATCTCCCATAGGGAAACATCGTCTAGCGAGTGCGGGTCCCCATCGGAATGCACTGACAGCTGCACTGACAGCTTTTCACCACTAGTCGGCGCATTCCTATGGGGAAACCTCATCGTCTAGCGAAAATCGCCATAGGGAAACATCGTTTTGCGAAGCGCAGTAGCGATCGCAAAAGGGCATCATCTAGCGATTTCCTCGTCCTGAGAGGCAATCGTCTAGCGAGGCACCACTGTACTCTTAGACCCCCCGGGTAGGTGGGGCTCGTCAGCCTGGGAAGGCAGCCCATCTAGGAGAAGGAAAACTCTGATCTCAAACCCCCATGCCGTGAGGAGAAGGAGGAGGCGCCGCCATCATCCATGCGGTGAGGGAGCAGCCCGGGTAGGTGGGGCTCGTTAGCCTGGGAAGGCAGCCCATCTAGGAGAAGGAAAACTCCGATTCCATACCTCCACTGCCTTGTGGCTATATCCACTGATGGAAAAGGCTTCAGGAGTTAACCTCGAGGCAAAATCCGGAGCCGGAGTCCCGGAGGCAGTTCGTGTCGTTCTGGCAACTCCTGCGACATCGCTGGAACCAGTTGTATTGGCTCTTGCCTTTCCATTGGACTATTTCAGCGACGTGGAGAGGGGGGATATGCTGCTTGGGTAACAGCCTATCCTCCATATTATTTTACCCAGGCTTCGTGCTCTGGAGAGGACACTCCAGCTTCGCATACAGCGTCGAAGTCCTCCATACAGAGCACGTTACCATAGTCTCTCGAGACTGAAGGATGCCTATGTAAAAAAACCTCTTAGACTGTTAAGTACCTTTTCATTGTATTTTTCTATACAAAGGTTTTTGAGAAATGTAGTCATCTGAGGCTTTAAAAAAGAAAGCAGATTCACAGTGAACCATAAAGGGATCAGCGATAGGACCAGAGGAAGGAAGTAAAGAAGGGGGCTGGAATACAACTTGTATTTTATCTAGTTTGAACAGTGAACTCCTGAATCAATCGCCAACCCCTGTGTGATCACTGATTGTGATTTCAAACATAATACAGGCTGGAAATCAAATCGCAGCAAGCCAAATTGTTCTGATTTGCCTTTTCTCTGTAGTCAGATCTTGAAATAAGCTATTGACTCATCTAGCTTAGTGTTTTCTTCAGTGAGTGGAAACAGGGCTCCAGAGTTTCAGACTGAGGGTCTCTCTAGTGCTGTCTGAAGATGCAAAGGATTGAACTGCAGACTATGTGCAAAACACGTGCCCTACCACTGAGAACCTCTTCAGTCACAGAAATACATGCAACACACATTTGTCTCACTCAGTAACTTTTATAACAGGACTTTTTTTCAAACGACCCCAGGTTGAAATCCAGTCCTTTCTCAGCTGGGCCTCACAGCTTTCCTATGGGTCTTGATCATATCTGTTTTTGAAGATACATTGAGGTAAACTTGATATACTTCAATGAGCATCAGAAAATTTGTTTTCTGCTATTCAAGACCCACATTCTCTCAAGGGATTTAAAGTTGTGTTGACTTTTAAAAGTGTATTTTATTTTCTTCACAGTATGCGTCACATGGATTTTGATAAGGTGAGAGAGAATGCAGAAGACAATGAGACTGGCTAAACCATGTTTTTACAACTGCATTCCAGAGACTACCACTACAGGAAGGGTTTATGCCTATTTATTTTAGCCACATGAGGTTTTAGATTCATCTGAAGATTCCCTACAGCTCCACTGTTAAAGTAATGACAGATTATACCGTTTTATAAAAGCCAGTGGTCTCTCTTTTTTAATTTATTTTCTATATATCCCACCTATGCTCCAATTAGACTGTGTACATGGCCCTCCTTTTCCTCATTCTGGCCTCATAACATCCTTGTGAGGTCAGTCAGACTGAGAGTATGATTGATCCAAGGTTACCCAATGGGATTCATGACACAGTAGGGATTAGAACTCAGACCTCCCAAGTTTCCAGTTCAGTATTCTGAATCACTACACCAAATTGGCTCCCCTCTCCCTCCCTTTTTATCCCCTGAGCTGGGGGATTTGTTCCTGCAAACTCTGAAACTTGTGCTAATTTTGGATTTTAGTCAGTTTCTGTACTAGTTTTCTTACAAACTCCCTTCAGCTAAATTGACCATGCATATCCACTGCATCCTATTGTACCTGTGCCCTCTTGTAAGTGCTTGAAAGGTTGTGAGGGCAACAATGTATGAAAAGTACAACCAGCTTCAACTCTATATTTCCTAGCAGTAGACACAACATTCACACAATGAATTTGTTCTATATGGCAATAATCTGTAATATAATACCAGTGCTACAACATTTGGCATGGTATTAGGGAATCGGATGTCCTTTAGAAACAACCACTTCCATAGCTACTGTCTCATTTTGTCAGGATTTTTTTTTTGATGTTTGTGTGTTCTTATATTTAAAGGTTGGGAAAACTGTCAACATCCATTATTACTGTTTGATCTCCATTTTAATATCTATTTTAGAATCATAGAAAAGTGATGTTGGAAGGGGCCTACAAGGCCATCAAGTCCAACCCCCTGCTCAGTGCTCTCTCTCTCTCTCTCTCTCTCTCTCTCTCTCTCTCTATATATATATATATATATATATATAATATTTTTAAAGATGAGTGGATATTCATCTGAAAATGTGCATGAACAAGAAGAGTATGATTTCCTTTGTTCCCTCTCTTATCATTTCTTTAAAGCACAAAAATCACATCAACATGAGATTTCAACTAGCAATTAGCCAGAAAGCAAAATTTGGTTCCCACTGCAAGCATAAAAAGGCAGATTGGGACCTGCAAACTTAACTATTTTATTTCTTAATTTCCCATTCTGCCATTCCTGTTGCAATGTTATGATTTATTGTTTCATCTTCAGGGAAAATAATAAATATGTGGTTCCTTCATTTTAATCCTGGCAAAGCCTGTCTATTAACACACAGTTTCATTAATTAGCTGCTAGGTGCTTCATCTTCAAACTTGGGTTGTATTTTCAAGAAACCACTTCTCACTAGAAGAGATACACTGTGGTTGTGGATTTTGCCTGATTCTTGTAACCAAGAATGGATATTAATAAGGACTGTAGAAGGTATTATTATCTCCATCGGGCAATAGATAATTACAGTGGTGCCTCGACTTACGAACTTAATTGGTTCCGGAACTCCAGTTGTAACTCGAAATGGTCATAAGTTGAAGCACCATTTCCCATAGGAATGCATTGAAATGCAATTAATCCGTTCCAGACGAAGAAAAAAATCACACACCCCCCCCCAAAAAAACCACTGCAAGACCCATCGGAAACGCGATTAATCCGTTCCGGCCAAAGGGGGGGGGGGAGAAAAGCAAACAAACCGTGCAAGACCCATCGGAAATGCAAAAAAAAGCAAAGCAAAAAGAAAACAAACCCCGCAAGACCCATCGGAAATGGGGGGGGGGGGAAACAAAAAAGCAAACAAACCCCCCAAGACCCATCGGAAATGGGGGGAAAAACAAAAAACAAACAAACCCCCCAAGACCCATCGGAAATGGGGGGGGGAACCAAAAAACAAACAAACCCCCCAAGACCCATCACAGCATAGAAACATAATCCTACCACCCAGCCCAAAACAGCACTGCAAAACCCACCCAGAACAGTTTTTAAAAAGCAGAAAGCAGCACCTTACCTTACCAGGCAGTCCAAAGCCTCCTCCGATCGTACTCACTCTAACCGTTGGGGCGAAAGAGCTACAAAGAAGCAGCCTCTTCGCCTACCAATGGTTAGCAATTTGAATTCCCCGCCTTTTCCCCCTGCCTTTTTCTGTTCCTAACTGGAAGCTCCGGCCGCAAGTTGAAGCAAAAATTTTCGGCCGGAGCTGGTCGTAACTCGAAATGGTTGTATGTCGGGACGTTCGTAAGTCGAGGCACCACTGTACAGGAAAAGTATCAAAGGTCAAGGGTTTCCCCAACACCCAAGTATACTACCGGAGGCTCAGTAATCCTACAGAAGTTTCTTCTCCTCTCCCTACAGTACATCCCTACATATTGTCCAAGAACAGGAGCACAAGGATTCCCCTGCTTTCCAGAACTTGCAGGTAGACCTTGTTTCTGCTGAAGGATGGAGTTCTATCACTAGAATGACCCTTGAAATAAATGGGGAGTCATGTGGTCAAAGCAAAATTAAATACAAATTCAATGGGTGATACCTTTATAAATTACTTAAAATCATCATACAATACACGAGCTTTCATGGATCAAAACACCAGTTCATCAGGCTGTACCAGTGTGAAGACTTAATGTCCATGGCATAATGGATTTTGCCAGGAAAGTTACTCTGATGTAAAGTCCAAAAGTGCTTGGCAAGATGGATTTCACCAGGCACGTCTTAGTTAGATGAAAGTCAGGAGAGGTGCAGGAAGCAGTGATTGCTGTTTTAGGGTTACAGCTGAGGTAGCTGTGGATTGGATGTCATACCCCAGTTCTTCAGACAAAGAAGCACAGGCCATGTGCACACACACATATCTCCCCAACACCCACTCTCCTGGCCAAGCACAAACATGTCAGTTTCGAAGAAAGGCCAAATGGGAGGTGTGTGTGTGCGTGCACATGGCCTGTGCTTCTTCATTTAAAGAACTGGAGCATGACATCCATAAAGGTATCGCCTATTGCATTTGTACTTTAGAATGACCCTATTACATCCTAGCCATTGTTATGGATATGTTCTTTTTAAAACAATTTTTTTAATGGAAATGCTCCACAAAAGAAACTGCCTTAATTGTTCTATTTTCCATTAACTGTTTTTACCTAACAGTGTGATGAAACTATGTTTTCAGTGAATTAATATTATCCAGAACAAATTACAGAAGTTTCCATCTTGTGCTTATGCTCCTCTGTCTCCACCTTGTATCTCTGACCTGCTCTAGAGTGACCTGTCGATCCTAAGGAGCAGATTTTGGGGTTGCACAAGGACTGAAGAGAGGCTGAGGAACCCATTCTGCCAAAGGTGTCCATTCCAGCTGGCAGAGAGAAATTGTCAGATTTCATTCGAAGAAGTGTCAGGATCTAGGTGGTGGCCAAAGACAGTTGTAAGAGGTAACATCGCAGCCAGAGTCCTTTGGAGTTGTTTCATTGACCTGATTCATACAGGCACCACTGGGAGTAGCCACTGAAGGGGAGGGACACCCTTATTAAAGAGAGAACTTTCATTTCACAGCACTGTTGGCTCAGACAAATGCTTTCTTGTTTTTGCAAGTATGTTGTTGCATACTTCCTCCACCCACCCTTCTTTATACAAATGTGAGCTTGAAGGCCTGAGCAACAATCCCATTTGGTGTAATTTTGGAAGTACAAATGCAAAGACTTGAATTCCTTCAGGACATTCCCTTTCCATAGCAATTTCTCAGGATTAGCAGAGTTTGACACAGGGAAGTAACCTTAAATTCCAACTGCAGCGGATTTTAGGCGCACACACAAAAAGGTAAACTCAAGAATCCTGAAAGCAGGCCAAAGTTTGGGTTTCTGTGTTTTGGTGATGGGAAAGTTGGCTATTAAAAAAAAAAATATTTGTTTTATTTTTTAAAGACCTGGAGGTTTGGAACTAGCATTTTCCATTACTATTCAGATTTCATTTAGAACATTCAGCCTGTCATTAATTCTGGAGATCTAAAACCTCACCTGCCTCACAGTAAATGCATGTCATTGTCCCAAATAGTGCAACTTCAAATTTGGAGTTATTTCTCATGTGTTACGTTATGACTTTATGTTGCCGTTGTTATGTGCCATCAAGTCACTCCAATTTATGGTAATCCCATGAATGAGTGATCTTGAACATGTCATGTCCTCAACAACCCTGCTCAGTTCTTGTAAACTCAAGCCTGTGACATCCCTAAGGAGTCAATCCATCTCATATATGTTCTTCCTCTTTTCCTGCTGCTTTCAACCTTTCCCAGCATTATTGTCTTTTCCAGAGAATTTTGCCTTCTCATGATGTGCCCAAACTACAACAATCTCAGTTTTGTCATTTTTGTCTCCAGAGATAATCCAGATTTTATATGCTCTAAGATCCTCTTGTTCATCTTTCTAGTGGTCCAAGGTACCTGTAAACCTCTCCTCCAGGACCGTATTTCAGACAAATCAGTTTTTATCTGCAGTCTCTATTTGATGACTGAACCAAGATATACAAAATATTTCACTATTTCAGTTTCTTTATTGACAACGTTAAAGTTGTGTAGTTCCTCTGTAGTCATGATTTGGTCTTCTTAATGTTTAACTGCAGTCCTGCTTTGGCCCTTTATTCTTTCATTCTCCCTAACAGTCATTTCAAGTCATTGCTGCTTTCTGCCAGTAAGATAGTTTCATCTGCATATCTTAAATTAATGAAGTTTCTTCCACCAAATTTTCATTCCTCTTTCATTTAAATTGAGTCCAGCTTTCTATATGTTATGTTCTGCATACAGACTGAACAGATAAGAAGATAAAACACACCCTTGTCAGACACTTTTGCCTATAGGAAACAGTTCTGTCTCTCTGTATTCTATCCGAATAGCAGCTTTTTGTCTACAATACAGGTAATGCATCAGGACAATCAAGTGCTGAGCCACACTCATTTCTTTCAGAACAACCCATAGTTTCTTATGATCCACACAATAAAAGGCTTTGCTGTGTTCAATAAAGCATAGAATGATCTTCTGAAATTCTTTGGTGCTCTTCAGTAGCAAGCAGATATTTGTAACATCCTCTCAAGTGCCTCTTCCTCAAAATATAGCTTGAACATGATGCATTTGTCATACCGTATATGATAAACACTTTTGTTGCAACACCTTGAGCATCTCTTTGCTTGCATGGGAAATTAGAGCAATGGTCCTAATTGCTGCCGAATTCATTAAAAGTTGCATTGTCAGTTGAATTTGGGGAAACCACTTGAAGCATTTGTTGTCTTGAGCTATTTCAATTGCTTTTGTTTGATTTGTTTATTGCAAACAGCTAAAAGTCTGTAGATTTTGACAATAAACCTGATTTGCAATGGGGTTTGAATAGTTTTGATTACAATTGTACATACTGCACGATTTGGCATATTCTTTCTTCGAATTGGGATGTATATTGAACGTTGCCAGTCTGAGCCATTGTTTTGTTTTCCATATTTGTTGGCCTATTCTTGACAGGATTTTGACAGATTTAGTTTCTGTGGCTTGAAATAGTTCTATTAGTATTCCTTATTTTTCTCTACTTTTTATTAAATTTTAAACAGAAGACACACACAACTGTACATCAAACAATACTTAATAACAAAAGCATAAATGACAGATGCAATCATAACTCAAATATACAGTGTAACCCACCGCCTTTGGGATTATATATATATTTATATATATCTTCATCAATACTTTTCATCTTAATTTATATCATGTGCCCTATCTCTTTCCAAAAATATAATGATTCTTGTGTTGGAATATAACCTTTATGTTTAGTAAATTCATGTTCTAAAAGGTATTCTGTCTACCCCTGGTAATTTATTACTTCCTCATGCTTTCAAAGCAGTGTTCACTCCAGTTTCTAGAACTGCTTGCTCTTTGTCATAGGATTCCTAGCCCCTAACTGCCTGTTCTACATCTTGCCTCAGTATTAAAGTCACTCAATTTCTTCTCCATTTCCAGAGTAGAAAACTTTGTAGTTGTCTCACTGAAAATATTCCATTCTGGTCCATTTTAGTTCACTGACAGCAGGCACTGCAATATTTATGCATATCTTGCTTTACAGTTTCCCATTTACATTGATGCATAAATTAATATTTCTCATGTTCCATGTTCCAATTGCATGTGTTATGTAACACTGGACCTTCCTTTCACTTCTGTGCACATCAGCCACCAGGCATTCTTTTGGCTTTAATCTATTTGCATCATTAGCGACAGAGCTATTTGTGCTTGTCCCTTGTTCTTCCCCAGTAGCTGATTGAGTGCTTTCTGACCTGAGAGTCTCATCTTCTAGCACTATCTCTTGTATCATTTCAGACTGCCTCATCATAGGGTTTTCACGGTAGCGAAAGTTCAGTAGTGGTTTACCACTGCCACTTTCTGTGCAGTACTAACAAAGGTTAGTGTCACTACTGTTGCCTCCTCCACCAGTGTCACATTCATCGACTGCTGCTACTCAATAACTGCCACCACTATCACCATTGATACTATCCATTCTCTTCTGCTGATGTGGCTGTTACTCCTAAAAAGGATGGATGTGCCTTTTTCTGGTGTCTCAGATGGAAGCGTTCCACCTTGGGTGACCCTGGAGTGACCTAGGAGTCCAGGCATGTAATGGGGTCTGGCCTCCTGACGGCATTGCTCTCAGATTCACTGACACATTCAAATCCTTTCATCATTTTAAGGTGTGCATCCAAGAAAAAGATGACTTTGTAGAGCTTGATATTCCATAGGGAAATTCTATTGACTTAATTTCTGCCTTTTTTTTTTTACTGAAATCAAAGTAAACTGATAGCTCCAGTTCTTAACACAATAGAACTGAAAGGATATGAGGATGGAAGTAGGAAGTTGGGAATGCTAATATGAGCCACACGAGACATGAAAGAATGCTCAATTCTGATTTTTAAAATGTGAAGATTTGGGGGTTCTTTGAAGTAAAACAGTATTTGCTTTGTCCTGTCTAAATGCTAGACACTTGAACCAGCCGGTTTATTAGACAAATATTGGTCATTGTGTTGAGGCTGTTTGCGTATTGCAGTGGTTCCCAAACCTTTTTGACTTGCAACTCCCTCGCCTTACTGGCCATGGTTCCCCCTTTGGGTGAGTGGGGTAGAAGAGAGGGGGGAAGCCCGGCCTGAGTAGCAGTTCCATGGATTGGAAGTACGTCCAAGGATTCCTCAACACCCTTGGTTGGGTTTGGCCATGCCCCAGGGCACCGCAGCACACACTTTGGGAACCACTGGTGTATTACATGATGTCATTTACCGTAATGATCTAAATGATGCACTAATGTGATAAGGAAACATGCAGGGACAGTTCAGCACAAGAGCCAAAAAATGAAACTACACATGCTCAGATGTTTTCCAGTAGATTTAGCTGCTCTGTTTTCAGAGAGTCAAACTAGACTTTAAGGGGAATGTGTGTTTCAAATTAACACATTTTCCTCCCACAATGGGATTTCCTCAGAGATCCAAGTTTTAGGAGCCAGATGTGCAAATTAAGCTTATGTTTACCCTCCAATTGCTAATCACACGACACAGCATACTAAATGCAGGATATACTGTATAATTAAGGAAAGTCAAATGCTATGCCAAAGGGAGCAAAGCTTCTGAAAATGTGCTAATACAGTATATTGGCTCATCTAACTCTGAGAGATGTTACAACCAATCATCTTTTGGGCTCCAGTAAAGCCTACTTACTACTCAGTAGTTCACTAACACAGCTTGGTAAGTGTAGTGTCATGATGGAAGACTTTTATTATCTGCCCAAGCTTATATTCATACACCTCCACATTTTCTTAGACCTTTATTGGCCAGACTTAGCCTGAGTCTCTTCTAGGAGCTGAATGTACTTACACATAGGGATATAATGTTTGATTTCTTGGACTTCAAATCCCATAATTCTCCATTCTGGGAATTCTACCTGACAGACAGACCTGGGAGTTGGGAGTATGGCCTCAACTGGAAGGCTTTGAGGATGAGCTAGGCTTAGCTCCCCAAGCTTCTTGTTCCTGCTCCAGTGCAAACTGGGAGCTTTCTTTCTGAAGTTAGGCCTCAGTGGTTCTGCCAATTAGGGCACTCAAACAAAGCTCACCTCCAAATGCACAGTTCAAATGGGTTGATTTTTTTCCTTGTCAGCTTTCTGTACTTTCATAGCTGTACATTGTGATTGGGAATGCCACAATCTGGATGATCTTGGCCTTAGTCTCCACTAATACATCCTTGAGGATCTTTTCTAGCTCCTTCATAACTGCAAGAGTAAAAGGTAGATTATAGGCATCTTGAGACTCATACACACTGCAGGAGTGGAACAACTAAGTACAAGGACTGTAGGAATCTATAGGAATCTAGACAGAGTGCTCTCTGTTATGGAATTTTTTTCTGCTGCCAGGACTGGGGAATCTATTATAGGCCTGGTTAGTCTGGAATGGTAAGAACATAAGAACATAAAAAGAGCCCTGCTGGATCAGGCCAAGGGTTCATCTAGTCCAGCTTCCTGTATCTCACAGTGGCCCCACCAGATGCCCCTGGGAGCAAACGAAACAACTAGATACCTATCTCCTGATACCACTCCCCTGCATCTGGTATTTTGAGGTACCTTCATTTTAAACCTGAAGAGTATGCATCACCATCATGGCTTGTAAAGTGACCTAGATTGACAGCTAACACCTGTATTACTGAAAAATCTGAAATAATTACAAACTAGTTACTTGTAACTAGTTACTTCCAAGGTCTACTCACTGAATTACTCAAGCAACTTTTCTCCTTCCTTAAAAGAAGCACAAGGAACAACAACAAAAGTCACTACATCTTCCAGAAATTAGTCACATCAAAATTATGATGCTTTTGTGAACATACAGTAGCTTCTGTGAAACTCGTGTGCAGTACAGCTGTTGCCTAAATAGGCAGAATTTGGCGAGGGTTTCCTTGGTCCAATGCTCACACGCTTAACCTGCCATGTTGTTGTTATGTGCCGTCAAGTTTCATCCAACTTGTAATGCTCCTAATATGGTTTTCAAGGTATCTGAGATATTTAAGGAGTTGTTTTTCTCCTGTGAGTTTCCATGGCCCACTGGAGATTTGAACCAGGGCTCCTGAGTCCTAGTACACCTCTTTACCTGCTGCACCACATACTGCATTAATATTGAGAGCAGCTGTAGCAAAGCAGCTAAGAATCTGAACTATGGGCTAAGAAGCGCTTACCAAATGTGGAGTTGCTTTAAGTATACATTATTTTAAAAATAAAAGTGTGTTTCAGTAGGGCAGACATTGGGGAATACAGGCTGACATTACAGCATCCTCTTTAACACTGAGACCAGTGTTTGTCTTTAGAAACCGGACCATCTGCTAATTTGGAACAAGGTATAAATGGGGTCTTAGAATTGTTGACCATCACTTCCTCGTGAAATTGAAAACTTCCATTTTTCAGCTATTGTAGGATTTGAAGACAGACATTTTCTATTCATCCTCAATGATAAGGTGCAAGAAAACATTGGCTTAGTCTTCCTGGCTATTTTTTTGACACCAGCTGTTCAGGAGACTTTACAGAGAGGTCAACTTTTGCATCCCTCCCCTAATTCACTACGATGACAGAAAGGAAAAGATTGGCCCCTCACAATAGATTTCCTATGAGTTCAGTAAGACAGCTCTCTCATTGTCATTGATCAAATTGAAGGCAAAAGAAAATATCCATGTGCACATGTATCTAACCAAAAACTAATAGAATGAGAGGATTGCAGGAGCTAACCTATGTCTAGGAAATCTGGTTGTGCTTGTTTTCTTAAAACATTATTCACTATACAAGGATTAGGTAATGAGGCATATATACATATTCAATAGTAAGCACATTATGCAGGTCTTTTCAGGGCCAGAAGGCAAGTTGGAAAATCATTTTATAAATATTAAACCCAGGGGCTAGCTGCAACTAGAGATCGACACGAACCACCAAACTGGAGGTTTGTGCCAGTTCATCCTTTGACTGAACAGATTTTCAGTGGTTCCCAGCTCCACCTCCTCCACAGGCACCCACTCAGAGGCTGCACCCAGAGGAGGTGGGGCATGGACGTTAGGATGCTTCCTTAGAATGGTTCCACAGTCTTGAATAGGCTTCCTTCGAGCAATAAGTTCAGTGTTTTCTTTCCGGGTTTACCTATTTCGTAGGTCAATGCATGGTCTATTTCTGTAGGGTTGGTTCATATCTGCATATTCTTCACCTGGTGACTGCAATATGAAAAACAAGAGTTGTGTGAATGCACCACCAGTTTAGTACTTCAGTCAGAGCTTTCATACCACCTCAACACCTATAGTTAAGTTTATGTCAATCTTCAAGTGCAGAGAAATCAAGGCCTTCTGTAAATATGGGTCTTGTGATTTTGGAGGTCGTTCCGTATGGTGGGGCCTCATCCTGCAGGGCTAACTGTATAAACAGTGCAATCCTGCAGATAAGGCCAATCATGTGAGTCTTCCTTTGGAGTCAGAGTCCCTAACAGAACAGAAAGTACTGGTTTTATGCTGAAGTGGCTCTCATATTGCGTGATTAGGATGAGTTTATTTAGTTTATATCGATTTATCTCTTTCTCCCCCCCCCCCCCCCCCGCTATTTTGGTAAGAATGTTCTAATATATGCAGAATTTGCAAACGTCTTCATAAATTTGATGTAAAGAACTTGATTTTTTTTTTCTCACCTTGAAGGTGGAATAAAGCAGGACTGATCCATTTGCTTGCCCAGGCATTAGAATTTTCAGGGCTTCAGCTCTTTAAGTCCGGGTTTGAATTAATGTGTATTCAAGTATGTTTGTGGTGTTTAATTAAGATTGTCACCTGCTTTTTTCTCATAGGCTCTACAGCTACATGGCAAGGACAACATGAACCTCTCCAAACTAACAATAGCTGACTGAGTTTGACGATAGCTTAGAACTTCATTCTCGTTGTTGTTTGTTAGAATTTACCAAAGTTCATCAATTTATTCATAAAGAAAGAACTTTTAAACTTTTTTAAAAAGCAAAAGTGAAGAAAAGAAAAACCAAACAACTTTGGCCACCCCTACTGCAAGAGCAGAGAAATCAGAAACAGCTGTCTTTGCATTAAATGTGTACGTCCTGCTTGAGAATACAATCCAGTGGAGAACTTCAGCTCCTTGGTGGTGTAGTGGCTTAGTAACTTTCCTAAGCAATGATTTCTCAGGAGGCCTTGAGATTTCGTACTTGCCTTTTCATTCCCAAATGATAGGCAGCTCATAAGAAGGGTCCACTTTGGATCCAACTTTTTTCTTCTTCTTCATATACTGGCTTGAAAACAGGTGCCATGGTTATTAGAAGTGTGGAAAAGACACTGATGTCATGTCTGAGTCACTATTTTCTAGAGGCATAGCTTTCTGCCTTCCTAAGCTCTTATTTGGGTGGGGTCTAGCTAGGTGGGTCTGCCCATGGAGACTCTTAAATGCACTATATGAACTTCGGGGCAACCTATGTACATATTCTGAGATGAATTTGTTTTTCAGTTGTAGAAGTACATGTGCCTGAGCAATCATTGTGTCTCTTGTGTATCTATCTGAGATGCAAACTAACATGGCATCAATATATGCTGCCTTCCAAAGAAAAATCAGTGCACCCTGCCCAGTGATGGGTTATGAGAGAAGGTCATGCTCATTACCCTTAGTGCACTACAATAGGTTCAGATTATAGCTTTAACCTTGTTTTATTGGAATCTCATTTAAATGCTGGTTGATGCTTTTAGCAGATTTTTTAAACTGACTTCCATGCCCGTCTTGAGTAAAATTGCAGCAACAGAAGAGATTTTATTACATCCCTAGCCACAATTGACTAATATGGTTACTCCACTCCCCTGAAAATTACTGAAATAACCACTCATACTGCTGATAACCAGAAGTCTGTTTGTGGCAAAGGTAACATGTTTCGGTATATGTGTGGCTAGGCTAAAATAATTATCAAAAGACTGGGGGCGGGGGACAAGAAATGTCACTCCTAGCTTCTCTCCCTAATTTGTTGGGCATATCTTTTAATATAATGTACCTGCTCAATCAATTGAACAGATACAACAAAGCAATTGTTCCACTTTCCTGAATGCCCGTTCCTTTAAATTTCCTGAAAGAAACCAAAACATTTTTTGTTCCTGTTCTTCCCTGAATGTTTTATTTAACAAACAGCTGCACCAAAATGGAAAGTGTGATTTCACAGGAAAATCTAACTTTTCTCTTCTGAATAATTCACATGCAGAATGATATTAGATGTCATTAGGTAGAGCTATGAAAAAGGTATGTCACATATATGATTTCCCATGAGACATACATTTTGCATTTTTCCATTCTTCATTGAGGATCATCAGTACAATTTACCCTCCTCGTGCCTCAAGCATTACATTAAACGATGGAACTAATACATGGCTTGCAAAGGTTATGTTACACAGTGATTAAGAAAAGTGGAACAAAGCTTTTTTGTATTTGTTCAGTTGATTGAGCTGGTACGTTATATTAAAAGATCAGGGAGAGAACCACGGAGTGGCATTTCTTGAGCATTTATAAGAATAGATGTATTCCATGGTGGAATCCATGTTTTGCTAGCTGAAGAACCTAGTTCAATCCTTGCCCGTTAGAAAAAGAATCAGGTACTGCTGCCTGAGAATGTGACCTCTGCATGACCCCATGGTTGCCTGCCTGCCGGGTAGGGCTAGTCAAGAGGAACCAGTCTTGGGTTTCAGTGAAAAACTGGTTCACATGTTTGTCAATAAAATCATACAGCATGTAAATTGGAATTCACTGCCACAAATTGTAGTGATGGCTACCAGCGTGGAAAGGGGCTAGAGAAATTCACAGATAATGTGGCTGAGAGTCAGGACAACTATATACTACCTCCATTATCATAGACAGTATGCCTCTGTACGTAGCTGCTGGCAAATGTGAAACAGAGGGTGCAAGCTGCACTTAAGTCCTGATTAGAGATGGACGCAAACCACAAATCCGGCAGTTCATGCCGGTTTGTTTAGCAGCTGAACAGGAGTTGGGTGCCTCAAGGTCCCGCCTCCTTTGGCGGGTGCCCACTCAGAGGCAGTGCCTGGAGGAGGTGGGGCATGGAAGCCAGGTCACTTTGAGGCTTAGCCAAGCTTGTTGAACATTCGTTGGTCTAGAAGTTATGTATATATGCAAACTTCCTTTTCAGAAAAGCATCAGGGAAGAATCAGGAAGCTTGGATGGAGCTAGGCCTAGCTAAGCCTCAAAGGTTTCCAATTTAGGTCTTTCTCCCAAATGCACTACACGCAGGTGTTTACAAGGGATCTATAAAATAGGTAGAACTCCCAGAATTATGGGGAATTATAGCATTTGTAGTCCTGAAAATCCCAAAATCCCATGCCTAGTGCCTCCTCCACTGCAGTTGTTTGTGACATTTAAGTAGGTTTAACCCTATAACATCATCCCCAGCCTTTATTTTGCTCTGAGGAGGAAGGTAGCATCTCTTTATAATTCAAGAGGATGTTCCCAGATTTTGTTGTGGAGTTTAGTCCACTCTTTGATCACTTAGGACAGAGGCAAAACCACCATGCCTGGAGGCTTCCAGGAGTACAAAATGTCTTTTCTTTTGTTTTCTTCTCTGGTCTTGTCCTTCAGAATTATTTTTGCAATGGGGCACACCCAGAATTTCCAACAATGTCCGTGGAGGGACATATGCAGCCCTGAGCTTGCACTTTGCCCATCCTTGATGCAGGGGCTAACTGCTAGCCCCTAAGCAGCCTGGCCACAGGGATTTTGGGAGTTGCCGTTCAAAAGGTAACTTTCTTGCTCTGTTTAAAACTACCATCATAGAGCCAAGAGTAAATGTAAATCCAGAGACCATCATCCAAAGAATAACTTATCAAGAGCTGCTAACCCTTCAAAATGATCTTGTATCACACAGAGATTTAATTGCTGCCTTCACTCTTATATTTCAGTCCCTGGTTGAAGCAACTCCGAGTCCATAAATACCTAAGAAGGGTCTTGCTGGATCAGAACAATGGCCCATATTGTCCAGCATTGCCAAACGATTGCCTGTGGGGAGTCCCCAGCAGGACACAATGCAACTGCACCCTCACATATTTGTTCCCCAGCAACCGATATGCACAGTGCAGGCACTCAGCCTTTGACGCTAGAGCTGATATACAGCCATCATGATTCATACACATGAGCACCCTTGCCCTTTGATCTCCTTTCAAAGCCATCCAGGCTGGCAGCCTCCACCATATCTTGTGGCAGCAAATTCCACAGATAGACTCTGTGCTGTGTGAAGAAGTCCTTCCTTGCTTCCCCGCCCCATCCTAAATCCCTTCTCCATTCAGCTGATTTTGATACATGGAGGGGGCTCCCTCTTCACTTCAGGCAGCAAAATATTTAGAGCCAGCCTCCAAACGTATTGAGAAAACACGGAAACTTCCATTTGTGTCTGGGGCTGGACGAAAGATTCATTTGCACTTATCAGCAAGGAGGCAAATGCAGACAGGGCTATATGCCTCCATGCCTTTGTACATGGGGTTGCAAAGGATTCCTCTTGCCACTGGCACAGTTAAAACATCGTGCGAACCATGCCCCTTTTGCATGCCCGTTGTCTCCCTATCTGGCCATTGAGTGGCTTGAAACTGAAGGCTCCCGCTCAGCCAAAGCCCTTGTTCATTCATCCATCAGTCGCAGGTTGTGGCGCCAAGTGCTGTGAGGCTAAGGAAGCAATCCTGCTCAAACACCGCTTTACAACTGGGGCCAGCTGGCAGCAGTTGCAAGCCCCAGTGTCGCAGCATGCGCCAAAACATACCTACCTGTCTGAAAGGCAGCCCATGTTTTGTCTGTTGATTGCACCGCTATTATGTCAAATTAAAGAACTCCTGCCAGCTTTCAGAAACAGAAATAAAAAAGGGATTGTACATCCTTTATGTGAGCAAGAGAGGTGTGCTTCTCAGTGTGCTCTGTTCTCCTGGTATATGCATAGGAGCATATAACAGCACATCGTTTTTGTGGGGTGAGCATGTCGGACAGCTATCCCAGCCAAACCACATCAAATGCCTGACTGGCATAGGGCTCTTGGGTAATTGTCATTTCAACACTTGTATTCAACAGCATCTTTTTAAAGTAACATAGCCAAAAAAGCTAAAGCTAGGCCCCTACCTCCAAATGTGAGAGGCTTTCCCAAGACTCAAAATTAAAATGCATCTACATTTTTGAAAAACCCGGGTTTTTAAAGTTTTTTTTTTAAATTTAACCATCATGTACAAAACCACCTGTTGTAAGCCAAGAGCGAGACATTTGATCGTTTTTAAAAATCATCCTAACAAAAGCATCACCTTAAGCTTTTAAAGTTGCTTGAACTATATGCCTGCCCCACTCTCTATTTCAAAGCAGGCTTCTCTTTCAGGAAATTCTATACCACACATTGTGGAACAGCCAGTCTATCTAACTGAAGAAAAGTCCAGGAAGACAATCATCATAAGAGGACCATGGATGTAAGTAAGATTCAGGCAGGCACGAAGGTCTCCCATGAAGGGCAAGCATCAAAAGAGTTTCTGGATGGAAAACAGAAGTGAAACAACAGAGGCAGGACACCACTCAGGAACCCGTGATGGAAAAGAAATGGCAGAAGACACATATATTACTTGAGGCTTCTTGACTGTACAAGACATGTTTTATGTAACTCTCCAGGATATTGTCCCAAAAGTCTACAGAAGGCCTCAGAAGTCTGTGAAGGCACTCCACTTAGGCAATGCTTTTTGCATGGAAATTTGACTATTGCTTTCATGCAAAAAGAAGACCAGCAGTCGTAAGATCGAATCCACGCGACGGAGTGAGCTCCCGTCGCTTGTCCCAGCTCCTGCCAACCTAGCAGTTCAAAAGCATGTAAATGCGAGTAGATAAATAGGTACCACCATGGTGGGAAGGTAACAGCGTTCCATGTCTAGTCGCGCTGGCCACGTGACCACGGAAACTGTCTACGACATACGCTGGCTCTATGGCTTGGAAACGGGGATGAGCACCGCCCCCTAGAGTCAGACACGACTGGACTAAATGTCAAGGGGAACCTTTACCTTTACCTTTTTATGCTTAAATTTCAGACCCTGGCTCGAGCCCTTCCCCCCATTATTATTTTTTTCATTCAGGCATTTTAGTTTGTTTTACGACAGCACCCAGAAAAGTTTTATATTAAGTCACATTATTCATAGGGACTCCATGATGTGAAGGAGCCTCACTCCCAAATCTGGGGTTACCTCTTCTCCCTTGTACCCCGATTTCATTCAAAAAAATTTAAAAATTGCCCTTGTCAAGACATATTGATCCCACCAGATTCAGCCAAACTGATTCTGTAGTTCTAGGGATACTTTTTGATCCTGTTTCTGTGTCTTAAACATTTTTTGGAGGCAAACAGAGCTATGCCTCTGACTTGGGTGTAAGCTCCATTGAACTCAACAGAACTGATTTCTTAACTTATCTATTAATACTATTGTACTTTTGTTCCTTAATCTGCAGTTTTATTTATTTATTTTTTAGAACATTTTTATTTCCACCCTATAACTTAAGATTTCAGGGCAGAGTTTAGCAATAAACCCATATAAACCAGATCAGTATTTTTAAAAACATTTAAAACTATATACATATATTTAAATCAATTACAATAACATGGTTGTCTTATCCTATTTGTTATTAAATAGTTATGTGAAGGTGTGTTTTAGTGAGTTGGCTGGTTTGCTTCTCTCCTACATAGTAAAGGTAAAGGTTCCCCTTGACATTTAGTCCAGTCGTGTCCGACTCTAGGGGGCGGTGCTCATCCCCGTTTCCAAGCCATAGAGCCAGTGTTTTGTCCAAAGACAGTTTCCGTGGTCATGTGGCCAGTGCGACTAGAGACGGAACGCCGTTACCTTCCCACTGAGGTGGTACCTATTTATCTACTTGCATTTGCATGCTTTCGAACTGCTAGGTTGGCAGGAGCTGGGACAAGTGACGGGAGCTCACTCCGTCGCGTGGATTCGATCTTACGACTGCTGGTCTTCTGACCCTGCAGCACAGAGGCTTCTGCGGTTTAACCCACAGCGCCACCACATCCCATAATCTCTATCTCTCCTACATAGGGGATGTATTTGCAAACTAAATACAGCGTTTAAAAAAAAACTCCAGATAAATAAATAAAATCAGCACACATTAAATCTCAAAAAGTTAAGAGAGCCATCCTTCAGGACTGTGACAGAGGAGAAAATAATGCTCAGGGAGCTTTCCCCACTATATTCCGTGTGGAAGGATGGGAAGAATAAAAATCCACTGGAAGATGTACAAGGGGAAGGCTCAGGTTGGATACTTGTAATTCTGTCAGGTGGCAAAAGTTGTTCCTTCCACAATTTTCATAGTAAACAAGTTAAGCCACTGTTTCAAGAAATCCAGCCCAGCTGCTGCTGCTGACCTACATCTGGATTATCCCCAGGAAGAACCATGTTATACTACCCAAGATATATTGTTGTTTGTAGGGGCACTCAAGCTGCATTTGTTATATGCTCAGCAGCCAGACTGGTACACAGGGCCAAGCCACCACTTGTAGCAGGGGCTTCACTTGCTCACTGTTTTAAAAAAGGAAATTAGAACCTTTGACAACTTGGATAATTATGTGGCTTTTCGGAAGCCTATAGTATTTTAGCCCAAGTACATTAACATATACTAAACTCGACAGTTGGGGAGATGTCTGATAAATTTGGGGAGGGGAGGGATGTCACTCAGTCTTGTTTAAACTCTGTTTCCATACATGTTGCAATCAATCTCCCATCGTATCTGCGATATATAAAACCTCCATATTAAACAGAGACATGTACCTCATGTCACATATAATTTGGCTCTCACTTCCTCGATGACAGCAAAGGAGGCAACTACAATAAGATCAAAACTAAAGGAGTTCTAATGTCTTTGCTTACAAAACTGTTTATATGAATGTATTTATTGTAGGCATGGATTGCTTTCCTTTGCTTTAGGTGAATTACAGGAAAGAACAACTTTCCATATGGCTGCAGGAGAAGAAGACAGTTCTACTATGGGGCCTGCTTACAGATAAACTCCTCTGGATCCTTGCCTTCCCAAACCATTTCCTTTTCAGGTTTTCATTATGAGAGCAGCCACCACACAACTTCAAGGGCTTGATGCTGTGTTTACATGTTTTCCTCCTCCTTCTTTCCCTTTTTTCTTTTCTGGCAGGTCTTTAGTCTTGTTTTTATTGATGGCACGTAGCCGCTCTGGCAGCTTTTTCATCTGAAGATGGAAGCCAGAATGTTTTCTTCTCTTTCCTCATTCCCGTCTCCTAAATGGAGGCTAGACATCATCCTGACTATTTTGGCATGAAGCTGAAAATCCCTCTGATTCTCTCCGCACCAGAACAATTTCTCACAACTCTGCCATTTACCTCCCTAAACCCCACCTATGCTTTCCTCTTGCCAAGTAAAATCCCAGCATGGCTTCCTTGAGCTCCCTCAATATTAATGTTGGGAGTGGGGGATATAGTCACATTTTGTAAAGTCCATCATTTGCTCCAAGTTGCACCAACGTGATCTGTAGTGCTGACTTTGTCCTGTTCAGAGCCAAGCCGCGTGTGTAGGCCGCACCCAACACCGCCATCTACTCACATATGCCAGACACTCATAAACACCCTTCACAAATTCACATATGCAAAGGGTGGGGGAAGAGTGGAGAAAGACATGGGTTCCTCCTTCAACAGTTCTCTGAGCTGAACTGCAACCATCTGTGTCAGAATCCTGAAACATGAAGCAGTCCACTAGAATAATTTAAAGACAACATGAGGCTGGCTGCTGATTTCATTTTGCACTCATTCCAGTGATTACCTCATTCACTAAGGTGACACCCTTTTCTGTTTTTTCCTACCTAACCTGGCTCACATCAGGGAAACTCTGTTTACTCTTTGCCCTGCAACCTTGATCCTAGAGCAGTGATTTTGCGGTGGGGGGGCGGGACTGGCTGCATTGCAACATTCTGTCAGAGTTTATGCATTATGCTGTAAATAGTTGCTAGTTCAGATAATGCAAGGTTTCCACTTAGCAGATCTTTTTATTAGCTCCCAGACTTGTATTTCGGCCCCTTAGTTTTATATGCTTACTGGCTTTGCAAAGTATCTCCTAGCAAACTCTTCCTTCTGAAAATGAAACTTTTCTCAAACTTCTGGATCTTGGAAAAACATGCTGTTTGAAATTACATTCCCCAAAAATCCCCATGTTTCGCTAGGTGATTCTAGAGGACATAATTCAAAACAGTAACTTTGGAAATATCTACACTGGAGACACAAATATCACTGACAAAGCCCAGCTTATCTCTGAGTTTGAAAGGTTTGTATTCAGCTTTTTCCAGGTTCAGAAGCCAAGCCATTTTAATCTTCTCTGTATGTTGATGGATCCCAGTGAATCAAAGGAGAATCAAAGGGAGAGCAGCAGAATTGTTTGTTATTAATGCAGGAAGAGAGATCAGCAAACATACAAACATAACCTTCTCATTTACTTTCTTGGTCCTTTAAACCAGGAGTGAGGCACGTGTGGCCATTCATATGTTCTTGAACACCAATTCCCATCAGCCCCACCCAGTATGGTCACTAGTGAGAGGTAATAGGAGATGGACCCCTTTTGTTTTGAATCAGACAGCGCTGCACAGGAGCCTTTGCAAATTTGAAATGAGAATCAGGTCCCACTGTGCTTCATGTTTTCCCCTCAGAACCTTTCCCTTGTTGGCAAAATAAGGCTGGGTCAGGTTCCTGGGTGAGCAAGTCGGAGCCTGCTATGCTTCAGGCAGGGCAAAAGTGAGGGAAATTAGCTGTTGGGAGCATGAGTTGTGAAATTGCTGATTCAAGCTTCATCTTGGCTGTGGGCTTCCTCAGTGATGTTATGAAAGCCAGTCAGTGTTGCTCAGCTGAACCATCATCACAGGGCTGTTGTGAAGATAAATGGGGTGTGGGGGAGAATAGTGTCAGCTGCCTTGATCTCACTGGAGGAAAGATGGGATATAAAGGTAGTAAACAAATAAATTACTTGAAACATTAATCTTACGCCTTTCATAGTTTAGGGATAAAATCCAGCCTATTTTACAGGGTTGCCAGAAGTATTACTGCAGTGTTGTTGAAATCTTGAAAGCCAACTTAGCCAGCCTAGCTAAGAGCAATGACTGGTAACAGATGAGGTCCAACAATATCTGGAAGATCACAGCCTGGCTCCATATAAGGGGGATGTGGGTTCAAGGGATTCAACCTCACCCCTTGATTTAACTAAACTTGTAAAAAAAAATCTTGTCCATTTTTATTTTAATTGTTGTGGAAACAAACAAGGTAACATACACTGTTTTTGTGTTTCCACAATGAAATTGTGGGGTTATTTGGCTACCTGAGAAAATTCACTTGAATCACTCACTGATGTTGTCACAAGAATCCCATGACATCTTCTTCATCCCTCACCTCAAAGTTCACAAGCACTCTGTGGTCGTCACACAGTTCTTGATTACATGGGCAGCCATATTGTTCTTTGTCATGTTCATCATCCTGAATGTCTTTTCCAGCTATTTCACTATCTGAACTTGCACTTGGCTTTGAACCTAAACATACTGCAGTGGACTGTTGATTTGATTTAATTTCCAAGTCCTTCTGATGTAATTGTCCTTGTGCATGAGACTCCTTAAGCTTTTAGTCCCGTGCTCCTTAGCTCAAAGGTTTTGTAGCACACTTTACCATTGCATTTCTCTTCATCAACTGGGACAACTGCAGCCATGGAACAAAATCAGCAAGAAATTTGATATGCAGCTATTGCATATTAAAATCTATCCTCTTAAATGCCTTGTGGTTTTAAATACAGCCTCACACAGAAGCTCCTGCCTGACACCAAGATATAGTAGGTGCATTTATCTATCAAGTGGGAACTTTCCAAAACTGTGACTAGCTCTCTGGGTTCCAGAAAGTGTAATGAGCAGATCAACAGTAGGGAAGGAGGTGGATTTAACTTCTTGCAGATCATTTCTACAATCTAAGATAACCCTCATCTGCAACTAATTGTTTTAGAGAAAGCAAAAATTAGTATCCATTGTAGAAACCATACTCTTTTGTGGACAGCAGGAGATAGCCTTAAGAGGCATTGGTGACTTCAGTGCTATTGGACTGTAAGACCCAGAGAATAATGATGGAAATTACTGTGTATTTATGTGTTTGCGAAGTAGAAATGGAGATAAAGTTATGAAGAAACACATAACAGAGACTGCAGGTACAAGAACTATGTTCACCTCTCTAATCATACAGAATGAGATCATTGGACTACGTGGGGAATTAGCCAAATAGGTATTGTTTCAAAAATAAATGCAGTAGAGTGTTTTTCTGTACTTGTTGATGAGATGCAAGACCTATCAAGGAAAGAGCAGTTGGTGATAGGTGCTCATTATATGGAAGGAAGTGATGGCAAACAAATACTGCCAGAAGGGTTTCTTGGATTTGTACCCTTTAAAGACGTAATGATGCCCGGGCTAGCCAGTCATTACCTCAACTCTATTAAAAATGGGCATAGATTTCAAGAGAGAAAAAAAGATTGGCCAAGGATATGATGGCGCTGCCGTAACAACGGGGAGATGCCATCATTTTCAATAAATATTCTAAAGAACCGTAAGTACATTGTGTGGCTCATAGTTTCTATACAGCCATTGATCATTCCTGTGAAATCTCCAAGGTACAAAATTGTCTTCAATAGCCAAATCAGCTATTTCCAATCAACTTTTCCCGCTGGTCTTCTCAAAGAGACACAGCCTAGAAAAAGGTACTAAAAGGAAGTCAGGATGTGAGCCACCACAATATTCTTGGAGTGTGTGAGACAAAATGGATGGAATAACATCAGCAACAGCTTGACTTGTTAAAACGTATTTGCCAATAGTGCAAACTTTACAAACTTTGCAAAGCTTCAACACAAAATAAACATCACCACAAGCTTTTCACTTTTTACATTGTAGAACATCAGGGCAGTTCATACGAAATAAACTGTTCTATTATAGTGCCACACTGTCAGGCACTTCAGAATGTGGATTCTGATTTTGTTCAGTGCTGGGAACATGCTGAAGTCATAATTCAAACATTAGAAGAAAGAAGAGAGAATCCTGAACCCTTTTATGGAATTTATACTTTAGCACAGAAAGTAGTTGGGGAAAATAAATAATGAGGCCAAGAAAAACCAGTCATCAAATAGGATGGGATAAGGTATTTGCTGAGGTCTCCAAAGAGTACAGTAAAACCAATCTTTATCTCCCATTCTTGGTCCACTCCATAACAAAGTTGATCTCTCAATTTTCTGACAAAAAGATATACACTGCAAAAGTGCAACTTCTCCAAGAAAATGTAAACATGTCAAGGTTCAGTCTCTGTTAAAAATAAAGTTGTGGATGATAGAACTGATTTAATAAAGACATGTCTTCATATACAACAACTCTTTAAATTTTGATAAGTTCCTCACATTCTTGGTTTAGGAAGTGTTGGTTATTCCTGTATTTACCAAGCAAAGAGCAGCCAAATTAGCAGCTGCTGGGAAATTCCACCATTTTGTAGATACCTTTGTTAAAAAAAGAAGAGCCATAGTGCTCTGACAATCTGTTGAAGGAATATGTATGTGCATTCTGGCAGATGGAAGGAATCGGTCAATCACTACCATACAGATATTAGAAAAATGGATTAGTCATCATACATTTGGCACATCTTCATCCAGGAGACAAAAATAAAATTCTACCTCCATTGTGCCCATAAAAATTGGCTATTGACAAGTGAACTCTGCAGGTTTTAAGAGCAGACTCTTGTTGGCATACCAAGCATGGGCATGGCAGGAGAGGAAGGAATGAAATATCTACATTTGAGAGAGGGTGTCAGATTGAAAGTCAAGAAAACCATTACCATTCTGCCAAGGTAATTCTAAGTAAGTAATTCTACATGAATATCTTTTCTGTAGAATGTGCTTTCAACAATCAAGTTTGCTTAGTTTACTGGCTTCTGAGGAAAGCAAGGCTTAATCTCAAACATCAGCTGACAAAAATAAACAAAGCATATCAATTATGCACACATATTTCTTCTTTAAGCTTCCCTGTTGACATATTTTTTAAAAACTTTTTGTGTGTGAGAAAAGAGATTTTCAGTTGCTCACCTCAGCTAGCCTTGTGAGGATAAACTCCCTCTCAGCGTATCCTCATATTAACCCTGTGAAGAAAATAAGGCTAAGAGAAAGTTGCCGGCCCAAGGTCACCAAGTGAGTTTCATAGCTCTGTAGGGACTAGAACATCAAATGGCTAAGTCCCAGTCTAACACTCTAACCACTACAGCACACTGGCTCTCCAATAACCCATGACTTGATCAAGTTTTAAAGGGCTGATCTGACTTGTGGCACTAACACCTACATGGATGAGCTGAGTAGAATCAATCTCTCCCATCTAAATCCACCCAAGTTCAACACAAGCATAGCCTTGTAGTTCTCACAGCCTAAAAGGCTTATTATTAGGCCACCCAAACTAGTTAGGTAGAACTGGAAATGTATGTTTCAGCTAGAGATGCAAATTCTTTATTTATTTCATTTTTGGGGGTGAAATTTCATAAATCTTACAAGTTTTCTCCTCATTGAATAAGACTTAAAGAGTTTTTGCATATTGTTTGCATTCAATGACTGGTTTTGGGTGAAAAGTCCACAGAAATGGTTTTTATGCAAAGTAGCAAGGTGTTTTTGATTTGTCTGTTTTTGGTTTTTGTACAAAACACCACATCTATTTGCTAAAGATTTAATAGCAGCAACTACAGTCCTGTGGCAGTTCCGGAGCTGAAATAATGCTCTGTCGGCATAAGGACAAACATATTCTAGTAAGAAGACTTAAAAATAAATTCAAATATCAGATGATTGCACTTGAGCCCCATCTTGTGTTTTCCCTCCAAACAACCTAATAATAATGTTTCGAAAGCAAAGGAATTCACATACCATTTACAAAGAAACTTCAATGATGAACGCAGGGAGGAAAATGTGAATGAATAACAGAATGAATAGCTGGCTTTTTACGCTACATTTTTAAAAAATAGATTGAGAGACCTCACTCCTTCAGCTTTGGCTTCTATTATTAATGCCTATTAGCATTGTAATTAGAAATACCTGGTAAATTTCTCCGTTTGATCTGTCCTGGCACATCCCTCAGCAGTTTTTTAAAACTCTAAATCTCCTCTTTCTTTGTCATTTGTTATTGTCTTCACCTTGAATACCTTTCCTCTGGTTCTCAAAAGATGGCCAACAAACCACTAAAGAGGCCAGATTGTGGTATCAAGTACCATGGCTTGGGGGGCTACAGCAGCTGCTGTGTCCTAAAAGCTCCTTTTATTCTCCTCAGCAACAGCTTTCCAGTTCCATGAAGGCCAAATATTCATTTCTATCCTCTTTCCCCTTTAATTGAGAGGAGGGGAACTGCAGAGAGAGAGAGAAAAAATGACTTCTTCCCTCTTTGTAAGCCAGCCCGTGTACATAATACACCTTGTAATTGCTTGTCTTGATTGGCTTTTATTTTCTTCTCCCAGTCCCCCTTTCTTCTCATGCCGAGGCTTCCTCATTGCAGCTATTCACTCCACCCAAGCCCTGAAACTTAAGTCCCGATTACAAACAAAAAAAGACCCACACTCGGCCATTCATGACAAATTGAATGGCTTATTTGAAGGGAAGATAGCACCTCCTCTAGTGTTACTATTCAGTGCAATAATCTCTATTGCAAGTTGGGTAGAAAAAAAGGGGTGGGTGGGTTGAAAAAATAGGACCAAAGTTCAAGTAGAGACTCTACTGGATGGTTAACAAGTTGGAAAAACCAAAAGGAAGGACACAACACTTTTCTGTTGTCTCTGAATATTTATCTATTATCTCTGTCTCTTTATCCACAGTCACAAAATGGCCAATGCTGGCAATTGGTTTGCTTCTACATTTATGCTATCCAAGACCAGCCCTCCCTTTGGGGAGAATGAGGCAGCAGACACTCAGAGGAATACAGTGGCAGCCTTCCAGCTATCCTCTCAACTGTTGGGCAGACTGTCTATCTATGCCACACAACCTGTCCTTGCCCCCTCGCCGGGATTAGCCTCATGCATCAGTTATAGGGGAGAATACAACCTCAGCACTAGCATTGAACTTTTAGTCTGGTATATTCCGTACTTTGGCCAGTGAGGAGGGACAGTCTCTTCCTTTATCCAAAATGGCAAAATAGCTCCAACCAGCTCCGATTATCTCCAAAATACTAAGCGTTAGGACTCAGTTAGACATGACTGGGATATCTGTGAGCTGCACTGCTTAAATATCCATAGTAGGTGTGGATTAAAGTGGGATTTAATAAAAAGGAAGGCCAGACATGGGCCCCCTTTTTGTGGTTTTGGAGGATCCAACCCATTCCCACAGGTCAAATTTTAAATAATTGAAATGAGATTTGGAGGGAAATGAAAGTGACATCTGCCACTGGCCATCCCTATTTTTGGTGCTTTGGGGTGCTGACAGTGGCAAGAGTCTGTATATGGCCTGTGGTAAGTCCAAGAGGGAAGTGATCCTGGACTAATAGAGGCTGCCCTCCTTTGAATTAACACAGTGGCTGAAATTCTCTTGCTTACCTTAGTAAATAGCACTAGAGCAGTCCCAATGAATCAGTGTAGACTTGGTGAGTCAATTTCTCCATCCCATCCATTGATTCAAATAGGCCTACTCTAGTTGTGACCTACATTGCAACTAGAGTAAGCCTATTTGAATCAATGGAACCTATGGAGAAATTGACTCCACAGATCCCCATTGATTCAATGGGACTACTCTAGTGCAATTTATTATCCTAAACAACAGGATTTCAACCATTTTGTCCTTTTGCAAAACAAAGAGTCCACATGTAGCCAAGCCAAAATCTAAACTATACAGCTGCCCAGACAAGGAAGCCTTCTACACAGAAAATTACTGACAACAGCAAATATTGCTTCACTTCCTCCCCCCCCAAAAAAAAAAACCCAAAAGAATTCAGTGCTTGGTTCATGCCTTCTCCATCTTTTTCCCTACTGGTTACCCATTTGCAAGCATACATTATACCTGCATGGTAGTTCAGCTATGTTATTGTGCAGCAGAGCAAATCAATGTTCTACAAAACAATTCTAAAATAGGCTCAGCCCAAACAAAGATTATAACTTTGAAACTGGACTCCTGTTCAGCACCAAATTTGGCACAAAGCTTGAGAAGTTTGGGCAATGAGTTTTTGAGTTATAATTTTTAAAAGTAAAACTGCTTTACAACACCTATGCAGAAATAGAGGGTCCTAAATGTTCCCAGATTTAAAATAGCTCATATAAATTGAAAAGACTAATTTTGCTTATCTTGAAAGATAAGTGATCCCACCCCCCTTTTTTTACTTTAAACAAATCCAGGCTGCAGAGGCTGAAATACTGATACCTTTCAAAAGGGAGAAACAGAGACATTATTCTGAACTAAGCATGAGTGGAATAGGCTTGCTAGCAAGAGCGTTCCAAAGTAGATACAATCTTTCAACTTTATAGGGGAAAGACTTTAGGGCAATGAAAGGACAAGGAAACAAAGTCAAAAGACAGGTTTTCTTTAAAGAGTCAAAAAAACCCCCCACCATTCACAGTTGTCAAAAAACAGCCCTGACAATTCCTTTGTGTTTGGGTGGTTAACTAATAAAAAGAATGATCAGCTGCTGGGATTTTCCCTTGCTTAGTATCACTTTGTGAACAGTAGTGAGCTGAAGAGTATATCCTGTAGACCATCTTTACTGCTGCCATTCATGTCAACATTCAGGGTGCCCTTTGCTTTGTAAAGAATTAGCGCTCTTTTTCCTGCTGGCAACGTGGGCATGATAGTGTGCAGCAATATTGGGTCATATCCTGGTGTTTTGAATAATAGATACAGAAGCACAATATCCCACATTCATAGTCTGGAGGATTTTTTTTTTAAGAATTGAAAAAACTTAGTTATAGCACTTCAAAGAAAGAAATACTGATGAAAGTGTGTGAGTCACACCCATATCCCCTATTGTGTTTTTATTGAATCATTGTGTCCATATGCGATGAAGTGATTAAACAGTGGAAATTTTGTCTGCTTGCTTGCTTGCTCTGCTTATTTGTTTTGCATGGATGTCTAGTACAATTTTAAGATTCCCGTTACAAAGGAAAGGACCTTTACTACACTACCACCACCACCACCACTCCATGAATCCTGGAATCTTCGCTCCAAGGATAGTGTCAATAATGCAGTCTTTTCGAGACAAGGCCTGATTTCCTGTTTGCCCAGGGACTGTAGATGAAAATTTGCTGTTGGTTTTTATGCTCTAATCTGTTTTAATGGGTTCAGTGATTGTTATATTCCATTATTGCTGGGTTGTTGGGGTGTGTGCTTTGCTTTGTTTTATTTTGTTTGCTTTCTTTTGCAAAATCCAATTTATGTTTTCACACTCTACCCTGGAATTCTTTTTGGTTAAAGGTGTTGGGATAATATTTTCAGTAAATAGTGAAAAATTTCAATTGTCTAATTAATTATCAGAATTCTGCAATTCAGCTAGGAGGCAGAAGGCAGCCGATGGAAAAAAATAACAAATATGAAGCAAGGAACATCTGCTCAGCTGTAATAGAAATGCCCGTTATTAACCTCAACAACAATAACAATGTCTTATAGAGGTGTTTCTGTATTTTCCATGCTAGATTCAATGAGTCATGATTTGAAAGAGAGAGGAAAAATGTGGAAATGTCTTAACATGCATTCCACTGCTTACTGTTGATGCTGTCAATCTGTTTGTATGGGGTGGAGTGGTATTAAAGTTGCTTAATAGCTTGAGATTTTCCCACGGCATTGCACCAGTGATAGGGCTACACTGTTATTAAAAGGTTACATAAATAAGCCATTGGGAAACAAATTAATTGATTTCCGCGGTGGAGACTGTAATGGTAATTTAGAGATTGTAGGATAATTTGTTTGAAGCAAACTGACTCTTTCCCCTCTTTTTCTCCCTCACCCCCACCCCAAGTGTTTTAAAATAATTTCAAAACATGTCAAAGAGTGCAGATGTCCAGAGTAGGGTTCGGGTTTTTTGTGGTTTTTTTGTGTTTTTCTTTTGTTTTGTTTTTTGAACTTCCTGGAAGTCTCACACCCCATAATGAGAAAAAGCTGGAAAGCGACACATGGTAGAGCCTGGCTTGTAAAGCAGGTTTAATGGCATGCTGAAAGGCTCTGTCGGAAGAAGTTCTGGAACGAACTCTAACTGGGTATTCTGTGACTTTCAAAGCAGCCCATTCTATCAGCAAGCTGTATTCACATGGACTACTAGCTAATTGATGCCCCCTTTGCCTGTTGCTCTCATGCCAGTTATGCCGCTGAATGTAGTTTAAGATGAATTATGGAATTCATTGTACAAAATTGCTGGAGACCACCTCTCTGTGGACAGTGAAACATTTTCGATTCTTAGCATTTGCCATTTTACCTTCAACCACTTGCAACATGCTTTCATGACATTGTTTTGCTTTATAGTTTCCATTGTAAGTTGGTTATCAGCATGGCTACCAAATCTAGTGATGCAAAGGTATATCTAGAAGTGCTCATGACAATCCCCATAGCCAGCTGGTCTCTTATCAACCAGGGAGGAGCAAGTCTTCTCTAAAGTTAATGGCTCCTAATTACCCACTGAAGACCATCCTCAAATGCTTTGTAATACAATAAAAATAGCTTGCAACAATATATAGTTCCTTGGAAAATCCATTTCTCTCCTGGCTACTGTGAGGACTGCAGCTAAGATTTGAGGAAACAGGGAAGCCTGGGAAAAATGGTGGATGACCTCATAATCCCTGCTACTTGTAAAGTCATAGGGCTTTGAGTATATGAGCACTGGTTCCACTACACCACAGATTACATTAAACTATTTCTCTAAAGCAATGGCTCTTCACCTTTGGCTGTCCGGATGTTTTGGATATTTAACTCCCAGAATTGCTGTAAAATGACTAAGCTTGTCTTGGGAATCTGGAAGCTGAAGTCCCAAACATCTGATGGACCAAAAGTTGAGAACATATTCTAACTACCCTCTGGGTTTCTCATTCAAATCACCCACATGGCCTTTTCAGTTTTAAAATTACACCCATATCTCTTGGAAATATTAATAAACAAACATGGCTACTAAGACTTCATCTAGTTTTAACCTCAAGATGTTCACTCTGGCCATATATTTGAGTGGCTTCTTTACCCGTATGAAAGAAAACACAAAGTTCTGGGCAATTCAGTTGAGTTTTCATTCAAAGCAAACAGAAATCACTGCTGTGAGTATTGTTGTATTAGCATTCTGGAAGCTCAAAGAATGACATAAATATTTTCATTAATCCAAAACTAGGACTAGTATCAGGAGTATACCTTTTCAACAAGAGGTGTTGCGTCCCACTTCAAATGAGGGAAAAACCTCATAGCTGGCGTCTGAACCTCTAAACTGGCAATGATGATGCCAAGGGTTGGGCCTTTCCAGAAATGAATACCACATTATAATTTAATATAGAGAACATCTTTCTGTCATTCTTACCAGGAGCTTAAAATGCTTCCAAGGAGACTATATTTCATGTTTTTACAGGAGAGAAGAGTAAATATTATTTCCTTATTGAAAAAGAATGTATCGCATCACTGCAGCTGTTAATCCACAATTCAAGTCATCTCATTGGCATACACATTGTAAAATCACAGACTTGCAGTCTAGTGTGTGTGTGTGTGTAATGTACTGGCATTTCTTTAGTACCAGGCTATGTACCTTTTGTGGGTGCTGCCCCCTTAATCTCTAAAAACACCCAAAATTGGAAACAACAAAATTGGTCATTGTTCGATGTCCACTTTCAAATTTCAAATTGCAATGTTTTTAGTGTTAAATTGTGCAAGGGAGGGCTGCAACATATTTTATAGGTGAATGGCAGCCCCTGGAGTCTTCCAGAAGTAGCAATGCACCATTTTCAGCTGGTGGAAAACATTTGGTGGTGGAGTGTAGACTGCTAAAAAAAAAACCTTGGAGGACACACACCATCCCCAGGGCCACACTTCTGCCCAATTCCATTTTAGGACAACAGTGCACAAATGCAATTTCTGTCCATATCCACTACAACCAACTGTAACTCATACATTGTAATTCACCATTGAAACCACTGGGAACTTGGAACACTGTTCACCAGGTGTCATGAGTGCAGCTGAAGACCTGGAACCGGAAGGGTTAACTGTGGCTGAGGAGAATGCTGAGCAATTAGAAACACAAACACCTGAATCACCCCCAGATTCTCCTCCCCCAGTAGACAGGCTGAGGGCCAGGCTTCGGGGAAGACTTATGACAAGAAGGTCAGAAGATCGCTCGAAGGCTGCCCACAGAAACATCCGATCAACTAGCCCTGAGTACTGACAGGATAGAAAAGTTTCCAGCAGCTCAAGGGGCTGTTTTACTATATAAACAGCTCTTAGTCGGCTAGAAATTCGTGGAAGCAACAAGTCAAATCTCTGGCTTGCATCCACGCTCCTGACTACCTTGAACCTTGTTCCCTGGACCTTTGGCTTTGGACTCTGACCCCGGACTGTGTGATTTGGCTTTGGATCCTGACCTTGGATTACGGTTTGTGATTTGGCTTTGGCATTTTGGTATCGGCTCTGAACTTGGACTGGCTTATTGGACTCTGCTGTTGAAACCCCCGGGAACGTGACAGATTGCTTCCACCACCACACTTCCCCCACAAAATGGAGGGAGAAGCAAGTGAAGGCTTAGGTACGCTGAATGCTGTGCTTGCTCAAGTGCAAATTCTCACCCAAACAGTGGCACAGCTGCAGCAGCATCAGCTGCAATCTCAAGCCAACGCTGCTTCTCAGGTCAAGTGTCCTGTGCTTCCTCCCGAAAAGTTTGAAGGAAAAGTGGAGGAGTTTCCAGCATTCCTGGCACAGTGTAAGCTGTATATTGAGCTGCGTGCCAGAGACTTTCCCACAGACAAAACCAAGGTATGCTTTATAATCAGTCTACTCAAGGGACAGGCAGCTAAATGGGCTACTCCTCTACTCCTTGCTCCTTCACCCCTGTTAACCAATTACCAGGGTTTTCTGGAACATATCTCAGCCGCTTTTGCTGACCCCTTGCAAGCTGCTACTCCTAATAGAAAGATTCGGGCCCTGAAACAGGGTAAGGCTTCAGTCTCCCAGTATTCCACTGAGTTCAGACTCTTGGCTCAAGATTTGCTCTGGAATGAAGCAGCTCTTATGGACCAATATATGGAAGGGTTGGCTGATGGGATCCTGGATGAGCTGGCACGTGTAGATCGACCCAATACGCTGCAAGAACTAATCACTCTATGCTTACGCATTGATGGCCGCCTGGAGAGCCGACGCCTAGCACAGGGCGGTTCCTGTCTCTTACAGCCACCCCTGACAACCCCCAATACTAGATCAGAGGATTCTGAACCTATGCAGTTGGGAGCGGCTCGGCCATGCCTCAGCCCTGAGGAAAAAACACGACGCCGCTCCCAGAATCTCTGCCTATACTGTGGGGGAGCAGGACACTTCGCTTCTGGCTGTTTGGTTAAGCGGCGTAACCTCGGCTCCGTGAAACCACCGTCAGTAAAAGATTTGCCCCATGCCTGAATGGACCCTCAGATGTGGGGCACTTAGCTGGGTCTCCTGAACCATACCTTAACATCCCGGGTCCATTCCTTGTACCAGTAAAACTCTGCCTGCCGGATGGACTTTGCTTGTTTGTTCATGCCATGGTCGACTCTGGAGCCGATCGCTGTTTCATTGACACGGCTTTCGTGAAACAGCACCAGATCCCTGTACAGGATAAAGAGATCCCGACCCTAGTCGAATCCATAGACGGGCGTCTCCTCCGCTCTGGTCCTGTGACCCAGGAAACCCAACCGGTCATCCTCCAGGTTCAACGCCATCAGGAGCAACTACAGTTCAACGTTGCACGCATGCCCCGTTTTCCACTTATTCTGGGACTTTCCTGGCTCCGAACACACAACCCCCTAATGGACTGGATGCAAGGAGAGTTACGTTTCAGGGACCCGTGTCCGCAACTGCGTCCACCGGCTACCTTGGCTGCAGCAGGGTCAACAGACAGCTCCGTGATACCCTTGGATTATGAGGACTTTGCTGATGTCTTCGAGGAGAAGGGGGCTGACCAACTACCTCCGCATCGACCCTTTGATTGTGCTATCAATTTGGTGCCTGGGGCACCCCTTCCTGTGGCGAGGATTTACCCCATGTCGGAACCCGAACTCGCGGCCTTGAGGGCCTTTCTTGATAAAAATCTGAAACGGGGATTCATCCGGCCATCCACGTCGCCCCTGTCTGCACCTGTCATCTTTGTCAAAAAGAAGGGTGGGGAGCTCCGCCCTTGCAATGATTACAGAGCCTTGAATAAGATAACCATTAGAGACCGCTACCCTCTACTATTGATCGGCGAACTTTTGGATCGCCTTAAGGGGGCACGAATTTACACCAAGTTGGCTCTCCGTGGCGCCTATAATTTGGTGCGAATTCGTGCTGGCGACGAGTGGAAGACGGCTTTCGGAACTCGTTATGGCCAGCATGAATACCTGGTCATGCCTTTCGGTTTAACTAACGCTCCAGCGGTGTTCCAGCGGTTCATGAATGTCATCTTTCGGGACTTGCTTGATCGCTTTGTAATCATCTACCTGGATGACATTCTGATTTATTCCCGAGACCCCGTTCGGCACACGGAACATGTTCGCCAGGTTTTACAACAGTTACGAGAACACCGACTCTACGCCAAGCTGGAGAAATGTGAATTCAACCTGCGAGAAGTCGAGTTCTTGGGTCACATTGTATCTCCCCAAGGGATCCAGATGGACCCAAAGAAGATAGAGTCAGTTCTGACCTGGCAGAAACCCCGGAACCGTAAGGACGTACAACGGTTTCTCGGCTTTGCGAATTATTACCGTCAGTTCATACCATCTTACGCGGACGTAACCACGCCACTGACCCGCCTCCTCCGGCCCAAAGAGCCATTTCTTTGGACTCCGGAGGCAGACCATGCCTTCATAACACTAAAAACCCGCTTTACCACTAAGCCCATTCTACGCTATCCGGATCCCCGACTACCGTTTACCGTAGAAACAGATGCCTCCAGTGTCGCCCTGGGTGCAATACTGTCACAGCGGGAGGACCCCTCACAGCCACTGCAGCCCTGCGCATTCTACTCCCGGCAGTTCACAACCTCAGAATGCAATTACACCATCTGGGAGCGGAAACTTTTGGCCATCAAAACTGCTTTCGAGGTTTGGAGGCATTACCTCGAAGGGGCCCGTCACCCAGTCCAAGTCTTGATGGACCATCGAAACCTGGAACACTTACAAACGGCCCGACGTCTTAACCAACGCCAAATCCGATGGAGTCTCTTTTTCTCCCGGTTCGACTTCTGTATCACCTATGTCCTGCATACTCAGAATCGGAAAGCTGATGCCTTGTCCCGCAAACCGGAATACGCCATTCCAACCTCTGAAGAACCGCCGATCACACCTATTCTATCCCCTTCAGTCTTTGCAGCCATAACCACTCGCTCATCTCTGGCTGAAGAGATTCGAGCCAGCCAAGCTCAAGATCCCTGGGCCAAGCAACGTCTACAGGAACTCCAAGAGGGCTCTGCCAGCGACTTTACTAACCACCAGGGTCTCCTATTACACCGTGGACGCTTGTATGTTCCTCCAGGGCCCCTCCGAACCAACATCCTCTATCTGACCCATGATTCCCCTCCTGCAGGACACTTCGGTCGGTACAAAACTCTGCACTTGCTCACACGGGAGTTTTGGTGGCCCCGGGTTCGAGCTGATGTCGCCCGTTATGTTAGTTCCTGTGAGGTTTGTCGTCGAGCCAAGGACGTACCAGCCAAACCTCCAGGTCTGTTACAACCATTACCTGTACCGGCCGGCCCTTGGGACACAGTATCTTTGGACTTTATCACGGATCTCCCACGATCACAAGGGTATACCTGTGTCTTAGTAATAGTGGACCTATTTACTAAGATGGCTCATTTTGTCCCATGTTCCAAACCTCCCACAGCTCCTGAAACCGCCCAACTCTACCTTCATCATGTTTTCCGTCTACACGGGCTCCCGACACACCTAATTTCCGATCATGGTTCCCAATTCACTTCCCGGTTCTGGCAAGCCTTACACACCAGTTTGGGTACCCAGGTGCACTTGTCGTCAGCATATCATCCCCAAACAGATGGACAGACCGAGCGTACCAATGCCACCCTGGAGCAATATCTCCGTTGCTACACCTGTTATCAACAAGATAATTGGGCTACCCTGTTACCCCTGGCTGAATTCGCTTACAATAACGCCGTACACACATCTACAGAACAGACCCCATTTGAAGCCAACTATGGGTACCATCCTCGCTTTTTCCCGGCTACCCTGCCATCAACCGTGGTTCCTGCTGCTGATGCCCATATACACGAGTTGCAGGCTCTCCAAGACTTACTCCGAGAGCAGCTTCAGCAGGCTAAGGAGGCTTATAAGACAGCGGCCGACAGGAAACGGCAAGAAGGGCCACCTCTGAAACCAGGGGACCAGGTCTGGCTTTCCACCCGTTATCTCTGCCGACCTGGCCGGTCCCGCAAGTTAGACCCTCGGTTTATAGGACTCTATGTAATCCTGGACCAAATCAACCCTGTTGCTTTCCGGCTACAACTTCCAGATACTCTCCGTATCCACCCGGTTTTCCATCGATCTCTCCTTGTTCCTGTTGCAGCGCCGGACCCTGCCTGACCTTCACCCCTGGCTCCACCTCCGCCCATTCTGGTCGATGGCAAGGAAGAATACGAGGTCCGTCAAATCCTGGACTCCCGAATCCACCGAGGAGGTCTTCAGTATTTCATAGATTGGGAAGGTTATGGTCCTGAGGATCGATCATGGGAACCCGCCAGCAATCTACACACCCCCGATTTGGTATGGCACTTCCATGCTACCTATCCTGATCGATTCGGCCCATCTGAAGGGGGGAGCCCTGGGGAGGGGGATAGTGTCATGAGTGCAGCTGAAGACCTGGAACCGGAAGGGTTAACTGTGGCTGAGGAGAATGCTGAGCAATTAGAAACACAAACACCTGAATCACCCCCAGATTCTCCTCCCCCAGTAGACAGGCTGAGGGCCAGGCTTCGGGGAAGACTTATGACAAGAAGGTCAGAAGATCGCTCGAAGGCTGCCCACAGAAACATCCGATCAACTAGCCCTGAGTACTGACAGGATGGAAAAGCTTCCAGCAGCTCAAGGGGCTGTTTTACTATATAAACAGCTCTTAGTCGGCTAGAAATCCGTGGAAGCAACAAGTCAAATCTCTGGCTTGCATCCACGCTCCTGACTACCTTGAACCTTGTTCCCTGGACCTTTGGCTTTGGACTCTGACCCCAGACTGTGTGATTTGGCTTTGGACCCTGACCTTGGATTACGGTTTGTGATTTGGCTTTGGCATTTTGGTATCGGCTCTGAACTTGGACTGGCTTATCGGACTCTGCTGTTGAAACCCCCGGGAACGTGACACCAGGCTACTCCCAGCCTTACTTAGAAGCAGTCCATGGAGTGGCACTAAGTTCTCCCTTCCTTAATCTGGTCTTTGTGGAACTCAGCAGACATGTCCTTACTTACAAAAACTACCGTGTTTCCCTGAAAATAAGACAGGGTTTTATATTAATTTTTGCTCCAAAAACGCATTAGGGCTTATTTTCAGGGGATGTTTTATTTTACAGTCATGTCATCTTCTTCTGGTTGCTGCACAATGCTGCACAATGGTAGAGGGTGGGGTTTCACTTAACTGGGGCTTATTTTTGGGGTAGGGCTTATATTACGAGCATCCTGAAAAATCATACTAGGGCTTATTTTCAGGGTAGGTCTTATTTTCAAGGAAACAGGGTAATAGGCACACATGTAGAGAGGGGATATCCTTAAGCACAGTGGAAAAAAAATGCATCTTATGGGTCACATGTGGCCCCTGGGGCAGGCCCCAATAACCTAATTATTTTAATTTTTTAAATCAATGCTTTAAAATACCTTTCTTCCTCTATAGAATGTAGGAGGAGCAGTTTCACTAAAGTGAAGGGTTTTTTTCTGCAAGTCACATGGGAGAGCTTAACAGCAGCAATAACAACAACATGTTATCAAATCAATTCCGACTTGTAATGACCTTGAAATGGGACTGTGTAGATTGCCCAAGGCTACATATGCTGGCTCTTCTCCAAGAAGGCACAGTGGGGGAACAAACTCCCAGCCTCAGGCTCCACCTCTTCCCAACTCACTGAGCTATCTGGACAGCTTAGGAGCAGCTGGGGGGGGAGGGGAATTGCACTCTGCAGCCACTAGAAGGTGGTCTAGGAGTGGTCATGTGTGGACCCAAGAACTCTGGAAGTTTCCCACCCCATCCCTAAGTGTACTGCAGAAGGATGAGAACTCTTAATGAGCAGTGGTTTTTCTGCCCCCAAAGACAGAGTGGGATGGGAAGAGCAGCAGGTATGGGTGAGAAGGAAATATTAAAGTCCGGGCTAATGGACTTAAACAGAAGACTGACTGAGACAGGGTTCTATCCTAGGCCAATGAATTAGTGTACTTAGGGCTCAGCTGCATGGAATACATAAGGAAAGGTTGGGGAATGTATAAATGGGTCCATGGCTATAATAACCAAAGGTCTAATTCCCTAGAAGAAAGCTTTGTAAGAAAACAATATTTCATTTTCCTGTAACTAATTCTTATGAAAGAATGTGAGGAAGAAAACATTTCAGCCCCAAAGGAATTCTTCCTGGAAAACCAACATTTTCAGAGCCATGATGGCAATAACACTAGCAGTGGGATATTTTATATAATAAAGCAAGGGACCCTGACCTTTCAACTTCATCTGCCTTTTGTTCTCACCAAGCACAAAATGCTGTTGCCCCATTATAAGTTTTGCTAAAAGAGACCACTGCTGCTCCTTCTCGCACATGAAAAGCCTTGCCTGGCTTTACCCATATTCAGCTTAGGATTGTCAACAAAACTATCATATGTCTGTCTCAGTGACTTTATTGAACGGTATGCTACTCAGTGCTGTCTTCTGAGTCTGTTCTTTGTCCTTCGCCTTCGGCTATCTTCTCTATGACTGTATAAACACCCCCCGACAGTTTCTTTTATATAAAGCCCCTCTTAACTTTCCTTTAAGCGCTCCATGACTATGTTGTTCTTCTGGCCTTCCACTATAACAATAGGCAACTAAGTGTATGTTATGGAATTATACAAAGGTTTAACTTTAATGAAACAGGATGGGGCATTTTAGTTCCCTTGAGTCAACTATTGTAGATTCCACCCAGAACTCGAACTACAATGCAGGCATTCTACAATTGTTTTCTGCACCTTGTAAACAATATTTTTAATTTCAGTCATATATTGGGGGAGGTGTTTGTGTAGGAGCTTTTCTATATACAAGAAGGGACTGGGAGAAAATTGTCCCAATGAGTTTATTGTTTTTCCCATGAGTCCTTCCCCCCCCCCCATCTCTTCTGGGAGAAAAAAAATGCCTCATGCAACTTTTTGTTGAAACATGATGCACTGAAGCAGAATTGGAATGCTGTGATACTTATGAGGTTGGACCCATTTGAATGAAATACAAAATTTCTTTCATTATGGGGATATTTGAATTTGCTGGACTCAGGAAGTATCACATAATATAATTTCTCCTGACTGTACTTTTAATCTAATTTCATCTTAGAGTTTTTGGCTTTGTGTGTTTGGGTAGAATGCATTTTATTCTGTACACGCAAAGCCTCCTTTGGAAATTAGGCATTTTTATACCCTACAGTGCATTGGAATTCTCCTTGGGGTCAATATCCCATAACTCACACTTACCCTAGTGCAAGAGGGTAGAAAGCAAAATGAAACAGAATCAAACCCAACAGAGACTTCAGGCTTCTCTAGCCATGGAAACTGGAACAGGCTGGATTAGGTTAAATAGGGTTGCTAGAGGTCAGATCAAGGTCCGGTATGCCATCCAAATAGCATGCTCAGATCAAGCCACCCTATTTGATCCAGTTACTTCTGTTCTTAATTTGCCATATCACTGAGTTGCTTAAGAAGAGAGCCACTTTGGGATATTGGTGAATTAAAAACTTTCTCTGTGCTTCTGCAGAGGAACAGAGGAAGTGACTCTTTTTTTTTTTTAGATTCAATTAGCGCAGCACAGATGCAATGCATCACTTATAAAAAAAAAATTAAACTTCCTCTTGGAAGCCAGAGTGAACAGGAGTGGGCAACAAGGGGCTTTTCTCCCCCTTTCCACTTGTCTTAAAGGTCCAGCTGAGAACCTGTCTGCAGCAAAATCCATAGTTCTCACTGATTTCATGACTAGTAACTGAAGTCTACCAGTGTGTGCAAATTGCCTCTCAGCCCACAAATGTAGATGAGGGTAATTTCCTTGAGGAGAGTGATTGTTTTGAGTGGCCAGCTTTCTGATTTTCCACACTGAAAAGGAAAATTAAAGACTAATTCATTTTAAAAATACACACACCTTTGTTTGAGGCAGTTAGTTATTCAATATATAGCAACCTTATGCCATTGTAACCTACATTTACCCACTATGGATCATAAAATCAGGAGTTGGTTTATTCAGTCTACCATCACAGTGGAACATGCAAATATGGTTATGCTAAACTAACTCTAGTTACAGTAAGCCTCCAAGAAATAATAGTAGTATGGATTACACATCATATACAGTGAGCCAAAGGTGGCAGCTTTTCCTAGTCTATGTAGTTGTCCAAGGATTCTCTCGCACTAAAATGTCCTTCTGAAGCAGTGTCTCTTCCACCGCTTATGTTTTTCTTCAAAAAGTGGGGAGATATGAAGCAATTCCTTACTTGGACAGGATCATACTTGCTGTAGTGCCACTAGACAAATGCTATATCAGTGAAGTTGTTGTATAGGTTCAATAACTGAACTGACAAATGATGGGCTTTGGAGCCTATTTCATCACAGAAACCAATTTTTGGAGATTAACCTCAACATGCTGAATCACCCGTAACTGTCCATATCAGAGGAAAAGTGGGGGAAACCTACTGTCTGCAGCAACATATAAAAAGAACAACTATGTCTTCCACACATCTTTTCTATAACCAGGGCATCCATACATTTTTAGGTGAGAAAATATTATAAAGAGGCAAGGCTGGAACAAACGGCAACAATACATGGTGTTCATTTGTTACATATTTTTCTTATTTTTTTCCAAGGAACTTTGGACAATATATAGGGGTTTTCCTTCACCATTTCCTTACTGCTCAGAATGCTGGGTTAGTGTGAGCCAGCTACAGCCGGCTGGTGGGAAGGAGCCTAGTGCCAGCATGGGCAGACCCCCTCAATAACAGCAGAAGGACTGTTATCATTCAGGAAAACACCTGAGGCAGGGGAGAGTGGAGGCCTTGGGCCCTCCCCCAGGGCAACAGTTGTAGCCTTTGCTGAAGTCGAAATAGAGGAGAGTGAACAGGGAGGGAGGGAGGGAGGCTTCGGAACCAGACATCTGGGAGGACACCAGGGAGTTCCCACCACCTTTGGCCAAGAAGGAGAGTGGTCTGCCAGAGAAGATGTCATCCTCCGGAATCATTTTCTGCATGCGGGGGGGGGGGGGGGGAGCAATCCAGGTACCTGGTGCTACCGGGGCTCTCTGTAGCATGCCCACCACCTGTTGTTGCCCAGCCAACACTTGCTACACCAACACATGCTCCTGCTCCACCATTTGTCGAATCAGGTGTTCTTGCCTGTTGGTGGCCCAGGCGAACCACTGGGCAGTGGCCCCTGGAACATCTAGAGAGGCCCCACATTGGGCGCCAGTGTAAGTGCCCCCAGCCACTGTATCCATAGTGAGGCAGCAAGTTCTAGTGGTTACTTAACTTTATTTGACTCAATACATTTGAGAGAGTAGCCACTGCGGCTGCCTGGCCTAAGGAGCACTGGGCTCTCATCCCTACCCAATGCCTGACAGGGGTGTCACAAGAGGTGGTTGATGCCCTAGAGCCCGCAGACGCAGCCAATTATGACAAGGTGTGACAAGCGGTCCTGAGTACCCTGAACCTGTCAGAGGAGGCTTACCCCTGGCAATTCCGGGACTTGCGGCTGAAGGAGAACATCCACCCCAGGGCTGTAGCTCAGAAAATGTGAGCTTACGCCACTAGATGGCTCAAGCCCAACTCCAACACTGGATAAGACAATTGAACTGTTGGTGGTGGAACAGTAGGTAACCACTCTTCCCCCAGGACCCCAAAATTGGGCGACACGGCTACATCCCACCTCCATAGAAGAGGCGGTCACTGCACTGGAAGCCTACTGGAGTGCAAATGAGATGTGGAATCCAAGGGGGGTCATATCCATCAACAAGGTTCCATCCAAGGAGAAGGTGCCATAGGTTGCACGGCCCTCATTGCTAACGCGGAGTCCAGGAGAGGTGACCCCAGTTAGCCCAACTACCCAATTCACCCAGATAGGCCCCCCTGCCCCTGGCCCAGGGCAAGTAGCCCCACCCCACCCCACAGGTCCAGTAAAAGAAGGAGGCGCCCAGGGGTTTCAGAATCGGGGTACTAAGTATACCACCTGCTACACCTGTGACAAGGAGGGTCATTTGAAGAAGGACTGCCCCTTAATGGACTGTTCTTGGGCCAACGCTTACGTTGTGGCCATGTAGGTAGGCGGCCGCCTGAGCCTGGAGTGGGAGGTGGACGCTGAGGTGAATGGGAGACGAGTGAGGGCTTTAGTGGACACAGGCTGCAGCACTACCTTGCTCCGACCTCAACCGGGCTGGCCATGGGACGGAACGGTCAAGATCCGTTGTATTCATGGGGATGTCAAACCTTATGCCACCACGTGTGTTTATGTCACCATAGGAGGGGAGAGAGGACTCAGGGTAGGGCTAGTGCCCAACTTGTCATGGCCTATGGTCCTAGGAAGGAATTGGGAAGGGGTAAAGAAGTTAGTGCAAGACCCTGGGGTGGTTACGGTAGCAGCAGGGGAGGCAGAGGATCTAGCGGAGCTGGGAAACCTCATGAGCGCAGCTACGAGCATGGCAGCAGGAAGACTCCGCCCTAGCCAGGGCTCTCACAGAAGCCCGTCCAGAGGGGGAAAACCCCTGCTGGGCAATTAGGGTTCGAAATCAAGGATGGGATGTTATACTGCATAACCCCAAACCCTCCCTTCTCGTGACCCCAATTAGTGCTACCCCAATGCCTACACCACTTTGTTTTGAAGTTGGCACATGACCCTCCCCTGGCGGGGCATCTATCCACAGATAAAATGAGTGTCCGCATACGCCAGCGATTTTTTTTTTTTTTTTTTTTTGGCCAGGGTTGTATGCTGAGGTAGATTGTTACTGTAAATCTTGTCCAGTTTGCCAAAGTACCCAGACTCAACCCTGACCTGGGGGAGCCTTAATGGCTCTACCCATAGTGGATAAACCTTTTGACCGCAAAGCCCTGGATTTGGTGGGTCCTCTGCCTAAATCAGCCAGGGGCCACACCCATATTTTAGTAATAATTGACTACACTAGCCGGTATCCAGAGGCTGTGGCCCTGCTGTCTATCATAGCTAAAGTATTGGCTAGGGAGTTGCTAGTGATATTTTCCCAAATAGGGTTCCCAAGTGCCATCTTAATGGACCAGGGTACAATTTCCTTAGTCAAACCCTGCAAGAAATGTGGGCCCTGCTGGGTTTAAAACCCCTGCACACCTCAGTTTACCACCCACAGACAAATGGCCTGGTAGAGAGATTCAATAAGACCCTCAAAATGATGTTGTGGGAGCTGGTGCACGATCGCACTAAGCAGTGGCATAGGATGTTGACCCCTCTAATGTTTGCCATATGGGAAGTACCTCAGGCATCCACTGGGTTTTCCCTCTTTGAATTATTATACGGCTGACAACCCCGAGGGGTTCTTGATTTAGTCCAAGAACAGTGGGAGTCCAGGGAAGACCCGGTACAGAGGATGGTCCAAGAGGTCCTGGAAATGAGAGACCACTTGAGGACAGCCTCAGAAGTGGCGCAGGAGCATTTGAGGAAAGCCCAGGCCACTCAGAAGCAGCGATACGATGTCCAGATCCAACTCCAGGAATTTGTCCCCGGGCAAAAGGTGCTCCTCCTTTTACCATCAGAGACAGCTAAGCTCTTTGCCCAATGGCAGGGGCCCTACAAGGTGATAAGAAGGGTCGGACCCATTGACTACTAGGTCCGGGTCTCAGACCACTGCCATCTCACACAGATCTTTCATGTAAACCTTCTGAAGGAGAGGCGGGACAGGGAGGCTCTCAACGGGGCCATTGAAGATGCTGAGCTGGGACCCAAGGCTAAACCCATTTCATCCTCAGCAGAGGATAGGTGGGATTTGGTGGATGTATTAGGTTCTCAGAAGCAGCAACAGTTAAGAACCCTCAAACAAGAGTTCCCCAATGTTCTATCTTGCAGCCTGGGGTGTACCAACTTAGTGGAACACCATATTGAGACTGACCCAGAGGCAGTGGTGTGCTCAGCAGCCTGGACGTGGCCCCAACACCTTAGGCAAGTAATTATAGATGAGATTAACTCCATGTTGGATATGGGGGTAATCGAGCCCTCCAACAGCACTTGGCGTAGCCACCTGGTCCTAGTCCCTAAACCAGATGGCAGCATCCAGTTCTGTGTGGATTTCTGGTGGGTAAATATGGTGTCAAAATTTGACGCCTACCCCATGCCCTGGGTGGACGAAGTGATAGAGAGGTTGGGGAGGGCCACCTATCTTTTCTCTCTGGATCTTACCAAGGGATATTGGCAGATCCCCCTCCAGGATGCCGACAAAGAGAAGACAGTGTTCACCACCCCAATAGGGCTCTACCAGTTTACATACATGCCCTTTGGTCTACACGGGACAGCAGCCACCTTCCAGCAACTAATGGATCGGGTGTTAGCCCCGGTGCATGACTTCACAGCTGCATACATAGATGACATCATTATTTTTAGCCAGTCATGGGAAGAACATTTGAGTCATTTGAGGGCAGTGCTGGAGGAGTTAAGGAAAGCTAGGCTGACCCACAGAAATGTAAGTTGGCACAGGCACAGGTGCCATATCTAGGCTTTGTGGTAGGAGGAGGTGAAATTTGACGCGTAGGGGATAAGATTACTAAGGTGTCCTCTTGGCCCTGTCCAAGAACAAAATGAGAGGTGCAACAGTTCCTGGGCCTCGCGGGATACTACAGGCAATTTATAGCCCATTTTTCGGATATCACAGCCCCCCTAATGGATCTCACCCGCAAAAGAGCCCCTAAGCTGGTCCGCTGGGGATCCCGAGAGCAACAGGCTTTTGATGAAATAAAACAGAGACTTTGTGCAGCTCCTATCCGGCGGGCCCCTGATTTCTCCCAACCTTTCATTTTTCTTACTGGTGCCTCAGAAAGGGGGCTCAGGACTATTTTGGCTCTGCATTATGAGGATGGGAGCACCCTGTCCTGTTCCTCAGCCAGAAGTTATCACCTCAAGAGCAGAGTTATGCTGCAATTGAGCGAGAGGCTCTGGCTATTAAGTGGGCTATGGAGTCTCTGCCGTATTACTTATTAGGAATGCCCCTCTTGCTAGTCACTGACCATGCGCCCCTGCAGTGGCTCCAACAGATCAGGGATGTGAATCCCCAGCTCACCCAGTGGTACTTAGCCCTCCAACCATTCGCCTTCCCCATACAGTATTGTAAAGGGAAATACCATGCTAACGTGGACTATTTCTCTCGGCAGGGACCATGGCTGGATGACCCTGCTGAGGGGGCTACCCACTTGGAGGGGGAGACATGTGAGCCAGCTACGGACGGCTGGTGGGAAGGAGCTAAGTGCCAGCGTGGGCAATCCCCCTCAATAACAGCAGAAGGACTGTTATCATTCAGGAAAACACCTGAGGCAGGGGAGAGTGGAAGCCCTGGGCCCTCCCCCAGGGAAACAGCTATAGTCTTTGCCAAAGTAGAAATAGAGGAGAGTGAACAGGGAGGGAGGCTTCAGAACCGGACATCTGGGGGATGCCCGGGAGTTCCCACCACCTTTGGCCAAGAAGGAGAGTGGTCTGCCAGAGGAGATGCTGGAGGAAGCTTCCATGGGGCTGTTATCCTCAGAGAACTATCTACTCGACTGAAGGCCAGTATCTGAATAGGGAAAGGAGGGAAGGGAATGCAGGTTGGAGGCTAAGGGAAGGAAACTCCCAAGGACAGCCAGGACTACATAGCCTCCCCCGCCTGCGGGCTTCAAGCTTAGTTGCTTTAGGACCTCTCATGGACTATAAATGCCAACATGCTAGTGAAGAAGGCACAGAAGAGGCTGTATTTCCTGAGAATGCTTGGGAAGTTAAATTTATCTCAGCATTTACTTCTGTCCTACTATCGTAGCACCATTGAGAGTGTCCTAACTTATGGCATTCTGGTATGGTTTGGGAGTAGCTCTGTAGCAGACAAAAAAGCTCTACAGAGAACCATTAAAATTGCCCAGAATATCATCAGGCTCCAGCTATCAACCCTGGATGACATCTTCACATCCCGCTGTCTGAGGAAGTCACACAACATCCTGAGAGACTCTTCCCATCCTGCTTACAACTTTTTTGAACTGTTGCCGTCTGGCAGAAGATATAGAACAATTAAGACTCTGACCACACGTTTTCTGAATAGTTTTTATCCCAGAGCTATAATTGCACTTAATAATGAGCTTAAAGACCACCAGTAGTGAATAGTTGGACAGTGTTACTTGACCTGAGGTGTAGATTCTTAGTGGGGGATTTTTAGTGGGTGGGGAGTGTTTGAGGATTTTTTTATGTGTGTGCATGTGGGTCTGGTCTCTGGGTGTCTGTGTGAATTTTGTTGTATGGGTATACTATGTATATACTTACAATGACAATAAATTTATTTGATTTGATTTGATTTGATTTAGACGTCAAGCCAGGGGCTGGACTGGCAAGGACTGTTTACTAGCTGGGCCTTTTCATGTCAGCTGTGAAAGGCTGCTGCAGGAGTGTTGTAACTCCCGAGGAACTGAGGGGCAGAGACTGGATGTTCCCTCGGCCCTAAAAGGACTGAAATTGCAGAGAAATACCATTCCCAGCCTTGCTGGATAGAGCTGAGACTCCATCTTGCAAAGAACTGCAGAGACACTGTGTTTTCCTTTTTTCCTTTGTGTGCTGAATCAAATAAAGTTAAGTAACCACCAAAATTTGCTGCCTCACTATGTATCCAGCGGCCGAGGCTGCTCACAGTTAAGCTGAAAGATAATAAGTTATTATTATAAGTTATCTAGTGAGCTTTCTGGCTGAATGGTGACCTGCTTCCCCAGTCCCAGTAAGAGAAAGAGAAAAGAGAGAAACTGTTAATTAGTGGCAATCTGCTGCCACAATTTATGCATTTAACACTTACATTGGCTTAATCCCCAAAAGGATTCTGGCTTTTATTTTAAAAAGTCAATTCTTGAATGCAGCACAGCAAATCAACATTCTACAAGGCAATTCTAGAAATGGGGGCAACCCAAACAAAAAATATAACTTTGAAACTGGACTTTGGATCAACACCAAATTTGGCACAGATGTAATAGTCTGCTCTTGCACTGTGGCACATTTGTGGAGGTTCGAGCAAAGGGTTCTCAAGTTATGAATGTTTAAAAACAAAATTGTTTTACACCCCCTTACAGGAACATGCAGCCTTGAATGTACCCAGTTTTAGAACAGATAAAATAAAATGAAAAAAACCAATCTTGTTTATCTTGAAAGAGAATGGTTGACTCCACCCACTTTTTTTGTTTTTAAGAAATCCAGTCTGCAGGGGCTGAAATACTGATCCCCAAAAGGGTAAAACCATGACTTTGTTATAAACTGAGCATGTGTGGAACAGGCTTACCAGCAAGAGCATTTCAAAGTAGATAGACTGTTCCAGCTTCATGGGCTAGAAAGGGAGATGTTTGGGAGGGCTATGAAAGGTCATAGAAACAGTCAAAAGACAGGTTTTCTTTGAAGAGTAAAACAAACAAGCAAACAAACCCCAGGCTACTATTCACACTTGTTGAAAAGCAGCTGCTTGTGTTTGGGTGAGAACTGATGAAAAAAAAAAGAGAGAGACAGAGTTTCTGGGGGTTTTCCTTTTTTGGTATCACTATGTGAATGGTAGTGAGCACAAGAGGGTATCCTGTAGACCATCTTGACTGCTGTCATTGGTATTGTCAATATCCAGGCTGCCCTTTGTTTCATAAAGTTTGCCATCCTTTTTCCTTCAGGCAACATGGGCATAATATTGTGCAGCAATATCAGGCTATTTCCTGCCATTTTGAATTATAGATACAGAAGCACAATATCCTACATTCATAAACAGTTTTTTTTAAGAATTAGGGAAAAAACTCAGTAGTTATAGCACTTCATAGACAGAAATATTGATGTGAGAGTGTGAGGCACACCCATATTCCTTATTGTGTTTTTGTTGAATCAGTGTGCACATAAGCAATGAAGTGATTAAACAGTGCTAATTTTTATTTGTTTGCTTGCAGAAAGGTCACAGAAACAGAATCAAAATACAAGTTTTCTTTAGAGTCTAAAACACATCCACATTTGTTGAAAAATAGCCCTGACAATTGCTTTGTGTTTGGGTGGTTAACTGATGAAAAAAAGTCAGCTTCTGGAATTTCCCCTTCTGTGGTATCACATGGTGAATGGTAGTGAGCAGAAGAGGGTATCCTGTAGACCATCTTGACTGCTTCCATTAGTATTGCCAACACTAGGGCTGCCCTTTGCTTTGTAAAGCTTGCCATCCTTTTCAGTGATGGCAATGCAGGCAGGATATTGTGCAGCAATATCGAGACATTTCCTGAAGTTTTGAATCTTATAGAAGCACAAAATCCCACATTCATGAACTGGAGGATGGTGTTTTGAAGGACTTAATCTATATCTATGAATCAGCCAGCTCCTACTACTGAAGCTCTAGTTATTTCATTAGATTGCCTTCTTGACGTTTCACGGCAATCTCTCTTATTCTGATTCTATCTCCATATGTTCCAACTGTTCAAGTTATGCTTCTGAGTGATAAACTACTCCTGAGTACTTTATACCTAGAAATCCCTAGAAAGGGTTATTTAATTGTTAATGATCAATTAAAGAATGTCATCTCTATCTTGGATTAAGCATATGTATATATCACTTCCCTTTCCTTCTGCCTCTTTCTCTCTCTTTTATCTATCCTTGGTTTCTCTGCTCCACCCCCCCCCCCATGGCTTCTCCCTCTCATTGTGATTCCATTCGCTCGCTCATTCTCCCTCTCCCTCTTCTTATCTCTCTCTCCTTAGTTCCCTCTCTAGTTCTCTCCCTTTCTTTTTCTCTGCAGCCTCTCTTCCTCTCTCTCTCTCTCCTTTCTGTATCTTTCTGTGGCTCTTCTCTTTCATAATTTCTTTCGGCTCCTAATCTATATGTGTATGTATTTCCATGATTTCTTTCCTTCTTTATCTCTCTTCTCCTCTCTGTGTGTGATTTCCTTTCTCTCTCTGTATAGCTTCTTTCTCTCTGTTTCCCCCCTCCGGTATGTCTCTTTCTCTTGCTCCCCACTTCCTCTCTCTACTGTTTTTCCCCCTCCCTGTGGTTCCCCCTCTCTCTATGCCCACTATGGCTCTTTTCTCTCTCTCTCTCTCTATCTCCTTCTCCCTCACCTCTCCACTCCATGGCTCCTCTGGATGTGTGTTTACTTATTCAATAACACTTATTTCTGTGGTAAGGTTGAAGTTCCAGTCTACATCTTGCCCAAATGTGAGCCCCATTCACTTCAGTGAGACTCCTTAGTTTCCTTAAGTGCTGAAAGAAGCGTGAGCAATGATTACAGAATACTTCAATAAGTATGTGCAACCAGACTTTATGGGGGGAAAAATTCTATGTGAAATAATCGTTTTTACAGTCCTATATCTTCTAAACGACAGGACAGATCAACTTCTGATAAAAGAAAGCTTGTTTCAAGAATAATTTTCTTTTGAGAAAGTAGAGACAGGCATTTGAAAAATAACTTCTGAATCTGTAAGAAGCTGCACAAAAATGGTAGGAAAATGCAATGGGGGGGGGGTCAGGATGAGTTTAAAAAAACCCAAAACAAAACACAGAAATTAGAGCTTTAGAAGTACTTGTCCAACCTTCTCCAAAACTGGCTAAGTGTAAGCCCATACTGCCTGTTATGATCACTCTGTCAGGTATGGCTCTGATTCATGAGTCCATCAAAAAACTGTAACTTTTTGTTTGGACTGCCTCTTCCTTATGAACTGCTGTTCTGACCTGTCATGCAATATCAGAGGTGTACTCTTATGTGCTTCTAATAGATAGACAGACAGACAGACAGATCTTCTAAACCTTCAAAGGTTAATAGAGAGCCTTTGCAAGTAAAGGCCTGGGTAAACTGGTGATTTTTATCGATTTCAGCTCTGCAGTATCTTAAATCAGTGTCCAGTCACATGATTTATATATCAGTGTGCACATTCACTTGGAAAATCGCAGTTCCAATTTAAATTGCAGACTTTAAACAGGGTTTGGGAGGTCACTTGTAGTATGCACACTTTTTTTTTTTTGCCATTAGGTTTGCAGTCCACGAAGTTCTCATAGGTTAGAATGTCCTTTATTTAAAAATAATCATAATCATGATGCAGACTTTTTAATATATATATATATATATATTAAAAGATTGGATGGACAGCACTGCCAGCATCGTCCAAAAACCTGAAACACCACAAAGAGGCACAATTCACAATGACAGTAGTGTTCACATTGGCCAAACCAATGTGAAGAAAACTAATTTAAATAGTGGTGTATTTTAAAAAGTCCCCACCTGCCTCTCCCAAAAAACTCATATTCAGCCAAAAAGAACCAGGATTCTTTGTGCATTGTATAGCTGGGATTTTTAAAATCGATTGTATTTGTGCAAAATCTGATTCAACAGTGGTTCTTCTTATCAGTATAACCATGCCCTAAGCTAGCAATCCTATACTTACTTATCTGGGATCAAGCTTCACTGAGTAGAATTCCTGAATAGACTAGGTAACTGCAGTCTCTGTTGGCATACTTATAATGGAATATTCCACTGGACATAGTGGGACTTACTTCTGAGTAGACATGTCTTGAACTGCATTGTTATTCGTGCAGCAAAGCACAGCTCACTGTAAGAGGTGTGATGGAACACTTGATACCCAGCCTTTCTTTTCAGCAGCACCTGTTTTAATAGTAGTGTGTCAGATGCATTCTATCATACACAAGAGAATTGTTGCTTCCACTAGTTTCTCATTTGTAGCTTGAAAAGCCATCTTAAAAAAAAAAGATACTAGCTTGCATAGTTGTGTTAATTGTGATGGATACTACTGGCAGAGTCCTTGACAAAGAAAGAGATTCATTCTCTTAGTGCCTATGGCACTGTGTATGGAAGGTGATTGATTTTTAAAAGCCATTTCATTTTGCTTCCTGGCACTGGGATCAAAGGGTGATTTGTGTCTGATTTACACCATAGCCAGTATTTTGTTTCCATTATTCTGAACAGCAAACAAAAGCACTGTGGTGAACAACACTGGTGTCCACCCTATCTTAGGCTTCAGCCTATGCTAGTACTTAGCATGCTGTAGGAGGGGGCTAAAAGTGAAGTGACTGATAGAGAAAGGCGAGAGATGGTGGTGGTGGTGATTGAAGATGGGAAGGAAAAGATGGATAGGGGAGAATGGGGAGTGGAATAGTGTAGTATAACTGTGAAGTGGGAGGTTGGAAGAGTTTGGAGAAAGAGTAAAAGAGATACAGCTATATCAGAAATTGAACATTTGACAGTCAACCAGCCTAGCATTGCATCTGTGGTGTTCAAGCCTTGAAAATAAAATGTGACTGTTTTGTGCTTTAATCACTTGCTCATGCCTATTTGGTCAGAGAAGCTACTGGATTCTTACTACACATTGATAGAGTACAGAAACCACACAAGCCTATCCTTCAATGGAACTCCATTATATTCTTTAGGAAGCCTGGAGTGGGTTCCAGAGAAGAGAAATAAACTGGAGCATAGGAGACCCAGGCAAACAAGAAAAAGCTGTCAGAGGGACATGCGGTCACATAAATTGATGCTGAATTATGTACGCACATACCAAGGACTGAATGAACCTGGCAAATCACAATCCAGTGTGCTTTTGCCTTCCTAAGGACAAGCAATTGGTGGAACGCTTCTCCACCAGAAGACACAACTGGGTAAAGTGTGCACACATTACATGATGGAATGCCTTAAGGCTGAACTGCAGATTTCAGCCTCTCTGTCTCTTATTTCTAAAGTCTAAGCATTCTTTTATTTTTCTGGCTGGTAAACTGAAGAAAAAACTTCAGTCTCCGTTAAATAATAGAGTAAGTGACAACTTGCAAGTTAGGCTTCAGGAAGTAATAACTTAGAACTTAGAACCCAGGTTTCATGCAGGTTTAAAAGCCAAGTTTATTGTCTGGTGTACAAAAACAATCTGTCTTGATCTACCAGCCTGAGTTCTCATTTTTAAAAGCTTGTACAGGAATAAGAACTAATTCTGAGCATTGCACTTTAAGTAGTCTGGACAAAGTGCCAAGGGCAAGAAGACCACCATGAGGTCCTTTTTGAATGGTTGATGTGGCCTACTCTTGCCCCCTATTTGAAAACAGTGGATCGAGCTGAGATGTCCAGTGCTCCGTCTTGCCCGATGAGACTTAACCACTTTCAGCCTGTGACGTCAGACATGGTGGACAAAGTGCTTGACCACTGTCGTGCCACCACCTCCTCCCTTGACCCTTGCCCGGCCTGGCTAATCAAAGCAGCCAGGCCTATAACATCTGAATGGGCTATGGCAATAATTAATGGGTCTCTCTAGGAGGGCAAGGTTCCCCTTGCCCTCAAGGAGACGCTCATTAGGCCCATTAGGAAGAAACCGAGCTTGGCAGCAGACGATATTGGTAATTATAGGCCTGTCGCCAATGTTTCTTTCCTCAGCAAGGTAGTTGAGAGGGTGGTGGCCGATCAGCTGCAGGCTCTTCTGGATGAAACCAATGCCCTGGATCCATTCCAGTCAGGCTTCAGGCCGCGCCACGGCACGGAAACGGCATTGGTCGCCCTGTTTGATGACCTGCTGAGGGAGGCCGACAGGGGCAAAATGTCTCTGCTGGTCCTCCTCGATATCTCAGCGACCTTTGATACCGTCGACCACGGTATTCTCCTGGGGAGACTCTCCGAGTTGGGAATCGGTGGCCAGGCTTTTGCCTGGCTCTGTTCCTTCTTGGAGGACTGTCTCCAGAGAGTGCAGATTGGAGAGAGTTTCTCAGCCCCGTGGAGCCTCAATTGTGGGGTTCCGCAGGGCTCGATCATCTCTCCAATGCTGTTTAACATCTATATGAGGCCGCTGGGAGGGGTCATCAGGGGATGCGGGGTTTCGTGTCATTAGTACGCTGATGATACTCAGCTCTACATCTCCTTTTTTCCAACAACAGTGGGTGCTGTCTCGTCCCTTGAGCGCTGCCTGGGGGCTGTTCAGCAATGGATGCAGGTGAACAGACTGAGGCTGAATCCGGGCAAGATGGAGGTCCTTCGGGTGGGTGCCCCAGACATCAGTGGTCTGGGAAACTCCCTTTCCTTTGCGGGGGTGACTCTTACCACCAAGAGTGAGGTTCGCAGCTTGGGTGTACATCTGGACCCGGCACTCACCATGGAGACCCAGGTGTCGTCAATGGTCCATTCCGCACATTTCCACCTTCGGCGGATTGCCCAGCTGCATCCCTATCTTGATGTGGGGGCGCTCACCACTTTGGTCCATGCGCTCGTAGTCTCAAGATTAGACTACTGTAATGCCCTCTATGTGGGGCTGCCTTTGAGACTGACGCGGAAACTTCAGATGGTACAAAATGCGGCGGCCAGACTTCTAACTGGGGTGAAAAGGTACCAACATATTTCCCCCACGCTGGCCGCCTTGCATTGGTTGCCCATTCGTTTCCGCGTTGATTTCAAAGTTCTTACGATGACATATAAAGCCCTAAACGGTTTAGGACCTCGATATCTGGCAGAGCGCCTTCTCCCACCCAGTTCTGCCAGAGTCACTCGTTCCAGCCAGGCCGGGCGGCTGAGGGGCCTAATGCCGAGGGAGGTCCAGAAGGAAAGAACGAGGAACCGGGCCTTCTCGGCAGTGGCCCCTCGCATCTGGAACAACTTGCCCGTGGAGATCCGCCTGGCTCCCTCTCTGGGTGTCTTCAGAAGTAAACTTAAGACATGGCTATTTGGGCAGGCTTTCCCTCCTGCTGTATCTTAAATTCACATTTTAACATCTTGGATCTATTGCATGTTTATTGGTTTTACTGTTTTTAAATTTGTAATGCCGCCCAGAGTAGACCTTTGGTCTAGATGGGCGGGGTATAAATCTAATAAAATAAAATAAAATAAATAAATACTGAGGTCTTGTGGTTGACAAAGAACCTACTGTGCAACTGTTTTTACACACACACACACACACACACAATTTGTATCCCGCCCATTTAGACAGCATCTACTCTGGGCGGCTCACAATAAAATGGAATAAAAACAATCAAATAATATCAATTTAACGACAATAAGAAAATCATTCAAGATGGGGGAAAAAAGGGGATTGTGGGGCCCAATCCCAACTGGGATTACTGCACATAGATGGAGGACATTTAAAGCTTTCCTCACAGACAGCTCCACCCCTAAATTTCTCCTTACCAGGTAGGCAGGATCTTTAAAAAGATTACCCCCCCCCCCAAAAAAAAATCTCCATTAGTGCCAGTGGTGAGTTTCTTTTTCTAGCCTACAGGATGCATTTGGGGTGTCTCAACGGGAAAGATTTAAAACTCCCTTCCTCATGTTCAATGGTTCAAGTATGAGAAATTGTTTCTGTCCAGATGTCATGTGTTATCTGCAGATACACTTTTTAAAAAGAAGAATGTCATAAATCTTGGGAATCCGTTACATTTAGTCAGCCTTAGGAGTGAAACAGTGCCACTCTAATGAATCTCCTTCTCCCCTAAATACTACATAAATTATAATTATTCTTCATTTTTTACAGTTTTAAGAAATCATTTTTAGGGTACACTCAGGATACAGCCTACAGACACTGTATCCCATGGGAATTGAGGAAATCTTTGGTTTGCTTCATATCCAACATATTTAACTGGTTCCTTTTTGGAAAAAAGGCCACAGGATTTCTCTTCACCTGGGTTTTCAGGTTATGGCATGAATTAAAAGATAGATACAGGGTTGCTGTGGTGACAAGCGTTGGTCAAGTTAAATTTTAAAAATGGAATAGTATGAACATTACAAGCTACAAATTTGGATACTCTGGATTAGGAATAGTGATGGGCATGAACTGCTGGTTCAGCAGTTGGTGCCAGTTCAGCCCTCCAGCTGCACAGCTGTTCCGTAGGCAACCCAGCCTCCCAGTCCTGTCTCCTCCAGCAGGCACCCACTCAGAGGCAACATGAAGCTATACCACTGCCTCTAAGTGGGTGCACACTGGAGGAGGCAGGGCTGGGAAGCTTCTCTGATGCATCTGAATGGGCACCCATGGAACAGCTATGCAGCTGGATGGCCAAACCAGCACGAACCGCCAAACCACAGTTCATGTCCATTTCTAATTTGGAATATGGTTCTCACTGTTTTGTCCAAGAAGACGGTAGGGGGATCCATTTTTCTTCTTTTCCAAGATTTCCCTGTAGTCAAATCACCCAGGAGAGAAATCTGACTAGAATCTCAGGGAGCATTTCTTAATATGTATAGAAACTGAAAATGTTGTCCTGTGCAAAGATGGCCATTTCCTGCATGGAAATCACCACTTCCTGCAAATTTTCCACAGGATTTGGCAATTCCTGTATAGGATTTGAATTATGGGAGATGAAAAGGAGAAATGAATAAAAGCCTACTTGTAGGACAATACTGGAAATTCTGCCAGGCCAGGAAAAACCTCATTGGGATTTCTCTGCATGACAAAACTGGAAGATCAGTTAGAATGAAGGATTTAATTACAATTTGTCACATCACTAGTTTCAATGGCTCTGTATCCACAGTGGTACTTGATATGGTGCTATGACGACATGGTTTGCTTCAGGAAAAAGGTGCACTTTAATTTTAGGGCAATAAGGACAAGATGTTGCAACACAGTTTCTCTCTTAACTTGCCATCTACTAATACCTAAATGGCGCTGTGGGTTAAACTGCTGAAGCGTATGTGCTGCAAGGTCAGAAGACCTGCAGTCGTAAGATCGAATCCACGCGACGGAGTGAGCCCCCGTCGCTTGTCCCAGCTCCCGCCAACCTAGCGGTTCGAAAGCATGCAAAATGCAAAAATGCGAGTAGATAAATAGGTACCACCTCGGTGGGAAGGTAAACAGCGTTCCGTGTCTAGTCACGCTGGCCACGTGACCTCGGAGGATTGTCTGCGGACAAACGCTAGCTCTATGGGTTGGAAACGGAGATGAGCACCGCCGCCTAGAGTCGGACACGACTGGACAAATTGTCAAGGGGAACCTTTACCTTTAATGAGGAAAAAGAGGCTGTGTCAGTGAAACAAAAAAAAACAACAACAACAACAATCCACCTCAGGAGAGGAACAGAAATATTTGCAGCTTACTTTTTCTCATGTATTTCTTTACTTCTTGCAGATTTTGAAGGTTGGTGGGCCTCTCCCTAGTTTACCTTTTTGTCTTAACCTTAAGAGAAGGCCCAGCTTTTACCCTGGATGGGTTCCCTTTTTTGGGAGAGTCTCCCGAATCAGAATTTTCTCTTGTCCTTTTTATAAAGAGCTAAGCTTTCCCTGGGTTTGATTTTCGGTCCATGAACTACTCCAAATAATCACTGATTTCCCAAAACTTCCTTACTTACTCCTTTTACCCATTTTTATTTCCTTCTCCAACACACACACACACACACATCACTTTATTTTACATTTTTTCTTCTCCTTCACATTTTCCCACTTGAATTTTCCTGAACCAATTTTCCTCCACATTCCCCTCAAGCTTCAGGAATCTGTTCCTTGGAATAGATAGCTAAAAGTCTTCCTTTCTCAGTCTTCAGGTCAAAGACTGCTATGCATATTAAACTTGAACTAGAAAGCTAGCGAAAAGTTAAGGGCACATGCAATATTTTATAAATGTCTAAGTGTGGCTCATCTCCCATGTTATAATTCTTTTCTGATGCTTTAATATATGTTTTGCTACATTATACTTTTCATTTAATTATTATATGATATTACATCTGGAATTCATTAATTTTCCTCCAATCTCTTGTGTATTGTGCCTTCATTTCATGGATCACAGTTCATCTGCTGTGATTTGAATAAATCTTAAATTGATTGCATCTATGAATAGCCTATACTCATTTCTGGTTATAACCTCTTGCCCACGGAGGCAAGTACTGAACTTCATTTTCAGAACCGACTGATGTAACTTGTTGATGTGGTTGGCTAGCCAGGTATTCACATAATTTGCTACTGTGCCCTTGGGGGAAAGATTGGCTTCTGTTGTGTTTGCACTGCACATCTGGAATGGCAGGGATTCCAAGCCAAAGCAGATGTGCACAGCCATTCCCTTCCCCACCCCAGCAACAGATTCCTGTTGCAGAAACATTGTTCTCCTTGAGAAGTGGAGCCATGCTGAGCATAAAAACGAGCTTTGCACTTGCCAGGATATTTGGTTCCACGCCTTGCCAATGTGCATAGCATTTCACTGTGCAAAGTAGAGGCTCATGTCCAAGGAAAGGCATCTCAAAGGCCCAGTGATAGCTATCCTTTCCTATGCAGAATACAAGAACCTGCTCTCTTGGCAACTAGGCTTTAATGAATACACAAAGAATCAAATATTAAAACTTTGTTGTCATGAATGCTCACTGCTAGCATTCCAAAAGAAACCACACCTCCCATTCTTGCTAACTAACCAAACAGGGCCAATGCCATCAAAGGTCTTTAAAGGAATCGTTAGTCTTTTTTCTGGTAAGGCTGAAATTCTGCTTAAAGAAAACAAAATATAGACCCCCTACATATATATATATATGACCACCTGGAGGAGCAAGATCTAGAGGGGCCATTAGTTAAGATGCTCTGACAAGTAATGTGGTCCCAAATCATGGATGTCTTTGTATGTGAGCATCAAAACCTTGAATATGAAGCCTAAATCCAACTGTTACTTCCAGCTAGAGCAAATCGAATTACTAGGATTTACATAAAAATTGATTTATCATTCAGAACTTGATTCACTGGGTCTAACACAAGCTTAGACTAGCAATTGGATTTAGGCTTGTATCATTTCCAGGTAGTTTTAAGATATGGGTCAAATAGATAGATATGCTGTTGTCATGTACCATCAAGTCATTTCTGAACTTGAACAACTCTATGAATTCATGACCTCCAAAAGGTCATAGTGTTAACAGACCTGTTCAGCTCTTGAAAACTGAAGGCTGTGATTTTCTTTATTCAGTCAATCCATCTTTTATTTGGTTTTCCTCTTTTACTTCCAATTTTTCCAGCATTTGTTCTCTTTTTTCATGAGTTGGGTCTTCTCATGATGTTCTCAAGGTATGAGAATCTCAGTCTGGTCCGTTTTGCTTGTAGCCCTCGATTTCATCTAGAACCCCCTTTCTAATGAATAAACTGAAATAGAGATTAGTATACCTTGGTTCAGTCATCAATCCTAATGGAGATTGTAGCCAAAAAAATCAAAAGAAGACAGACTTGGAAGGGCAGCTTCTTGTTGACCTGTGGGTCAACAAGAAGGAACTAGAAAAGATCATCAAGTTAAGGATGTAAAAGAGAAAGTGTCAAAGCAAGACTGCAGTTGCACATTCAGAAGGCAAAAACCATGACTACAGAATAACTACACAACTTTAACATTGACAATTAAGAAATTGAAATAGTTAGAGATTTTTCTATACCTTGGTTTAATCATCAATCTAAATGAACACTGCAGCCAAGAAATCAGAAGGAGACTGAGACTCAGAAGGGCAGCAATGAAGGAACTAGAAAAGATCATCGAGTGCAAGGATGTGTCACTAGAGATGGATGCCAAGATCATCCCCACTCTTGTATTTCCGATCACCACGTACAGGTGTGAAAGCTGGACAATAAAGAAAGCTGATAGGAAGAAAATTGATTTGTTTGAAATGTGGTGCCAGAGAAGAGGTTTATGGATACCTGGGACTGCCAGAAAGACAGATAAGTGGCTCCTAGATAAAATCAAGCCGGAATTATTTCTGGAGGCAAAAACATTGAAGCTGAGACTGTCCTACTTTGGGCACATCATGAGAAGGCAAGATTCTCTGGAAAAGACAATAATGCTATGAAAGGTGGAAGGAAGCAGGAAAAGAGGAAGACCAAATAGGAGATGGATGGACTCCCTAAAGGAAGCCACAGGCTTGAGTTTGCAGGAGCTGAGCAGGGCTGTTGAGAACAGGACATTTTGGGTATAGCTCATTCATAGGGTCACCATAAATTGGAGGTGTCTTGACGGCACATAAAAAGAGCAACAGCTGCCAGTGGTATCCATAAAGTTCTTCTCCGACACCATATTTCCAATGAATTGATTTTTTCCCCTCTGTGTGTTTTTTTTTTAGTGTCTAGCTTTTACATCCATACATAGTAATTGGAAATATATGTCTTTACACTTGATCTTTTCTACAGGCTTGTACTACTTTGGTTCCTGTTTTTCAGAAAGCATGGAAAGGAGAGGGAGATCTAAGGTGCCTTGAAAAGTAACTAGTTAAAATAATGTGTTATAATTTGTTTTCTTTCTTTAGTAACTAAGGTATAACCATGTTAGAGTGTAATCCTAATAAAAGACAATGTCATTCCTTTTGCAATGCTGCTGTAATTTCCTAAAATTACTTTTACATTTGTAGGAATGTGACCTTCCTCAATCATACAGGAGGGATATCATGTAGTTCAAGTGCTGGTTTGTGCTGCTACCTTGTAATCTGTTGTGGGTGTCAAAGTGATATTAAATAAATGGTATGCTCCATCTCTAATTGTTCCCCTGCCTCTTTCTAGCTGTGTCTATGCTTATATATTTAGGGTTACTTGTTTCATTTTGTGTATGATCCTTTGTGAGGAACTGACCCTGAAATATCACAAATACACCAAACAGAGAAGTGAGAGAGTAAATTATTCAATAAAGGCATTTTCTCTGTGTGTGGAAAGGGAAGGAGAAGGCCGTCTTTGACCTCTCTCCCCAGCATGCTTGCTTTCCAAGGCTGCAGAGTTTTGAACTTGGGAGAGTCTTTGGTTATATAATGCCACCATCTCCACCACTAAAGAAGCATAGAGCCAGGAGGGTGTTACCATGCATTTTCCCCGAATGTTGACAAGCGCCTTTTCAAACTTAAATCCAGTTGTTGTTCCCAGCTCACTGAATGGAACTTACATAAATGTTGACTTACCAAGGTTGCCTGGATTCATAGTGTCTACTCTAGTTGGGACTAGCAATCGGATTTAGGCCTCAGTCATTTAATTCCATTTTGGCCAGAAATCATCAACAGTAAGAACAATTTGCTGGGCATGTCCAGTCAGAACTGCCTTTGCGTTCAACTACATTTGGTACACATGAACTTGGCAAGCACCTGGTTAAATTTTACAACACAGCATTTCATAAAGCCAGAGATATATTTCAGGAATGTCTTTAGGCACATTGACAGCGCTCTTGAATAGCTGGCCTCTCTAATAGGGACCAGCAGTTCAATTAATAATGTCTTTTGGAATTTACCAGAAGGGAGACAATTTAACTAATTGCTTCAAGGTTCATATAATCCCTCCACGTCCTCCGGACATGGATTCAAACTCTTGGCTCATTCTACTTTTCGTTAGCAATGGCATTCCTGTTTTTATAGCTTAAGTTTTCAGCTTTCTAACTGAGCAAAATTAACAAGGTTTGAAACAGAAAAAGAAAGTGGTGGCACTTAAACAAGGCTGACCTAACTGAATGCTGGTTCTTTTAATATTCTGTGGGAAGTTCCTACTGCCAAGCTAAATGTGTGCCTGTTCCTGGGCAAATTTATAGATAGTCTTTCCACCTGTGGGTCAACAAGTTCGTTGCAAATGCTGCTAAAGAAATAGTTAGCAACTGTATAGGTCTTTGTTTTATGAAGAAGAACTACTTTTATGATGCCAGACCTTCAAATTCAAGGTCAGGCCACTTGTTGAGAACCGAGACTCTGGAAATACATCAATAGATGGAGAACTTTAAGAGCATTTGATATAAATTAACACATCAGCTTCATGTCCACAGTTTATGTTAAACTTTACTTGAAGGACATCCCATATATATTTTGCAATACCGCTGTTACTGAGTCCTTCGGATGCACAGATTTTAGATACTTTATTATATCCAAAGACAGAAAGGAAAGAAGAAATATGTTAGGAGGAAGGGAGGATTCAGTTAACAGATTCCCAACAACAACAACAACAACATTAGGTCTGTGGCTTCTCAGCTTTACAGTTCAATCTTATGTTTTTCTTACTCAGAAAAAAGTCCTACAAGTCAGTATCCTATTGCTAGTAGCAAGTAAGAGTAGACACACAGAATCTAATTTTGAATGGAAAGTCAGCACATAGGGAAATCCAACTGGGTCAATGGATCTGTTTTACTGGGGAACAAACAGATGCAGAGTTCTGTGATCCTTTTCTCTGCAGTAGCAAAACAAGGAGTCTTGTAGTACCTTAAAGACTAATACATTTTATTCAGCATAAGGTTTCATGAAACTGTGGCTAATTTCATCAGAAGTAAAGTTCCCAGATTAGGAAAATTCCCCAGAACCCTTCTCTGAGGACTTGCATTTAGCCCAAGTCAGCTGTAAACAGGTTGTGTCCAAGCAGATGAAGGTGGACAAAGTTAGTCTCCCCACTTTCTCTCCTGACCCTCTGTCAATGGGAAATTATGCTTCTTAAACTTCCTCTCCACTAGTGAGGAAAAAATTAACAGGAACTATAAGGGTTGCGTGTTTGCCTCCCTCTGCATTGAACTTGAAAACACAACAATAAATTCTGCCACAAGATTCTCCTTACCTCTAGCTTTACCAGGTGGTGTTGAGTTTTTAAAGTTTTCTTAACCAAATATATCTTCATTTTATTTTTACAGAACCTATCTGGGAGACAATATCAAATACAATGTGTTCATGACTCTGCAGGACATATAGCCTGAGCCGAAGCTAACAGGCCTCATGCTAAATTATATATGAGCAGGGAAAGAGTGTAATGTAGGCTAGAGCTACTCTCCTCTTCTAAAGAGCCAGGCTTGCTTTGAAGTCAAGTGAAACTGTGGGCGCAAGCAACAGATGCCAGGAGGAAACTGAGAGTGGCAGCATGATATTAGAGGAATGAGATCTGTGTGCACCCACAGCATGCCTTGTGCCCTCTTGCCCGCAAGCTTACATGCATTGGAAGATGATGGTCAACTGGCAGTATCAATGTAAGGTTCACTTTTCTATCTGAGCAGCTTCTGTACATGGAGTGGAAAGGACACTGTCTTGTCCTTCTCTTCAGGAAGTAAAGTGTGCTGGGCAGGCCTTGTCCCTTGGTGATTATCAGAGATGGGCACAGATATAAAAACAAAGCAGGGCATTTGTCAAAAATCGCTGATTCATTGATTTGGGTTGGTTCGGGTTCGTACAAACCAGAGAACCCAAACTTCCCTGAATCAACAAATTTCTCCCAATTTAATGAACTTCCTGGTTCCTTTCCCCTCCACAACCCTTCCCACTGCCCCCCGTTGCCTCCCTTGCCGTGCCGCCTCCTCTTGCACTTCCACCTTGGCAGAATTGCACCTGCTGCGGGTGCAACCTCAAGTTGTGCATGTGCAGTTATGTAACAGAATTTTGGCCATTAAATCATTCCATTCTAAGATATGGTGCTTTGACTCCAGCTTGATTAAAGAAGGACCCAAAAGGGCAGCTCGCCTTCCACCTCCCAGTGAAACTGTACACAAAAATTAAACATTGTTGACTGATCCTTCAAAGGCGCTTGTTGAAGTCCAGAGACAGGTTGTGCTTTTGAGATTTCCCTCGTCTAACCAAAAACAAATCATAACTCCCCCACCAGAGATAGTTGTAACTGATAAAAAATCCTCTCTCCCCCTACACTCTCTTTCCCTCCCTGTGAGTGTGTACTATAACAATACAAATATGGTGTCTGTTGTTTAAGCGCAAAGAATTAACTGGTTTACCTGGAGCCAAAGTTTCCATCCCTGCATGCAAGCAAGCCACGGATCCCTGCCAATCATGCCCCAAGGCTTACAGAAGCATTTCTCCTTCCTTGCCAATCCAGCTGCAACTCTTAAAGAGCAGTAACCTCAGTCCTCAAGTGACTGCTTTATCCCAGATGCTGCATATTTATTGCAATGACGGGCACAATCTCTCTCCTCATCCATTGCAACTGCTCACATTACTTCCTCTGTCAGAAATGATGGCATGAAAGTTGGGTGAATCAAAACATTATTTCACTGATTGCTGTGCATGGCCAAGGCATTCTTCATACTAAATACACAGCTCAGTATTCGGAGGCGGTCGGCCACCAGCAGCCCATGGGCCTCATGTGACTCTCCTCTCTGCCATTCTTGAAGTCCCCATGCTGTGCTCTGAGCTGCAGCTTTTAATCAGCAGGCCCAAAGATAGCAGGAGCAGAAATATATTGCAACTCTGCTGAAAACCAGGAGAAAGCTCAGTCTGAAAGATCCTTTCACAACCTCAGGATCACCATGGTAAAGACCCTGATAAGCCTACCATGTGAAGATCTATCCTCCCTAATTAATGGAACACAAAATGATGCCAGTTGACAAGCACAGTTGGTGGCATGTTCATTCCATAGCTCTATAATTTCCTTATAATTTACATTACATTGATCAGCATTCATTTTTGCTGAGTGCATAACAAAGCTAATCATGGGTATTTCTGGCCCTTTTTTGTGGTCATTCAGTGTATTTCACTCCATTGACAGGAGCAACAACTTTTTAATGACAATTGAGCACACATTTCTTTGTTTTGATTTTTGGCATTTGTGGGTGCCTATATCAGTCTGAAGCGGTAGTAGAATTTGACACATGTTGTTAACATCCCTAATGCAGCCCAATATTGGAGCAATAAAAGGGCTCATTCATTTCTTTGGTAGGCAATAGATGTTCTAACATACACCTCACAGTAACAGTATTAAGAAGAGACCTGCTAATTTAAAAGGTTTCTGGTTTTTCCTCCTGGACAATTCTGTAAACACTGCTTCTCCTCTAAGCCCTAAATATTATTTGTAAGGCTCTTAAGTTTGTGAGGTTCATCTGTTTATTCATTGGTTTGTCCAGCAGGTAAAAATTTCACTCCTGTCTGGTAGAGAATACTTTGGGGAGTTGGTTACAATATTTTGGTTATTAGAACAGAGCCATCTTGATTCAGTTAACTGTTTTATGGAGCAACACAGAACTCTGGTTTTCAGCAACAGTTAAAGACTCTAATCTCATAATGGAAAATATGTCCAATAGCATTATGGTCTCTTTCAAGGACAGAAACATCTTAAGACCTTTGCTCTGTTCATCTTTTTCGTGTAATAGAGTTGATGCTTTATGTAGTGCAAGGACGGACCCAGGAATTTAAGAGCTTTCCCACCAACCCATTTATCTTTCTGATCACTCTGTAAACAGCTCTTACAAACACTCAGCATCCATCATACCCACCCATAAAAAAGGAAGCTGGTCTGATAAATGAACTTGCATAATCTCCTTTCAGACTCCAAAGATAAGGGCACCCTTTTTCCTGCTTCTTTTCTTTACTTCAAAAAGTGAGTCCCGCAAGAACAAAAGTGCACAGGGTAGACTGTTAACTAACTCTGAATGCATTTCAGTTTTCTTTTAGGCATTCTCATAATCTTTTTCTTCAAAACTCACTCTAGATTGTGAGAATGTGCATGATGTTCTGCAGGAAATGTTTCACTCCTGATTTTCCCATATTTCTTCACGTTCACAATGAGTCAGAAGCTCCATTCAAGCATTCAGGATCGGGTTAACTTGAATACATAAGGAAAAAGAGCAGGGTGGCAGAAGCCATCTCCTCTGCTATTACTGTCTTCACACAGAGAGCCACTTTGGGTCCCTTGTTGGGAGAAATGCGGCATATAAATAAAACTAATAAATAGTCTTAAGAAAACAGTACCCTCAATATGTTTTGCCTTTTCACTTGATCTGAAATCCTCTTTTCTCTGATTGTGTTGAGAACTTCCATGTATAGCAAAGACTTTCTTTTTCAGGCTATTGCTCTCTGTGTGAGACAAGTGACAATGGAGGGTGGGGACTAGCCTGTCTCCTCTTTCTTATGAATTCAGATTAGCTTTATCCTGAATGCCTGAACAGAGCTATAACTTGAGACCAAAATATATGTCTCATAAGTATCCTCCCATCATGTCACTTGGTGTCTTCTTTCCATATTGCATCTGCCCAGTGTGTATGTGTGATCTCTTATACATCATATCCCTGTGTTAAGCCACCTCCATACCTATTAGCTGGAGGGATGAAAAATCAAGTATCCATTTTGTACTCTCCCCCCCCCTTTAACCCCAATGCACATAATATCACCTTTGGCGGCAGGATATGGGGTCAATTTGGCTTAGGACCTGGACTATAAAACAGGGTTAACTCTTCCCTCCTCTATGTTACATCCATTACTGAATTGACTCCCTCCCTACAGAAAAATTAAATGAAAATGAAATGTCATTTGTTCAACAACCTCTTGCATCACAGGGCCAACAGACTGATCTCTTTCTACTCAGTGCTCTGATTGCATAGTTTCATCTTAGGATCTAAAGATTCTTCCAGTTTCCTCTTATCCAACATTCAACCGTTTTTTTAAAAGATTCCATGTTCTTTCTTTTCCAACATGAAGAAATTTTGCAAGCTTTGCTAAACTTCGGTTAAAATTGCAAATTCTTGTTGAACGTTAACAGAAATTGTGCACTGGCCATTTCTCTGATAAAGAGGCTTGTAGCCTTAGCTGTCAAGACAGAGGGTTTAAAGCCAGAGAGAACCACAAAGGGCTCAAATAATCACCATGAAAAATACCTCTTCTGAGAAGAATAAGATAGCAATAATTCTATTATCAGTTCTGTAAATCTGCAAAATATCCAGAAGCCATGAGTGGGACACAGAATTAAATGCCTTTTACACAACTGTAAAAGTGGGTGATATCTTTCCTTATATATATCAAACACATTGCAAGCATTCATGGAGGAATCCCACTTCCTCAGGCTGTGTACCACCTCTTCATGGTTAATACAGAAAAATTTTAGACAAGAGTCCAAAAATTGCTCGTACATATCTGTGAGAGGTGATCTCAGATGACTCAGGTTTCAAAAGTCCCCTTGAGGACTTTTCCTTGTTCTTTCCGGAATATATAAAATGCCTTTTAGTAATCAAAATAAGCAACTGATAAGTTTCTGGAGACCCTGATTAAATACAAAGGAACCAATAATTAGCAAATCCTTGCAAACAAAAGATTCCTTAATGCAGCCCCTTTGTTGGTCTGTTAGATTGTGGATGCATTCCAGAAAAATATAAATATATTGAGAAATAATTGGTGTAAACAACTTGTAAATTGTAGTTAAACAGGAAATAGCCTGGTAATTTTTAGGATCAGATCAATTGCCAGATTTATTCCTTTTGTGAAACATTCTGGAATAATATCTGATTGCCAATATATCTGTAAATGGTATGTGGACGACACCAGGGTGAAGATCAAGATTCAGGAAATACAGGCCTTCACAGACCACATAAACACAGTGGACCCAAATATCAAGTTCACCAGGGGAGAGACCAAAGACAACCGGCTGGCTTTCCTGAACTGTTCAGTCATCACAGGATCCAATAGCAGCTTAGAAACAGAAATCTACAGAAAACCTACACACACTGATCAATACCCGCAGTTTGACTCTGATCACCCATTGCAACACAAACTAGGGGACACCAGGACACTAAACCACAGAGCAAAAAGCATCCCCACCTCCACAGAAGCCAAAAAGAAGGAAGACAGCCCTTAAGGCCGGTAGATATCCAGAATGGGCCTTTAACAAGGCAATGTCCCAACCCAGCAGGACAATGGAACAATCTGAGAACCACAGTCGACGGAAGAACCTGCTCATTCCTTACATGGTGGGTGTGTCTAGAAAGCTCAAAAGGATTTTTGGTAAACACCACATACCCGTGCACTTCAAACCCACAAACACACTAAGGCAGAGACTCGTCCACCCAAAGACCGGGCACCAAAACACAACAGGAGCAATATAATATATGCAGTCCAATGCAAAGAGAAGAGTTTGGAGCTCTACACTGGAGAAACCAAACAGCCACTAAACAGGAGACTGGCTCAGCACAGGAGGGGCAACATCTCAGGACCAAGGACATTCATTTGATGACCAAGATGTACTCATTTTGGACGGAGAAGATAGGTGGTTTGAGAGAGGGGTCAGGGAGGCCACACATGTACATATAGAAAATCCCTCACTCAACAGGGGTGGAGGCCTTAGATACAATCTGTCTCCTATTTTTCATGCTGCCCTTTCCTCCATCCCCAGAAAGATCAGGACAATACCCACCATAAAGACCACTGTTAACGATCCATGACAATGGGTGGAGAAGGACTGCTGAAGTGGGATTTTCACTCACACACACCCTCGTTGAGTTCATATGGCATATGAAAAATAAATGAGCTTTCTGCTTAAAATCACTGCTATCTCTCTTTCACATGATAGTTTCATTTCAGCATGAAATTATAATATTCAGTCTCTCCCTATAATTATGAGGTCATCAAAGTATCACAATGGGCAGCCAGCATGAGAACACAATGGCCTATTTCCCTCAGGTGGGCAGGGCCAGCATGAATGTCACAAAGGCTCTCTTCTTCAGTTAGGCAACTTCATCAAGGAGGCACATTCATGGACACACTAATTGAAACAAAGCTTTCATGATGAACATTCTGAAGTGGATAGAAATAAGAGCCTCTGGCAAATTCTCATTCTCCTTGAGGAGAAAAATTAATGCAGGAGCAAGTGGCCATGGACTCTCTTCCTCTTAATGAGGTGTGTTAGCAGCAGTGCACGAGCACAGTGTCTACTGGTCTCTTTTCCCCTCTGAAACGGGTTGCTGCATGAGAGAACTGGAGCAGCAGGAGAAAAAAAGCAGGAGAACTGGCAGTTGGGCAACAGCTATTAAAGGGCTTCTTCTGATATCAAGTATCCCAGGGAAGGCCCATACAAGAACAGACAGAGCAAATAGAGACATCTAGAGTTTCTCATAATGGGATCTTGAAGAAAGGGCTAATTAAACATTCTAAGATTCTCAGCTGCTATTTGCATGGATGCCACATTCTCTACTTACAAGGAGAACCAACTTGCTGACACCAATAATATCTACCGACGTACTTTGGTCTACAGAATACACATTTTTCTCCGAACAGAACTCGTTATATAATGCTTTGGAGCAATTCCACGGGTTGGTAACAAAAATGAAAGCATTTATCAGCACACAGGGGTAGTCATTTGAAGTCTTGAAACCTATAAAAGCTGCCTGAAGGAATGGATTTCATTTATTTCAGTTTGGGATTACAACATCCCAAGGAGTTAAAAAAATGGCCATAGGAGAAAGAAACCCAGAAGATCCCTATCAGGGAAAACACGGTATGAACAATTTGAAGGCACAGATAGTTTCTACGTCAATTTTGACCAAATTGCTAGATAACTTTTTGCTGAAGAATCTTTATTACTAGGAAGGCTGTTGGAGGCAGTACAAACACCACAGGCATGCTTGTGCAGATTTTGCCATTACCTCTTCTCCCTGAAGGCACTGTAATTGACAATAGGCACAAGTGTGAAATGGATAAAATCAGAAGGGAATCAAGGTCAAATCTATGTAATACTCTTCCTTGTAGAATGTAGATGCTGGGCGAGCAGCCTGTCTCCCAGCACTTGAAAGAGAAAAATCAAATTTGTTATTAAATGAGCCTTGGATTCATAATGGAAGAGTGAGTGAGCGAGTTCTACACGGTACAGGCAGCGTGCTCAGCCAAGTGATAGGAAAATATTATTTCAAATATTATTTCAAATATGGGTGTGGTCGTTCTTGGAGAAACACTCTCTATACAGCCTAAAGGGCAGCAAGATGACCATGCTCAGGAAAGCCCTGCAGCAGGAAATGAGGTCTAAAATGCTGTACCACCTCCGAGGCCTCAACATTGTGCATGGAAGTGGAATGAAGGCATCTGCAGGTATGGGTCTCTGGGCTGGAAATCCCAGAATTCTGCCAAAGGAATTCTTGGAGAAATTCAGAGAGAGAGGGGGGGGGGATGGATGGATGAATGAATGAATGAATGAATGAATGAATGAATGAATGAATGAATGAATAAATAAATGGTGCACCCCTGTTGTTCACCACCTGAGACACAGCCACTCCCAACAGAAGGAGTTCATTCTGCTCAGCATTCATAAGCTTAAAAAGATGGCCTCCAGTCTGAACTGAGTAAAGGGGTAAAGCCTATCAGTACACTGGGTATCTGGTGCCAAAGCAGATATCCTTTTTTGCAACTGGTAGACCAACTGGTTGTAACTAAATACAACTACATTAGCTGTGGTTTTACACTTACTAGAGTTATGTCGGAAGTAAGCCATAATAATCCCCTTTGTTGGGGCAAGGCATGTTTGTGTATGAAAAATGGCTGCATTTACTAGACTCTGTTTCTTGACTGTTAGCCTCAGTAGTCTCCCAAACATGCAACCAGATTGCAGAAAAATTCTAGCACACATTCGAATTGTGGACCAGTGTGAGTTCAGGATAGCTTGCGATAACAGAATGTTGTGAGTGAATCAAATTGGCAACTATTGCCTAATAAACCCTTGGATGAAAAGTGCCTTTGGAAGGTCCTGGGAAGTGTGCATCTATTCTGACCCCAAATAAAGTGGTCACACCAAAGACTCCTGATGCAACAATTGCTTTTTATCTTGAACCTTCCAATTTCCCAGACAGCCGTTAACTCTTAGGAAATGCCCTTTGCCTTCATCTTTATTGCTGAAATAATCCATCCTGTTTTTACTTCTAATTATCACTGACAGACTGTGTAACTCCCTAAACCCAAAAGAAAGGAGAACTGTAGGGACAACAACACAGAGCACTAGAATGTATTTACTGTGCGTATGTTTGTGTGTGTGCGTGAGAGAGAGAGTTATACGGGCCAACTATGCCAAAAGCAATGGAAATTATAGTACCTGTATCTTGCTGTGTTGTAAGTATTTGTTGAATGATGCAGACTGGGCATTCTTTTCATATTTCATATGGATTGGGTGATATTATACTGATAAACACAATGAGCAGTGGCATTCTGAACTGGAATTTTTGTTCACTATGACTTGGCGCTTTGCTTCCATGACTGTAGAGGCAGCACATTCAGAAGCCTCATGAGGACTAAAAGACAAAAGGGAAGTCTGGGCTTCACAGCCTAGAGGGCTTTCAGATGACTTATACATAATACCTTTAAAGACAAACTTAAAAGGAGTTGTAGACTGGACTTCCTTCTCTACAGGGTGTGGAGGCAATTGTCTGTAAAACTGAAGATTCAACACACACACACATAATTTTTACATCAAGGATTTTTTTGTGCCCATTTTATTTAAGTAAGGGTTCAATCACATGTAAGGGGGAAAAATACCAATTATACTGATGTGTTTCATACCTCTGTTGTACCGATACATTTTTTTTTCAGCACCTGGTATATATATCGGCAGGAGCATTCACATTGTTTTAACTGCATCAATTCATTTCTTTCTATTTGAACCATTATAGCAGGCTACACTGCTCTTTAATTTTGTGTTGATTCATTTTCTTTACTGTTTCTTGGGGCAATCAGGCTCCTCCTTGTCTTTTTTAAAAAAGTAACAAAAATGGTATATCAGTAGAGCAGTACTGTCTTCCTTCCCTCCTTTACTCACTCATTCCCCTTTCCTTTATTTCCCTGCATATCTCGCTATCTTTTGTACAGCATCAGGAGGAGGAAGCATATCGTGAAGAGCAGGGTTCAAAAAAAAAGAGAAGAGTAGATGTTAATGCTACACTCCTTTCTTTACAATCCAAAGCAGGAAATGTCTCTCTTTCTAGCCCTCTTTCACACACAAGGAACAGGAGGGGAGGCTGTCTTCTTCGAGCTGTCTCCTCCTGACCAATGTATTTATGTTGTTTTCACTAGTAGCAGCTGCTACTAGCAAAAAGAATTGGCTCACCAATATCTCAAAAAATCCCCCCAAAAAGGGTACAAGGATACAAGAAGTGGCCAGAGCACCCACAAACCTGACTGCTTTGCAAAAGAAATAAATCAACAGCAATGTTCACACATGCTGAAACAATAAGGAATGAAGCGATTCAACATCGATACAATTTAAAAGACCACCCTTCCAGCAAGGGGGAATTGAACCACTTGCCAGGGCAAATTAATCTAGGTAGGATGTGTGTCATGTGAATGGAAAATTATGAAAAGATCTTTAGAAAATGATCAAATTGGTATAACTGGGGTCTCTTTAGCAGGTGTGATCGAGCCCCAAGATAACTTATGAAGAAAGAGAGAACCAGACAGAGAGAAAAGGACAGGGTGCACAGGAAGAAGAGAGCAGAAAGAGGAAGTTTCAGTGGGGAGCAGAGATTGAAGAACAAGTGTTGGGTGAGGAGCATCCAACTTTCATTTTTAGGACAAAGTCTTCTGTTTAAAAGGTGATTAGAGAACAGTTGTTTATTTGAAGTGCCTCCCAGTACAAGTCTGTTTTCAAGAGCGAAAGGAGAGAAAGTGGGGGCTTTGAGTGAAAGTTATATTACTTTCAGATAAATGCCTATCAGATTTCAGCACCTGTCTGGTCAACTGAGCAGACCCCTGGTTTTGGAGACCATGGGATGAGGCTGAAACCTGAAGAATTATCTCACACACATATATAGAGCAGACTAACATACAATAAAAGATGTACCTCTAGTTTCTCTTGACAAAGTAATATAGGGAGAATTTTTTCAAAGGGACAAGAACCTGAAAAACAAGGTGTATTCCAGGTACATGTATGGAAAATTGAAACACATGCTATTTTCTCATTGTTATCTTTTGTCTCCTAGTTACATAATGAGAAAGCTACTAGCTTAAAGGTGCCACTCTTATAACTGGGGTCACAGGCACTATTTTCTTATCCATTACTCTACCCTTCCACTGCTCAACCTGATAAATCAGTGTCAAACATCCCTGTTATGTCCAAGTGACATCCCGAAATTTAATTATCTTATTTTACTAACTTAGATCCCACCTTTCAAGATAGAATCATGAAAAACAGCCATATGGACAAAGAGATCTTCACAATATAGTACAGTGGTTTTTCACTTAATATTCACATATTTACAGGGTATTTCCCAACAGATGCAGGGATCTTTGACCAGGATCCAACGTTGTACCAGTGTACTGCTGCCATTACAATGGGATTTTCTTTTTATCTGCTTCCTCTATGCTGCCCCAAAATCTGTTTTGGAGGGTTTCCTAGCCCTCTGGAGCAAATTCTGAAAGAATATTGGGGGCTGCATGGAGAAAAGGCACCAGGCCCTTCCTGTTTCTGCTTATAGAACTGCTTCCAGAACTGCTTCCAGTTGAAGACAATTTAGGGGAGCAAAATTCTTTCATCTTTAGAGGTACATGCATGCTGATTTCATTCTCACTTGATCTGTAAATTAGGCCCCTAATCCCCTGGTGAGCATGCAGTCCTTTAGAAGCCTTCCACTTCAAGGTTCTATAATCCATACTTGCCTCTAATTTAACTTCCCATGCTATACTGCAGTGCCCTAAGGCAAGTGTTTGTGTTGAGTTTGTGAGAAAAGTCCAGTCTTGGTGATTATCTGATGACCTTTTGAGAAGAGCAGCATTGGTATTACAGACACATAGACACACACATGAGATTGAGACCACATGTAAGTCTGGTTTCCTCCGCCTCTCTTACAGCTTCCTTCACACTATTCAAGAACCTGTCTCTTCCTCATGTAACATAAGTAGGTCAAAAAGACTAAAGCCCTAAGGCTGAGCAAAGTATATTTCACTCCAGAATCTACAACACAAGGAAAGACTTCTGCCTTTATTAATGGAGACCTAAAATTCAAAGAACCCATTGTTGTGCAGTGGATAGAGTGAAGGTCTGGGGCTCTGGAAACCAGGGTTTGAATCCCCACTTGGCCATGGAAACTCATTGGGGTAGTGATGGAACTGATAAAATCACTCCACAAATATCTCACTATTAGGGTCATTACACATCCAACTTGATGGAAGAGGGGGGAAATTCAAAAATAAATGGAATGTCACAGCTTGGCTTGATCTAAGAGCCAAATTAGACATGAAGTCATGTTTAAATATTTCTTTATATACCTGTTAGGTAGGTAGCTAGTTAGTTATATTTATACCCCATATTTCCCTCAATTAGCTTAGCTACTTATTTGGAATACTATTTGCTTTCTAATGAGCTCAATGTGGAATATGGTATTCCTTCTCTAACAATCCTCGCAACAGCCCTATGAGGTAAGTCACTACAGAGAGTTATTGGTCCAAGGTCATGCAGCACACTCCATGTTTCATTGGTGACTAGAACTCAGGTCTCCAAAGTGCCAGCCCAGCACCATTATGTCAATAGCATCAATATTGAGCAGAGAGCATTACTGGGATCACAGGAGCCCAGAGGGGAATATATCTTTAACAAGATACGTACATCAGAGTTATAGTAGCCTTAACAGGGTTTTCAAAGTATGTGAGATATTTAAGGACCAGTTTTACCAGTGTTTCCATGACTGAGTGGGGATTTGAATCCAGGTCTCCTGAGGCCTAATCCCTGACTCTATCCACTATGCCACATTCACTCTCCCACATTTTCTCCATATACCACACTTCCTTCCTTATGGCCATGTTAAGGAAAGATATATTCTTATAAGTGATGTACACTTTTCTTTTCTATAGGATAGTTGTTATGGCAAGAGAAAATCCTGAAGGAGACAAGCAAACCATTCCAAGCTTCCATAGTGAACAATAAGCCATCTTAGAAGGAGGAGCGAGATGGACTTCCAAATGCATTGTAGCAGTGACATATAAAACCTTGAAAGAAGTTCCTGAATGGATGTTAGTTGAATTCTTTTTTCCCCAGGAAAAGGATAATGAGCAGAACAATGGGTATGGTAGCCCATATTGAAGACATCTCTGATGAGAAAGGTTCCTCCTTGATTTACCAGTTTATAATGTCACATCAAGTAAAGTTATTGTATGCAACATTAGCATATGTGCACTTCTCACAAAGCTGAACCTTTTTTAAAAAAGAACACATTTTCTGAGAAAACTTCAGTTTTGTTTTATTTTTCTTACTCTGCTCTCTGGCCGGGGGGGGGGGGGAGAGAATACTTTGAAGATGTTCTTTTTCCTCCTAAATATTGGGAGTCCGTGGCATTGCGAACTTAATAATATGTGATGATATTAGTGTTATCTAGGACAATCCAATCTGTACTTTCAAAAGTAGCCTTCCCCCTTTTTCTGAGGGAGATCTGTCCTGGGAATTGTAATGGGCCTTGAAGACTTTGTAATTTCTACTGAAGCATCTCATGCCTAATTTAATCTAATTACTCCTGGTAGCTTGCCCATTGTATTATGTTCATGTGCTTAAGAGAGAAAGAAAGATCAAACTAGGATCTAGACTCAAGAGGAAGCAGGCATATGTCAAGACAAGCTCCCACCAGACGTGGTTCAAAGAATTCTGTATATTAAAATATTTCAAAGTGGTTCAAAGACAAAACATGTAATTAGATGGGCTACAACACACATCCTGAACTAGTTAATTAAAAGAATAGCTGGCTAGTGCTGTGGCTTAGCAGAAGATATAACACCTTGCAAACTGTTCAAAAGGATAAAATGCATGTTTGGTCTGGCTGTTGCTGATGGGAATGCTAAGGTTCATTATTGACTTTCATGAACAGTCTGGCTCAGTTACAGTGGCTACTAAAGTTGTATTTGTCCACATGGCCATGAGTTTAGCATATTATGACATCTTCATATATTGCAAAGTCTAATGTTGAGCAATGTGGTAAATATACATCCACATATATCACAGATACATCTAAGGTTGTTTCCCAGTGAACTTTGTTTGCACAGTCACCTTGTCTCATTTGCAGAATTTTACACTGAGGTGTTTATGCCCTCTGCAATGTGGAACCCTCTGGTGTTTTCCCACCTTTCTATCCATCCTTTTTTAATCAGAGAAAACCCATTGTTACCGTTGTATTTTATTGTTACTGTATTTTAGCTGCCAAGAAGAAGAATGAGCCCTTATGAGACTTTCTGTCTGCTCCATGTTGCAAAATAATGTAACTGGTTCAAGTGTGAGTACTATATATCTTAATTTATATGATCATTGGGGAGAGCCTTGTCTGCTCTTCTGCGTCAAGCAGAAAAACCTCTTGGTCCAGCCCGCCTATCTTGTGTACAGACTATGAGAAAGGTTTTATTAATGCTGATGAGCTGTGAATAGTGTACAGAACTTTTAAAAGCTGTTGTCTCCATATGTAGCATCAGGACATGGACTGGGTTGTATCCCATTTCATTTTGGCACTAGTGAAGAGTTTCTGCTCATGCAACTTGAGATATCTAATTTTCAGCAATCTCTGATTTATTTATTTTTAAAGGGTATAGTTGGAGACAAAATGTGCAGCTAGGAAAAATTGTGCAGTTGAAAACTGTGGGACATGAACACAGAATAAACAGGATGGCTCTAATAGTGAGGCATCAAGGTTTATCTATCAGTTTGCAACTGCAACCTTTTTTTCCAGCTACACATTTTGTCTCCAACTACACATTTTTAAAAAGCACACATACACAACTTGTGAGTATTCCATGCCATATTCTATGTTGTTTCAAAGAGCTTCTCAAATCTCAGGAGCAGTTTTTGGGGGACATGGAGAAGCTTAGATAAATAGGGTAGGCTGATGGAAAATGAGCATCGCTCTTTGGACAAATGGACAACTTTATATCAGTTTCTCATTTTTATGGATTCTGTAGGATTTCTTCTGAAGTCTGCAACTTGGGAACAATTTTTGCAAAATTTCAGGTGCATTTCTCTAATATAATATTTTTGTACAAATTTTGCCTAAGATACACTTGGTTTTGTGTGGGTTTTTCTAGCAACATGTTTTACTTAATGGTGTTTGTAGAAAAAAATGAATACATTGGGGGGGGGGACACTTTCCCCAATATATACATTTTTCCCCTTGCATTTTTGTTCAGTCGGAGATTTGTGCCACAATATCATGAGAAGTTCAGACACCAAAGGCTAAGTGCCTTCTGGGTGAGGAATGTGTTCAGCTAGTACAAAGCTGGAAAGTTCTTCCTGAAATGCACACTGATCTACTTCTCTTCCATCCTCAAGAAGTGTCTGATGTTTTGTCAAAGCAAAGATATTGCTGGATATAAATCAATGTGTCTTCTAGTGCCTGGGGGAGAGGAGGCAACATTTAAATTAGGTTTGTCAATACTACTGTTAAAGAAAGTCTGCCACTCATACTAACAAGCAATGCTTTAAACTGCTAATATATCTGGTTATTCCAAGCATCATTGTGGGAGTTAAACTCCCCAATTCCAACCTATTGAAATGTTCTTGGTTTAAGATTGTTACTTATTTTATTCAGAGTACGTTACCATTGTCTCTCGAGACTGAAGGATGCCTACACACATATTTTAAAGGACTGATTGGAAAAGTTCCTCTTTTTGGACCACAGCTCTCAAGGATTCTTGGAAGGTTCAGCTAAAAAAACAATAATCTTTCTCTGCTCAGTCTGCTGCTAGTGAGTACTCTGGACCATTGAGCTCCGCTGCCATCTTAGAGGCTGCAGTGAAAAAGTAGCTGCTGTTCAGCTGATGAGCCTTCTCATTAGAGAGTGTGGAGGAAAAAATGCTGCTGCTGACTAGAAACATGTGTCAAAATGGAAATATGCGGTATTTTAGTTTTACCAGCTTGAGCAACCTTTGATCAGTCATTTGGAATGTGTACAATGAAACGGACCTGCAATTCTGTCCAGCTATTGTGACATATTCTGTTTCACATCTGAAGTGGTTGCTTCCTTCACCTTTAGAGTTTTGCAAGGAGGCACTTCTGTAATGGATGGGAAAGTGGCCTTGAAGTAGTGCTCAGAGTCCCAGAATGGCAGAAAAAAGGAACTGTGTAGAAGAGCCGATCTAACAAAAGTCTCATAGAAAACTGATCTGCTATTGCCCTCTGCTGGATGCCTCATTACACTTCTAAGTAATCCACAAACAGACCCTTTCCAATTCTCTTTACTTAGTTATAGGTGAGCATAGTCCATGAACCTGAATCTAGCTGCCAAGTCTAGGCCAATGATGTGACTTCTTATTTGCCATGTTCCCACCCATTAATCCACAAAAACAATCCATGGTGTAGCTTCAGACAGATGTTAAAGACCTTACTAATCATAACTTCATACTGGCATCTTTAAAGGAACCATAGTTTAATGGCTCATGACTAATGGATCATCAAACACTCGTCACTACCTCACTCAAGAAGGGACATGGGATATGGCTATCTAATCTCTGCAGCATCCTGGGGTATTAATGGCAGCCAATATTATTTGAAATCTTTGAATGTTATTTACAGTTTTGTGTTTGTCCTATTTATTACTGTAAGCCAGCTTGAAGACTGGTTTGGTTGAAAGGCAATCCAGAAGTCATGTGACAAATAAATATTACTGGAGGCAGGTTGAGAATTTGTTATTTTAGCCCCATAAAAGCAAAGGTTCTAACAGATGCAGTTTCATCTATAATGCATGCCACCTTTCTAAAACCTTTTAACACCACTCAGCTGAATCACACTTTTTGATCAATATTAGAGATGGAGACGAATATAAAAACGGATCACTTTTTCCGACGAATATAGCCGATTTGTTAAATCAGTTGATCGGCAGCCGGTAAGCAGAATGGGCTTCTGTGCCATGTGGTAAACTCTCCTGGGGGGACCCAATTTGTGGGTGAATAACTTGGATGTCCGATATCACCAAAGTTGGCAGGCATGTTGGGGGAAGACATAGGAAGCTCCGTTGTGATTCTGGAGTCTCTAAGTACCTGAGTGGAGCTTTCCTGGGGGGGGGGGTCCTCTTTGTGACTATATTACTCAGGGGTCAGTGATCCAATGTTCACCAAACTTTCAGGAGTTGTAGAAAAGTCTGAGGAAGCTTCCCTGCAAAATTGGTGTCTCTAGGTGGTTGGAGGCCAGTGTTATAGCCGTTTAAAGTGCAGACGAATCGACGGATCGATTCTTCGATTCATTGAAGAATATTAATATATTCGTATTTGTTGATCCGTTAACCTTGACGAATAACGGATCAAAACGAATTGCCATTTTTTTTATTTGTCCCCATCTCTAATCAATATTCAAGACTCATAAAACCTTAACATGCAACTGAAATGGAGAAATCTGAGTCAACTTGGGTTTTACAAATCCCAGCCGAATGTTCTAACCATCACACCACACATTCTTAGCATTCTCTTTGTCAGAATAGAGGGGGATCCAGTGTTTACCCAGATTCTCCTCTTTCCCTAAAACCCTCTACACACCCTGAAAAATCTGTACTGAAGGGTTGAGGAACCTTCTCATGCAGAGTGGGATGGTGGTAAGAGCTGCAAGAGGAGGGAGGGTTGGTGGCAATCACCTCCCTTCCATCTCCTATTGGCTGATGTCCTCCAAGAAACTCTCACCAGCATGAAACTCTCCTGCTGGTGAGAGCAAAGGCTGGATCCAGTCCACTGGCACTTAGCTTCTAGCAGAATAAGCCTTTTGCCATCAAAGATGAGGCAAATATTTAAGCAGCAGAATACTGTTGAAGTGTTGTAGTTTTAATGATCTGCCACAAGATGGAGAGTAGATTCTGTTCTCTCACAAAGCATCGTTCACTGCTAAAGTGTCCCCTGATCTCTTTAGTTTGAACTTATAATATGAATTCAATAACTAAATGGCAAAGGCCATTTTATTTTAAGCCACTGAACGGCATTTAAAAGGAAGACCTAGTTTGCTACCCTACTGTATCTTTATTATATCTACAAAAATCATAGGAATGCATGGACTCGATAGCTGCCTGAAGAATTCTGGGAGCTGTAGTCCAAAACTACAAATCTGCACACCTCTATTGTGGCTTTCTTCTGCCACAGTTTGCGTGGACGTGACTGCAGTGCATTTACAGCACAGCTATACTAAAACATTGTGGTACCAACTGAAGCAAAGGCCTGCCTTCTCGCTTCCTGTACAGAAATGGACTGGACAGGCAGCTGAAATTCCCTCAACAATAGTGACAAGAAAATGCTCCCCTACTGCTTTATAGAGTAGCAGCAGACTACTTAGTGGGGTGGAAAAGGGTTCATGAGGCACACATATCTATGTCAACGGAGAGGAGTGGTCAGGGAGCTCAAGAGGAATGCTGGAGAGGGGCCCTCAGCTGCCACATATGCTCTAGGATTTGCCGAGTGAGCTGTCTCCCTTTGCCCAATGGTAGGACCAGACCAGAGTCCAGTATTCCTTGTAGACTGAGCAACCGAAGGAAGAACAGAAGAAACTTTTCATGCTAGTGTACTCATCTGCTTGGAAGCAAAAGGCTCAAAATATAGATTAGATGCAGATATTCAGTTCATCGTCAGATTTGTTCAAAACAAATAACTTATCAAGATATTCATAATCCATTATGTGACTTACTTATAATTGCTGTTTCTTTTTTATTATTATTCTCTTGGATTCTAATTATGAGGAAAATTATAATATAAGTAATTGTAAGTTACAACAAAACTTGGAACTATTTTCTCGGGTAGTTTTATCTGTTTGGCTTTGTTTCAACTGCTTCCACTTCTTGCCGGCTGTTTTGTCTCTTGCATTTGAAAGCTATTTTTGCTAGTTCTTGTTTTCAGCTTTATTTTTGTAAGCTTTCCTAAAGAGGTTTTAGAATGAAAGATGGGGCGTCTGTGCCTTTCTTTACAGAGAACAGTCTCCTATTGGAAATATTGACCAAGGACCGCCCTTCATTTGGTGCCCTGTATCTGAAGGGCTATCCAGTTGAAGAGCAATTTGAAAAATAAAGAACCAGAAGAAGGGAGAACCAGCAGGAGCCTCCTTTCTTTTCTGATCAGGGCTATATCCCACCTGTCATGGGATGTTCTGCATCGTGCATTAACTCTGGCCTCAGTAACCATCCTGCCTAATAGAAATCATTTTCTATCTTCAGAGAAAATTGCTTTTCAAATGAGAAACCTCTGTGCAGTTGTCACAGAAACTGGGCTATGCCCAAAGCCAAGTCCCACAGAGTGTGAGGCCTTCTTTGCTATCCCCTGTGAATGACACACATTCAACTTTCACTTTGGGCTTTGAATTCTAGTTTCTGCCTACTGTTGGCAGTCTTCTTTCAGGGAAGCCTGACTGCCATTATGCTCTCCCTAAAGAATCCAGGGAACACTATTTTTAAAATAGCTGTCTCACAGGAATCATTTATGGATCAGCCCTTATTTTCCCCATTTCTTTCTGAACATGGGCTGAATTGTCAAGATTGCTAATGGAGGTGGGTATTGAAATGCTTAACATTTAATAATGTTTCTTATAGCCCTATAAATGTGAAATGTGATTATAACATCAAGGTTTGAACATCAATGAACTGCTTGGTGGAGGTTACCTCAGGCCAAGCAGATGTAACCTTGAAAGTGAGTTGTTGTGATGCATAACCATTTAAGTAGCAATGTTTTGAATGTCCATTAGAGGTCACTGCATAGTACTTAATAAATGACTATAGGATCCCATGTATTTCTCTAACTGTGCAGAATACCTACAGTTTCTCTATGAGGTTCCTTGCAATGCAGATAGCCATGTCAACTGAAGGGAAGTATCTACAAAAGTAAAAGCCCAGTAAGTCTGCTAGGTCAGGAGGGAAAGCAAATAAAATAAACTGTTTATGTATTCCTAATCAGTTTTCCACTCACGCAGCAGAGTCCATGAGCTTTTACATTAGCCAAAGTCAAATGGAAACATACTATCCCGATAAATAGGCCAGTGCAACGTAAGTTAGAGCAGGAGAGAAAAGCCACAGGGAGAAACTCAGCTTGAGTAAGCCCAAATGCTTCAACGGAATGTGACTATTGCCTTGCTTATGCTGTAGACTTTAAAATATTATATTTCTAAAGCCATTAGTTTTTGAAGATACATTCCAGAGACGTATTGAGTCCTTAACACTTCAATTGTTCATTTATTTGAACTTTTTTATTTCATTATTAAGATTTCTATGCCTGCTAGAAATATTTTTCATTTAATCCTGTTTACGTATTCAGTAAAAAGAAGAAAAAGAATAATTCTCCTGGATACTGTGTGCGCTTCTTGGGCAAAAGATTTAAAGGATATCCAGAGAAAGAAAGTTAATTGTGTGTAATAAATCTTTTGGTTCACACTGCATACAAAACACTACACAGGAATTGTTAGCTGTGACAGGTTTCAGAGGCTGAATGGTCAGGAAGTGTTATAAATTATAGTGCTTTGAGGGCTTAGTTCATGAGTGGACCTGACAGAATCATAGGTAATACTATGACCGAGGTATTCAGGCCCATTTGGGCCTTATTAGCTGCCATATGTCAGAATCTCTCCTATGCAGATATATCAAATGTAGATGCATGCAGAGTTTCACTGACTACTTTATTAACTTGTAACTGTATTAATGGCATTTCTATCAATGAGATCAAGATTTTGTAATGGTTCTCCGTCTCTCTAGTTTACCCTCACAAGAACCCTGGGAGGTAGGGTCAGCTTGAATGAGAGGATGGCTGTCCTGAGGACACCAGTAAAGTGTCATGACTCAGTGAAGATGGAATAGTTTTAATAAGTAATACGCTGTGTTAAGCCAGCAAGTAAGAAGGGCACAATTAAAGAATGACTGCATGTATTCCTGGTTCTCTGACTCTGGTTAGTGCTGGTATAATAGTTGATCTCCTGATCTCACTTGTAGAAATACCCAAGATTTTTAATTTTTTGAAATCCTCTGGCTGAGGTCAACAAATAATTCAATATGACTAACATTTTGAAGAACTGTGACAGTAGTAAGGTATACATGACTGAGTAAGGTATTGCAGTCCAGTTACAATAGAACAAAACTGTAATGAGGTTCCAGCTATGTAAATCTGTTAAGTAATGCTTCAGTAAACAAGATGCTTAAATGCATACATCCAAAACTGAAGTTGACCTAAGGGAGGATAGAATGGTGACAACTGCTTATGAGCTAGGGTGAGAGGGGGAAACCACATATCTACAAAGTGATCCTCTTTTTCTGCATCCTTTATGACTCTCAGCCAATGAGTCAATTTTCCAATAGCACTGTTTTCCATATTTTGTCCACTAATCATCTCAAAGATCAGTCCAGTGCTATTCTCTGTAGTGTTGTGATTTCAAGGCTTACTGCCATCTGTAACAAACATGTAAGAGATTAGTGCTGCAGTTTGCAATTCCGTTTTTGAAAACTGGTAAGCGATGACAGTAACACAGCCTCACCAAATTTACCTTTGACAAGTGTTACAAACTATTGTATTTGTGTCTTCTTTCCAACATGCTTTTACTGTTGAGCAGTATAAATGTATATTCAATAAGGTGGTTTTAATTCTACAGTCCCTCCAACACATTGATTATAATAGTTTTTTATTGGAGAGATGTAATTTAGAAAATGCATCTGTGTATAACTGTAAATATGGTGTCTTCTAGGACTGCTTTTTATTGGTTTGGATGAAGAAATGCAGGCCAGTCTCCCAGTTTAATTTAAAACCTGCTGCTTTACCAGATGTAAAATCATCTGGCTGACAGTAGATTATAGACATGCGTGTATCCCCAGCTTTAGTTTTCAGTGTTGAGGATATCTATATATTTAGGCACATATTCAAATAAATTATTTTTGCAGCTTGAAGCTGGCTTAGTCCCTAAGGAGAAGTGCTTAATTCCCCAGTTTTTTAATTTATGTATTATATAACAGTTAAATGTTGAGATTTATGCCTCAAAGATGAAAATTCAAATAGAGTGACATGATAGTTTCTTTCAACGCTATTTCCCTCCAACTCTAGGGCTTATGTTATCAAGAGGATAAAATCACACAGACAGAAATGCTATTTGGCACACAGTCAGTTCCTTAAACTACAGTGCTTAAACAATCAGATATTCGCTAATGTTCAACCCCTGCCATGCTTTCAATATTTTATTTTAATGTCTTCCTGCGATTATTTTCATTTGTCTATATTGTATTGATTATTTATATTATTGTCCTCCTATTGTATTGTTACAATACAATTGAGGACGAGATGGATGGACAGTGTCATTGAAGCGACCAACATGAATTTGACCAAACTCCGGGAGGCAGTGGAAGACAGGAGGGCCTGGCCTGCTCTGGTCCATGGGGTCACGAAGAGTCGGACACAACTTAACAACTAACAACAATTGTATTGTTTTGCCTTTATATTTTCTTTTATTGTACTGTGTAAACCACCCAGAGTGGGCTGGGTTGCCAGATGGGTGGTACAGAAAATAAATAAATAAATATTTATTCATTTCACAATACTAATATATTGTTATACATGGCCTTTATATATATTAAGGCTATGTATAACAATAAGACAGAGCAGGTGAGAACCTGGGAGTCAGTGACTATTCAACATTAGTATTGTGAAAGACAAGGGCAGAAAAAACTGTGAAGAAACAATGGGGCAAGAATTGGCCCTGAAAATAAATGAGAGTGTCTGTTCATCCTTTGTCCATCAAACTCAGATTTGACTCTCAGATATTGATAAGCAAGGGTTCTGCAAAAGAATTGGGAAATGATGTTGGGGGTAAAGAACATTTCTTGTCAGGGTTGCCACATTTCTAGGAGACCTTCCAGGAATGGTACATGAGGCCCAGACCTACCCCTCTCCCCTCTGCCCCAAATAGTGATACCATTGCCCACAAATAGCATTCTACTATGGCAACACTTCGGTTTAGACCAGTAGTTTCCAACCTTGGTTGCCTAGATGTTCAGTCCAAGAATATCTGGGGACCCAAGGTTGGGAACCATTGGTACAGATTGCTACAGCCAATAAGCCAAGGTCATATAAATGGGAAAAGAAGTATAAGAAAAAGAACTTCCTGACTGAATAATCTAGGAGACTGGTTTGGGTGAAAGGCATCACTGCTTAGAGCTGCCTGATCCAAAGTCATGCTAATCTGAACAATGCTGACCACAGAAAGCTGATGCTAGGAAAAGTCAGACATCTTTTATTACCTAAGGCAGCACCATTTCTACACCTGGAGCTGAGCATCATTCCTAGGTTGGAGACATTTCTCATCATAAAATATTCCCAGCAATTGGTGTTCTACTTGAACTGACCATCTAATCCTTTTAAGAGAGTTAAAGTTGGGGATGTTCTTAGTATTCCTGTAGTAGGCACACCTTAGATGTCACCAAAAGTGATAGATAAATTGGAACATGGTCACTCTCTGGGTAACAAATTACTTCAAAACCACTTATATAAGAGATCAAGTCAGATGAAACTACCATGTAATCAATGACACTGCCTCCCCAACCAGCAAAGAAAGTTATATTGCCAGGTCTATCATTAGGATGGTTGCCATTAAGGATGTAGAAATTATATTTCATAAGTATGCTCTAAAAGCCTTTACCATAGTCATTGGTCATAGTATCCTTGGATTCCCTTCCCACATTTAAAGGTGAAAACGGAGATTGCAAATTATACATGTTAAAATTAACTCATGATACACTCCTCATTTAGGTCGATATGAGCATTTAAGTCTCCCATTAAAATTATAGATGCTCCATGATTTATAAGTTTGAGTTGTTCAACAAAGTTGTCCATTTCTCCCGAAATGTCATCAAGATTATATTTAGATTCTTTGGTGGAAAAAGATAGAAAATAGATATTTACCAGATAAATATTAGTATACATGACTAAGTTAGCTAGTGATACCCGGTTATACTCAAACACAGTTTTAGTATTGTTATAGGCTTCACATATTTTAGCCAAAGTGTAGGCCTCACATATTTTAGTCAAGGAGAAGACATTCACAGCTAGTATAGAGTTTCTTTTGTAACCTCATCTTCTGCCCACCCTCCTTTGATCTAGCAGATGGCCCATTCCAGGAATGCAGGCAGGAACAGGGAGATGATAGCCGAAACATAAAACCAGCAGGGGAGCCAGAGGTTGAAGGCCATACATTAAGGCCTAGGAAGGCCACATAAACATACAAAGATGGATACACTTTCCTCCAGACTTTGAGGCGCATCCCTGAAACAGGTCAAAGGGAGTTGGGGTATCGTTTATGCATATCTATAGGGGACCAACAGCTTAGTGACTTTTAGCATCATTATCCAATAAGAGACAGGATCCTGATTTTGGGTAAGGGTGACCAATAGAATTGTAGAACTTTATGGATCTTTGTTGTATTATTATAAAACATCTGTAAACTGTATTTTCGGGGTCTTCTCTGGTTTTAAGAGAAATCCCAGCTGACTGCGCTGTCAATCAATAAAATTGGACTTTGGTTCAGCTGGTTGCGTCGTGCCTGATTCCTTGCCTGAGAAAATTGGGAAACAGGTTTTGACTGTAACACTATCTTAATATATTGAAAGTTGGGTCTAGCTACACTGACCTCAACACATTTGATGTTGTATTTGGTTGATATATAAATGACTAGGCCTCTCCCTGGGTGGCCATGTTTTGCCAAATTACAGGCGGGTTTCAGCCAGCAGTCATAGCACTCAAAGCTGATGTCAGGTTGCTTGGAGCAAATACAGATTTCCTGAAGACTAATAACGTCATATTTTTTAGAAAGTTAATTAGCTTCTTATCATGTATCTTGTTTGACAGTCCAGCCACATTCCATGAGACCATTCTGTGACAGAGATATAAAGTGGTGTCTAAATTAAATCTAGTGAGTTGCTGAGGCCACCTAACCCGTGCTGCCTCTTCTGATACCTCCTGCTGATTACCGGGGGAAGGAGATTAGTTGATTCCTGTTTCCTTGATTTGTCATATGGCATTCTCTCCATTTCTCAAGTCTGCATCACACAAACTATCACATTCTATTTCTGTAACGATATCACCCATTTCATGATGACAGCTAGTATTTAAATTCCACACTGGCTGTACCATCTTAGCAGATGGCACCTGGTTCGAAGAGCATGGGTCTGTGGGTGTTAATTCATCTGGGCCCAAGTATCTCATTGACACCTATGAGAAAGTGGAATATATTTGTTTATCTGTTGGAAATTGGGGTGTGGGGGGAAGAGAACCTGGCTCTATTTGATGGAAGTCCTGTTCTCTAGCCTTCCTAAGTGGGTTGATCCACTGGGGCCACAATTTGATCTTTGATCTTTCTGGACTATCATCTTCAAATTGATTTAACACATTATAAAAGTTACCCAGTATGCCCCTATTATTTAAATTAGAGTTATCTGTTGGTACCTGTTTCCTTTCCTGGTTATCTGTATCTACACCTAGTTCTTTTAGAACTATCCTCTGGTCTGCTTCCCAGTTAGGAGGTGGGGTTATTTCAAGTATTCCCTCTAGATTAACAAGATTTTCTTCATCAGCTGTTTCACCAACATGACCTGCGTTACTCTTGTCTGACCAAAAAAATAAAAAATAAAAAACCCCGCCCAAAGGCTTAGGCAAAAGTAGGGGATGGAAATATCTAACTACAATTATACCCAATGTCAGTAAATCTTCCCTCTTATTATATATCCTTTTAGTTGTGGTGCTACCCTTGCAGGTCACAACTGCACGGGCAGGGGAGGAGTTAGAGAAGCAAAGGAAGGGGGTAGGTGTGTTCTTGATGACAGAAGAGGGGGACAAGTCAGGAGAGATGAGGAAGGTGGTTGTTTTGGAAGACGAGTGGCAGGAGGAAGAAAGGGGACCGTGAGTGTTCAAAATACCGCAAAAGAAAGAGATAAAGGATGATGTGTGTGAGAACATAGAAAGAGGAAAGAAAGAGGGAGACATAAAGATACCCTTAGAAGGTTTAGGACCAGAGGAATGGACCGTACTGGTATATCCTAGAGGCCAAGGTCCTTGGAGGAAGGTGGTCCAGCCGGGACCTCTCCAGCCGAATCAGAAGCCACCCAAGGGAGACTGGTTTCGTCACCCCTGTTGCGGGACTATATGTGCAGTGAGGAGTGGATGTTTGTGAAATCCGACTGATCAGGAGAGATTCGGGCCCTCTCCCCGTTGAGGAGAGAAAACTCTGGAGGAAGTTTACCGTTGTTATGGACAGATTTTCCTATAGATCTTGGTCACGTTGACCCTACAGAAGTTATTGTTGAGAAACCTAAGAATCTTGTTAATAAAGAGTTTGTTGTTAAAGAAACATCTCCTCTGTCTTTTCCCACCAAAACCGAGGAACTGTCAGGTACTGTCAAAGAACCCGGTCACATATACCTTTTTTTTTTTTTAAGCCTAATTGAATTCTTGATATTTTCTTTCTTTCTTTTTGTCTTTATTAACTCATTCTTATTTCCCCCCCCCCCGGTATATTCTTTTTTGTTTGTAGGTGTGAGGCTGAAAGTACCCTAAGGGGCACTCCTCAGAGTGTACCATCCGCCTCCTCGGCTGAAGATACTGAGGGACAGATGCCTACCCTGAAGGAGACCCTAAAGTGATTGTATTTGGATGAGGAGGGGCAGAAAGACCCTGGGTGTCTGTGTGAAGTTCGTTGTATGTGTATACTATGTATAGACTTACAATGACAATAAATTTATTTGATTTATTTGATTTGATTTGATTTGAAGAAGAAGGAGCCACCTGAGGGCGTCATTTCGGCAGGAAAGGAAGAAGGAATAAAAGGAGGGGAGAAGGAGGGGGAGAGGCAGTTGGAATTACCGTATTTTTCCATGTATAAGGTGCCCCATGTATAAGATGCCCCCATGTATAAGACACCCCCACTTTTCTAACCCAAAATTTCTTTCTTTGCAAGAAAGTGGAGGGGGAAAGCGATTCCTGCTTTCCCCCTCCACTTTCTTTGCAAAAAGGTGCTTTCCCCCTCCACATTCTGCAAAGAAAATGGAGGGGGAAAGCGATTCCTCCTGTCCCCCTACATTTTCATTGCAAGAAGCAGCTTTCCCCCTCCACGTTTTGCAAAGAAAATGGAGGGGGAAAGCGATTCCTCCTGTCCCCCTACATTTTCATTGCAAAAAGCAGCTTTCCCCCTCCATTTTCTTTGCAAAACGTAGAGGGGGAAAGCAGGGATCAAAGGGCTTTGATCCATCCCCCCCCTCCTTACTTCCCTGTATAAAATGACCCTCAATTTTTCCTTTAATTATTTAGGAAAAAGTGTCATTTTATACACGGAAAAGTACGGCAGATGAGAGGGAGGCTTGTTAGGTGGAGGTAGAAGAGGATGAGCAGAAAAAGGATTGGTTGGAGATAATGCAGGATGACCCATGGACCGGGGAATGGATGGAGTTCAAAGTTCCCAGAGAGTATGCAGAGAAGGAATGGAGGAGGAAAACATATAGAAAGCCACCTTACTGGGGCGAGACCAAAGAGAGGGAGCAGAGGAAAAAGTACCGAGAGCAGCAGCAACAAGAAGCCCAGAGATAGGAAAATAGGTCCTGTCTTGATGGTCCTAGGAAACCCTGTGGAGCGAGTCCCTTCAGACCAAGGCTAAGACCGAACCCGGGCAAGAAGGTGTGGAGCCATAGGTGGACTGGGTTTTCCACCCTCCTCAATAAGGTCAGATGTTAACATAACCGAAGAACCAGGCATTCCACATAGGTGGTGATATAGAGTTAAGTTCTATCTCTCTGCAAGTGGAGAGGGATTTGTTGTGGTTTGAAGAAAAAGGAAAAGGCATGATGTCCCTGAAACAAGAGGTAGAATCTGTTGTTGATGTTGAGCAATGCAAGTTGTCAAAAATAAAAGGACTTTTGTTAGAAATGAACGGTGTTCCCAATTCATCCACCGAGCATAAATTAGTAGAGGGAGAAAAGGGAATTAAACCAGGTCACAGTAGGTTTGTGAGTAATTTCTTTTGAGGTGTACTTTAAGTTTTCTTCATAAAGGATGTCTAGGAGTCTAGTGAGATGATTGCAGAAGAACAGGCAGGCTTTCGATGCAATCATTCAACAGTGGATCACTGCTTTGTTCTATCTCACTTGGTATATAAATATGTCAAATTAAAATGCAGAAGTCTATATGTGGCATTTATTGATTTCTCAGCAGCTTTCGACTATTAGCTGAGATCACCTCTGGGATAAATTAAGTACAACTTTTATAGATAAAAGATGGCTAATGTTGATGCAAGCGCTCCACTCTGAAACTAAGATTCAAGTGAGGATGGATCGTTCAGGTCTGCTATCAGGTTTGATACCAACTACATGAGGTGTCTGTCAAGGATGTTTATTAGCTCCAACACTGTTCAACATTCATGTCAACTCCTTAATCACTAAATTGAGCAATAATGACAACTATGTGCCTCCTAAATTGGGACTCAGAAAAAATAACCGTACTTATGAATGACACCATCTTACTGTCACAAACATGACAAGGGTTCAGGAGGCTGTTGAAAGCCTTTCATCAACTACAGCACAATAAAAACTGGAAGAAGAAAAACACAGTGAAAATCAAATATGAGAAAATACTAGTATTTGCCAATAGGCCTAAAAACAATGTATGGCAGATTGACTATAGAACAAGTGAAGTCCTTTTAAATATTTAGGACTAAGCTTCTCTTCATCTGGTTGTTGGAAAAACCACCTAGATAATACAAATAAAATTGCCATCAACATTATTAATTCTCTACTAAGGTTTTATTGGGGCAGAGATGGCAGACAGATCTCACCTGCCCTTAAAATTTATGAGGTCAGAGTTATATCACAGATAAGCTATGGTGCTGAAATATGGAGGTCCACCCAGAAAATGTATCTAGAAATACCTCAGAATAAATATCTGCAAGCTATCTTGGGTCTCCCCAAATGAACGGAGATGTCTGTTCTCTGGCTGGAAGCAGACTTTCGCACAGTGAAAGCTATAGTACACATCCATGCTATCAAATACTAGTTGAAATTGAAAACGGGGATAGGATCGGTTTTAATACTGTGCTTTTAGAGAGATGCTGAATTTTAACAAATTGGAACCAGGAAATTTTACAAATTATTGATATGTATGGACTCTCTCAGGATCTTTTGAGTTCTTTAAATTTTGAAATGGTAGCGCGTTTCCTGAAGTCCCATATTTTAAAATACGATTTTCAAGCTGACCATACTTCTGCCTATTTGTCCAAATGTGGCCCCTAGTATGCCAAGTTACCTATTCAAACACCTCACCCATAGTATTTAAATAATATAACACATTTTAAATGGAGAAATGCTTTTACAGCTTTATGTTGCCAGTCTATGAGTTCTGCAGTAGCTGAGGGACATTATCATTGGATTCCCTTGGAGGAGAGAGTTTGTCCAAGTAGAACTAATGCAGTCAAAGATCTAACCCATTATTTACTTGTCTGCCCAATTAAAGCCTCAAGAGCAATTCTGTTCAAAGAGTTAGGTCTCTGATTTAATAGATCTGATGCATATCTGATAAATTTTCTACTGGGATATAATGCACCATATATTTCTGAAATATATGGCACTTCACTTTTAGAGCAGTGGTTTTAAGGAGGTAGTTTTGTAGTGATGATGATCAGGTTTTATTTGTTGATTGAATTATGTCCACGAGAATGTTGATTTTAGATGGTTTTAGTTGAGTAATGTATTGGATTATTTTATGTTACTTGAACTTCTTTTGCAATGAGTATGGCCACACAAATAAACTTTTCTATCTATTGTCTATTTCTAGCTTGGTCCTAAACCACTATGATCTCTTTTAAACTTTAGCTAATAAAAGGAGGGAAGCAGGTGGTAACAGTCATAGGCAGTTGTTCTTACAGTATTATTCCGAGCAGAAGCCAGTAGGGAGTCCAGCTGTACATTTATAACCAAAACATTTAGAGCTAATTCCCATCAAAGCCATGCTAGTGTGCTTATGCTATAATAAAGCTATTGGCCTTGATGGTTCCACAGGACTTCTTTTTCACAGGTTAAACAGGCTTTTGATCAATCTTATACCTCTAAGGCTGACATTAAGCAGGCAGCAGATGTGGGGTATTAGAGGGAACTGCTAATTATTTGTTAAACAAAGGAAGAGAGAGTAATGCTTGTGGAACCTTTTTGGCCTCTTGTTCTAAAACTATTTGCCTGTCTTTGGATATATGCACCATGCCTTGCAGGGAGGATGGGAGGCATGTTTGCTGCTTCACCTCAGGCATCAACGTGTTTTGGGCTAGTTTTCCAGGCTTATGACAGTTCTGTGATTAGCAACAGGTGTCATTTAGTCTCCCTCAGGTTGAATTTATCCTTGGGCCTTGGTTGTCCAAGTAGGGCTTAATATAGTCAAATAAACAACTTACTGTCAACCTGCCTATTTATCTTCACTAGCATAATGGGAAATGCAGCATGTTCTGCTCAGATCCAACAATCTGTATTTTAACAAGAAGTCAGGGTGCTGGCTCACATCACAGCCTAGCTGTTCTCTCCCTGAACTATTAGTCAGAACAAATGATCTGTTCCTCTGGAGCAGTATGTCAGCATAGAACGAAATGTCTCTTTATCTGTCTCCGACAAACTGTGCCTTATGAGATTATTCCTGGCACACGATGAGCAGCAAAGTCATGTTCACATGGGTTTTTAGAAAGGCAGAAAATAACTCTCTTAAGCTAGCCCTAACTCCATAAAAATGTATTATGATAGGCAACATCATAATGTTAGAGAATAGCAGCAGAAATTGTGAATTAATGGTAACCTGAGATTATTTTTCCCTCTGTACATTTTTGGGGGTTGATTTTCCTGATATCTCAATATTGTCTAGCAACATTCTATTTGTGCTTAGGGCAGCCATGTTGTTTTACTTCTGCAGAGTGTCAAATCCCTTTTTAAAAAACCTCAAGAGAATACAATAATGTTTTCTTGAATTCTCAAAGCGCTTGGTCTTTGGAAAGTCTACCACATACCCACTAGATAGCTGAAACAAATGCCCAGCATAACTCCAGGGAGACTCTAGCTTCTAGCTGGTAGGTCTTCAGAAGTCCACAGCAGTTCAGAAACATCGCCTTCATCTCTGCCAGCCATCTTAAGTTCTGAGCTCAATGACTTAAAAGTCAAAAGCTCTAGCTCACAAAAGAAATGAATCATAATATAAGGCAACAATGAATAGCTCTCAACGAAAAGGAAAAATTGGCCTGCTTGCATACGCGTGCTTCTGATATGCTCAGATCTTAACTACAGATGGGTGCACATTGATGCAGAGTTGGGCCACATCAGCCTCCTTCTGCAGACTTGTCCCCAGGCTGGGGGAGGAGGAGAAAGCAATGGTGGAAGCAGTGGTCAACATGGGATGGAGCCATATTAGAAGTTGACACGAGAAATTACAATCCTTGGGGGAAAGGAGGCAGAAAAAGGAAATCTCATAAACACATTCCCCTCTGCATGTGGTAATGTTTTTGGTGAGGCCCCAACCTCGGAATAGTTAAGGAGGCAAGAATCTTACAAGAACTTCCTTCTTTTTCAAATAGGGGAGAAGAGGAAGAGAGAAGAAAAGGAGTGTGGAAAGGCAAATACTTCAAGAAGAAAAGGAAGAGAGAAGGCTGGCTGAATAGAGGGCTAGGATACAGAGAGAATACAAAGAAGAACTGGAAAGAAATAGAAAGAAAGAGGAAGAGTAAAGATTTTAAAAGGAAGAACTATATCAATTAGCTGAAGAATGGAAAAAAGAGGCAGAGGAGGGAAAAAGGAAGAAGAAAGGCATGATAAACAGAACAGTGTAACGGCAAAACACATAATGATTGAAGAAGGAACACTGATGATATTTCATTGTGAAATGTTTATTTATTTATTTATTATATTATATTTATATCCCGCCCATCTAGTCGTTCGACTACTCTGGGTGGCGTACAGCATACAAAATAAACAATTAAAATAGCATCATTATCAAGATTAAAAGTCAATCAAGATGGGGGAAAAAAGTAAAGAAATAGATCAAATAGTGCCCGGAGGGAAGGCCTGCCTGAATAGCCAAGTTTTTAATTGGCATTTAAAAATACCCAGCGAAGGGGCCATACGGATCTTGAAGAAATCCTGAAGGAGTTGCCATCGAAAGCTGGCAGAAGATCCAGCTCTGTTGACACAGTGGCAGCAGAGCCATGGTGGAGACCAGGGACATCAGAGACCCTTAAAAGATTTATGTCTGAGCAGTCAAGTCAAGCTAAACTTTCTTCTGAGAAAAATTTCCCCCTTTAATTGGCAGGGACTACCAATTGCCCATGGATGAATAAATCTGTAGCAAAGCCAGTTGTGCCTTTCAAAAGAATGCTTCTCCACTACTTCACTTTTATTATTATTATTATTAATGTAAATGCTCTGTAACAGATCTTGCAAAAAAAAAAGGCAGGCAAATTGATTATGACAAACACCTCCAATTTTCACTTTTTCCCAAATGTATGCTGCTTATAGGATCTAAACATTAACACGGAACTTTTTGCGCTAAGTAACTCTGAAAACGTCACAAGAGAGCTAAGCACACAAATACTCAGCTGATTTAGTGGCATAGCACAGAGGTACGGCCTTCCAAGTTTACTTTTTGGTACCTCAGACTACACATACCAATACAATTGAGAAAAATATCATAACTTAATGGAGCTGAGTACTGTGCTTGGATTTCTTGAACATGTAGTTTCTTGAATGTATTGTTCATTTGCTGTTCAATATTAGCCTGTACTTTTAATTCAATCATTTGTTCTATAATTCTAAATTACTTTGTGTATTTTTAAAAAGTAAATAGTAAATACTCCCAGAGACTACAGTGGCTCCAGAACATGGCAGCCAGAGCAAATTTGATCACATCACCACAGTGCTGGCCAGCCACCATTGGTTACCTGTTGTGTCCTGGACCAGGTTCAACGTTTTGACACTCATGTATAAAGCCCTTCACGGTTTGGGACATTACCTGTTGGACAGTTTTTCCCAAATGTTATTTGCCCAACCCAACAGATCTTCTCAGTCCAGGCTCCTCTGTGTAGCCACCCTGAGAGAGGCCCAGAAGTTGTCTACTAGAGGTAGGGCCTTGTCGTCTGTGGCACTGAGGTTACGGAATCAACTCCCAGAGGAATTACGCCTGGATCCCTCCCTGTACTCATTTAGGAGACTGTTAAAAACACTACTTTTCAAGGAGGCCTTTTACATCAACTCTGGTTGAATGACTTGCCTCCAGTCTTGCTTCAGTCTGAAAACTGGTTTGCACTATTGGTTGTAAAGTTTTTTAGACTATGCTTTTAGTACTTACGTTGTATCCGTGTTTATTGCTCTGCGTAGCTTGTCTTAACTGTTTGTAAACTACCCAGCCATGGTTTCTTAGAGCCAAGACTCCATAGATCACATTGCACAGGGGATGCTTTTCTGCCAGTCCAGTGCCTCGACAGGTGCAACCTCTGCTGCATCCTTCCGCTGCTGGACCTTCCAAGTCATCCATTGTGCAAGGCTGATTCTTCTGCCACCTGCCATGTGGCAGTGATGGGAGTGGAATGGGGTTGCAGGGAGAATCACTATTATTTTGCACTTTCTGTGTGTGCAGTATTGGATGGCTATAGTTCGAGTTGCATTACATTTCTGCTTGAATGATACCAATTATGTCTAATCATGTATACATTTGTATGTATTGATTTATATTAAAACACATACATTTCAGGTAAATGTCATGCATTTTTCTCCTTCTACATCCTACTTCTGATGATGCCTGTCTTCTTTTCTGGCGATCATTATCCTCCATACCCCTCACTCCAAATGAAGAAAAGGAATGTTTATTTCAATGTAAAGCAATGGCAGTGGGACATATCCTGAGTGTCTGGCAAACTTTTGTCTAGCAAGTTTGGGACAACCTTATGAACTTTGCCAGATGCGGAATTCTTGTTTGTTTGTTTGTTTGTTTATATCTCAATTTTGTCCTTAAAAAGAACCCAAGGCATCTTACATCGTTAAAAGACAATATTTAAAGCTAAAAACAGTAAGTATATAAATACTAGAAAGGGTCAACTAAAACACTACAATACGGTAAACAAAAACAACACCAAAAACACATTCAAAGTAGTAAGATGCAACAATCTGTTTAAAAACATTGATTTTTGGAACTTCTGAATTTTTATTCCATCATTCACAGATAAATGGTGCCTATCCTGATAAGGCCCATATGGGCCCCAAACTCATGTTTGTGATTTTTAGTGGCTGCATAGAGGTAACACCCTTTCCCTGCCTTGCCTTTGTTGTATTATCATAGGTTGCTCTTGTGGAGGGGAATAAAAAAAAAAGGGCAACATCCTGTTTCAGGCGTAAGGGTCATCCTGTAAGAATTTCTCCCTAATCACACAAAGAGCCTTGCAGGCAATGGGAGATGAAGCATACAAAGGTTGCCTGCCCAGGGAATGTTTAGACACAATTGCTGCTCTGAAATTATATGACACAACAGGATATTGGCTGTTGTTTTATCGTGCCTGTTTTAGGTCTATTATTGGTTGTGAGTATAAAACTTATGCCTCAGCTTCTAAGTCATTGTTGATACAATTGGATTCTGCTCAAAGTAAAGCTTTATGAACAGTACGCAAGGCTTTTATTACTGCTCCTTTTAACATTCTCCAACATGTTGCCATTCAGTGGTCCAAGGATTCACACCAATTATTTCTTGACATTTTTATTCTAGGATGGGTGGAGGAATATAAGAGATTATGAGGGAAAATCTCTTTATGAATATTGTTGGAAGTTTAATAGTCCAAGAGGAATCGTTGCCACAGAACATAAGGCCTCTCATGCACTGTGAGCTATAGCTTGGTTGGATATCTGTTTATTACAACATAAAATATACTCTTAGATCTCCTGCCTGTCCTATTTTTCTGGGGCCATGCTTTCCTCAGGCTGCAGGTGTGAATTGCGTAATACAAGAGTCACAGGAGATCAGAAATATCATTGCTGAATATGTGTCACCCAACTGGCACAGTCTTTGTAGGAGTTTCACAGTGGATCTAAAACGTACACAGAACTGAATGGTTCCTACTGTTTTGTGCCCTTGAGTTGAATGCACAGAAACAAATTGGATTGTTTTATCATTATGTCGGCAGAACAGTTATTGTCTTTAACTAGGTGTGATTAAGGTGTTTCATGTGTTTCCTCAGAGTTTGGAAACTCCCCTTGTCAGCAGATACACTTTCATTTTCTTTACATTAAGAATTATGCCCAGTTAAGCAACTCTTTATGTTTCTGTGCTGTATAGTTGCTGACAACTTTGTATCACATGTGTGTATGTATTCCTTTTAAAGCCTGTTCTGCCAAATGGATCCTAGGATACAATCTGTGTTTACAGAGCCTGTTTTGTCTATACAGTATAGAAGAATGCGAGGCTCAGTTCTTCAGGGTTACACTTGAGTTGAACCACTGAGAAATGAAGCTTCTTTCTCTGGAGAAGGGAAATACTGTTTGGGAGACAAGAGCTCACAATACATACTTCTGAGTTCTACAGATGGACTCTATTGTGTAGCTGGAAATCAAACCAATAAGGGTGGATAGTTCTCCCAGGGATAATAGTTACAACTCAACTCTGAAGAACCAATAAAGTGAGACAGGAAGGGTGTTATGAGCATCAGTGTTCCCTGCTTAGAGTGCAGAGATAGGATTCAGCCTTGACAGCCATAGATATTGTGGTATACCTGAATCCTTACCGTGACATCTTATTTGCCTTTGGATTTCAGAACATGTTGCAGAATGCGGTGTGGTGCTGAGGCTCCTGCTGCACTCAATGTAATGTGCCTTGACAGAATTGCATTCAATCTATGGAACTGGACATATGTGAGTCCTATTAGAACTGGCATTAAAAAAATATAGGCAGAATTAACCAAAATCTTATTTTTCACAATGAGATCTAAGTCATGACTGATCTTTCACATTACTGTCAACAGGACATAAATGGGATTAGAACAATGAAAACCCGCCAGTTTCATTTTTGTTGCCTTTCTCAGAATCTCTGGGGGATTCTCATCCAATCTAAGTCTGGAGTGTCTCTCCCACATGGCAATTTGTGTCTACTGCATTTCAGAATGTGTTACTTTATGGATACATTTCTCAAAGATATGTAAGTTAGTTTTATACTCGTATTAATAATTTCATACAAAGTGTCTGATTTTATAATGTTTGTTATTTCATTATTGGATAAAACCACTGAACTAACTTTCTAGTGTGCAGTAGATATATTTGCAATACTATTGTGTTTATAACATTTGTGCTGATTTTCTGTGTTTGTCTTTGAGCTCAACACCTGTCAGTGACTCCCAGTAATCAATTGGCCAGTGTCTCTTGGGCTGCCACTCCTTGGTTACACTACCGGATATATTAGACATTGAGTACAATGGCTTTACTTAAAGCAAAGCAAAGCATGCTGCTTATATACCGCCCTATAGCACTTAAAGCACTCTCTGGGCAGTTGGCAATTTAATTATGCAGGCTACACTTTGCCCCCTCCACTGGCCCCAGTAAGCTGGGCACTCAACTTACCAACTTTGGAAGGATGGAAGCCTGAGTCAAGCTCGAGACAGCTACCTGGGATTGAACCCAGGTCATGAGCAGAGTTTTAGCTGCAGTACTACAGTTTAACCACTGTGCAACAAGGCTCCTTAATTAAGGAGCAATTACAACAACTCGTTAGTAGTAATACCACTTTTGACAGGTGTGCCACCACTGCGAGGCAGGACAAAGAGTCAAGAATCAACCCAGGGACCTCCTCCTGGGTGGGCGGGGCTTTAGGGTGACGTAGGGGGTTGGTGAGGCCACCGTGGGCCTATAGGAGGGGTTCATAGATGCCGGGGTCCCCCGTGACCAGAGTGCGGCCTCAGGCTTGGCCCCCAAAGTTACGTGTCACCCCCACGGCCCTGTAGGCCAATGGGGGGAGGTTGGAGGGGTTTGGCTAGAAAAGGGGTGGCCGTAGGGCATGCCTTGGCATGCCCTTAGGCCGCCTGGGGCTGAAACTCCACAGCGGTTGCTGAAACGCCACAGCAGTGATTTTGGGGGCCTTCTGCACATGCTTGCCGCTCTTTGCAGAGACCGGTGCAGCTTGGAGAAGATGGAGGACAAGGAAAACCAGCTCCCTGGTATCCAGGGGCCCCCAAAGGCAGAAAGCCAAAAGGACCTGGATGCCAAAACCCCAGCCAACCCCAGAAAGTGGTACATGAGTACAGATTCTGACAATGAGAATATGCCACCTGCATCACTACAATGCCTGGAAGAACCTGAAAGGTTATGGAAGCTCCCTTTTATATAGAGAAATCTTCTGAAACACCGGTATGTAATCATTTGTGGAAGGGTGGCGCCAGAGGGTTGCTATATATGATTACTCTGTGTATGTGTTTGTTAAAACCCCTCTTTGATTTTTCAGGAACCATCCCATTTACAAGTAAGTGGAACTCCCCTGAAAAAAAGGCAAGGCCATGAGATCCATTGTAAGGGCAAGCCTTTATGGAATTCTGAAACACTATCTGACTGGCTATTTGAAAGAAGCGTGCGAGGGATGCCGCCTAGAAATATCTGGTCAAGAGGGACACGTCTGGATGTCCTGGGGTGCACACAGCCTTTCAAGAATGCTGCAAATGTTATGTGAAAAAATCTGTTTTAAGACTGCTTTTTATGTTCTTACATTGGTTGCTTACCAGCATCATGCTGTCTACATCACTAGGAGAACTGTGGATTATATGTCTGAGCTTTATAAAAATGTAACAAATTCTATTAGTACCTATTATTTTTTAAAAAAAGTTACTGAGAAAATCAGATCAGAGTTTTCTAGAGACTGTGTTAACCAGGTTATCATTATAAAACTTTTCTCTGTCAAGCCAGTAAAATTTGAATAAAAATAATACTTTTGAAAGGTGGCATTTTATGATATTTCATTATATCTGGTTCCACACTGCTGCTACATACAGCCTGGGCCTGTATTTATAAAAGGCCTCTGTATCCCCCCTTAAGCAGGCTTCAACAGTTCCCAAAAGCTTTTCCTGCTTAAAATATAACAGCCTCAGGAAAAAGGCCTATTGTAGCCATTAAAGATTATTAACACACACCCCAGCAGTTGTTATTCAGAAATATTCTTAGAAGTCCTGCTTTTGGGTAAATTTATTGGTTTTAAGAGGACCTATATTTATAAAAGGCCTCTGTATCCCCCCTTAAGCAGGCTTCAGCAGAATTTGTTGTATTTGTGGATAAGTGAGAAAAGACAACACAATTATGCAAAGGGGTTGGGAAAAAAATGTTTAAACACCTGAGGAGGCCTTTTGCTTCCCAGGGAAAACACAATTATTGACATTATTCTGATTCCCAGGGGAAACTGTAGGTGCAAAACACAATTATACAAAAAGTTTGGGGGAAAAATTGGCATTATTTTGCTTCCCATGGAAAACTGTATAAAAAGTGGGGGCTTCTCTAGAGGATCACCACTCATTCCCTCTTCTGCCATCAACCTGTTGCTGAGAAGTTCTTCCTGATGGCTGAAAAATATGGCACATGTAAGTATCTTATTGCCTAGCTGCTTCAAATGTAAGATTTTATTTCAGTGTAGTATAGCTTATATTCCTTTGCTTGTAATCATGCCTTGATCAGAGGTTTGGACTGTCTGGTCCTTTAGGACCCTACCAACCTTACTTCTTTATGCTTGGGTTGTCTGTTATAGGCATGATAGCTTTTACTCTCTCTCCCCTCTTTTATAGAAAATGGTCACCAAAGCCCAGATCCATAAGCCTTAAGGGGAAATGTAACTTTGGGTTTGGGAGGGTTTCTGTTATGTTTAGAATTAGAAAAAGCATGTAACTATTGGAGCTTGCTCCTTAAAATAAAAGGAAAAATGTAACTTTGGGTTTGTTCCCTTGTAGACAGTCAACCCTTAGAAAGACTTATGTTTTAAAATATCACAGTGAGCAGGACAGAGCCTTGTATATATTTTATTTTATTGCAAGACACAGAAAAAGGTTTTAGGTAACACAAGACCTAGTAGCCTTTTGCAGAGTATGGAGAACCTTGACTGTAGTTTCATGTCTAACAAGCATATTTAGTCCATTTTCCTGCAACAGAGAGAGAGAGGGGGGGGGAGGGAAGTATCGTTTATGTCTTTGCAGATTAGTGCCCTATCAGCAGAAAATGGATTGGTTTAGAAAAATCTCACAGTAATGCTGCTTTTCTTTTAAAAAACTGGGGAGATTTCTGGATGGTACTTGCTCAGCTGCCGTTTTGAAGAAGCCACTTTGCTTGGTTCCTCATAATATAGTTTGTCATACACTGTATCAGAGAATTTAGGTCCTTGCTTGACAGGGTCATGTAGGATTTCTGCAGGGTCGTCACCAGACATCCACAGAAGACTAGCATAGTTATAAGGCATCCCCAGTTAATTTTTCCATCTGCAAATTCATATTGCATCACTAACAGGAACGTAGCACAAGCTTCAGCCGTGGTACGAATCTTGAGCTGTCTTAAATGAGAGTTGATCTGACCTTCAAAGTGAGTTTGAATCAAAGAGTCTATATTTTTTAAAAGAGGGCTCATTTCTGGATTAGGCTATTCATTTTCAGGTTGCTCACATACAATCCCCAGATAGGTACACACAATAGGTCTGTCTCTCTATGTTCTCCATAATCTTGCAGTATAGTGCTAAAAAGCCAGGAGGCAATGTGAGGCAGGTCCTAACATGCCCTTTTCTTTACCCTTGTAGGGGTGCAGAGCAATGTGAGGCAAGCCCTAACATGTCATTTTCTTTCCCTTGTAGGGGCTCAGAGCAATGTGGGCGAGGTGTGCTCCCTTTCCCCAGAGGTCCTGGGTAAGTAATTTTACATTTCTGCCATAATGTATAACCTTTTTGTTAGAGAGGTACACATAGACTTATTGCACCTTATTGTCGCTTAATGCAGACCGTGTTCAGCTTTTTAAAATAGTGTACTTTATATAGTTTGTGTTTTTATAGAGGTTTCTAAATGGAAAATATAATCTCCTTTTCAGAAAAATACTTTGAAGAAGATTTTGTTGCCCCAATGAAGACACCATCCCCTAAACTTCATAAAGCAATTCCCGAGAGACCAACTGCTGTTAGGGCTCAGCCCCGCATCTACACCTTTAAAAGAAAGAGAAATGACAATGGTATGTTCTGAGCGTTTTTATGTCAGGGTGTTTGCATGTATGATGTTTTAACAGGGGGATCACTCCTTTGTCTTATAAAAATTAAATTACAGTTTTTTCTTGATCCATTTAAAGGGTGTGTGGGTGTGTGTGTGTGAGAGAGAATATCACTGAGATGGACCTTTCACAAGTATTGTCTTTTTCTTTTTTAGATCAGATTATGGCAGCTGCTCCCAAAAGAGCCAAGAATACTGGAGGGTCAGACAGCAGCACCCCAGTGAGACCTCATGATGTGAAGGGGAGGAAAAAGCAAGGGATGCCTGAAAATGCCGGAAGCAGAGGATCTGGCACACCTACGGGGGGGGGGGGGTTAATGTAAATACCAGACCATCTGTTCATTGGTTTAAAAAAATTGAAATGATTATTAATGTGATTAGAATGGCTAAAGAGTGGGAAAAGAAGCTGACCCAAATGATGGGAGCCCTGCCTGATGTTGACATGGTTTGTGATATGATTTTTTAATTGGACCATTTCTCTTGTGCAAAGCCACCTCAAATCCAAACAGGGTTGGGCTATCCTGATGTACATCAGCCACCCAAAAGAGGGAAAATAAAAAGGGGGAGACCCAGCCAGTAGTTTGGAAAAAGAGGGTGGGAAAGCAAATCACAGGGAAGCTATACTGGCAAAATAGATCTATGAAATTGTTAAACAGGGCTAAAAAACTGTTTTCACGTAGGAAAAGGTGCCCTGAGCCTCTGCCTTCTAGTTCTACACAACAGGCCCAGAGTTCTCAGGACCCTTCTGCTCTTGATGACCAGGGTTCTCAAGAACCCTCACAATACTCAGAAGATCTGGCTCCTGAAAATAATTCAGGGACTGATACAGACCCCCCCACAAGTGTATGCAGAAGTAATAAACAGGTGGGAATGGGCACATGGGCGATACAGAGCACAACATATTGCACAGGAATTCCGATTTGTTAATTTAGAACATATACAGTCATATACATAAGCTATTGATGCATTGCACAGCGCGATACAGCAGGTCCTTGATGATGTCAACCAAAGGGATTTTGTACAGCTGAGGTTTGAAGGGGCCAATCTAAGGGATCCTTTGTTTTCAGTGAAGAAGGTTAAAGGGGGTCTCGATGCTGAGGAATTCCTCTCTCAGCTGGCCAATCTGTTACAAAGCAACATGGAGCTGTGTCTTGAGGGCATTTTGCACCTGATTGCAACCATTGTGAAGCCTCCCTGTGGCGGCGGGGGCCCTTCAAGAGCCTTGCGCTCTATACGTCATAGTGAAATCATAAATAAGAAAAGGAAATATCTAGTAGATTTCAGCAGTGTGAACAGTAAACTTTGCTTTGGGGGAGGTCTGTTAGCCGTGATGGCTGAAAAGGTCCCAACAGATGCTGAGCTGACAAAAGCAGCCCTGCAGTTGTATCGATCCGTCAACTGGCCTGTAGACAAAGAAGTCTCTCTGGCTGATATTCTTCTTTTTGAGAATCACTTAGAGGTAAATATACAAGTTGCCCGCTATGGGGACAAAGGTTGGGGCTTATTTAAACCACAAGACCTCAGGTACCCACAAACATATACAATATTTCTCCATGATAATCATTATTATGGGGTCCTCAGTGTAAAAGTCCTTTTTGGTGCTAAAAACTACTGCCTGTTTTGCCACAAATTGTACAATCGCAGTCACGACTGTTTATTTTCCTGCAGGCTCTGCTTAAGAAAGGACTGTTCTTCTAAAGTAGATAAAACGAAAAGATGCACGTGTTGCCAAATGACCTGCAGGGAGGTCTGTTTCATCCTCCACCAATTGGTCAAAGAAAAACTGGAGGTAGATCTTATCACTCAAGGGGGCAAACTTATATCTATAACAGTAAACATTCTAGGTATAAAATTCCTGGATTCTCACAGCCATCTCCCCATGGCACTCTCAAAGCTCCCCAAATGTCTTGGGTTCGAGCAGGAGTCTAAGGGATATTTCCCTCATTATTTCAATACCCCTGAAAATAGCCAGTACGAGGGTCTCATGCCACCCCAAGAAGATTATGAGGTGCAATACATGATGCCTTCTGAGCAGAAGGCTTTTTTACAATGGTATGCTGAGAATCAGACGAAAACCTTTAACCTGCAGAGAGAACTGGCTTTCTATTGCCAACAGGATGTTAATATCCTGGTACAGGCCAGCACAAAATATCGCCACGAGATCATGGAATTGACAAAGATTAAGAAAAAGTGTGGTGATGAATATGAGTGGTTTGCCATAGACCCCCTTCAATGCCCCACCCTGGCTAGTGTATGTCTTACAGATTCAGGTTTCTGAAGAAAAACACAATAGCTATTGCTCAGCCAGACAACTATCATAACCAGTGTAAAAGATATTCATCCGCGGCAATCCAATGGTTGTCTTATATTGCACATAAAGAAAAAATCAGGATTCAGCACGCCTTGAATGGCGGGGAATTTTTTATCAACCCTTTTTATGTGGATGGTTATATGGTTGTGGAGGGAAATGGTATCTGTCTAGAATTCTTGGGCTGTTTTTTCCATGGCTGTGTCCTTTGTTATCATTCTGAGGATTGGAATCCTCTGGCAGGAAAAACATATGGGGCTCTTTACAATGCTACACAGGAAAGGGCAGCTGTCCTGAAAAGCAAGGTTTTGAGGTCAGATCAATTTGGGAACATGAGTGGAGAGCTATGCTAAAAACAGACGAAGAGCTCAAAGAATTCCTTGCTTCAGCCGATTTTCCAGAGCCCTTAGAACCTAGGGACGCTCTCTTTGGGGGCCGTACAAATGCAGTCTGTCTGTACTACAAGCCTAAACGTGGAGAGCAGATTCATTACTATGATTTTACCAGCCTTTACCCCCATGTCAACAAAACTAAAGAGTATCCTCTGGGTCACCTCGAAATCATTTTTGAGAACTTTGAACCTGTGTCTGCATACTTTGGTTTTGTAAAGGCTGAAGTCTATCCACCAAGAAGACTTTTTCCCAGTGCTACGCTCCAGGGTCAGCAGAAAACTTTTGTTTGCACTGTGTGCCGCTTGTGCAGAAGGCCATCAGCTAGACCCGTGTCAGCATTCTGATGAGGAGAGAGCCTTGCTGGGGACATGGTGTACTATTAAGCTGAATGCAGCCATAGAGAAGGGCTACAGGGTTGTGAAAATCTATGAAGTGTGGCATTTTGAAAATAGATCAGCAGGCCTGTTTTCAGAATACATGGAGCTACACCTTCGCCACAGACAGGAAGCCTCAGGCTTTCCTGAGTGGTGTGCCAGTGATGCAGATAAAGATAAATATATCACTGATTATTACAACAAAGAGGGAGTGCATATACGGAAAGAGAAGATTGCTGTAAATCCAGCAAAGAGGCAGATTGCCAAATTGTTTTTAAACTCTCTATGGGGAAAATTTGGTCAGAGAACAAACCTGGCTAACACTCAGGTGGTGAGAGATCCTGATGAATTTTTCAATCTCCTATTTTCAGAGGCTTACACGGTGTCAATGTTTGAATTTCTCAAGGATGATGCGGTGTGTGTGTCCTGGAAGCATGCTGTAGACAGAATATCCACCAGGGGTAGAAAAAATGAGTTCATAGCCTGCTTTACCACAGCTTATGCACGCCTGGAGCTTTACCAGCTGCTGGACAAACTGCAGGATAGAGTTCTCTATCATGATACAGATTCTGTCATTTTTATGCACCGGAAGGGGGAATGGAACCCGCCCTTAGGGGATTACTTGGGAGACCTCACAAGTGAAGTCCCAGCAGGGCTGCATATCACTGAGCTTGTTTCTTCTGACCCTAAATCATACACGTATAAGCTTTCGAACAACACTGCATGCCTGAAGGTCAAAGGAATCACACTGAATGTTGCTAATTGTGAAAAAATTAATTTTGATCGTCTCAAAGACCTGGTTTTTATGCACGTTTCAGACAAGCAAGACGGCTCGCCCTGTGAAATAGTTGTGCAGCAACCAGGGATTGTTAGGGATAAATGACAGTGGCTGATCCGCAGAAAGCTGTTAAGAAAAACTCAAAAAGTGGTTTATGACAAAATAGTGATTACGGAAGGTTTTAAAACCCTTCCTTATGGCTACTGAAATGAATACAAGGTGGGTCCATCCTTTTTCAGCCATTCTAGCAGGGCCTAGCGGCTGTGGAAAAACGTTTTTTTATTAAAAAACATGTTGGACAACGCTCGCAGTGTATTTTCTGATATGCCTGAAAATATTATTTGGTGTTATAACTGTTGGCAACCTGTATACAAAAATATCCTGTGTAAATATCCCTTTATTCATTTTGTAGAAGGATTGCCGGATAAATTTGATGATGATGTTCTGTTACCCACTACTAAAATAAACTTCTTGATTTTAGACAATTTGATGCTGTGTGCCTCTGATAATAAGGAAGTGGAAAATTTATTTACACAATATGTGCTTCACAGGAACGTGAGTGTTTTTTTTATTACTCAGAACGTTTTCTGCAAGGGGAAAAGTGCCCGCAGCATTAGTCTAAATGCCAAGTATATGGTCCTATTTAAAAATCCCAGGGATAAACTGCAAATTGCCACTCTAGCCCAACAGATATACCCACGAAATGCCCATTTCTTCATGGAGGCTTTTGCAGATGCTACAAGAGTCCCCCACGGTTATTTATTGGTAGATTTAAACACCAATACTCCTGAATCTTACAGACTGAGAACAGGGCTTTTCCCTCCTGACTGGCCTGTGGTCTATACAATGAAGAAGGCTGCTTCAGGCAACAAAAGACGGCTGCTTTGAGACCTTTTTCTTTATTGGGGTAGGTTCCTCTTCAAGGCATCATGTCTGAACATATAAGGCGAAACCTCCCGCTTTTAAAACTCCTTATTAAGGCACCCCGTGCCAGAGAAAAGCAAACAAACCCCCCAAGACCCATCAGAAATGGGGGGGAAAAACCCAAAAAACAAAGACTGCAAGACCCATCACAGCACAGAAACATAACCCCCCTTAGCCCAAAACCACGCTGCAAAACGCACCCAGAACAGTTTTTAGAAAGCAGAAAGCAGCACCTTACCTTACCAGGCAGTCCAAAGCCTCCTCCAATTGCACTCATTGTAACTGCTGGGGCGAAAGAGCTACAAAGAAGCAGCCTCTTCGCCTACCAATGGTTAGTAGTTTGAATTCCCCGCCTTTTTCCCCTCCCTTTTTCTGTTCGTAACTGGAAGCTCCGGCCTCAAGTCGAAGCAAAATTTTGCAGCTGGAGCTGGTCGTAACTCGAAATGGTCATATGTCGGGACGTTCGTAAGTCGAGGCACCACTGTATTAAAGTTAAAAACAGTAGATTATTCATATATTAAATAAATGAATAATATTATATTAAGAATGTTAGGTAAAGTATTACTAAAGCAGAATGATAGTTCCTCAGTGCTCTTTCTTTTCTCCAAACAAAAACCCTGTCCTGAAACTACTCATAACCAGTGGCATTTCATCAAGACTACGACAGCAGGAAGGGCAGATAGCTGTTTGCCTGGTGTGGACAAGTGATAACTCTGATCAAGGTTCCCTCTAAGGTGTGCGGCTGTGTGAGCATGCATGACTCCGCCCCCCTCCATGCAGCTTTCTTCCTCCTCCACGCACCCACAGCGAGCATTTCCAGCCCCTTTCCATTCACAATGGAACCCCACGGGGAGGCAGAGTTGTGCACAAAAGGGGTGAAGTCAGGTCCAGCAGGGCTGAAAATTAGAAGGAACACTGACTCTGATGCTTCCACATATAAAAGACATACTGATGTTCTTATCAGTACTGAAAGCAATGAAATGGTGCAGGTGTGGCAGGGTTCATGCTAGTGCAGGGGTTTGTTACCCAGATGACTTCATCAGTTGCCTAGAAGTTCAACATTTTTCCTCACATGGAATAGGAAGATGTTCATTGATGAATGTTTTTTTCTCTCACCTTCAGTCAAAACAGCATGTGGCTAGCAAGCTACTGACACCCTAGTAACTTAACAAAGGGTTTTGCCTTCCCACAGTGTATCTGCATGACAACCTAATGCTGTTATTAAAGAAATTGCTTCTACTTAAGGCTCCCTACACGTTATGCTTCCTGACAACTTCTAACTTTACTAAAAAGATCCTTTACCTTGAAGCTCTACAGCAGTGCTGAATGCTAAAAGAACATTAGACATTTGTGGGTTTAATATTTTCACAGCATGGCCTGTCAATAATCAACCAGAACTTCCCCATTAACTGGATACTATAACTATGTACACACTTGTGAAAGAAGATACACAGGAGATAGCAGTACAGAATGGGTTTTAAATACTGAGCTGAAATTTGATTTTACAAAGGCTGGGCTTAAAATCCAAGGACAAAGAGACGGGGACTAATGTTGGAGAATATACATGAATGGTGACATCACAAGTGATGTATTGTTCCCTTTACACTTTCTTGTTTATACATGCTTTTGCTACCAGCAGAAATTCTGATGTAGGTATAGCAGGAGCAGTTAAAGATGGTGATGGGTTCCACCATTGTTACAGCCAAATGAGAAGTCTCGAAAACTTTCACCAACTTTGCCTTCCTTGTCCTCTTTCTCACATACCTTGTTCTTCTGCAAATCAGTTCCCTCAAATGGGGACACAAACATGTGTAGGTTCCATGGGGGATTTCTAATTCCAAGATACTTAATCATTTATACTATGCTTTCAGATCCCTTTAGATGGCAATCATACAGACTTTTCAATACAGATGCCATTAAATTTGTTGTTGTTGTGTACCATCAAGCCACCTCCAACTTATGGTGACCCTATGAATGAGCAATCTCCAAAATGTTCTGTCCTCAACAGTTCTGCTCAGCTCTTGCAAACTCAAGCCCATGGTCTCTTTTAGGGAGTCAGTCCATCTCATATTTGGTCTCCCTCTTTTCCTGCTGTCTTCCACCTTTTCCCACATTATTGTCTCTTCCAGAGAATCCTGCCTTCCCATGATGTGCCCAAAGTAGGACAGCGTCCACTTCAATATTTTTGCCTCCAGAGATAGTTCAGGCTTGATTTGATCTAAGACCCACTTGTTTGTCTTTCTGGCAGTCCAGGGTATCATCAAAGCTCTCCTCCAGCACCACATTTCAAAGGAATCTTTTTTTTTCCCTGTCTCTTTTCCGTCAAACGTACAATCATGTGAAAAAGAAAGTACACCCTCTTTGAATTCTATGGTTTTACATATCAGGACATAATAAAATTCATCTGGTCCTTAGTAGGTCTGAAAATTAGGTAAGTACAACCTCAGAGGAACAACAGCATATTACGTATTATACTGTATCATGATTTATTTTACAAAAATAAAACCAAAATGGAGAAGCCATGTGTGAAAAACTAAGTACATCCTAACTGCCTCCATAGGAATTAAGAGGCTAAGTAACAGTCAGGTACTGCTAACCAAATGCCCTTCACTAATTAATCATTAGCAAGTATGACCACTTTCATTAAAGCCAAAGTTTTAGCAGTGTGCTGGTCTAGAGTATTCAGGTGTGTGTTAACACAATGCCAAGGAAGAAACACATCAGCAATGATCATAGAGAAGCAATTGCTGCTGCCCATCAATCTGGGTAAGGTTATAAAGCCACTTTCAAAAAATTTAAAGTCCATAATTCTACAGTGATGAAGATTGTTCACAACTGGAAAACATTCAAGACAGTTGCCAGTCTTCCCAGGAGTGGACGTCCAAGCAAATTCACCCCAAGGTCAGACTGTGCAGTGCTCAGAGAAATTGTCAAAACCCCAAGAGTTACATCTCACACTCTACAGGCCTCGGTTAGCATATTAAATGTTAAAGTTCATGACAGTACAATTAGAAAAAGACCAACAAGTATGATTTGTTTGGAAGTGTTGCCAGGAGAAAGCCTCTTCTCTCTAAAAAGAACAAGGCAACATGACTTAGGTTTACAAAGTTGCATCTGGACAAATCACCAGACTTCTGGAACAATGTCCAGTTGTTAAAAGTCCACAATTTCCTGCCATATAGTAGACCCAAAAGTACACAGCATTGTGCAACGCACTTTCTCAATGCTTGTTTTAAGTTTTGTTGCATATTGCATTCATTTTATATAAGCTGGTTTGGGCCATATTTATTCTCACTTATTGCAAAGCTTTGATTCTGATGTAGATTCAATTATTTCTCAGTGTGCTCCACACATTCACTTGGGATTTTTACTTGTGTTCCATAGGCTGCTTTTTACAGATTACTATGATTTTTTACAAATGTACTATTTAAAGACATATCTTTTAACATTGCATTGATTGATTCTGGTAGGTCATATTTGATAAAATAGGCCTGGATTGAATTTACACCTCCTTTCTTGTTTGCCACAGTGAATCCATATTAACATCAAGAATGTCCAATTGGAATAGGAAAATAACAATTAATCAGAAATTACAATGTGTTATTGCAAGTCCCCAGTATCTGCAGGAAGGTTAGAGTCTAGTCATTTGTATTTGTTCCATCTGTTGACTGTACTAAAGGGAAGCTTTTGTTGCTTTGTGCTATCAAGTAGCTTTGGAGTGATACCTGGATGTGCCCAAACACAGTTTTAGAAGTAAAAAGGACTTTTAGAGTTAACCAGAAAAAGGTATTCTTTGCAAGTATAAGGCTTCTCTTGTTTCTCACCTTCTGCCCACTCACCTTTGAACTACCAGATGGCCAGGATTAGGAAAGTTGCCAGAACACAGTGTGAAGATAGTCGAAACGTAAAACCAGCAGGAAGCCGGAGATTGAAGGCCATACGTTTAGGCCCAGGAAGGCAACATAAACATATCAATAGATAAGGAAGATGGAATAGGCATTCCTCCAGACATCAAGGCGCATCCCTGAAGCAGGTCAAAGGGGAATTGGGGCATCTTACATATATCTATAGAGGACCAATAATTTTGTAACCTGGGCATCATTGCCCAATTAGGTTTAGGATCCAAACTTTAGGATAATACTGACCAATAGTATTGTAGAACTTTATGGTTCTTTGTTTGTTATGTTATAAAATATGTGTACACTGTATTTTCGGAGTCTTCTCTGCCTTTAAGAGAAGTCCCAGCTGACTTTGTATTGCTAATTTCAATAAAATTGGACTTTGGTTCAGCTGGTTGCGTCTTGCCCGATCCCTTGCTGGAGACCAAATTGGGAAACAGGTTTTGGCCCGTAAAGAGTAACCCTAATAGGGTTCACAAGGTCTATAAGAGGTTTGAGTAATGGTTTGCCATCCCCACTCCCCAGTCAGTTGCCAGGGATTTGAAGCCAGGTATTCTGGGTCGTAGTCTAATGCTCTATCCCATTCACTACATTGGCTCTCAAAGGGAAGTGATGCCATGGAAATCTTGCCTGACAAGTCACTACTATCAGCAAACTACTGTCAGCAAACCAACATCATTTGTTTTGCTAGAAAATGTAATGCAATTCTAAAGTGTCCTAAAGTAGGTGAGGTTGTTGGAGAATCACCCAACATGTCTCCCAAATGTGTACCAATCAACTAGTATCAACTCAGTCTACCAGCAATGAATCTCTACAAAGCTTCCTTTCATTCTCAGAATCAAACTATTGATCTCTTTGATTCTACCTCAATCCCACATCCAGCATTAGAACCACTGAGGCATTCGTATAGTCCAAGTGGCGACCCGGTAGTAGGACGTATCTGTTGCTCTCCTCTGCCGGGTTGGCTTTTTCTTTTTTCTTTTCCTCTTTTCGCTTCTCATTCTTTCTCATTTTTTACCTCTATTCTTTTGGATTCGCTTTAACTTTATTGTACTTCAGTTCTAGTTATACTGAATTTTAAGTTAGTTTTGTTTTGAGCCTCTCTTGTGTTTCTCTTTTTGGTTTTTTCTCCTCTCTTTTGTGTTTTGCGTTCTGCTTTTGGGTTTTTCACTCCCTCCCTGACCCCTCCCGCTTGCCTGGGCTTTGCCTGCTGACGATAGAAGTCCTTGAACAGACTTAACGCTTTGCAGCCGGCCTGCTGTGGTCTCGAGGAATGGCGGATGGTCTCTCTGCTCCTGAGTATGGGCGTTTTCCCTGCGGTAGTGAGATACAGCTTGCGCCGCGGAGGTTTGGATTGCAGCTTGGGAACGTGATGACCTAGTGGTGATTCGAACATTGACCACCATGGAACTTCCTGGTAACGCACTGGAACTGAGGGGCACTGTGGTTGCTAAGGATGCCGAGACAAAGCTGCTGATGGCTGGCCCCGTTGTGAGGGTATTGTGCTTGCCCCGGGTGGCTTTTTTCCTCTTGCAGCCATCATCCCCTGGGGGTGCAATTGTTGGCGTTCTCTCACAGACGACCCTGGTTTCAGCTGCTGTTACTCCTGCTTCTGTTCCCTGGCTCTCCTGGCTGATATTCAAACGAACCTGGTCCATAGCCTTTTGGAGAGTTGTTGTGCTGTGGTTCCAACAACGGCAGTTGGGCCCTTGGAGAGGGCAGGCCATTCCATCTCTGCCGTTCATTAACAATACAGAGAGGAGGAGAGACATTAAACCCAGCGATCCTATTCAATTACACCTTTTGTTCTGGCTGGCTGGAGGAGGCAAAGTCCCTATTATCTAAGTGCAATGGGGAGGGAGGGGTGATGGGGGGACTTTTTGCCTATGCTCTTTTTTATTTTTATTTTGTTTAGTTTTCCTTAAATTGTTTTCTTTTTGCATAACTCTATATGAGTTATAGTGTTGATTGTTAATTTGTTTATGTATATTGTTACTGATGTCTGATTAACCTGGATCTTATTGCGCTGATCATGTTACGGTTTGTTTATTTTATTTTGTTTGATCATTTATTTGATTTGATTGTTAATTTTGTTACTAATTATCGGCTACTCTAGTTGTTAAATCTTTTGGTTTCTTCTTTCTTTCTTGGTTGGCATGGAGTGGAAGGCTTGCCCCCCCCCCCCAGAGGGGGACTTTTTAACATCAGAGTGATTTCTGGCAGAGGGAGATATGGTGTAGGTGCTGTTGCTATTTGTTCCAGAAGAAGGGTGAACAGATGCTTGAAATCTGTTCACTGTTCTGGCACTGTGACCTCCTGCCAGACTTAAGGTAGTCAACTCAGCTGGCCCTCCACTCTAAACCTGGCGTTGTTGAATGCCAGATCTGTATCAAATAAGTCCCAGATTATACAAGATCTGATTCTGGAGGAGGATGCAGATCTGGCATACATAACCGAAACATGGATGGGCAGGGAAGGGGGTGTTCCCCTGACTCTTGCCTGCCCTCCCGGTTATGCAGTCCAACACCAGGGTAGACTGGAGGGGTGGGGCGGGGGAGTAACCATTGTCTACAAAAACACCCTTCAGGTTGCTAGGCACTCTGCTCTGGTGACGCCGGGTCTAGAGGCCCTCCACGTGTCGATTGGGGCCAGGGATGGTATTGGGATCTTGCTGGGTTACCGCGCTCCCCGCAACCCAGCCATTTCCTTACCGGAGCTGGCGGACTTCGTCTCCGCGGCACTGTTGGGGTCCCAAAGGCTTTTGGTCTTGGGTGACTTCAATGTGCATGCGGAGGCAGAGGTTTCCGGTCCAGCTCTTGAGTTCTTGGAGACCATGGCCTCCTTGGACATGTCCCAACATGTCAATGGCCCTACCCACGTGGGTGGCCACACACTGAACCTGGTGTTCTCCACTGAGCAGAGTGAGTGTGCTCCGATGGTGACTGACCTAGTGTCTGTCCCCTTGTCATGGTCGGATCATTGCCTAATTAAATGCAATCTCGCAGTGGCTCTCCCTCCCCGCGGGGAGCAAGGACCTGTTTTAATGGTTCACCCTCGAAGGTTATTGGATCCTATAGGATTCCAGGACACCATGAGAGGGATTCCGGCTGATTTGACTGGCGCTCCTGTCGAGGCTCTGGTTGATAGCTGGCTGGCCGCCGCCACCAGGGCTGTTGACACGATCGCACCTAAATGCCCTCTCCGGCCCAGAGATCGCCCTTCGCCCTGATTTAATCCAGAGCTGCGATCAATGAAGTGAAATAGGAGAAGGCTAGAGTGCATATGGAGGCGGAACCTGATGGAAAATAATCAAATAGCTGTCAGGATCGCGACTAACCTCTACCAATCTAAGGTGAAGGCTGCTAGTCGATCTTACTTCGCTGTCCGGATAAGCGAAGCCTCCAACCAGCAGGTGGAACTTTTCCATATAGTTCGTGATCTATCCAGAGTTGGTCATAGTGACTGGCCTCCCACTAGCATCTCACCTGACCAATTTGCAGCCTTTTCAAAATCAAAAGTGGAGGCCATCCACCAGAATCTTACCCCCTATTTGAAAACAGTGGATCGAGCTGAGATGTCCAGTGCTCCGTCTTGCCCGATGAGACTTAACCACTTTCAGCCTGTGACGTCAGACATGGTGGACAGAGTGCTTGACTGCTGTTGTGCCACCACCTCCTCCCTTGCCCCTTGCCCGGCCTGGCTAATCAAAGCAGCCAGGCCTATAACATCTGAATGGGCTACGGCAATAATTAATGGGTCTCTCCAGGAGAGAGAAGAGAGACAGTCATTAGGCCCATTAGGAAGAAACCGAGCTTGGCGGCACACGATAATGGAAATTATAGGCCCGTCGCCAATGTTTCTTTCCTCAGCAAGGTAGTTGAGAGGGTGGTGGCCGATCAGCTGCAGGCTCTTCTGGATGAAACCAATGCCCTGGATCCATTCCAGTAGGGCTTCAGGCCGCGCCATGGCACGGCAACAGCATTGGTCGCCCTGTTGATGACCTGCTGAGGGAGGCCGACAGGGGCAAAATGTCTCTGCTGGTCCTCCTCGATATTTCAGCCGCCTTTGATACCGTCGACCATGGTATTCTCCTGGGGAGGCTCTCCGAGTTGGGAATCGGTGGCCTGGCTCTTGCCTGGCTCCGTTCCTTCTTGGAGGACCATCCCCAGAGAGTGCAGATTGGAGAGAGTTTCTCGGCCCCGTCAGTGGTCTGTTCCGCACATTTCCACCTTCGGCGGATTGCCCAGCTGCGTCCCTATCTTGATGTGGGGGCACTCACCACTTTGGTCCATGCGCTCGTAGTCTCAAGATTAGACTACTATAATGCCCTCTATGTGGGGCTGCCTTTGAGACTGACGTGGAAACTTCAGATGGTACAAAATGCGGCGGCCAGACTTCTTACAGGGGTGTAAAGGTACCAACATATTTCCCCCACACTGGCCACCTTACATTGGCTGCCCATTCGTTTCTGCATTGATTTCAAAGTTCTTACGATGACATATAAAGCCCTAAACGGTTTAAGACCTCGATATCTGGCAGAGCGCCTTCTCCCACCCAGTTCTGCCAGAGTCACTCGTTCCAGCCAGGCTGGGCGGCTGAGGGGCCTGATGCCGAGGGAGGTCCGGAAGGAAAGAACGAGGAACCGGGCCTTCTCGGCAGTGGCCCTTCGGCTTTGGAACAACTTGCCAGTGGAGATCCGCCTGGCTCCCTCTCTGGGTGTTTTCAGGAATAAACTTAAAACCTGGCAATTTGGGCAGGCTTTCCCTCCTGCCATATCTTAATTTCTTATACTTCGCCATCTTGGACCTATAATATATGTTTTTGGTTTTATTGTTTTTAAATTTGTAAACCACCGAAGAGTAGACCTTTGGTCTAGATGGGCGGGATAGAAATCCAATAAATAAATAAAATAAATGAGTTATTATTCAGTCTTGTTCTCTTTGCCTGTACAACCATCACAGTCATGGATCTCAGCAATGAGCTCAACCCAGGGTTTCCTTCCGCAAGCAGGCAAAGACCTTCCTCTTCAGGCAAGCCCCCTCAGTAACCAGCTACCTACGTGTGATTTTTAGATAGATTGTTATGCATTACTGCTTTAACTGGATTTTTAGTACTACTTGTTTTCCATTGCTCAGAGTGACATTTTTAAAAAGTTTGTATACTTATTGATCTTTGCCTTAAGATTGCTTTTTAATGATGTAAGATGCCTCCTTATTCATTGTTTGTAGTTTTTAAACATCGTCTTTTAATTATGTTAACCACCGTTGTATATTCATTGCTTTCAACTTTAAATATTGTCTTTCATTGTTGTAAGCCGCGTTGGGTTCTTTTCAAGGAGAAAGGTGGGGTAAAAATATTTTAAATCAATCAATATGTGACCTTTACCTAGCACTATTCCTTGTCTAGTAGCCACATTCAGGCAGAAAGACTGAAAGCATGTAGTGCTCAAAGGAGATGTGGAGAAAAAGATAAGCATTAGTCCCCACTGCAAAGCCATAAAGACCTTTGGATGTTTAGCACAAAATCTGCTCAGGCACCATAACTATGTTCAATTGAGCTCTTGTAGCATTCCCACAATCAGAGCTGCCAATCACAGGAAAGCTGTAAGCTACTAAAATAGTTTGAGGTGTTTGTTCCATTTTGAATTTGTAAGCAAAAACTTAGGGATCTGAGAGTATCTCAAGTCACCATATATTTACCAAGCAGGTGTTATCCTTTGTGCTGCTCAGTTTCAACAATATAACTTTAAAACCCTCGGGTCAATTCAGTTTCCTTATCGGCACCTATCCGTTTCTGCCCCACCTAATTCACCATTTTCACCAACACCTAGGCTCCCTCTAGCACATTTCTCTTCCAAAACCTGCCTTTCATTTCTCTATGCCCCCCTACCACTCTTTATTTGGCAAATGCAGCTCTGTCTCTCAAAACTAGGGGTTTGTTACGCCAAGCAAGCCATTACCGCTCTTGTACCCTGTCTGCTAATATGTGCGCATAAAGCATAGTACATTTTGAACTAGATAGTTGCTCGAGTCACTTGGCATGCAGATTGGTAACCGCATATGAATCAGTAAGAAAAGCCATGAGCTTTAATTTGCACAATTTGCTGCTAGTGATAGGACATTTTGAAGGTCATTAATGTATCAAGTTGTCATACATTGGAAACAACTTGGTGACATGCAAACACATGAAGCTGGTTATAAAAGAGTAATGCTCCTGAACCAAAGGTATTTCCTTTACCACTCTTGTATGATAATCTGTTGTATATTAAAGTCCTATCTTCCAACACAAAATTTAACGCTGATTTTCACATCTCTTGTAGCCCACCTTCGTGAAGTGTCACAACATTTACTAAAGAAGTATTAATTTCCATTAATTTATTAAATAAGGCTTCTGGACTGTATTTAATAAAAGAATATCTAGGCTCTACAAGTGCAGCAAGGCATTTAGAACATGTATGCATCAGAAACATTTCCTTAAATGTTTTTGTAAAAAACTCTCAATACAACCAAGACTGAAGCCTTCCAATGAAATAGACTTGCTGTGAATCCTTGGAACACTTTATCTACTACAAAACCAATTCTCTCTGAAGGTCAGTGTTTTGAAGAGAAAGATCACTATAATTATTTTCAAAGCCACAAAAACACAGCATCAAATAACTCTCGTCACGTAAAAATGTATTACTTCCAATTAAATAGCTTGCTTTTGTCTTTGGCTGGACCTCAGACACTCAGCATTTTAATTTTCTATTGCAGAGAGAATGTTTAATTCTATAATTAGTTGTGCAATCTTAAGGGTTTGTTCCTCACAGACTAATTAAGAAGTTATAACAGAATAAAAATTGGAAGTCTGTGAGACAAGGAAGCTTGAAAATTAATATTCAGAACCCCAGTTGTTCTATGTGAGTCTCTTTAAGTAGGAAGAATATCAGAAAGAGTTTAAAATAAAATGCAATTAAAAGATGCACTTATGGCTTCATAGATGCTTTTTCATCTGTTTTACACCTCATATTGCCACAGAGAAGAGGGAAGGATACTTATGGAATATGATATGCCTCTTTTGTAAGATATGTAGCTCAGCTGAATGATTCACTGACTCTTACATGCATTTTTTTTAAAGAGAGCTATAAGCAATTCCAAGAGAGGAATCTAAACCCATGCAAAAATTTTCCAGCACCCATATTTAAGATTTAAATCCCCCACCCCCACTGATTAAAATCTCTGAATAATGGGTTTGACTGGTGATCCAGACCAGTTGTCTGCTGTGGACTATTAATTTAGAGCAACTCCACTCTCTTTCACATCTATAAACCTATGCAATCAAATACAGCTGTAGCCTAGTTATGCCAGATAGTTACAGTTTAGTTATGCAGGACGCCTGATATTTCAGCCAACAGACCATGTATCTTGTAATGTGTTTGCTAACCACTTTGACATACTCTATCATTCAGTACAAGGTAAACTCCTCAGTTCCTATTATATCTTTCAGGAATTGAGTATATGTTGCACTTTCAATGGCTTTCATTCTTAATTCTGGGCTGTTAATATCTAAATATTAAAATAACTGATAACGTGAAGGCAACCTGATGTCCATTATCATGTGCCGATATATACTTTCTGCAATATCAATATACTTTGTCCCCATAAGGCCTCATATTCCACTCTCGTTATGAGCACTTGCTGAAAATAGATGTTTAAATTGTACTTACTTGAATATAAGCAAGCAGAACAGAAACGCAAGGGTCTTGTGAGCAAACTGTGTTCATGCAATGTGCCTTTCTCCTCTGCTATATCCCTGCTCCTGCCCTCTGCCCACACACCTCCTTTGGAGAGTCCCAACTTGCTTTAAAGCAGATTTTGAGGCTGGACATTGGGCTGCAGGGGAAACAAGGAAATTGTGTCCCTCCACACCCTGAATATGGGAATGATTCCACCCATGAAGATTAAGGAAATATTACAAATTACTATTCACATGAACTTCCAAATGCAATGCTCGGAAACAATAAAGGATGAGAAAAATAACTGATTGTTATAGTCAGTTGCTGTAAAGCCTAAACCACAATGGAGATTTTTTAAAAATGAATCCTAGTTTTGTTTTGAAGAACAGGATATACTTTCAGCACCTATTTACCATTGCTATTATTGCTACAAATAGGCATGGGATTTCTGGATTTTTTTTTGACCGCAACTCCCAGATTCACTCAGGATTCCCCCCAGGCAGAATTCCGAGAGCTGTAGCCAAAAAATGTAAGTCCACAGGAGCTGCAGTGGTTCAAGAGACAGGTAGTTCTTTGAAAGGCATCTTCTACGAGTGTAGTGAGTAGCAAGACTACATATCCCACAAACCACTGTGGCTCCCATGGAGCCTTAGCATTCCCAAGCAATGCTGGCATAGTTTCCCCCTTCTTCAGAGTCAACATAGTGACAGAGATCCACAAGTAAACAATGAAAACTGCTCTGTAGCCTTTTCATAGAATCACTGAATTCTGAAGTTGGAAGGGGCCTATAAGGCCATCAAGTCCAACCCCCTGCTTGGTGCACGAATACAAATCAAAGGATATCTGCCAGGTGATTATCTAAGTTTCTCTTGAATGCCTCCAGTGTTGGAGCACTCACCACCTCTCAAGTTAATTGGTTCCACTGTCTTATTGCTATAACAGGTAGAAAGTTTTTCCTGCAACTTGAGCCCATTGTTGCATGTCCTGCACTCTGGGATGATTGAGAACAGATCCTGCCTCTCCTCTGTATTACAGTCTTCTTTTCTCAAGGCTAAACATGCCCAATTCTTTCAGTCTTTCCTCACAGGGCTTGGTTTCCAGCCCCCTAATCATCCTTGTTGCCCTCCTATGAACTTGTCCCAATTTGTCAGCATCCTTCTTGAAGTGTGGTGTCCAGAACCGGACACATTACTCAAGCTGAGGCCTAACAAGTGCTGAGTAGAGGGGAACTAGTACCTCGTGGGATTTGGAAACTATACTTCTATATTTTTCTTGGCTACACCTCCTAGAATTCTCCTGGGGTGCGTGTGCTAGGCACACTGTGGGAGCTGCAGTCCAAAATAATCCAAAAGTCCCAGGCCTAGCTGCAAAGTGAACTGATCTTGCTAGTTCTGCCAAGCTCATGTGTTATTTGCTCCAACAATTAATGCTCTTTCAGCCAGGCATTTATATACTATACACTGATGAGCCAAAACATTAAAACCACTTGCCTAATATTGTGTAGGTCCACTCATGCTACCAAAACAACTCTGATGCAGTGACTCCTCAAGACCTCTGAATGTGACTTGTGGTATCTAACACCAAGACATTAGCAGTAGATCCTTTAAGTCCTGCAAGTTGCGAGGTGGAGCCTCAATGGATCGGATTTGGTGCTCCAGCACATCCCATAGATGTTCTATCAGATTGAGATCTGGTGAATTTGGAGGCCAAGGCAACATCTTTAACTTTTTGTCGTGTTCCTCAAAACATCCCTGAACAATTTTTGCAGTGTGGTAGGGTACATAATCCTGCTGAGAGGCCAGTGCTGAAAGCGGCAACACAGTTGCCATGAAGGGGTATACATGGCCTGCAACAATCTCTAGGTAAGTGGTACACGTCAAAGTAACATCCACATGAATGCCAAGACCCAAGGTTTCCCAGCAGAACATTGCCCAGTGCATAACACAGCCAGCCTTCTTCTCATAAGTGCACCCTGCTGCCATCTCGTTCCTAGGTGTATGACATACATGCACCTGGCCATCCACCTGATCTAAAAACAAGATTCATCAGACCAGGCAACCTTGTTCCATTGCTCCATGGTCCAGTTCAGATGTTGACATCCCCATTGTAGGTGTTTTCACTAGTGGACAGGATCATCACAGGCACCTGACTGGTCTGCAGCTACACAGCCCCATACACAGCAAACTCTGATGCTCTAGGTGTTCTAACACGTATCATGGCCATCGTTAAGTTTTTCCACAGTAGCTCTTCTGGAAGGACAGATCTTGAAGCTGAGGCTCCAATACTTTGGCCATCTCATGAGAAGAGAAGACTCCCTGGAAAAGACCCTGATGTTGGGAAAGTGTGAGGGCAAGAGGAGAAGGGGACGACAGAGGACAAGATGGATGGACAGTGTCACTGAAGCTACCAACATGAATTTGACCCAACTCCCGGAGGCAGTGGAAGACAGGAGGGCCTGGCGTGCTCTGGTCCATGGGGTCACGAAGAGTCGGACACGACTTAACGACTAAACAACAACAAACTCTTCTGTGTGATTGGACCAGACGGGCTAGCATTCACTCCCCATGTGCATCAATGAGCCTTGGTTGCCCATGACCCTAATGCTGATTTACCAGTTGTCCTTCCTTGCACTACTTTTTGGTAGGTATTAACCACTGCATACTGGTAACATCCCATAAGACTTGCCATTTTGGAGATGCTCTGACCCGGCTATCACTATATGGCACTTGTCAAAGTCACTCAATCTTTTCACTTGCCTGTATTTCCTGCTTCCAACACATTCAATTCAAGAGCTGAGAGTCCACTTGCTGCCTGATATATCCCTCCCTTTGATAGGTGCCATTGTAACAATATAATCAATGCTATTCACTTCACCTGTCAGTGGTTTTGATGTTGTGGCTGATCAGTGTATATTTATTGCCCTGTCAGCAAGTGACACGTTTCCACAGGACAGATAAGGGCAGATAGCAGCTTTGCTATACCACTGCCAGGACCTTGAACTGAGATAACTGAAAGCAAAGGGGGGGGGGGAATTGTCAAGAGTCAGGAAAACACAGAGAAGGGATTAAGGAAGTATGAGAGAATAGCTATACTTCCAACTTCTAAAGCACAAATCTCAAAATGTAAAGGAAATGAGATTTGTACTTCACATTTAGATAATCATCAGATAAAGAAGATATCAAAGCTAGTGGGGTTTTATCCTGATCTATTTGGCACAACTGAAACTATACTATGCTATAACTGAGGCAACAAAGTGAAGCACACAACAGTATAGCACTGGTTTAAGAGCAACCCGAAATGTTGATCCAAGATGATGTTCCTGCATTCTATAGTTCACCCCAATATCTTGTACTTAAGGCCTGTTGATACTTATAAAGTCTATTTTGCTAAACACAGTCATACAATTTAAAATATATCATGTTTTAATATTTTTTTCTTGTATTTTAAGTCACTAATGACAATTTGAACAATTTAGGATTACAGTATGCAAACACTGTGCTAACTAAAAACAAAAACACACACAAGCTCTCAATAGGTTAACACTTTATAAAACTAGGAACCTGACAATAATGAATAGTGTGCCACCAACTCAACACTTCATGTGCAAAGTATAAGCATAATAGTGAGGTAATCTGGTAATTTCGCTTCTATGTTATTAAAAACAGAATCTGGCATTGCCATGTGGAGATTTTATCCCCACATGAACACTCTATATAGCTGGTGGTAAATGTTTCCACCTTGCTTTGTTGCATATCTAGTAAAAAATTTATCAGTTTAGCTATAGCTTGCTTCCAGCAATTAAAGTGATTAAGTTATACACTTCGTGGAGTTCACAGAAGAAACTTTTTCTGCAGCAGAGGATAGAAACAAAAGGTAGTTAAAGATAGGATAATGGATTTTAAAAATGCAAAGTATTATTGACCAGAACAGTCTGTAAATGTGGTAACCATGTTTCCTCGACGCTGAGTGACAGTTCTGCAGTGCTTACTAGACCCATGGAATTTGCCTCCAGTTCTCATTGTTTGTTGATGTGTGTTGTCAAAGCCATTGAAGGAAAACATTTTTTCCATGTCTTCAAACATGTCATCAAACAGTCCGCCTCCAAAGGAAAATTCTGGGAAAGAACGTCTCTGCCTGTTGTGTACATTCTGATGACTGTGGAAGTGATTATCAAAATGTTTCTTTGACTGTGTATTGTGGGTTTGGCCAAAGAAATCAAAGTCTTTAAACAAGTCATCAAAATTAAAGTTAAATGACTGCTGGAAGTTGTTTCCATTGCTTCTTTGTCCTTCAGCATGGCCAAATTGGTCATACTCTCTACGTCTATTTTCATCCGACAGTGTTTCATATGCTGTAAAAGCAATAAAAAAGCAACTGTAAAATCTTGCATATAACACATGCCCTCTGACAAAGACAATGGTTTTAGAAAAAGATAGCATACTCTGCATGAATGAAACACTACATTCCAGGCCATTTCAAGTTAAAGGCTAAAGGTAGCAAGCCTGAGGAAAATCACAGTATAATCTGGGCTGGAGAACTATTGCCAATGACACAAAACTAAACAAAGCAAAAAAGCAAAGATCTCGGAAGGATAGAAAGCTGAGTCAACCTTGAGCCAGCTACCTGGGATTGAACCCGAGGTCGTGAGCAGTTTTGACTGCAGTACAGCAGTTTAACCACTGTGCCACAAGGCTCCCTAACTAACAATCCATTTGTACAGTATCACATCCTTAGTGCATTCAGTTCCATATTTTCCATACTGATTAGCATTAATTCTCCAGAGTTCCATCTAAAAGCACTCCCATTCCTAAACAGAGATGCCAGTATTTGAATCTGAAACTTTCTGAACACAATGCATGCCCCCTTAACATAGCTATCACTGACTTTTGGTCTTATAAATTATTATTTTTTAATTAAAAATACCTAATTTAAGAAGTGAACTTGGGTTACGATCCTATCATCTTATAATCATATTGAAATCAATGTATCTTCCTTCTCAGTAAACATGTATAATATTATATCACCAGAAGGTACCAGCAGAGCCTACTTAATGCTTCTGAAACCAGTACCAAGAACAAAACATAAAAAGAGTTAATTTGTAAAAGCTAATATGCAATATAACATAATTAATGCTACACATTTACTGGTGTGTACAATTTCAAATTCAGTTTCAAAGACAACCATACTAAATTATTAAGGTATATGTTGAAAGCATTATATTCAAACCAGTTTCCAAAGATAACCTTTGGGTATTAGTCAATGAAGTACAACTACAAATATACCTATACAAATAGTTAAGTGTCACTGCTATCTAAAAAATTAAAGTGTTTTTCAAAGCAAGATAATATATTAGTCCTAGCTCTTTCATCACAATGAGGAATTTATTAGTACAGCATCAGTGAACACTGGATAGAAGGTAGATTCTATTTACCTTCTGCAATTTCCCGGAATTTTGCTTCTGCCCCTGGACTCTTATTTTTGTCTGGGTGGTATTTCATTGCTAGTTTGTGAAAAGCCTTCTTGATTTGCCGATCAGTTGCAGTTTTGGGGACACCAAGAATGTCATAATAATTCTCTGCAGCCAGTATTAGTTCTGTTATCATTAAAATACAAAGTGCAAATATGAAGATAGACTGGGTAGTAGCCATTGTTAAGATCTCTGTAAAGGAAATAACACCACAGTTATTTTTTTTAGTGAAAACACAGCTTACCATCCAAATATTTTTACCTAAAATGTAGTTAAGTTAGAAAACTTTAGTTTTCTGTTATCTTCTCAGTTGAGTAAATGTTCACATATTTTGATACTATTTTCTCAGGAGTCCTGAGGTTTATCTATGTACATATTATATAAATATATCTGGCTTGCCTTCAGAACAATTTATATTTGTCTCTAGCTCTCAGAATCGTAACCTCAATATGTACCATTTTCAGAAAGAAAAAGAAAAGAAACATTTTGGAATGATTTATTTTTATAACATTAATATATGGATCCATATGAAGCATCTACTCAAAGGCTGAGATCATGCTGACAAAGGTTAATGTGAGCTATGTTTAACTTTGATAGAACAATAATACTTTCATAACCCACTTTCACATGGCTTTCAATAAAGACATTTTCAATTGTTGTTAATATTAAAGGTTTGTAATAAGTAGAGATGTGCATGGTGAGAACTTTCATTTTGTCTTGTATTGGATTCTTTTGATGCAGATGTGCCTCTTTCTTTTTAATTTTCTTAACACAAAGGACCAGCTTTTTAGGGTCATTTCATACCACACCCTTCAAGATTCTAAATACACAGTAAATTAAGCAAGTAACATTTTAAAAGAATTAGCCTAACAGAGAAAGCAAATCCTCACACAAGGAAAAACAACAGATACAGCCCTTCCAATAACTGAGAAAGTCAAGCAAATAAAGGCATAACAATACACTCAAAGCCCATCTCCAACCAAAACTATTAGAATATGAAGAGATTTCTCTCCTCCCCTGATGCCTTTTGTTCTGAGTCCAGAACCCAGGCACTACAATACAAGAATGAAGGCATTATGAACTTGTACAAAGATCCCCACAACTCACTGGGTCCACCTAATCCAAGCTCTTTTACATTTTCAAAATTCCTGCTCTTGAACATTCTGATTGGCTGCTGACAGCAGCCCTTGTGGTACTACTGGATGAAAAAATTCTTGGGACAATTTGATAGACAGGGTAAAAGAAAAGTTAGATGAAAGAGGAAAACATAGAATAACACAAAACCTCAATCTACTCTTCTCTTGTTTAAGTGAATCATTTGTGTTTCAGAGGTTGTTTCGGGATTTACAAAAATGTGAAAATAAAAAAGGGCCTGTTTTTTTTCCTTTTGTGTTTACATCAAAGTCCAATCCTTAAAACTAACTGATTAAGATGAGAAAAAGTTGGCAGTATGAAGACAGACAATACCAAATTAGCTAATACAATTTTCACTTAAAATCTCTTTGCTCATCATACAAATATTATGTTTTTTAATAAATGTTAAAGGAAGAAGCGGGGAAATATCAGATGACCACACAATTATCAGACTTAGAATCTTAAAGTTGTCTTAAACGTGTATAGGCATAGAGTTATAAATCATGCAGTTTATACACATGTACACACATTCTAAAATCCATGTGGTTTGGAAACACTTGAGGGGGGCAAATAAACACTGTTCAAACCAGAACTTGTCTTTGTGAGCTGTTTCCCTTTTTCTTTATTACAATGCTTGCGAGAATTTTGAAAATGTGAATAAATGATGTTCAATTTTATAAGAGGCATTGGCTATACTAACAAAGCCAATACTGCTTTGTCATGAAAAAGACCCCACAATATGAAACTTAAAGAGTCCAAAACATTTGTCTCTACCTGCTGTCCAGAACACTGTTTACACCAATATTTACATTTTAACAGAACGTTTTGCAGAATAAGTGGGTCTAGGAGTTTTGTTAGGCCATCACTTAATTGATCCACTTTTAGTTGTGTATTTTGACCTAACTACTAAAAGAAGTAAGTAACAGAAAAAGTACATTTTCATAGTAAGGGGAGTAATACCAAGAAACAAGTATCTTTTTTAAAAACATTGCCTTCCTTTACCTTATCAAGTCACAGAAACTTAATAATTACAAGCCCTTAGGGCGAAAGAGATACTGATGAAACTGTTCTAAGCAACACTGAACCCATGGGACAGGAAAAGTTCTATGGTAGATAATTTGTTAACACAAAAACATTGTATGCTCTTCTGTTCTCCACCATTCAGTGTTAATTACAACTTCAATATGTACACTGGCATGCCTCCCCACCAGTACTGTTTTTACATATTACATAAAGCAAATTATTATACATGCCTAAACATGTCTGTTTTGAATCTTGTTCTGAGTAAAGAGACATGGAAACAAATCAACTCTTGCTTTATCAACATTTTCTTTCAATGTTGCTTTCCTCCTCCCCCTTCCCAATCCCTTTTTTCTTCCAGTGCCGGCAGGAAACAGCAGCAGAATTCTCTTTGCAGTCAGGTGTGGAACACCACCACAGAAAGGCACTCCACATAATTTCCAACTCATAGATGTATGAGCTAGAAACTGGCCCATTCAAAGCAATGGGGCTCTCTGTTTGCAAATTCTACTTTATGCAAGTGTTGGGAAAAGAGGTATTGCACATTATTATTTTAAAAAAGGATTCTGGTTTTCAACACACATACAGGGAGAGAACTGTAAGAGTACAACAGTATGCTTTATTCAAAAGTTTACTCCTTCTCTCCAATGTTGCAAAATATACCACTGCTTAATTAATAAAAATGATAGGAATACTGAACACCATACTCTATTTCTGCTTCAGATAAGTCTAGTGAAACAACCAACACTAGAACAAGTTGCCATAATATTAGGAACTTGAATTTGTTTTTAATAAAGAAACTGGTAAAAAGAACTCCATTTCTACTTCATTACTCACAGAATAAGCTCTACTCCAATTAACTCCGACAGCACTAGTCCCTTAGAATTACAACTGTCATTACTTTAGATATCATTTTTACTCCAGAGTAGCTGAAGCAGTACCTAGTTCTATTCTAAAAAGAAACAGAGTCTGGTCAGACTTGTATAGGTGTACATTCTAATAAAGCCACCAGCTTTGGCCATGATAGTAACAACTGTCTTTAATAACTGATGGTGAGCTCATCAGTTTTTGAGTATGGTATTAAGAAAGTGCTATCGACTAGTTTCCATGAGTCCTTGAATTCTTGAGCAGACTTAGTTTTTGCCTTCATACTGAAATGGTGCTGGTCAATAATTTACACTGGGAACTGCACAAGGGAAGTATAATCCTAGTTACAATCCTATTTGACTGGACATTCTCAGAAGATGGTGCTTTTAGGGTCCCTCAGGGTTCTCTTCTGTCCTTCATGCCAGACAACATCTATACGAAGTTAACAGAATAAATCACTAGAGTTTGTGAGTTTGATGCCATCAGTACTGACAAAAAAAATTCCAAATGTCCTTTGAAATTGATGCCAAAGAGGCTATGGAGATGCTGATCTGCTATCTCGGTTCATCTATCCACTGGAAGCGAGCCATCAAAATGAAGCATAATCCAGAAAAGACAGAAGGAATACTAGTCAGTATTGGGCCAGGACTATATGAATAATGTAGCTTGGACAGATTTACATTCTATCTGAAGGGCCTGATTTGCAGACTGAAGGAATATTCCCAGATACTAGCTCCACCTTTCACCAACCATGTTCCCTTAGTCATCATCACATGAGGTCACTGCAGCACACAGTATACAGGGCTGCTTTTAAAAAAGGTCTGGAAAATGCTGCAGTCAGAATAATTTTGGCTGTCCATTTTTCTGAGTATAGTCTTGTTTAAACTGCATTGATTTCTTCAATTCATTTTCCAAGATTGATTCCATGTGCCAATTATTACCTATAAAACCCTAAATGGAAAGTGGGTAGAACAATCTAATGTCCCCATCCCCAGTAGTGCTCTTGGTTGTGGTACTATTGTTTAACAGAGATTAGACTGGCCACTTTCTTTTGGTGTTTGAGGAGATTAAAGATGTGTTCATTTCACCATGCTTTTCGTTAAGCTTTGAACTTTCTGGTTTTGGTTTGTGTTTGAACTGTTTTAGCTTTTAATATTCCCTGTTTAAATGTCTACTGCCAGAAGCCACCTTGTATTACCTGCACAGGCACTGTAAACATGTTTATGAATAATATATAAAGTTTTAAATGGCAAAGTTGCCCAGAGTATGCCCCAGTGAACACTATGAAACTTCAAAAGAAGCATACAAAATTATCAGTTGTAAGGCACTGGTTATTAGTTGCTTTGTAAGGCACAGTTCATACACTTCTTTTAAGCAATCAAGCACACAACCTTTTTTTCATAAGCAACAGTATGTATATCAGCAATTCAAAAAAAGAATAATTTTTCTAATATTTGCTTGCAGCCTTTGAAATCTCATACAAATCATTTTACAGAAGTACTACACCATATGAAAATGAGATGTATATTCACTATTTACCCACTGAGCTGCACCTATACTCATATCACATCTGTAAAAGGTGTATTTCAACCACCTTAGATAATAAAATTAAAAGGTATGAGTTACTTGTTTTGGACTTCAATTCCATGAAAAGTAACTTGCACCATTAAAAATGTGACTACTCTAACTGTATCTGAGGCATTCAACAGGAATTTAACCTTACTATGTCAAGAGAAGAGAAAATGGACACCAACCTATCAGTTAGTTAAGCTACTGTAAACTCTAAGTGCAATGGCATGAACTGCTGATAGTTAACAAGATGCTGTTTGTATTCCAGCAGGATGGTGAGCAACAAATGACACAAGTGGCAATCTGCTGCTGTAAATTATGCTACTGCACTTTCACCAGCATAACCAACCCATAGGATTCTGGCCACTATAAAAAACATGCACTTAAATATGCTATTACAATTAAACCTCAACACACATTGGCTTAGTTTCTAACGTTTAGCTTCTGAGGCCCAGAAAAATATATATTTCTAAAATCTTAGTTTCACCAATTAAAAATCAATATTGATTGAGACAAAGTAAATTATCACCATATAGCATTAAAACTGTACTACAGAAAATGAAATGTACTCCAGGGAATCTGAAGTTTCAGGAAAACATACCTAATGTCTTCCACTTTACCAAGCTAGTATACTACTTAAAAAACACTCTTATACTACCATAAGCACCTGGCTTGCAAGCAGCTGTACATGTCACACACATCAACGTTCCTGTGTGTGAGTGTCAGGGCAAAGCCTGTCAGCAAAGGATGGAGATGTATGAATGTCCATCAATCCATATCCCAAAGTCTTCTTTTGCAGACTACTCGGCAAGACAGGGCAAGCCAAATGCCACATAACAGAAGCTGAACATATATGCATTTATTAAACAATTTAGCACCCCAAAAAAATCTAAATTGGAAGTCACTGATCCATTTTACAATTAGGAAAATTGGGGTTGCATAATGACAACCCAAAATTTATCAAGTGGCAGCCAACTGCCTCATCGTTATTAAAACAAAAGAGAAAAAAGCCATGTGGTTCTTATACAAAATCTGATAGTAAGAGTGAGTAATATTTCTATTGGACCACTAAAACATTACGAACAAGTGAGTTTCAGAGTCCAGCAGGTCTCTTCTTAAACAGATCAGCCAATCAGGGCCTGATCTGTAACCAGAGCAGAGAAGTGGACTTGTCCACAAAAAGTCACATTAAAATATAGAAGTCGGCCTTTAAGATGCCATTTTTGTCTTCTTTATTTTTCATTTTTGTTGTTTTTGCCTGACATACTACCAGAGAGGAACACAGCTACCTCTTCTAAAATCAGTGCAGAGAAATATACCATCACTCAAAAACTGCAGTGCCCAGGCTGAAGATGCTTGCCTGTTCCAAATACTTTTACTGGCCCAACAAAAGGCATTACCCAGCCTTATTCTTGAACTTATTAATTAAAATATAAAGGAGTGTCAAATACCACAGGAGGCACAAACAAGGGTAGTAAAAAGGTATCTCAAAGACCGTATCTCCCATTATAAGCCTGCTTGTGTATTAAGATAATCAGAAAAGGCCTTTCTCTAAGTCCCACCACCTTCACAGGTATGTTTGTTGGGGACATGGGAGACGACCTGCTTTGTTGCTGCTCCCAGACTTTGGAACTCCCTCCCACAGGAAGCCAGGTTGGCCCCATCATTGCTGTCCTTCTGCAAGCAGACCTTTCTCTTCAGGCCAGCCTTCCCTCACTAACTAGCTACCTGCTGTGTGATTTGGACTGTTATGGCTTACTGCTTTGAATGTATTTTTAGTATTGCTTTTATGCTCTTTAAGGAGAAAGACAGGGTAAAAATGCTTAAACAAATAGGCATAGATAGATCTATTGAAATAGGATTAAGGGAACCTAGGTCGAAATAGAGGACTATGCCTTGATTAAATCCCCACTCCTCTTCAACACTCACTAAGGCCGGGTCCTATTCCCGACCCGGTCCTGAGAACAGAAAAAGGGGCCGCTGGGTTTCTTAGTTTTCTCGAAACCAACTTATAACCATAGAGATAATCAGACAGACTCAAGGAAACCCTAAAAACCAGCGACGAAGCTGTCCTTTTGGTATTCGGGAAGATCCTTCCCCCGCTACCACCCCTCCTGCTGAGCCCGAAAGGGCAGAGAAAAATAAAAGTGGCTCTTCCCTGCCACCGCTTCTGCTGCTAAATAAGGCAGCCTACAGGCCTCCAAGCCGAGCAAAACGCCAGCCCCCGCAAACTCACCAGCGGCTCCTCTCCCTCCCTCCGTCAATCCGTTCTCTTTCGCTTTCCCAGAACCTTCCCTTCTTATAAAGTCGGCTGAGAGGCGCGGCGCGCGGAAGGAAGGCGACGTTCCTACACGAAGCGCTCCCCGATTGGCCGCCCGCGGTCACGCGGCACGCAGGCTTCGGCGCACGTGGAAAGCTGTTGTTGCCCCGCGCGGGTGACGAGCGTCTTGGCGGGCAGCGCCCCTTCCGGCCACAAAGGGGAAGAGAGGAAGGGCGAACTGGAGAAAGGGGGAATCCAGAAGTTGTTTCCGGAAGCGGAAATGTGGGTTGCGGGTTCTGCTTAAGGGCGAAGCGGGGGGGGGGGGGGAAGAGGAGGCGTCCTCACGCCAGCACCGGCTGGGACACGCCTTGGCCATGCCTCGCTACTGCGCAGCCACCTGTTGCAGGAACCGAGCGGGACAGAGCGCCCGAGACCAGCGGAAGCTCAGCTTTTACCCGTGAGTGCCGTCGATGACGAGGCTCGAAGGATGATGGGCTTTCTGCCCCCGATTCTGTAGTAGCTCATCTCACAGTGATTGGGGAAATACCCTGAATTCTTTGGCGGGGGTGCGGGAGGGGGGGGGGGAGAGAGCGAGAAACTTCCCTGTCCCACGAGCCTGCTTAAGATCTTGCAGCATGATCTTTCTTCATGCTTCCTTGAAAATAAACCCCACCGATTTCTTTAAGGAGATGCGCTCGGGTACGGGGAGTCAGTCCATCGCGGGATGCGTGCCTACGCTGTCACTTTCACCCGATCACGGTCAGATTTTGTGCAGTTCACTAAAGAAAGAGTCTCAAGTCTTCACACTTCACATCGCGCACTCCCCCCCCCCTTTATGGAGTTAAAAGGCTCCGGATAAGGTGTGCGCCGCGTCACAACTTATATGAGCCTCGTTGGATCTTAAATAATCTGTTGAAGGAAAATGCAAAATGAGAACACCAAGTGGAAGAGGACTTATTGTTATTTCCTCTTCCTGTCTGAAAGGGTGCATTCCGAGTCCACGCTCTACCGGCAATTCTGGCCATTTCAAGCAAGTGGGACCAAGAAGCTAAAAGAGTCTAAACTGCCTGGATTGCTATCTTGAAGTTGGAAAAGCAGGCTATAAAGATACAAATGTAATAAACAAGCAAAAGCTGGAGTGCCAGATGGGGACTGGGGAGACCCTGGTTCACTCAGTTTTGAAGCCCAGCCACTCTCTTTCAGTTACTTCACATGACTGTGAAGAGGAGGATATTATAATTACTATTATTCAAAAACTCCAGGCAGTCAAAATTATAAAAACATTGACTGGTATTATATAACAGATACAAGTGTTAACTAAAAATCTAAGTATTTGTTAAATATCGGTGCAGTATGTATGCTGTTCCTAATATTGCTGTTTTTTGTAGCTCTGATGGTGTGATTTCTGAGATCTGCAACTGCTTTAATAATAATAATAATAATAAAAAAAAAAAACTGCAGAGCTGGAAGAGACCTGGATGGGTCACTGAGTCCAGCCCCTGTCAATGAGACATACTGGGGAATCAAATACAGTATATGGGAGAAGAATTCTGCTGCCTTGAATTTCTTGGAGGAAACTTGAGATTAAAATGTAATCAAGTGAAACAAGATGTTATTGTCAGTGATTTTCATGCCCCATTCTCTTCCAAAAGAAGAGACAATTGATTACCCTTATTTGTGTTCTAAAGCATATTTGCTTGGCAATTTATCTCAGTTTAGTGCAGTGGTCAGGGAACAGGGATAAATTACCCCAAATGGGATAAAAATGAAAATCCTGGGGGTAATTTTGGACGCAACCCTAACCCCCTTCCCTCCTCCTCTTCTGCCCGGAGGGGGGGTCCCCGGCTCCCTGATCGCCCCCTTCCCGCCCCCTTCTCTGGCCCGGCTGGAGGAGGAGCCCGTCGGGCAGCAGCGGCGCTCGCCCGGCTGCACGGCTTCCTTTGGCACCGCCTCCATGCCGGCCGGCCGGGCCTGGCAGATCCTCTTGCCCTCCGTGCGGCAGCTGTCGCGGCGCTTCGACGGTAAGGCCAGCGGGAGCCCTGATGCCGAGGCCCGACGCGGCCACCCCGGCGAGCAGCCGCTGGAGCCAGTGCTGGAGCGGGAGGCGGCGCTGGGCGCCCCCGGCGGGTGAGCCACTTGCTACTCTTCGACAGCCGCCCAGGAGCCGCCCACCAGTGGAGAAAGGGAGCTGCCCCCGCGGGGCCAAGGACTGAGTGCGGCCCCGCCAGGCAGAGAAGGTGGAGGCCACCGCCCAGGCACGGGCGGCAAGGCTTCGGCGGCGGCGCTTGACTGGTCGCGTGTGACCGAGATCCTTCCTTTCAAATCAAGGGGGTAATGTCGGCGTATATAAATTTTCGGGGGGGGGGGGGTAAAAGGTAAAAAAGTTCCCTGACCCCTGGTTTAGTGGCACCAAAAACCAACAGATCAGGGATTTGCCTGTAGGAGTTACTCTGCTTGTGACTGTTTAATGTGGTACACAGTATTGCCATCACTGAGAGCCAGTTTAGAGTAAGAGGGCTGGACTGGGACTTGGGAACTCCAGGTTCAAGTCTACACTGAGCTATGAGACTCATCATGGTTTAATTTCTCTCTCTGACCCCACCTCATAGGGTTATTGAGAAGATAAAATTATTATTCTTATCATCTTGGTACTGATTTAATTTAATATAAGTGTTAAAATTGTGATGTTTTAAATCTTTTATGTCTTATGATGTTTTTATTATGTATGTAAGCCGCCCCGAGTAGACTTTGTCTAGGGGGGCGGGGTAAAAATCTAATAAAGATAAAGAAGATAAAACAGGGAAGAGGATGGTCATGCATGCTGCCTTGAACTCATTGGAGGAGAAATAGAATATAAATATAGCACAGATTAGAAGTAGGCTGAAATCTTGTTATGTAGCTTTCCCTGCATGGTAAGAATGATGTCACCGTCTGATTGTTGATCATTCAACACTTCCTTTGTTTTCATTTCAGGTGTGCATGGCTTGCATGGAATGAAGTAATGTACCCTGAAATCAAGAAAGGAAGTCTAATCTGTAGCCGACTGTTGCTTGACATCAGTCCTGCTGTGCAGACAGAATCTGCTCAACAGGATTTTGGCCAGTATGTGCAAGTTTAAATTTAAACATATGCACATTAATAAAGCAAAAATAACATTCCACCTTAAAATAAGCAGGAATCTGTAAATTTTTGCTGTTCAACATATTTTTCCGTGATGAGGTTGAGTTCAAGAAAAAGACACGGAGTATCATGCAATATACAGAATGGTGTTTTTTTTTAAGCCAATCAATGTGGTGTAGGGGGTAGAGTGTCACACTAGGATTCAAGAGACCTGGGTTCAAATTTCTGTTTCACCAGAAACTCATGGGGTGGTGGTGGTAAAGGCAAGCACTTCATATATGTACCTCAAAAACCCTGTTAGAATAGTCAGCAGTACATAACAAGACAATTACAGTGACCTTCACATAACCATTCAAAGAAACCTAGGCTTTCCTTTATGGATTTTTATTTTATTATCTGCATCTTTCCTAGCACCCATGAGATTCATTATCCAGTAAGAATGGAGTTAAGAGATTTACATAGAATATGTTTTACAGAGATAGTAAAACAGAGAACTATGATGGTGTCACAATTGAGGATACAAAGGCAGCATTTAGTTCTGTTGCTATTTAAAATATTGGGACATTTCAGCAGTTGAAGAATACTTTCTCAAGCAACTTAACCAACATGAATATGATTGATACAGCCTGTCTGCAGGCATGTCCGGTATATCTGTGAGAATATAGGGATGACAGCGCAAGAGAGGACTGGGATGTATAAGTCTGTTATTTTCTCTTGAGTTTTATCTCAACAGTGACAGTTTGAAGCTGCTGCTCCCTTATCTAGATTAGTCACACTCCAGTAAAGTATATCTATAGTTATAAAACTGTATGTGTATTAACTTAATGTATAGCATAGTTTTTTATATATATATAGGACAAATGTAAGTGGGAAACATAGTTCTCTAAGACTCTTACCATGGTTTAGAACCACCACAGTGTGGTAAAGCTGCACCGCACAGTAGCTGTAGAATTATATGCCTATACTGGTATAAGCTATTCCATGATTGTTTGCTTACAAAACTTGTTTTCTAATAATTATGCTCATTTTCTTTCTTTCCTTGTTAAATAACATATAAATGGTAAGGTAGAGCTTGGAGACTATAGAATTAATCTTCTTAATAAAGCACTCAGTAAGAATATAAAACCTGCAAAAAGCCATACTTTATTGCTGGCGAAAGAACAGTTTTTACAGGCATAAAAGCAAGCGTTTGGTACTCTAGTTTTGCTTAAGCATATGCTATTGCTTTCTTTGATTTGAGGGTGCCAGAGTGGCTTCTAGGCACAAAAGGAAATGGACAGTAAGTTTAAATTCACAAATTATACCAAAGGATAGCAGATCAACTAAGTAAAATGCAAACTGAAAGGGGAGTCATCAGGTGGAGAATGGGATACGAACAAGAAAACATCTTCCTACTTGTGATGATGGAATCCAATAGAGAATCTCTAAGGGCAAATTCACACAAGAGAAAATTGTCCCTGGGGTGTGAGGCAATACCATCACTTTGAATGGTGATGTCATATCATATGAAATTATATAAAACATGTAATTTCCATTGCTTGCGAGTTATCAGTACATCTAATTATAAGTTTCTGAAAAATGTAAATAAATTGTTGTGCACAAGAAACCTAGAATGTTGTAGGCAATAATTTACCTCAACCGTAATATAGTGCTTTTTTGTGCATCTTTTTGAAGCAGATTTCCTCTACACGATAAAGAGAGATTAGAAAAATGGTTGCGGAATATGAAACGTGACACGTGGACTCCCAGTAAGCATCAGGTCCTCTGCAGTGACCATTTTACACCAGATTCTCTTGATGTTCGATGGGGGATTCGATATTTGAAAACAACTGCAGTGCCAACTATTTTTTCGTCGTCTGATAATCAGGTAAAAATAAGTTGCAAATGAGAAATCATGTGATAAAAAATACTTGCCTCAGAGCCATGGGAGAATTTCTTTTTATTTTAATGGCATTGTAATTAGATTTGTTCTCTATTTGCTGACACATATATGCTTGCAGTTCGGAAGGGGGATGTGTGGTGTACAGATACTGCTTTCTTATAACTGTGCAGTCTAGTCCTGTGATTAACCTGAGATTTCACAGAGCCCCTCCATTAGTTCAAATGGGTAGAATCACTCTTTGTCTTGCCCTTCAGTGCTCATCCAGGCAGACAGACAAATTTGTACCGAGTGATCTCTGAAGAATTTTCTGATCTCATGGGAATTTTAACATGTTTATGGATGGGATTATGGTCAGCAGGTCTTCCATTCCCCAGCCTATTGAAAATTCAGTGTCCTTCTAAAATGGGACTAACTGCTGGAAACCAGAAAGTGTTCTTTCGGCTTCTTGGGATCATGGCTTGCCCCAAAGTGGAATGGGTTTCTTTCTTTTTTACCCCAATACCCATGTTTTCCCTAGACAAAAATACCCTGATGGTGAATTGCAATAATTTTGTTTGTGCAGTTTTTGCCCAAGTTGTTTTTTGCCTGTTTGGAAAACAAAACAAAACCTATACACGAAAAGTGTCTGGAACTTGGGCATATAGCTTACAATGTTAAATGACAGTGTTGTGAAATGTGCACCTTATATATCTACTGCTGTATGAATTCTACAACAAAACATGTCTGAACTGCTAAATGTCCTGTTTGGCTGGGTTAAGCAGCACTTACTTTGATACAGTAGACCTGGCTCTTGGTTTTCTCTAGTGAAGCTTCACCCCTTGAAAGATTGAAGAGGGAATGTAAAAACCCACTTCAGAAAGTCATTCCTCTCTTTTTAAAAAATTGTTAAACTGTATCTAGTCAAGCTATACTTCTAGCTAACCTATTTAGTAGTTTTTAAAATTTAAAGGGTGTAGTTCGTATCCGTGATTTTCCTGCTGGGAAAAAAAATCCAAAATAGACCCCTAAAATTGTTAACAAATGTGCAAACAAGCCATCAGAGAGGAGAGGCTGTTGTGAACATTGCTAAATTCCTTTTGAGCAGCAAAACTGGTAATGTGGCTACAGCCATGTGTTCACTTACTAGAAATTAGGCTATATTGACCACAGTGGGAGACTTCTGAGTAAACATATATAAAGAGTCCATTATAAGCCATTAAAAGGAGGAGCGCCACTGTGCAGTATGTTATTTGTGGTGACATCTTAATCACATTCATGGATTGTTTCACTCTTTTAGGAAAAAGGTGTTTCTCAGAAGAAAATGCATGAGAAAAGAAAGCAAGATGTCAAGGAAAGCAACATGAATTTAGTAACAGCACCTCTTAAACCATGCTCGCCAAAAAGAAATCCAATAATTGAAGAGAGCCTATATAAAAAAGCACTCTGTGTAACCTCAAACAAGTATCCAGAAACAGAAGAACTACTTCAGGACACAGTAAAGGCTGAAGGTGACATTGCATATCCAGATAACTTTCTTGGACGGAATATGGAGCAAACAGGATCTGTGTTAATAGCAGCTGATGTGCAGAATCCAGCAGCTGTCGATTCCAGTTCCCCAGAAAATAATTTCACCAATTCTGTAGAGAACTTCTTCAGTGGTGCAACCAGAGTTCTGCAATCTTCAGTTCATGATCTGCCGTCATGTCTAGAACGTGCATCAGATTCTAATTTGGAGGCTACGGATCTTGAACATTTGGATTCTCCTCTAGAATTTAGTAGCACCACTACACCAATGAATGATATTGCATCTGATCAATTGGACTGTGATCTTGAAGGCTATTCAGTACAGGTGCAGCAAATGGATGAGAACTCCATGTTGCTCCATACAGTATCACAAGCTTTAGAACAATTCAGTGGAAATAAAGAGTCTGTTATCACCATTATAGTTCCTTCTGACAGCTCAAGAACACCTTTCTTGTTAGAGGGCTCATTCATACCAACAGAACAGGAATTAGTTAACACTGAAGCAGAAAATGTTGAATACATCACCAACTGCAGTAGCAGTGAAGTACTACAAACTGAGCATTCATACTGTAGGCAAGACACAAACAGGGAACAACTCTGGCAAAAAATAGCAAAGTTGCATTCTAAAATAGCAGTGTTAGAAGTCCAGGAGAGAAAAACTTTAAGCAGACTCAAATCTTTAGAGTTACTTATTGCAAAGCTAAAGCAGGAAAACCTCCTTTCTGAAGAAAAGCTCAAGATTGTAGAAAACTGTTTCACAACATTTGAAGTTACTATGATAGAATAAACGTTTTTAAAGTGATTGTGTCCATTGATTACTGCTACTACTCTGATTTCCTCTATTCATTTTCAATGTCACTGTTTAATGAAGTTAATGGGTTAGAACTTAGAGGTGCATTGGATAAACCTCCCATAACCAGGCACTGCTTTGCACTAAGGCCCAAAACAACACTAAGATAAACCTCCCCTCCATTCAGACAACATATAGGTCAATATGACAGGCATATAGATGAGTGAGAATATATTATGTTACATATCAAATAATCACATAATGCACAATTCTCCATATCAGTGACAAACAATATACTTATTAAATATATACATATAGTGTTATGCTGTATACAATGATTTATAACACAACATGTACTCAGTCATTGTCTTGCTTATTATATTGATTTGTATGTTGACTATGATAACCAATGGGCAGATTTTTCTTAGTGTTTTATCATTGAGTCTTTGGTGTCCTTTTGATTTAACCTGATCCTTTGTGTATATTTGATATCAGGAAGGAGAAAATCCTCAGTGATTTATCTTTTCTGTATGCTCCCTTAAGTCTGCTCTAAGGTATTGGAAGTCCTGCTGTCAAGGTCAAATGTGTGACACTTAAAACAAGACCTCAGAGCACTATAAAACTTTATAATGTCCTTTGGTAGTTTGAGTCTGTGGTCTGTCAGAGCTGACACGTATCCGTGATAGGGCTAATTTCAGTGTACAGTATACATACAAAATATCAAAACTTAACATTACAGAACAACTTGTCTAGATCTAGAAAAATAGTATTAATTGGATTCTCTCTGGTTCAGTGTGAAAGGCCACATTGAAAAGCTGTTTTGTGTACAGTTACTTGATCCATAGCCTCTGAAGTTGGTAGAGTCCTTTCAGAAGTGTACAGTGAAGTGTAACAGCAAAACCTAAGGCTGTGCAAGTTTGTGTGGAAGGAAGCATGCTCGGCTTCATTGAAACCTATCCCCAAACATAAGTTAGCTTTGGACTTTTCTATAGGATGCAGCTCTGATGTATTTTACACATGAAACAGTGCAATCATAAACATGTGTGGGCTGCTCCATATTATGAGCCTCCGGCTCCTCTGAGATGCATCAGTACTGTCTCTGATCAAGTGTTTTTGCATGCTGGGTGTTCAAAGGAATGGAAGAGTTTGTGTAAATATGCACTTGAGGATTTTACATGCCAAAGTAAGTTCTGGGGCACCGCACAGGCAACATGCTGGGAACACAAGGATAGTACCTTCTAAAAAGTTCTACAACATGTCCAGCCCTCATTACATTAATGGCTGGTAAATGTATTGGTGAGAAGCAAGTAATGTACGTCTAAAAAAAAGTTTTTCATAACTAGGCAAAAATTGCCTTCAACATTTCATAACACTACTGCTATGTTTCTGCACAATCAATGACAGTGACCTATGCCAACTGATACATATATTAATTAGGAACTGTGAAAGTGAATCCCAAATGTGCCTGAGATACCTTTAGCTGAAACATTACTGCCAGTCTATCCCTCACAAGGTGCCAGTGCTTTGATTTTTGTCTCAATATCTTTGTGAATAAACAGAACAACTTTTAGAATAATTTATATATAAGGTTCCTCCATGCACTTATATTTTCACTTGGAGATTTTATTTTTACAATAGCTGGTTCATTCATAAAAATCAACTTGAAATTGATACAAGTTCTTATACGTACCTCACCCCACCCCCAAAATCGGATGACCCCATGCCATTTTTCCCCAGCCAAAACAGGTGTCACAGAAAAAAACCTGTTATCTCTGCCTGTTCATCATGGGCTATCCCATGTCTTCAGTGCCCCAAACATTAACTGATATGCTTACAGTGGACCCTCGACTTACAGATGGCTCGACCTGCAGACTTTTCGAGTTACAGACTTCTCTGGCCGCAAAATTTAGGTTCAACTTGCGGCCGGAGAATCGACCTACAGACCGGAAAATCAAACAAAATGGACCAAAAACGGCCGGTTACGGATTAATTGGTTTTCAATGCATTGTAGGTCAATGGAGCCTCGACCTACAGACTTTTCGACCTGCAGCCACCGTTCCAATACGGATTAATTCCGTAAGTCGAGGGTCCACTGTAATAGAAGTAGCATCATAAGTGTATGGAAACACAAAAAAAAACATATTCAACTCTATGATTATGGACACTTGGGATTTCAAAGAGCTTTTGGCCAAGTCTTTTATCAAAGATTCCTAGGCAAAATTAATAACCAGGGGATGAAAGGAACAGACCTTTTATGGACCAGGAAATGGTTGAAGAAAAGAAGTAGGGTGTCAGACTCAATAGAAGCTCTATTCAGGCATTCAAAAACTATGAAGACTAAATTATGTGAGAAAGGAGAGGGGGCAAGCCTTACATCCTCACACATATCTGCCGCCTCTATACACAGAGAGTGACTTTCTGAATAAGAGAACCTCCTTATATCTGTGGAGGCTTTCTTAACAACTTGGAACAGTAGATCATGAAATGTGGATGGATGTTGGGAATCAATGCCCACAGGACATATGTTCTTCTTGTACTTATCTACCCAAGGAGACAGGCTCTAGGCTGAAATGTGTTGTTGTGCTTGCATTTTCTTTGCTGATGAGAAGCCACTTTGCAGAGGAAGAGCGTTGGCACCCCTGACAGAGATTGGTAGCAACAAACCTACCTGCTGCTTTTGGTTTTGGACATGAACACTGAATAGGTGGACAAATCAGAAAGGGTCCTTCTTTTTCTTTAAACCATTGTCTTATCCTTACTTGCTTGATTTATAGCCCCATTCTTCTCCCAGAAACTGGGTTGTAAGGCAGCTTAATAACTAGTATACCATTGTGCTGCTGCTTCCAGTAAGCCCATATCCTAATGCCTGATCCTCACCTACCACCTGTTCCTCTCATGATAAGGGAATTAAAAAGGCTCAGTGACCAGCTCAAACTTGCTTATAAAATACATTTTATTTGCATTTGACTCTCACAATAATCTCTACTCAATTATCAAGGGGCTTAATGAAGAAATAGATTTTCTGCACTTGCTGTAGCACTGCCCCCATTGTCTTGCAGATGGAGAAGTTTGCTGTTAGATTGTCCTTGACCCAGCTGCTTGTTGCAAATAAGTTAAGTGTATATCACTTCTCCTGAAACTGTGCTTTTAATCAGTACTTGGAGCTGATACAGACCAAATGAGCTAATGAAGTTTCAATTCTAAAATCTTGGTATGTATCACAAATGTTATCAATACATATTGGGAGATTATTACAATTAGAAGCATAAAAATCATGTGAAGAATTCATACAAAAAAACTGAATGCATATTCATCGATACAATATCTGTATGAATATGACAATGAGCATTAGTTATAGACAGTTACAGTTCTCCTGAGCTTGTTTTTTTTAATATATAGCTTCTGAAGAAGGTCATGTGCCAAAACACATTGAGCATTTTAAAATCAGAATAAAGATCGTTTACATTTTTCTACATCTTGAGACCTGTCTCATTTTGATTTCTGTTACCACTGGATGCGTCAGTTCCTTGTGTTTCTACTCTCAAGAGTGGACCAGAAGGAACCCTTCCTCCCTTAAGTTGCCAGAGGCTTGCATAATCACTCCTCTAAACTTGATTCCTGTATTTCTGCAAATACATGTGGATCATATTTTCAGAACATTTATGCAGTGGGTCAAGAAAGCCCCTGGTTTTGCAGAAAAAATTGGATTATATAAGAGAGTGATAACCCGTATCCATCTCAGAAATCACCAAGTTGATTCGGCAGTTGATTCGGCCAATCTAATGGAGATTGGTGGAGACTGAATAATGTAGGTTCATTGGAATGGCAAAATAAGTACTGACTTGGGGACAAGATACCTCCACTTGTACCAAGAACTATACCCGCAATCGGGCTTGGATGGTAAGAACCAAATAGAGACTGTAAACTCAAACATCAAGTCCCCTCAGAAATGCCAGGCAGATGAACAACCGGCCCACATAGACCTCGCTTTAGATTCTATAAGAGGCTTGAACACTGGATATTTCCCCTCAACTCGCAGGAGTGGCAGTTTCTCCATTACGCCCGCCACCCAGAGTATCCCTACAATTTACATTTTATCTTGGAATATAGCAGGATGGTTTTCCAAAGATGGGAAAACTCCTTCAAAGACTACGCTGCTAAATTTGACATCTTATTGCTTCAAAAGACGTGGCTCCAGGATGAGCTAGAACTGAACGGCTTTGCATCATACACCTTCAAAGCGTGTCCTAGTGAAAGAGGTGGTCGGCCCAAAGGTGGGCTGGGTATTTTAATATCAACTAAACTACAAGTCTCTATTGTCAAAATGGATCCTGCACCTAATTTCACCATTGCTACACTGTTGAAGTTTAATACCTATAAACTATTGGTAGTCAATGTCTATATTCCTCCCCAGCAATCCTATGTCCAAAGTAGGAGAGTTTGGTCTATACTGGGGGACTATATAGAAAATCTGATGCTATTACATTCTGAAGCCTCTGTTATTTTGAGGGGTGATTGCAACGCAAGGATTGGTGGAAACAATGAATCCTTGTTTGCGAAATTTAAAATGATTTCCCCAGACACGATTTTACAGCACCCCCTTTATTGTAGACAATCCAAAGACCAAGGTTGTAACTATGCCGGGTTGTGCTTTATGCATATGATTAATAAGCTTGATTTAATTTTGTTAAACGGGAGTGTGGAGGGAGACAGGCTGGGAGAATTTACATATGTATCAACTGTTGGAGCCTCCACTATAGATTATATTTTGGTCTCACATGAGCTGGTGGAGGAAATATCTGAATTCAAGGTGGATTGTCGTACTGAGAGTGACCATCTCCCTTTGGTGATGAAGGTCTGCCTTAGAAATCAACAAGTGTTTGCAGAAAGAGGGTGTGTAATTGGGTCAAATGATGCTGTCTAGGTTTGATGACAAACCTAGACAGCATCTTAAAAAGCAGAGACATCACCTTGCCGACAAAGGTCCGCATAGTCAAAGCTATGGTTTTTCCAGTAGCGATGTATGGAAGTGAGAGCTGGACCATAAAGAAGGCTGACCGCTGAAGAATTGATGCTTTTGAACTGTGGTGCTGGAGGAGACTCTTGAGAGTCCCCTGGACTGCAAAGAGAACAAACCTATCCATTTTGAAGGAAATCAACCCTGAGTGCTCACTGGAAGGACAGATCCTGAAGCTGAGACTCCAATACTTTGGCCATCTCATGAGAAGAGAAGACTCCCTGGAAAAGACCCTGATGTTGGGAAAGTGTGAAGGCAAGAGGAGAAGGGGACGTCAGAGGACGAGATGGTTGGACAGTGTCATCGAAGCGACCAACATGAATTTGACCCAACTCCGGGAGGCAGTGGAAGACAGGAGGGCCTGGCGTGCTCTGGTCCATGAGGTCACGAAGAGTCGGACACGACTTAACGACTAAACAACAACAATTTGGGTCAACAGTTGATATAAGAGCCACCTGAATTAGATGGTCTATAAAATTGGGAGACTCACTGAGGCAACTTTTGAATTCTGATTTTTATCAGCAATTACTTGGCTCTATTATATTTGCCAACTCAATTATGTCACTGTTAGAGTCATTTGAGAATTTGATAGAATCCCTACAAGCACATCTCATCTGCTGTAAAGATAAAGAAAATCAGAAAATCACCCCTCCCTACACTGCCTCTGCCTGTGCCAAACCTTGGTTTGACAGGGAATGTAAGGCCATGAAACAGGAGCTGATGGTTAAATATAGAGAGTATAGAAAGCAGAACCTGGTGAAGGTTCCATCAGACTGGCTCTTGCTAAAAGGGAATTACAAAGCATTGATAACGAACAAAAAACTCCAGGCACAAAAAGAGGCATGGCAACGTTTAATAACTGCAGCTAACTTAAAGGACTCTGCTTCCTTCTGGACGATAGTGACTGAGAGTTTGTATGTTCGATCATGGGAAAATACATATTTTATACCGGCGAATGTATGGGAGCTACACTTCCAGAGCCTTTATGCAGTTTATTCTGGAGGTATGCATGGTTCCATGGAGAAACTAGAATGCATACCAGAGTGGGCCCCTGTTTCTACTCAGGAAATTATATCGATAATTAATCAACAAAAATCAGACAAAGCCCCTGGGGCAGATAATATCCCGGTGGAGCTACTGCAGGCAAATTTGGATTGGTGGGTCCCTGTTTTAGCATCCCTATTCACATGGATAGATTGAACAGCATCCATCCCAGAAGAATGGGGTTTGGCTATTATTGTCCCAATATATAAGAAAGGGAACAAATCAGATCCAGCCAATTACCGCCCAATAAGTCTTCTGAGTATCCTCAGTAAGTTGTATGCACGCCATCTGTTAGAAAAACTACAGGATTGGCTCCACGCTGGAAATATCCTTGCAGATGAACAGGCAGGTTTCAGATCAGGGAGGTCCACAGTGGATCAGGGTTTAATACTGCAACATCTAGCAGATAAATATTCCTCATGTAAAGGTGGTGCCCTGTACTCTGCATTTATTGACTTTAAATCAGCATTTGACCTGATCCCAAGAGACAAGCTCTGGGTCAAATTTGAGGCTACTAATATTGATAGGCGACTTCTGCTAATTCAACGTTTACATGAGAATACCCGTCTTCGGGTTCTATGTAATAGAACAGGGGTACTGTCCAAAGTAATTCCAACCCTCACTGGTGTTAGACAGGGCTGCATTTTAGCCCCCACATTGTTTAATTTTTATATTAATTATATAGTAGAAAGGTTGTCAAGATCTGATTTCATCCCCCCAAACTGTCTTCCCACTCTGTTTCCATCCTCCAGTATGCTGATGATGCTGTATTGTTGTCTATAACTTGTATTGGGCTGAGAAGACTGCTAAGAGCTCTATCATCTTATTGTATGCAAGAACAACTAACCATTAATTACTCCAAGACCAAGGTGATGATTTTCAGTAGGAGGAAACTAAAACATAAGTGGTCTATTAATGGAAACATCATTGAGCAGGTAGGGTGCTATAAGTATCTGGGAATAATTTTCCTTTCTACCAGGTCTTGGTCCCCCCCCATACTGATTATGCAGCAACTAATGCACAGAAAAGTGCCACGGCATTAATTAGGTTCTTTTACACCAAAGGGGGACAACATGTGCCATCTGTGCTACGAGTATTCAAGACAAAAATTATAGCCCAAATGCTCTATGGCTCCCAAATATTTGCGCACTCCAACATGCATCACCTCAAGCTGGTACAGACAAAATTTTTGAGGGCTGTTTTTGCAGTTCCCTCATGCACTGCCAACAGAACACTGAGGTTGGAGGCAGGGTTAGTTTCTATTAGAGCACAGGCTAAGATTCAGATGCTTAATTCTTGGTTAAAGTTAATTTTTTGCCCGGTAGGTTTGGCACCATTGATATTATTAGACACCACCTTCTACTCGGAATGGAAGTGTTTCCTGAGTATGGAATTGACTCAGATAGGTTTTTCTCCCAGCGTTCTCGTAACAATGGGTTACGCAAATGCTAAAGCAGTCATAAAACAAAGGATCCAGGATATAGAACTACAATAACACTTAGGCTTGCCGGACAAACTCAGTGGAGTACGAAATGGAAACTTTAAACCTCCTGTCTATCTGTCCAATTTAACAATCCTTAAGTTTAGAAGAGCCTTCACTCTAGCGAAATTCAATCTCCTGCCCTCTAAACTTTTAGAAGGAAGATTTCAAGGTATCCCCTACACTGAATGTTTATGTCCCTGCAATGGGGAAGAGATTGAATCTGTGGGACATGTTTTGTTACACTGCTCATTTTATCAAGATCTGCGAAGGTCTTTTCTACTGTCCATTCTACAGAAATTTCCTGGGAGAAATACCAATTTCTATATAACTTTGCTGCTTTCAGACAAAGTCCCAGATATCACTCTCAAAGTGGCTAAATATTGTGCTGCTGTAATATCATACCGTAACCTCCTATCCTTGTGAGGCTACTGGTTGCCCTAGCCTAACATTATGACAATGAACCTTCAATGATGCAATAATGGCTTTTGGACTATGTTTTATCTGTGCTTGTTTACTATGTTATTAGGTGTCTTAAAAGAAGATGTTAACATAGAAGTTAATGTTTTATAATGGATCACCTGTTTTTCGAGGTTATGAAAATTATATTTTAATTGTAATGTATTGCTGGTCTTTGACCGTAAATAATTAAATTAAATTAATTAAATTTGGCAGTTAAAATCAGGCAAAGCCCCAGGTGCTGATAATATCCCCTCTGATCTGCTAAAGACCAACTTAGACTGGTGGGCCTCAGTCTTGGTAGCTTTCTTCACACAGCATGTAGCACAGAGGATTGGGGTTTAGCTATCATTATCCCAGTGTATAAGAAAAATAATAGATCTGACTCACCCAATTACCACCCAATCAGTTTGCTGATTATTATTAACAAACAATATGCTTATAAAACTATTGGATTGGTTACATGTAGAAAACATATTTGAGGAAGAACAGGCTGGATTGAAATCAGGAAGGTCAACCATGGACCAGGCATTTATCCTTCAGCATTTAGTACATAAATATGTCTCACCAAAAGATGGTACCCTTTTTTCAGCTTTTATTGACTTGTGTTCAGTGTTCAATCTTATCCCTAGAGACAAATTATGGTCCAAATTTGAGATCACCAATATTGATAGACAATTACTATTGTTTATGTGTCACCTGTATGAAAATACAACACTACGGGTGAACTGCAACCATGCTGGGGTCTTGTCTAGACCAATTTGCACCTTTAATGAAATGAAACAGGGACGTATCTTAGCTCCCACAGTGTTTAATTTTTATATTAACTCAATAGTGAAAAGCTTTTCAAATCCTGATTTTCATCGCCCTACTTTGACCATTTGTTCACTTTCAATTCTCCTATATGCTGACAATGCTGTGTTTTTGTCTCTGATTGGCATTATTTTAAGGTGACTTTTGAGGGCTCTGCACTCATACTGCAATGAGAAACTGTTAACTATAAATGTTCTAAGGACTAAAGTGCTGGTTTTCACTAGAAGGATAATTAAGCATAAATTGCAATCCCATAGAACCAGTTTCAAGCTATAACTACTTAGGAATAGTTTTTCAACCATCTGGATCCTGGCTTTTTCAAATAAAGAATGCTGCAACATAGTTTTTGAACTAGAGTAAAATGCTTAAGAATAAGAATAATGAACCACTCACTAATCTACAAATCGCACTGGCAGGTGTAATTCTTGGTATAGCTAATCATTTCTATGGAAAGAGCCAAAGCAGATATGATGGCTAAACAATACTATGCCAATTGGTTTGAATTAAAGTATTGTATATCTATGGATAGATAGATGTTAACCTTTGTTGTTCGAACAAATACTTTTTTTTAGTATACCTTGCACACAGAAAAGATAGACCCTTCTCCCTTACCTCTCTTTTCAAAGCATGTGAGCATGAATGGAAAGTGAGTGGGGGGGGGGGAATTTTGGGTTTAATTTTATTTATTTGCTTTAAGTGTATTGGGCGTGGGGGGGAATTCAGGGTTTAATTTTTGGTTTCCTTTTTATACATTGTTTATTTGTATTGTTTATTTATTTTTTTATTTATTTTATTTTACTCTTAAGGTTATTTTACTTTATTTTATGTTATTTTGTTTTGTTGTATTTATTTTATTTTTATTTTGTTTACTTCATTGTTAATTGGTCTATGCACTTCTTATTTAATTTTATGCACTTTAATTGTTTAATTTGATTATTGTTAACTGCTTAGTTCAATACTTTCTTGTTATATATGTCTGGTTTATTTTGTTATACTATTTATCACGTTATTGTTCAACGGTATTAATTTGGTGTTTTCTGGGCTTTTTTCTTTTGTTGCTTGTTATGGAGTGGAAGGCCTGCCTTCCCAGTGAGGGGCCATTGAACATCCAGGTGATTACGGGTAGAGGGAGATATGGCGCTGGCAGAGTCCCTACTTGTGTTAGAAGAACGATGAACAGATGTTTGAAAGCTGTACACCGTTCTGGGACTCTGACCAACCGCCAGCATCGAGGTAGCCAGAACTGCCAACCCTCCACTCTAAAATTGGTGCTGTTGAATGCCAGGTCTGTATCTAATAAATTCCAGATTATTTATGATCTTATTCTGGAAGAGGATGCAGACCTGGCGTGCATAACCGAAACGTGGATTAGTGGGGAAGGGGGTCCACCCTTGACCCTTGTCTGTCCTCCCGGTTATGCTGTCCAGCACCAAGGTAGACTGGAGGGACGGGGGGGGGGGGGAGTAGCCATTGTATATAAAAACACCTTGGAGGTTACTAGGTGCTCTGCGGTGGTGAAGCCAGGTTTGGAGGCCCTCCATGTGTCGATAGGGGCCAGGGATGGTATTGAGATCTTGCTGGGTTACTGCGCTCCCCGCGACCCAGCCATTTCCTTACCAGAGCTGGCGGACTTTGTCTCCGCGGCATTGTTGGAATCCCCGAGGCTTTTGGTCTTGGGTGATTTCAACGTGCATGCGGAGGCTAGGACATCTGGTCCAGCTTTAGAGTTCTTGGAAACCATGGCTTCCTTGAAAATGTCCCAACATGTTAACGGCCCCACCCACGTGGGAGGCCATATGCTAGACCTGTTTTTTTCCACCAATTGGAGTGAGTGTGGTCTGATGGTGACTGACCTTGTGTCGGTTCCCTTGTCATGGTTGGATCACCACCTAATAAAATGTAACCTCTCAGTGGCCCTCCCACCTCGCAGGGAGCACGGACCTATTTTAATGGTCCACCCTCGAAGGCTACTGGATCCTATAGTATTCCAGGATACCATGGGAGGGATTCCGGCAGATCTGGCTGGTGCTCCTGTCGAGGCTCTGGCTGATGGCTGGTTTACAGCCGCCACTAGGGCTGTTGACACAATCGCTCCTAAACGCCCTCTCCAATGCAGAGCTCGGCCTGCGTCCTGGTTTAATCAGGAACTACGAGCGATGAAGCAAACTAGGAGAAGGCTAGAGTGCAAGTGGAGAAGAAAACCGACGGAATATAATAAGGAAGCTGTCAGGATCGCGACTAACCTTTGCCTTGCCAAGATAAGGGCTGCTAGTCGAGCTCACCTCGCTGACCAGATAAGCGAGGCTTCAAATCAGCAGGCGGAACTTTTCCGTATAGTTCGCGACCTATCCGGAATTGGTCTAAGTGATGGGCCTCCTTCTAGTATCTCACCCGACCAATTTGCAGCATTTTAAAAATCAAAAGTGGAGGCCATCCGCCGGGAGCTTTCTCCTTTTTTGGATACAGTGGATCGAGCAGAGATGTCCAGTGCTCTGCCTTGCCCGGTGAGTCTTGATTTCTTTCAGCCTGTGACGCCAGATTTTGTGGACAAGGCGCTAGATCGCTGTCGGGCCACCACCTCATCTCTTGACCCTTGTCCAGCCTGGCTAATCAAAGCAGCCAGGCCTATAACAACTGAATGGGCCACAGCGATAATTAATGGGTCTTTCCTTGAGGGCAGGGTTCCCCCTGCACTCAAGGAGACACTCATTAGGCCCATTAGAAAGAAACCGAATTTGGCGGTGGATGATATTGGCAACTATAGGCCCGTTGCCAATGTTTCTTTCATTAGTAAAGTAGTCGAGAGGGTGGTGGCCGATCAGCTTCAGGCGCATTTGGATGAAACAAATGCCCTGGATCTGTTCCAGTCGGGCTTCAGGCCGCGCCATGGTACAGAAACGGCATTGGTCGCCCTGTTAGATGACCTATTGAGGGAGGCCGACAGAGGGAAAATGTCCGTGTTGGTCCTCCTCGATATCTCAGCCGCCTTTGATACCGTCGACCACGGTATCCTCCTGAGGAGGCTCTCCGAGTTGGGAATTGGTGGCCTAGCGTTTGCTTGGCTCCGATCCTTCTTGGAGGACCATCCTCAGAGAGTTCAGCTTGGGGAGGGGGATTCGGCCCCGTTTAGCCTCAATTGTGGAGTTCCGCAGGGCTCGACCCTCTCCCCAATGCTGTTTAATATCTATATGAGGCCACTGGGTGGGGTCATCAGGGGGTGTGGGGCATTGTGTCATCAGTATGCTGATGACACTCAGCTCTACATCTCCTTTTCTCCAACCACAGTGGATGCCATTCTGTCCCTTCAGCGCTGCTTGGAGACTGTACTGCAATGGATGCAGGAGAATGGGCTGAGGCTGAACCCGGACAAGACGGAGGTCCTGAGGGTGGGTGGCCCCACCATCAGCGGTTTGGGAAACTCCCTCTCTTTTGGGGGGGGTGACTCTTACTGCGAAGAGTGAGGTTCGCAGCTTGGGGATACATCTGGACCCGGCGCTCACCATGGAAACTCAGATGGCGTCAGTGGTCCATTCCGCTTATTTCCATCTTTGGCGGATTGCCCAGCTGCGTCCCTATCTTGATGTTGGGGCGCTCACCACTCTGGTCCACGCGCTTGTAATCTTGAGATTAGACCACTGTAATGCGCTCTACGTGGGGCTACCTTTGAGATTGATGTGGAAGCTCCAAATGGTGCAGAATGCGGCGGCCAGACTTCTCAGTGGAGTGAGGAAACACCAACATATCACTCCCACCCTGGCCGCCTTGCATTTGTTGCCCGTATGCTTCCGCATTGATTTCAAAGTTTTAATGATTACATACAAAGCCCTAAACGGTTTAGGACCTCGATACTTGGCGGAACGCCTCCTCCCACCTAGATCTACCCGTACCACTCGATCCAGTCAGGAGGGGCGACTGAGGAGCCTAACGCCGAGGGAGGTCCGGAAAGAAAAAACAAGACACCAGGCCTTCTCGGCAGTGGCTCCTTCTCTTTGGAACAAACTCCCCTCCGAGATCCGTATGGCCCCCTCGCTGGGCATTTTTAAAAATCAACTTAAGACCTGGTTATTCAGACAGGCCTTCCCTCCAGGCATTACTTAATTTATTTTTTCCTCCCATCTTGAACTATTGTTATCTTTGTATTTTGCTGTAAAACTGCTATTATATATTAACTGTTTTATTTTGCCTGTTGTGAGCCGCCCAGAGTAGACAATGTCTAGATGGGTGGCATATAAGTGCAATAAATAAACAAATAAAGATTCCTGCCCCTGACAATCTGAAATGTTATATAGCAAGGAAAAATTTTTACTATTGCAGCAGTAATTTACGTGTGATTGGGATACGAGATGGGCACAAACCGCCGATTTGACTGTTTGTGCCAGTTTGGCTGACAGAAGTACAGCTGATCTGTGGTTCAGCACCCTGCCCCCTTCAGCAGACACCCACTCAGAGGGACCTCCCAGAGGAGGTGAGGCAGGGAAGTGCTGCGGGGTGCTGCCTCTGAGTGAGTGCCTACTTGGGGAAGTCAGGCGGTGCCTCCAAGTGCGCACCCAGTGGAAAAGGTGGGGTGCCAAACTGTGAATCAGCTGTTGGGTCAGTAAACTAACTGTGCCAAACCCGCAGTTCATGCCCATCTCTAACTGGGACTATAAAATCCCTCAACCCCTTGCTTCTTACATTTTGAACTTATCCTAGGAAATCTCCTTTTCTCCTTTGTCTCAAGGCACAAAAGGTATATGCATCTCTAATGTCCTATTTACTTCTTAATGCTCTTACTGTGTTGTATTTAGTCAGATGCAAACAACATTCACCTTTTGAAAGATGATGGTGGACAACATTCCCATTGCCAATAGTCCTCCATAAAGTTTTCCAGTCAGATTCTGAAGAAGAAACTTAGCTACAGTCAAAAGCAGTGGTGTCCTTCTAAGAGTTTATAGCATAGAATATTTCCCCGGTGTACCCATAAAATTATGGCAAGCTTTTAAGCTTCTGCTGACAGGTCATCTTAGGAACAGAGATTTATGCAAAAGTCAGAACACTATCTCAGGTAGGGCAGCTATCTGATTGCTTAGCAACTTTGGTGCTTCTGCATAGGGAAGACACACTGATGTTCTCATCGGTATTGAAAGCAATGAAACATAGCAGAAGCAGCCATGCTAATGCTAGTGCCGGAGTTTGTTGCACAAATGACTTTATCAGTTGCCTAGAAAGTCTAAAATTGTTCCTCACACTGAATAGCAAGACATGCATTGATAAGTGTTTTTTTGTCTCTCTTTCAGTCAAAACAGCATGTGGTTAGCAAGCTACTGACATCCTAATAATTCAACAAGGAGTTTTGAATTTCCACAGTCAGTCTGAACGACAACCTAATGCTGTTATTAAAGAAATTGCTTGTCCTGAAGTTTCCCACACTTTATGCTTCCTGACAACCTGCAGCTCTGTTGAAAAGACTGCAGCACTTCAAATAACCTTGAATCTCTACAGTAGTATTAAATGCAGAGAAAGGATTATGTGTGTGTTTTAATATTTTTGTAGCTTGGCCTGTCAATGCCAAACCAGAGCTTCCTAACTGAGTGAAGCATTGTTCATGTGCACACACATGAGAGAGAGTTAAACAGCACAAAAGATAATAATGCTGTTGTGGGGATCCCTGAAGGCCTCAGAGCAGGTCAAATCAAGAACCAAAGTCAAATAAGAGAAGGTTGAGGGAAAAAATATTCTCTACTTCTCTAGGTTTTGGTCTATTAGCTGGTCCACTCTTAAACTTTCCTGCTTCCTGTTTTGTGCCTCTTCCCTCTTCCTTAGTTGCCAATCGAAAGATGTTTTCAAATGTATGCATGACATTGGGAGCAAACTATGCAGAGATGGTTGGGGTTGTGTTTCTGTTGTTGTTTTCATTGATGTAACCCTAGGCCCTATCTACGTGCAAGTAATATCCCAGGCTTACAGAATAGCAAATTATGTAGCTACTTCTTATACTCATCCACAGTTCCAGGCCCAAACAAACTTGGCAAGCATAACTGTGTTTTGGATGATTCCAACTTTCCAAGACAGCTGAAATCTCCTGCCCTTAATGAAAATCAGGTCTGCACATGAACCGCAGTATTGACCCCTTTTATTGCATGGCATCTCATAAAAACCCTTTGTCCCAAATATGTACAAAATCCTAGGCCCTGCTTCTAAAAGTATCTGCCTGTCACCATGCCACTATCCTGCTACCAAGTTCCAATAACAATCCTGTCCATACTTGCTCTTCGGTCAACATATCTCTCGAACTCTGACTGCCTTACACTGGTTACCTGTCTGTTTCGATGCCAGCTTCAAGCTGATGGTTTTAACATATAAAGCCATAAATGGTTTGGGACCTCAGTATTGGGCAGAACACCTTCTTCCAATGAGAACTGCCCATCCTACTCACACATCCTAGGTTGGATGTCTGAGGATGTTGATCCTGAGAGAGGCCCAGAGGGAGAAAACTAGGAACTCGGCCTTCTCAGCAGTCGCTCCTCAACTTTGGAACCAACTTCCAAAGGGGTTTTTTATCACTCACGATGGCGGACCGGTAGCTGGTCGGGAGCGTTTCCCCCCAACACTTCGGTCCAGTTTTCTTTTCTTTTCCTTTCTTTTTGTTCCTTTTTATTTTGTTTTTGCACTGTTCTCCCTCACTTGGTGAATTTCTTCGTTGGTTACTGGACCACTTCGAAGCTGGTCAGAGGCTGTTGAGGCGAGTTGGAAGACGGGAGGAGAGGCAGCTTGTCTTGTCTGATCCTGCGAGGCGGAGCTCGGCGTCGTGAAGTTCGACTGGAGCCTGCTTTCGCGTTGTGGAGCTTGGAGGAGCCTGACTCTACGGGGGTCTGTAGGGCTTGGTGGGCCTGGCGCTGGGGCTTTGAGAGACGTGGCCCAGCGCGGAGTGGCTCGGAAGAACTTGCTGACTCGGAAAATTCACTGGAAAAACCTGTCGGAAAGATTGGAGACGCCCGCAGGAAAAGCTTGGAGGAGTTCTCTGCGAAGCTTGGTGAGTCCAATGTTGAGGGCCTGAGGAGTGCTGAGAGGCTTGCCGAGGGGCTTGGTGAAGTTTCGGTGCTGGCTCGCTGTGGGACTCTACTGGGAGCTCGTTGCGGGGCCCCATCTGGAACTGGGAGGCCCCATTGATGTCAATTGCCAGGGGAATCCCTTTCCCTGCCTTATCTCCTGGCATGCTCAGCGAAAGATTCTTCATCTGTCCTCCCATCGCAGAGAATGGCAACGCTAGTGCCATTTTTCCAGCAATTCTCCTGCTATTTCCACCCCTCCTTCCAATATTGGACCATGCTTTGCCCTTGACTGCTTGGCTTGCAAACTCTGCTCCCATAAACCTGAACTTATCTCCAACAACCTCCTTGAGAAAAATAAGACCTACAGCCAGAGTGCAGCGGGACAGGACCAACTCTGTGTGTGTGTGTGGGGGGGGGATCTTGGGTTTATTTTCAGTATATTTATATTTTTATTTTTGTTTTATTATATTTATTTATTTTAGTTCGCTTTATTCTGTTTCTTTTACCTCACTCATCTTTCGAAACAAATGTATATTTTTCTATTTAAATCTTATTTAAATTGCCTAATTTGATAATTGATAATTGTTTAATTTAAAAGTGTATTATTATTTAATGTTTGGATTAATTTTGTTAATTTTGTTATCATTGTTTAACTGTATTAATTTAGTGTATTCTTTGTTTTTTCTTTTTCTTTGACATGGAGTGGAAGGTTTGCCCCCCTCCCCAGCGGGGGTTCTTTGAACATCCGAGTGATTACGGGTAGAGGGAGATATGGCGATGGCACAGTTCCCACTCGTTTTAGAAGAACGGTGAACAGAAGTCTGAAGGCTGTTCACTGTTCTGGCACTGTGACCACCTGCCAGTCTCGAGGTAGTCAGATCAGCCGGCCCTCCACTCTAAATCTGGTGCTGTTGAATGCCAGGTCTGTGTCCAATAAATCCCAGATTATTCAAGATCTTATTCTGGAGGAGGATGCAGACCTGGCGTGCATAACCAAAACTTGGATGGGCGGGGAAGGGGGAGCTCCCTTGACCCTTGCCTGTCCTCCTGGTTATGCTGTCCAACACCAGGGTAGACTGGAGGGGCAGGGGGGAGTAGCCATTGTTTATAGAAATACTCTGGAGGTTATTAGGCGCTCTACGGTGGTGAAGCCGGGTCTGGAGGCCCTCCACGTGTCGATTGGGGGCAGGGATGGTATTGGGATCTTGCTGGGTTACCGCGCTCCCCGCGACCCAGCCACTTCCTTACCGGAGCTGGCGGACTTTGTCTCCGCGGCACTGTTGGAGTCCCCGAGGCTTCTTGGGTGACTTCAACATCCATGCGGAGGCAGAGATTTCCGATCCAGCTCTTGAGTTCTTGGAAACCATGGCTTCCTTGGACATGTCCCAACATGTCAATGGCCCCACCCACGTGGGCAGTCACATGCTAGACCTGGTGTTCTCCACTGAGTGGAGTGAGTGTGGTCTGATGGTGACTGACCTAGTGTCAGTTCCCTTGTCATGGTCAGATCACCACCTAATAAAATGTAACCTCTCAGACGTCACTTCCGCTCGGGGGAATGACCAGCTAGGAGCGGAACCTCCGTATCGCCCAGCAAGGTAAAAAGCTATTAAAATGCATTTCTTCATTTAAAAGACTGGTTCTTTTTACATAAATCCTCGAAGGGAAAGATAAGGAACATGTACAGCTAATTAAATTCTCTAAGGACTGTGTTGTTTTAAAACTGGGAAATACTTTCACTTTTGGGTCCGATAAGCTTCTGGAATTTTCCAATTACCCTGCTCCTAACGAAAGCCCATAACAACAATAATTATTCACAATTAGACCTCTTTATGTCAAGGAGGAGGGATAAATCTGTCAAAACCCCTTCAGATCGCAGTTTGGAAAGACTGACGACTGTACCAGCTGAAGAAGATAAGATGGACGAGATTACGAAATTTATAAAAGATATGTCTTTTAAAATGTCACAAGGCTTCGACAAAACAGAGCAAAGATCAAAGTCCATCGAAATGAGTATTAACAAACTTCAAGACCAAATTGCAGGGGTCTCACAGGAGCTTAAAGACGTCAAAAGTAAAATTAGAGACCTTGGAGATACAGTTCAAACAAATCAAGAAAAAATAGCGTCCATGGATCAACAAATTTCTGAAACTGACAAAAAGCTGATATACATGGAAGATAACCTCAGAAGGTCTAATATTAAAATAATGAATTTCCAATTGCAACACGGACAAGATCTCAGAAAAGAGGTTACAGTTTGGATTAACTCCATCATGGACATGCAACATCTGACTGAAACAGATATAGAAAGGGCATATTTCCTGGGTAACCCAAAAAGTCTCAGAATTAGACCAGTGGTGGTGAAGTTTTTGAATTACACAAAGAAAGAACAATTTATGAGAGTAATTAAACAAAAACAAGACCAGCTGGTTTATCAGGACAGAAAAATACAGATTTTCCAGGATCTATGCAATGAATCTGTGAAATGGAGAGGATCTATGAAGCCGGTTATAGCAGTTTTGAAGAAAAATAACATCAGATATCAATGGGGTTATCCCATTTTTTTGAAAATCTGGAAAGACAAGATTATGTTTAAAATCTACTCTTGTGAGGAAGGCAAAGATCTGTTGAAAGCTTGGAAATTGGAAGAGGAACAAGAAAGTCAGGAGTTAATTCCAACTACAAGTAAAGAAATAGAAGGCTGAACCAGAAACAATCAGATGTGTGGAAGATTTTTTTTCTTTTTTCCTTTATCTTTCTCCTAATAATTTTTTTCTTATAGATATATACATATATGTGTATATATATATACACATATATGTTTCTCTCCCCCCCTTTTTTTCTCTCTCTTTTTTTGTTTGTTTTTTCCTAATCACCTTTATTGAATACTATTTTATTCTTGTTTTTCACTCTTTTCTTTCTCTGTTCTGTACAAATCATACTTATATAATCACATTAAATATACTAAATTTAGATAGTAAAAGCAATAACAAAATTAAAAGTACTAAAAACTGAGTTTTAAATTTTATTTTTCTTTTTAAAAAATTGATTATAATAAAGGGGAAAGGGGGGAGAAGAAGGGTGTTCTCATTTTATTATCATTTTAGTATTAAATATTAAGTAGAAATGCAAAAGTCAAATAAAAAGATCGGAGGCGAGGCTCTGGTCGTGGTTCTGCCGGACGAAGGTGGCATCTCCCCCCCACCTTTTGCTCATGCCAGTGGCCATGGTGTGGGACTATGGTGGAGAGGATGTTAAAATATATGTTCACAAGATTGATAAAGATCAATTATTGGGGGTTGTTATGTTTATTGTATGTTTCAGTTTATTTTTGGTAGTTCGGTGGGAGGAAAGGTTGCACACGGGACCTATTGGAAAGAAAACTTTTGAATTCACATGGGTAAAATAATAAGACTTGCAACTTTAAACGTGAAAGGCCTGGGATCAACAGTGAAAAGAAGAAGAATAGAAGCATTGTTGAGGAAAAACAAGCTGGACATTGTCTTTCTACAAGAGACTCATCAATCAGAAAATGGAGTCAATGAGTTAAAGATGAACAATATAGACATTTATGAAAAAATTTTGGAACTTCTAAATCTAGAGGTGTAGCAATTATAATTTTTAAAAATTGTGAATTTAAAGTAGAAAAAGTAGTAAAAGATTGTAATGGTAGATATATAATAATGCAAGGTAAAATGGGGTTGGAAGAATATACTCTGGTTAATGTTTATACACCTAATAACAAACAGGGAGAATTTTATGATTTGGTTTTTAAAGAAATGGAAAAGGTAAAGAAAGGTTATGTTATTATGGCAGGAGATTTTAATATGGTTATGGATAAGATAAAAGACAAAACTGTATATGGTCGGAATGATATTTATCAAAGAAATACAATATTGAGTAAAAAGGTAAAAAATAACCATTTGAAGGACATTTGGAGAGAATTGAAAGGCGATGAAAAAAGATACACTTATTTTTCAGCGGTACATAATACTTACTCTAGAATAGATTATATATTTATATCTCAAGATTTAATTTCTAAGATAGCTAATGCTGAAATTAATACTATTAAAATAACAGATCATGCATTGATGTTAATAGAGATTGAAATAAAAAAAGATTATAAAGACTCCAAAAGGTGGGGAATGGACAATAATATTTTGCAGTACCCAGAAGTAATAGAAAAGATAAAGAAGGAATGGTTAGAACTATGGACAATAAATGAAACAGGAAGTGCTAAACTAGGCCTGTTGTGGGACATAATGAAAGCAATTACAAGAGGAATAACAATTAGAGAATCGTGTAAATTTAAAAAAATTAAGGAGAGAGATGTGAAAAAATTGGAAGAAGATTTGAAAAATTTAGAAAATAGATTTTTTATAGAAAGAGATAGAAGAATTTTACTAGAAATTCAGGCTAAGAGAAAGGAATTAGATAATGTAGAAATAGAGAAAGTCCAGAGAGATTTGATGTATTTAAAGAGACATTTTTTTGAATTTACTAACAAAAATTCAAAATTACTAGCTAGAACGTGTAAAAATAAAAGAGCAAAAAACTCAATAGGGATAATTAAAGATGGAACAGGTAAGAATTGTAATATAATGAAAGATAAATTGAAGATTTTTCATGATTTTTTTCAGAAATTGTATAAAGGAAATAATGTAATGAAAGAAAGTATAGAAAAATATATAAATGACAATTTAAAATCTAAATTATTGGAAGAGGATAAAAGAATATTAGAAGAAGAGATCAATGAACAAGAAATTGCTGAAGTTATTAATAAATTAAAAAATGGTAAAACACCAGGCCCTGATGGATTGGGTCCAGAATATTATAAACATTTCAGTTCCATTTTGATACCTAAGTTAAAAATGTTTTATAATAGGATAATGGAAGGAGAGACAATACCTGCTTCTTGGAAACATTCATTAACGATTCTCATTTGAAAACCCAATAAGGATCAAACAGATCCGGGATCTTATAGACCCATGTCTTTAATAAACCAAGATGCTAAGATTTTTACAGCTATATTGGCAAATAGATTAAACAGATTCATAGCAAATTATATTAAGGAAGACCAATGCGGATTTATTAAGGGTAGACAAATGGATAATTTAACTAGATGAGTTTTAAACATTATATATGAAATAGAACAAGAAAAAATAAAAGCAATGGTCTTATCATTGGACATATTTAAAGCTTTTGATTGTGTTGAATGGCCAACATTAAAGCTTCTTTTAAGGGGTTGGGGATTTGGTAAAAAATTTAGAGGGATTATAGATCAATTATACTCAGACAATACTTCAGAAGTAATAGTTAACGATGGCTTAACAGAAAAGATTTTTCTAGGCCGAGGTACAAGACAAGGCTGTCCACTTTCACCAATATTGTTTTGTATGGTTATAGAATTGTTAGCTAACGCAATAAGAAATGATAAATCAATCAAAGGAATAGGAAAAAACGATATAATTAAAATTAATTTGTTTGCTGATGATTCATTATTGACTATTAAAAACCCACTACAGAGCATGGATAATATCAAAAACCATTTAGAAAAATTTGGGGAAATAACAGGATTAATGATTAATTGGCAAAAATCACAAATGATGATGTTTAATCATAATATACAGGAACAATAAATGTTTGTGAATGAATATAGTGTTAAAATGTGTAATTATATTAAATATTTAGGTATAAATATAGTTAGAACAACTCAAAAATTAAAGGAAATTTTTTTTAATAAATTAAAAAACGATATTAAAAATAAACTGCAAGAATATTCTAAATTGAAATTATCATGGTTCGGGAGAATTGCTATAATTAAAATGAAAATATTACCAAAGATTACTTTTTTATTCAGGATGCTCCCAATACAATTAGAAGAAGAGGATTTTAAGTATTGGCAGGGATTAATTAATGGATTTTGTAATCAAGGTAAAAAATCTAGAATAAATAAAAGATATTGGTATAAGGCCCCCAAAAACAGGAGGTTTAGGCATGCCTAATGTTAAAAATTATTATATAGCAAACCAATTAAGAGTTATTGGAGATATTATATTCAATAAAGAAAAATTAATTTGGTGGGAGATGGAATCTTCAGAAATAAATGGGAATGCTGAAGGATACTTGTTTAAAGTAGTAAAGAGAAGTATAATGAATCAAATGAAAAACCCCTTTTTAAGAAATATGTTAAATATATGGAATAAACATAAAGAGAAGTTTTGTCCCTCAACTTCACCATTAAAATTAGTGACTGAAATAGAAAATTTTCCTACAAATTTAAAGGGTTTAGTAGAACTGTTTAAGAATAAAAGGGTGGTAAGATTGAAGGACTGGATGAGCAAAATGCGATCGAAAGAATTGATTATGTCTAAACTTCAAACTAATAAATTATCATGGTATAATTTTATTCAGTTAGACACCTGGACAAATGACTGGTTGAAAACTAATGGCAAATGTAGAGAACTCACTAAGTACGAACAATTTCTGTCATCACATGAAGATATGCAAGATACAATGTTGAAGGGAATAGTAAGTAAAATATATAATTTAATTTTGGAACAAGAGGAAAAAGAATGGGGAACAGAAGGTTTGAAATTAATTTGGGAAAATGATTTAAAGATAGAAATTAAAATAGAGGATTGGATAAAAATGTGGAGGATGAGAGTTTTAAGATTAATGTCGACAAGGATAAAGGAAAAAATTTTCAAAATCTGTTTAAGATGGTATTTGACTCCTGTAAAACTTAATATAATCAATCCAGCATACCCCAAAGCATGTTGGAAATGTGATGAGGAAATTGGTACATATTTTCATATGTGGTGGGAATGCAAACTGGTTAAGAAATTTTGGAAATTGATTTTTAAGGAAATGTGTGATATATTTGGTAAAGATATTGATTTTAATGCTAAAATTGCTCTATTGTCAATTTTTGATAACATAGATTTGGAATATTACTCAAAAGAATTGATCACTAATTTTATGACAAGTGCTAGAATATTAATAGCTAGGTTTTGGAAAGACAGAAATGATATTAAATTAGAAGATTGGTATAATGAAGTATGGGACATTGCATTAAACGATAAATTGACTATTGAACTTAAAATAAAAAGAGGGGAAATAAGTTCTAACAAATTTTATGATATTTGGGGTAAATTCGTGGAATTTGTCTTAGTGAAAGGAAGGGGGAAAGCCTCTAAAGAATACTCTATACAATTTTGGAAAGGTAGTTCGTAATAAAAATATTGTTAAATGGGGTCCCGTGGGTATGGGGTGCACGTTAGAATTTAGTTTGTAATAAGCACTATTTGTATTTTTTGTAATTTTGTTGTTGTATTTGTTTTTTGTTTTTTGTTTTTGTCTGGAAAAAAAATTTAAAAAATTATTTAAAAAAATAATAATAAAATGTAACCTCTCAGTGGCTTTCCCTCCCCGCAGGGAGCATGGACCTATTTTAATGGTCCGCCCTCGAAGGCTACTGGATCCATCACGATTCTAGGATTCCATGAGAGGGATTCCAGCTGATCTGACTGGCGCTCCTGTCGAGGCTCTGGTTGATGGCTGGCTTGCTGCCACCTCCCGGGCCGTAGACACGATCGCTCCTAAACGCCCTCTCCGGCGCAGAGTTTGGCCAGCGTCCTGGTTTAACCAGGAGCTGCGAGCTATGAAGCGAAATAGGAGAAGGCTAGAGTGCAATTGGAGATGGGATCCGACGGAATATAATAAGGAAGCTGTCAGGATCGCGACTAACCACTACCTTGCTAAGGTGAGGGCTGCTAGTCAAGCGCACTTCGCTAACCGGATAAGTGAAGCTTCAAATCAGCAGGCGGAACTTTTCCGTATAGTTCGCGATCTATCCGGAATTGGTCTAAGTGATGGGCCTCCTACTAATATCTCACCTGACCAATTTGCAGCATTTTTAAAATCTAAAGTGGAGGCCATCCGCCGGGACCTCTCTCCTTTTTTGAATACAGTGGATCGAGCAGAGATGTCCAGCGCTCTGCCTTGCCTGGTGAGTCTCGATTTCTTTCAGCCTGTGACGCCAGATTTTGTGGACAAATTGCTTGATCGCTGTCAGGCCACCACTTCCTCTCTTGACCCTTGCCCGGCCTGGCTAATCAAAGCAGCCAGGCCTATAACAATTGAATGGGCCACAGCAATAATTAATGGGTCTCTCCCTCAAGGAGGCACTCATTAGGCCCATTAGGAAGAAACCAAATTTGGCGGCGGACGACATTGGCAATTATAGGCCCATCGCCAATGTTTCCTTCCTTAGTAAAGTGGTGGAGAGGATGGTGGCTGACCAGCTTCAGGCTCTTTTGGATGAAACCAATGCCCTGGATCTGTTCCAGTCGGGCTTCAGGCCGTGCCATGGCACAGAAACGGCATCGGTCGCACTGTTGGATGACCTGCTGATGGAGGCTGATGGGGGCAAAATGTCCTTGTTGGTCCTCCTCGATATCTCAGCCACCTTTGATACCGTTGACCACGGTATCCTCCTGGGGAAGCTCTCTGAGTTAGGAATCAGTGGGCTGGCACTTGCCTGGCTCCGATCCTTCTTGGAGGACCGCCCTCAGAGAGTACAGCTTGGGGAGAGTGTTTCGGCCCCGTGGAGTCTCAACTGTGGGGTTCCGCAGGGCTCGATTATCTCCCCAATGCTGTTTAATGTCTATATGAGGCCGCTGGGTGGGGTCATCAGGGAGTGTGGGGCTTCATGTACACTGATGACACTCAGGTCTTCAGTACGCTGATGACACTCAGCTCTACATCTCCTTTTCACCTACCTCAGTGGATGCTGTTCTGTCCCTTCAGCGCTGTCTGGAGGCTGTACTGCAATGGATGCAGGAGAATGGGTTGAGGCTGAACCTGGACAAGACGGAGGTCCTGAGGGTGGCTGGCCCCTCCATTGGTGGTTTGGGAAACTCCCTCTCTTTTGGGGGGGTGACTCTCACCACGAAGACTGAGGTTCGCAGCTTGGGGGTCCATCTGGATCCGGTGCTCACCATGGAAACCCAGGTGGCGTCAGTGGTCCGCTCCACCTATTTCCATCTGTGGCGGATTGCCCAGCTGCGTCCCTATCTTGATGGCGGGGCCCTCAACACTCTGGTCCATGCGCTTGTAACCTCGAGATTAGACCACTGTAATGCGCTCTACGTGGGGCTACCTTTGAGATTGATGCGGAAGCTTCAAATGGTGCAGAATGCAGCGGCTAGACTTCTTAGTGGGATGAGAAAACATCAGCATATTTCTCCCACTCTGGCTGCCTTGCATTGGCTGCCCATTCGTTTCCGCATTGATTTCAAAGTGTTAATGATGACATATAAAGCCCTAAACGGTTTAGGACCTCGATACCTAGCGGAACGCCTTCTCCCACCTAGATCTACTTGAATCACTTGCTATAGCCAGGAAAGACGGCTGAAGGGCCTAACGCCAAGGGAGGCCCGGAAAGAAAGAACAAGAAACCGGGCCTTCTCGGCAGTGGCCCCTCGACTCTGGAACAGTCTCCCGTCAGAGATCTGCCTGGCACCCTCGCTGGGTGTTTTTAAGAGCCAACTTAAGACCTGGCTCTTTAGGCAGGCCTTCCCTCCTGCCAATACTTGATTTTTACTTTTCTATTTTAATTTCTGTCTATACTTTTCCCATCTTGAATGATACTAATATTACTGATTTAAATTGTTGTTTTAATTGTTTTATGATATTTTACTGTAAGCCGCCCAGAGTAGACGTGGTCTAAATGGGCGGGATATAAATCTAACAAATAAAATAAATAAATAAATAAACAAACTTCCCCCTGCTATCTGCCTGGCCCCTACATTGGCACCCTTCAAGAAGTTCTTAAAAACCTAGCTATTCTGACAGGCCTTTTACTGCAATCCATCAATGAACCCCAGTGAAATTATTAGCCAATGAGGTCACAATATTGCCATTTTAAATGTTTAAATACTTTATGTATTCTATTATGCGTTTATTATCCTAGCATCTGTATTTTATATTAATGTTTATGGTTTGGCTTATTGTGTGAGGTTTTCTGATGTTTCCTTATTGTTTACTGTTTTATATTGTGAACCACCCAGAGTGGCCTTTGGCTAGATGGGCAGTATATAAATCTAATAAATAAATTCATTTGGATAGTACACACTTATCCTGCTCCCCATGGAACCATTTGCTTCCAATGTAGACCTTGAGTTGGCCTCAGCTTGCCTATTTCTCCTTCCTGGTTTGAACAATCCAGGTCCTTTTGCTGCCACCTAAAAAAACCTCCTGTGAAGTCCTATCATGGGTCCATGATAGGACTTCACAGGAGTCAAGGACACACATTTGAAAAGGATTCATACACTTTGATCAGGCTTGCTGCTATCTGTGATTGATGTAAGTGTACAGCCTGTACTGCAGCAAAAAGAATAGGTGCTAGGCACCATGACAGAACCCACACATGGGGACTCAGTTCTTCTGCATGAAAGAATCAAAGGGGTGGAACTGTAAGCTGACCCTGTTGGAATCGCTTGATGGGGTGGTTGATTTCCCTCTCCCTTTAGAATTAGTGCGGCCATATACTTTTTTGTTTATTTAAAATATTTCTAACCCCCGTGAGCCAGCTCCGGTATTGCCGGAGCTGGTAATGCAGGGAGGGTCGGAGCTGGCATGGGGGCTGTCTCCGCCGTACGCCTGGCGGTCTCATCTGCCAACCTGTTCCCTTCCCTGAGCACTAAATCTTCCTCCTTCCCATGTCCCTTCACATGAATCACAGCCACTTTACGTGGGAGCTGGACAGCCCGAAGAAGGGCTTGGACCTCTCTGAGATGCTTGATGTCTTCCCCTTCTGCTGTTTTGTATCCCCTGTTTCGCCAAAGCCCCCCAAAGGCATGTAAAACTCCGAAGGCATAGCGGGAGTCTGTATAAATATTTACTTTGGTATCTTGTGCCAATTCAAGGGCCCTTGTGAGAGCTATGAGCTCGGCCTTCTGAGCTGAGGTGTTTGGAGGGAGGGGGCGTGCCTCTATAACGGCAGTTTCAGTAACCACGGCATAAGCAGCCTTGCGGAAGCCGTCCCGGACTAAGCTACTCCCATCCACAAAGAATTCTAATTCCGGGTAAGGGAGTGGGAGATCCTTAAGATCTCTGCGACTGGAATATTCAGTGTCAATTGTCTGGATGCAATCATGCAAAAGAGGTTTCCCCTCCATGTTAGGAGTAGGGAGCAGAGTGGCCGGGTTGAGGCATGTGCTAGCGGACAACCGAAGTTCCGGACAGTCCAAGAGCTGTGCTTGATATTTACTAAGGCGTGCATGAGAAAGCCAGAGCCCCCCTTTCTGCTCTAAGACAGTAGCAACTGCATGCGGTACATGGACCATTATCAGGGCCCCCAGAGAGAATTTGCGCGCCTCCTTTGTAAGAAGGACGGCGGCAGCCACCGCTCGTAAGCATGAGGGCCAGCCTTTTGTCACATTGTCCAGAAGTTTGGAGAGATAGGCTACCGGCCTTCGCCAGCTGCCAATCTGCTGGGTAAGGACGCCAAGTGCAAGGCCCTGTCTCTCATGTACAAACAGGTCAAATGGCTTTTCTGGGTCCGGTAAGCCAAGTGCTGGGGCAGAGAGGAGTCTCTGCTTTATCGTCTCGAACGCCCGCCTCATACCCGGTGTATTTTCCACCCTGTTTCCCAAACCTTTTAGCGCCTCAAAAAGGGGCCGGGCCAAAACAGAGAAATTAGGAATCCAAATCTTACAAAATCCCGCCATGCCTAGAAAAGTACGCCAACCTCGCTTAGTGTCGGGAAGGGGGACTGCACAAATGGTTCCAATTCTATCCTTTGACGACCTACGTTCTCCTTTTGATATTAAGAAGCCCAGATAACTCACCTCTGCCCTGGCGACTTGCGCTTTTTCCTTCGAAACCTTGAAACCTTCGTACCCCAAGAAATTCAGGAGGTCGATTGTAGCTTTGAGACAGGCAGGTTGGTCCACCGCCGACAACAAAAGGTCATCAACGTATTGTATGACTCGGCACTGTACCTTGGGGACCCACAGATGTAAGATTTTACTAAGGGACTCCCCAAATAAAGTCAGGGAATTTTTCCAGCCTTGAGGAAGCACACACCATGCATAACGGCCTGAGGGGACCCCTGGGGCCCCTTGGGCCCCTTGGGGTTCCTCCCAGGTAAAGGCAAAAATGTGTCGAGACTCGGGGTCAAGGGTATTGTGAAAAAGGCATCTTTTAGATCAAGGCATGTGAAATAGGCATGGGACCGCGGAATCAGTGTGACCAAGGTGTAAGGGTTTGGGACTACGGGAGTAATGTCCCTAGTAACATCATTTACAGCCCTAAGGTCTTGGACCAGGCGGTACTTACCTTCTTTCTTCGGGACCCCCATGATCGGCGTGTTGAATTCCGATTGACATGGAACTATGAGGCCTGCAGCTAGGAGCATCGCCAGAACCTTCTGGAGGCCCAAGCGAGTCTCTGGCTTGAGGGGGTATTGTCTGACCCGGACCGGTTTTCGTCCAGGTTTGAGAAGGACCTCAACAGGGTCAGCCCTCTTAGCCCTGCCTGGAGTTCCGTCTGCCCAGACCCAGGGGACCACTTGTTCTACTATGGTGGATAGAAGGGGGTCTTCCTCGCTTTGGGGAAGTTTAGGATTTTTAAGAGTTAGCAAGAAGGCTGAAGCCTCCGCATTTCCCAAACTTAGTCTGCAACCATCGTGCGTGAAATCTAATTTTGCCTCTAATTTCATGAGCAGATCCCGGCCTAACAAGCTGGCTGGGCAGTGCTCAATAAAAAGAAATTCGTGGTCCAAAGTTTTTCCATCTATTCCCACCGGTACAGGGGGGAGGAAGGGGACCTGGCTAACACCGCCTGAAGCGTCTATGACATTCCGTGTAGGCCCCCCTCTTCTAGGCCTCGCCCCTGGTGGGATTGTAGTTATTACTGAATGTGTGGCTCCCGTATCTACTAGAAAGGGGATGACTTGATTACCCACCCTTAGATCCACCATAGGGTCTCCTGGCGGGAGATGGAATACCCCGGGGCCCCGTCATACCTCGTCCATGTTTTCGTCTTCCAGGGCGTATGCTCGAGCTGGAGCGTATGCCTGGGATGGAGCTGAGGGAGGAGGAGGGAAGTCTCGTTGTTGTTGTTGTTGTTGTTGTTGTTGTTGTTGTTGCGGGGGTCTACGGCCACGACCCCGAAATTGGCCCCGGTATGGACAGGTGTCGGACCAATGGTCGGTGCCATGGCAGATCCGGCACGATGGGTCCACCTCGTTATAAGGGCAGGAAGCAGCCCAATGGCCGTCTTCCCCACAAATTCTGCACTCGTTACCTGCAGACTGGGGCCGCGCCATCTGGGGTCCTCCCCTCCCTCTGTTTGGGTATCTGGGCCGTCTATGGGGCGGGCGGGAACGTGGGTACCGTGGCCCAAAGCCACCTGCTCCCGCATACATAACTTTCTTAGCCTTTCTTTCTTCCTCCACTGACCTGTTATTGTAGACTTCAAAGGCCACCCCCACTAGCTGTTGGATGGGCACTGCCAGGGCTCTGTCTACTTTGTTCAATTTTCGCCTAATGTCTTCATACGCATTTTGAATGTAAATAGAGTTCAGAAATGTCTTAGAATTGTCCCCTTCGGGATCGAGATCTGTGTACTGTCTACAAGCCCTTACCAATCTCTCCAAATATTCGGCAGGATTCTCATCCGCCTTTTGAAAGATTTCATATACTTTGTGATTAGCGATTTGTTTTGGAAATCCCCGTTTCAGTCCCTCCACTACAGCTTCCCGAAAGTGGTGTAACATTTCTCGTTCCTCATCCCTTTGGCCTTGATCCCAAGCCGGGCGAGAGTCTGGGACTACATCCGTTGCTGCCAAGTATGTCTGATTATCAGCTGCCTTCCACTTATCAGACACTGAGCCTAAAGCCTGGCTGGCTTAAGCAGCTGCTGCTATCAGAACTCTAGTTATGTGGATCCAGTCCTGCCACCCAGCTCTTCACTCTTGCAGAGCCCAAGGGCTTGAGGGAGAAGCTGGGGAATAGTGAGAGACTTCTTCCTGTTAGCGCTTGGGCAATTTTACTGAATAGACATTATCTGCAAGCCACACTGTTACCGGTCAAATCGGGTTCACTATTTTCCGGCGAGGACACAGGCTAAGACAGACGCATGCAACTGATCATGTGCCAAATTTATTAGGAAACAATCAGTCGGGCCTCTCTTTAAGTCAAGAGTTGGCCCTGAACAAAAGCATAAGCATACATTTATAATGTTACAAACAAAGAGCCACAAAGTTGGTCAGTTGCCATTGGTCATTAGCACCCCTACTTTTTGATTGGATTTCAGGGCTTTTCTTCGATGCCCTATTGGTCAGAGATAAATATACATTTCAACTTTATAACATTTGACCTTGTTTTCGGGATGCGCCTAAATGTCTGGAGGGTTGATAAATGTTTCTTTCCTTTATTGATATGTTTATGTATGTGCCTTCCTGTGTTCCGGGGTGTCCTTCAAAGTAGGTGATTCACGGGTACTCGCTATACCCTTTATCTTTCTGCTCTGCTGCCCTTTGCATATTTGTGCCAGGCCATCTGCATTTCTCCCTTCCTTGATGGCAGCTTTAGGATGGTGAATGGGCCTCATTGTTTATTTAGATGCATTCCTGATGTGCCATAAACATTCCTTAGTGTTCCTCCCTTTTTGTATAGATAGACTTTGTAATTGCTGAAGGCCATATGTGTGTAGCCTACGTGAGAATGTTCCTGGGCTGACTTTGTGGAAACTTTGGTTCAACTTTAAGGAAACTTTGAAACTTTGGTTCAAGCCTAGTTACATAGTAGTCTAATACAGTAAGAGTACAGTAAGTAATATGCAGTAACAGAAATACATAATAATACAATTAAGCAACAGAAAATACTAAATACATGTTAAAATGTAGCATCAGACTCCTCCTGTATCAACACTGCCTAAGGAGTGAAGTAACTCCTGGGGGACCAAGGACCTAGTATAATGCTGGAACTGTGACCAGAGGCTCTGGGCAGGAGCCAAGTCGGGAGCAGGGACTGAACCATTGGCTGACCAGAGTACCTTGGGCCCACAAGAGGCAAGCTCTTGATAGAGACTTTCAGTTTGGTCAACCCAGAAGTCCTGGGCTGACTAGGATCTACAACTCCCTGACTCACTGGCTAAAACAGGCCCGGGGTTGCAAGAACTGTTGTGACGTTGTGATTCTCTTTGTGTGGATACAATAAAAGTGAAGCTCTACCAGTACTTACGGTCTCATCATGGAGGGAGCAGCAGGGGCTGCTCACACACCCCTTTTCCTTAAAAAGGACCCAAGGTAGTTTGCATCATTAAAAGACAACATTTGAAGCTAAAACCAGTAAGTATACAAATACTACAAAGGGTCAAAGAAATAACACACAAGGAAACATATACTGGGGAGAATGCAGGCACTAGATCCAGTTCCCAGGATGACTTATTTTCTTGGTTTGCAATGGATGGAAAAGAGGTGACAGCCATGGTGGGCAGTTGATGCAGGCAGATTGTGGTGTGGCAGGGCTGTAGGAAATTGTGTCTCCAAGTACTAATGGTGAAATGCATATATCAGAATGTGAAACCTGATAAACATTGTTCTCACAAACAACGCTCACTAAGTGAGGACTGGATGATATCTGGATTGGCTCATCTCCTAGTACTCAGTAGGAGTTTGTCTCAACTTCGTTCATTTTTTAAAAAATCAGACTTATAGAGCCATCTGCTGTTTTAATCACACTCACAGAGCCAGCTACTTAAAAAAAATCAGACTCACAGAAACATCAACTCTTAGGTTTCTAGGTAGCTTAGGTCTCCTGCAGTCAACTAAGGGTATGGAAGCAACCTTGACACCACTTCTGGGCTGCGTAGCCTAACACATTTTTAAAAGGATGATGGTGATCCAAGGGGTCAGGATTGAGCTGAAGAGTGATCTCCTTTACCAGCTTAGAGACACACACACCCAGGAGAAGGTTAACAGTTATGCCTCTGGGCCTGTGCTCAAAGATTATGTCGCTGGCTACCACTATTAGACACTTGGTAGCAGATAAATTGATGATTATATGCATACAGTTAATTCTACTGGCTAGATATTTTTGACCAGTTTCATAATTTTTATACCCCCATCTAGAGTGCCTAAAACCCAGGTCAAGGACCCCCAATACCCTTGCACTTGCTCATTGTCAGTTTTTGAAAGAGCAGCACTAGGTTTGGTGGGACAATTAGAACGTTCAGCTGAGAGGCACGTCCACATTTAATATGAAATTATTATACCAGCCAATTCCACCAAGGCAGTATTGATACCGAGAAAAGATGAAACTACATTTTAGAACTGACAATACATTGAGAGAAAGACCAGGCCTCAAAAGACCTAATCCTGAAACATTCACACCTAGCTCAAAAGTATTTATGGCTGACATAGAATAACAATGTAACTCTTCTTCTCTGCCTATGCACCTTTTTGATGTAACAGATGGCCCACCATTGAAATGCTTGTAGGAGGAAGCCAGCAAGTAACATTCACAAGTGATTCACAGTATTGAAGGCCATATATCAGGGCCCAGGAAGAAAACACATAAACATACCAATAGATAAAGGAAATGGATACTCTTGTCCCCAGACTTTCAGGCGCATCTAGGGCCCAGGTCAAGGAGAGATGGGGGCACAATATGCATATCTACATGTAACCAATAGATAAGTGTAGTTGGCATCAATTACCCAATGAGGGACTGGATCCAAAGTTGAGGTACAATTGACCAATAGAATCATAGCATTTTATGGCTCTTTGTCTGTATCATTATAAAATGTATGTACACTATATGTTCGGGGTCTTCTCTGCTTTTAAGGGAAGTCCCAGCTGACCTTTCTTGTTCTTTGCTCTTTAAAATAAAATTGGACCTTTGGTTCAGCTGTTGCGTCTATGCCTGATTCCTTGCTGGAAAACCAAAACCCAAATCTGGCCGGTAACATCTGGTGCATTGGCCGGCCTTTCCAGTGATCCTTGGCATCCTTAACGGAGGGATCAGGCTGCTCGTTTCGCTCTGCCCGCCAGCTGCTGTCCAAGGTGAGTGACCTGAAAGACGGTGCTCTAAAGGGAGGTGACCTGAAAGACGGTGCCCCCTGAAGGGGCCTTGGGGTCCAGTTGGTGGCTTCCCCTTCGCTGTGAAGATGCCCCATCCCTTGTGCTGAGGCTGTGGCCTGTGAAGCCTTGGGGTGATAGCAAGTGCACAGCGAACAGGGGCCTGTTTGTGATACGTGTGTGGGTTGTGTGAGTCCCCAGGTGCCCTTAGACGACGACCTGGCCAGGCTGTAAGACTTGTGAGGCATGGGAACGTGCGCGAGTGTCATGAGTTCAGCCGAAGAAGATCTGGAATCTGAGGGGTTAATAACAGCTGAGGAAAATGCTGGGCAATTAGAAGCACAGACAGCTGAATCACCACCAGATTCTCCTCCCCCAGTAGCCAGAGTGAGGGCTAAGCTTCAGCAAAGACTCATGACACGAAGGTCAGAGGATCACATGAATGCTTCCCACAGAAACATCAGGTCAACCAGTCCTGAATTTTAACAGGATGGAAGGCTTCTAGGAGTTTGATGACTGTTTTGCTATATAATCTGCACCTAGAAGGCTTGGAAGCTTGTGGAAGCAACAAGTCAACACTCTGGCTCGCATCCACGCTCCTGCTTATCTTGGACCTTGTTCTCTGGACCCTTGGCTTTGGACTCTGACTTCTGACTACGGTTTGTGTTTTGGCTTTGGCATTTTGGTATCTGCTTTGCATTTTCTGGACTTCTGACATTGGACTGGCTTATTGGACTTTTGCCTGTTGAACCCCCCTGGGAATGTGACAGCGAGCAAGGCACACCTGGTAAGGGGGACGCCCCTCGGCTGTGTTCTGGATAATTGGGGAGAGCTCATGGGCAGGCAATCTGGGCTTACGAAGAGGCGCATTATCAAATTATGCACTCAAATTTGGCCTACTGCAATTTCTTTGTCACCTCCGTGGCCCTCTGATGGTAGCTTCTTTCCCGATGCCCTAAAGGGGTTGGTGGAATGGGCCAAGGAGGTGACAAAAAGGGGGGGGGTGAGGATCACTTGAAGTACGTTGGATGCTTTGCAGCGATAGTAGCCCAGCCAGAAAAATACAAAGGAGCATCCGAACTCACCCAATCGACTAATACAAAGAACCCTTACGGCTCTTTGGATTACATAGCCCCCCCCTATACCAGTTCCCAGCCCGAAGGAGTACTACAGAGTGTTGGTAGCAGCTTTGCAGGAGTTCAAGGACTCAGAGAAAGATAAGACAGGTGATAAGACAGAGGAGAAATGTATTTTAACTGATCCAGTGGAGTACATTCCTCCTCCCGCTACCGCACCATCAGTGGCTTTACCAGATGAAGGAAACCCTCACCCTGCTCCCCCCGCGCAAGCTCCCGTCCCTTCCAGATCGGCTCAACAAGCCCCGGGAGTACAGGTAATCCAGCAGGGGGGAGTACCCGATTCCACGCACCCAGCACAACTTCACGTCCCACAAGTACAAGTAATAGTAAACCAGAACCTGCCCGAAAGCGGAATGGGAGGGGGCTCAGGCTTTCCATTGCCACACCCCCTCCAGAGCTGATGGGCAATTCTACAGGAGATGAGCAGGAGGCAGATGAGAGAATTAGTTCCACCAGGAAGAAGAGGGGGCACCGGTGGCCAGATCCCTCGGCCTCCCCAGCAGTGACACAGGGGAGAGCAGACAGGACCGAAATAGTAGATAGCAGCTCGGACCAGACGGGACAGAGGGAAGGTAGACCAGATGGAATTTTCCCGCTCTGAGAGCAATTGGTCATGGGAACAGAGGGCATAGTACAAAGGGCATATGTATATGTGCCCTTTACCACAGCCTATCTGTTCAATTGGAGAACCCATACCCTCCCATATTCAGAAAATCCTGAAAAGATGGCTGAGCTGTTCCAAGGCATTATGTTATTGCATCACCCTACTTGGGGGGACTTGATGCACTTAATGAACATGCTCTTAACAGAAGCTGAAAGAAAGATGATCTGGGAGGTGGCTAAGAAATATGCCACCGATAAATGGAAAGCCCCCGATAACCAGACATATTTGGCTCTGGCTGACATCCTGCCGGAAGCCTGCCCCCCATGGGATCAGGGACAAACCCCGGAGCAAATGTTGTCCTTGTCCCGGTTTCAGGAGGCAATATTGGAAGGAATAAGGAAGGGCTTCCCTAAGCAAATTGCAAACCATAAAGTGTACCAGGTATTTCAAAAAGTGGATGAAAATCCAGCTGATTACCTTGAAAGACTCATGAAGGCATGTAGGCAATATACTGAAATGGATCCCGAGGGTGAGTCTTCCAAGACCCTCCTCAATTCCATTTTTGACAGGCCTAGATTGGCTCTGTGGTAAATTGATGAGTCAAAGTTTGTAAAAGAGTCCAATCATCTCCTTCAGCTGAGTAAGTCACAAGCTGAACAGTCTGATGTAGCACAGCTGGTGAAACAAAATGCTGTAGAAGAACCCTGGGGAAGCTAGTCCCTGATTGGCCAGTAGGGACAATAAACTTGATAGCCTCAAAGCACTGGGTTTGTTGGGTTGAACAAGAAGAGATAGAAGGAGCTATTATATTGAATATTGTTACGGACTCTGAATACGTGCTGTAATAACTGGACTGGATTTGATCTTAAATGCTTACTGTGTATGACTATTGGACTGGACTAAGACAACTCTGTATTACTTCTCCCCAAGATGGCGCCGGAGGCGGGTGGTTAGCACTTCTCTCCGACGCACCGGCTTGCCTCTTGGTTTCTACTCACTATTTTATTTGTTTTTTCCTTTCTTCTCTTTCCCCCCCCCTATTCTTTTCTTGGTCCTCCTCCTCGCCTCCTTGTTGACTGGCTGCCGGACTGAGCGCGGGTTTTGCGGGGCTGGAGCCAGAGCTCGAACGCGGGGCCGGAGTTGGTGCTCGATTGGAGCCTTCCGGCTTGTCAGCGGAGCTCAGAGGCTCGGGAGCCTTCGCCCGACCACAGGAGGTGGTGTTTGAGTGCTGTGGGGGAACGGGCTTTCCTATCCAGGCTGACATCGGAGGCTGCCTTGGAGGGGAGAAGACCTGGAGCCTGGTGACTCGGCGTCCCCCCTTCCTGACGAGCTCTGTTCCGACCACGTGGTTGAGGCTGGAGCCTGGAGCTGGGACCGCTGGGTTTCCTGTGGCTGAAGGTGGTGGCTGTGTTGCCCAGGAGCTCCATGGGCCTCGTGTTGCTGCGGTGGAAAGGTGGACCATCCCAGGCACCGGTGGTGAGACGGCGGGGGGGAAGACCCTGGGAGGCTGTGGGGAGGAGAGAGCCGACTTGCTGAGTGGCCGCCATGTTGGTCTCCCTGACGGCAGCCTCCTCTCCTGGACCGGACTGTTCACTCTGCCCTTCCCGGATTACTTATAAAGATGCCTTACCTCCCTTTCAAGGAAGGGAAAAGGGAAAGCCAGGGACTGAACACTTTTCTGCCTGGACTTTATTGCTTTCGACGCTGCCCACGCTCATCATTGTGATGCAACCCATGAGTAACATCCTCGCTCCGACATTTTCCTTGCCACTAACATCAATATTAACAACCTTTGAAATAATACCAAGAACACTAAGACCAGTAAAACTTAAAAGGACAAGGTTGAGAGGCGGAGGAGGACAGACCTGGACTAGATGTGGGGGTAACTTCTTGGGTACCCTTTTTAAATTTAATTCTACTTTTTGTATTGGGATTTTTAATTATAACACTGTATAATTTTGTATTGCATTGTATTTGTCTCTGCACTTTATTAAGTTGTGGTACTATTTAGGGCTTTGTTTCTTTTCTTTTATTCTTTCTTTCTTCTTTTCCTTCCCTGTCTGGCATGGAGCGGGAGGCCTGCTTGCCCAGCGAGGGGTCTTTTAACATCCCGGTGATCATGGGTAGAGGGAGATATGGCGTTGGCACAGTCCCCACTCGTGTTAGAAGAACGATGAACAGATGTTTGAAGGCTGTTCACTGTTCTGAGACTGTGACCAACCCTCAGTACCGAGGTAGCCAGCTCAGGCAGCCTTCCACTCTAACTCTGGTGCTGTTGAATGCCAGGTCTGTATCCAACAAGCCCCAGGTGATTCACGATCTTATCCTGGAGGAGGATGCAGACCTGGCATGCATAACTGAGACGTGGATTGGCGGAGAGGGGGGTCCTCCCCTCGCTCTTGTCTGTCCGCCCGGTTATGCTGTCCAGCACCAGGGTAGACTGGAGGGGCAGAGGGGGGAGTAGCCATTGTTTATAAATCCAGCTTGGAGGTTACTAGGCGCTCCTCGGTGGTAAAGCCAGGTCTAGAGGCACTCCACATGTTGATTGGGGCCAGGGATGGTATTGGGATTTTGCTGGGCTACCGCACTCCCCGCCACCCAGCCACTTCCCTTCCGGAGCTGGCTGACTTTGTCTCCGCGGCACTGTTGGGATCCCCGAGGCTTCTGGTCTTGGGTGATTTCAATGTGCATGCGGGGGCAGAGGCTTCTGGGCCAGCTCTTGAGTTCTTGGAAACCATGGCTTCCTTGAACATGTCCCAACATGTCAACGGCCCCACCCACGTGGGTGGTCACACACTGGATCTGGTCTTTTCCTCTAGTTGGAGCGAGTGTGATCTGATGGTGACCGACCTTGTGTCAGTCCCCTTGTCATGGTCAGATCACCGCCTAATAAAATGTAACCTCACAGTGGCTCTCCCCTCTCGCAGGGAGCAGGGACCTATTTTCATGATCCGCCCTCGAAGACTACTGGATCCGGTTGGATTCCAGGATGCCATAAGAGGGGTCACGGCTGACCTGGCTAGTGCTCCTGTCGACGCTCTGGTTGACAGCTGGTCCACCGCTGCCACCAGGGCCATAGACACGATCGCGCCTAAACGCCCTCTCCGCCGTAGAGCTCGGCCAGTGCCCTGGTTTAACCAGGATCTTCGAGCGATGAAGCGAATGAGGAGAAGGCTAGAGCGTAGATGGAGGAAGAACCCGACGGAACATAATTGGATAGCTGTTAAGGTCGCAACTAACCTTTACCTGAATAAGGTAAAGGCTGCTAGTCGAGCTCACCTCGCTGACCAGATAAGCGAGGCTTCAAATCAGCAGGCGGAACTTTTCCGTATAGTTCGCGACCTATCCGGAATTGGTCTAAGTGATGGGCCTCCCCCTAGTTTCTCACCGGACCAATTTGCAGCATTTTTTAAATCTAAAGTGGAGGCCATCCGCCGGGAGCTCTCTCCTTTTTTGAATACAGTGAGTCGAGCAGAGATGTCCAGCGCTCCGTCTTGCCCGGTAACTTTTGACTCCTTTCAGCCTGTGACGCCTGACACTGTGGACAAGGTGCTTGATCGATGTCGAGCTACCACCTCCTCCCTTGACCCTTGCCCGGCCTGGCTAATCAAAGCAGCCAGGCCGAAAACAACAGAATGGGCCACAGTAATAATAAACGGGTCTTTCCTTGAGGGCAGGTTTCTGCCTGCCCTCAAGGAGACACTCATTAGGCCCATTAGAAAGAAACTTAATATGGCGGCGGACGAGATTGGCAATTATAGGCCCGTCGCCAATGTTTCTTTCATGAGCAAAGTGGTTGAGAGGGTGGTCGCCGATCAGCTTCAGGCCCACTTGGATGAAACAGATGCCCTGGATCCATTCCAGTCGGGCTTCAGGCTGCGCCACGGTACAGAGACGGCATTGGTCGCCCTGTATGACGACCTGTTGAGGGAGGCCAACAGGGGCAAAGTGTCTCTGTTGGTCCTCCTCGACATCTTGGCGGCCTTCGATACCATCGACCACGGTATCCTCCTGGGGAGGCTCTCCGAGTTGGGAATTGGTGGCTCGGCACTTGCCTGGCTCCGTTCCTTCTTGGAGGACTGTCCCCAGAGAGTACAGCTTGGGGAGAGTGTTTCGACCCCGTGGAATGCCAATTGTGGGGTTCCACAGGGGTCGATTATCTCCCCAATGCTGTTTAACATCTACATGAGGCTGCTGGGTGGGGTCATCAGGGGGTGTGGAGCATCGTGTCATCAGTACATGGATGACACCCAGCTCTACATCTCCTTTTCACCAACTGCAGGTGATGCCATCCTGTCCCTTTGGCGCTGCCTGGGGACCGTACTGCAATGGATGCAGGAAAATGGGCTGAGGCTGAATCCAGACAAGACGGAAGTCCTGAGGGTGGGAGCCCCCGTGGCTGGTGGCCTGGGTGACTCTCTCTCGTTCAGGGGGGTGACCCTGGCTGCGAAGAGTGGGGTCCGCAGCTTGGGCGTATACTTGGACCCGACGCTCACCATGGAAACGCAGGTGGCGTCAGTAGTCCGCACTGCCTTTTTCCACCTTTGGCGGATAGCCCAGCTGTGGCCCTACCTTGACACGGGGGCGCTCACTACCTTGGTGCATGCGCTCGTAATCTCAAGATTAGACCATTGTAACGCGCTCTACGTGGGGCTGCCTTTGGGGCTGATGCGGAAACTTCAGATGGTGCAGAATGCAGCTGCCAGACTCCTTACTGGAGTGAGAAAACACCAGCACATTTCTCCTATTCTGGCCATGCTGCACTAGCTGCCCATTCGTTTCCGCATTGACTTCAAAGTTCTAATGCTTACCTATAAGGCCCTAAACGGTTTGGGACCTCGATACCTGGCGGAACGCCTGCTCCCACCGAGATCTACCCGGATCACCCGTGTGAGTCAGGAGGTGAGGTTGAGGAGCCTAACGCCGAGGGAGGCCGGGAGGGAAAAGACACGAAACCGGGCCTTCTCGGCGGTGGCTCCTCGCCTCTGGAATAACCTTCCTCTGGAGATTTGCGAGGCCCCTACGCTGGGTACATTTAAAATCCAACTAAAAACATGGATGTACATCCAGGCCTTCCCTCCTGTCAGCACTTAACTCTTTTTCTTTTGCTATTTACCATTTATTATATTTTTTCACTGTTTTATTATTGATTGTGTCAGTGGCTTTGTGTTATTGTAATTAATATATGTTTGTTGGTAGCCGCCCAGAGTGGTAGAATATACCAGATGGGTGGGATATAAATAAATAAAATAAATAAATAAATAAATATGTATGACTCAACTGCTACTTATAAAACAATACAGGTTTTTTCTTTACTCTGACGGGGCTCTCATTCCACTACTTACCTGCATACTGGTTCCTATTTTGGATAAAACTCTGCCAGGGCTAAGGAAAAGGCATTGCTCTTTCCTAAAGATCCTGTCAAAATGGTTATGGGCCCAGAAAAATCTATATAAAAGGCCACCAAAGCAGGCAGTTTTGTAAAGAGAGAAAAGTGTTACTGAGCATTGAAAAATCTGAGAATCTGAGCGTTGACAGAGTCAAGGTCTAACCTGGTAATATTAAGCAGTCCGGTGATAAAATGGCGTCTACACTTATAGTGTCCGGTTTTCCTGTGACGAGGCTAAATGGAGCAAATTTTCTTCATGGCAACAGAAAGTCCAATTGCTACTTCAGAAGGAATCTCTTTGGGATATTGTGGTTCACCCACCAGTTACTCTTGATGAAGAAGAGACAGAAGCGAATAATAAAGCTCTAATGATAATTGGGCTGACACTAGAGGACCGGTTGTTAATACACCTCCAAGGTGTCACGTCTGCAAAGAGAGCCTGGGATGCTCTAAAGACAATTTTTGTGAGAGACAGTGTTGGCAGCCAAATAGAACTTGCTAGGAAACTTTTCCATACTAGGCTACAGTCTGGAGAGAATATGCTACAACACCTGGAACGGATGAAAGGAATGCTAATGGATCTGCGAGAGAGGCAGGTCGTAGTTACAGAACTACAGGAAGCATTTATAATCCTGTCTTCATTGGATCAGTCATATGACCAGTTCGTATCGAACTTGGAGGTCCTGCACCGAGTGGATTTGATGGTGCTAAATGTGACCAGCCGACTCCTAGAGGAGGACCAGATGAGGCGAGACAATATCCAACTCCGAGAATCCACCTCCGTGCATTCTAGCCAGCCCAAGCTTCGACCAAAGCAGCTGAAAGAATGTGAGGAGGAGGGAGTGGAGGAGGCCCACGCAGCAAAGAAGTGCTACTCATGCGGTTCATATTCTCACCTGTTCCGTAATTGCAAAGCCAAAAAAAAGGGCAAAAAGCATCAACACGGTTCCAATGTGGCACATCTAGCCAAGACAGACGAGCTTGTTGATAACAATGTTAATGACTGGGTCGTTGATTCTGGAGCAACAGCAAACATTTGCAAAAATAGAAGTTTGATCAACAATTTTCAGTCAGTGAAGAATCAGCATGTGTCTCTAGCTGATGGTGTTTGTGCAATTGTTCTAGGTAAAGGCACAGTAAGTTTACCATGTCTAACAAAACCTATAAATGTAATTTATGTCCCTACCCTAAAACATAACCTCCTATCTGTTAGCTCTCTGGCAAGAGAAGGTTTTACAGCCTCATTCCAGAGGGAGAAATGTGAGATAAGGGGGAAGGATGGGTCATCTGTAAAAGGCTCACTAAGAAACAACTTGTATGTTCTGAGCACTATAGCTGTGAATAATATCTTTAAAAATGAATGTCCACATCAAGATTGTGTCCATTTATGGCATTTAAGATTAGGGCATCCAAATTACAAAACATTGCGTAAAACGATTGAAAATGTGTATGGGGCAAATGTTAAAACTTATGATAAGTTTGTAAATTGTCAAGCATGTCAAGAAGCCAAATGTAAATGTGCACCAGTTAAGAAATATAGCAACGTGCAAGTTGATGGTATTCTTGATTTAGTGGCATTAGATTTAATAGGGCCAAAGAAACCCTCTTTAGGAGGAGCTAAGTATATACTGTCTATACAAGATCAAAAATCAAGGTTTGGTTTTTGCTATCTCATGAAAGAAAAAAGTAATACCTACTTAGAGTTTGACAAATGGTTACGCTTTGTGGAACGAAAAACAGGAAGAAAGGTTAAACAAATACAAACTGATAACGGAATGGAATTTATAAACCCCAAGTTCCAAGCAATCTTAAACAAACATGGCATTGTGCATAGGCAATCAGCGCCATACACACCCACACAAAATGCTTTTATTGAGCGCCATGGCCAAACATTGCAAAATATGGCTGCAGCGATGTTATATGGGAGTAAATTACCTGAAAATTCTGGGTAGAAGCAATTTTGTGTGCTAATTTTTATTTAAACATTCTATGGCATACTGGGATTAAAAACATTCCTTATACTGTATGGTCAGGGAGGAAACCCAATCTAAAATTTCTCCATACATTCGGATCACCTGCCTGGGTAAATGTTCCCAAAATTCTAAGGAAAAAGGGGGATAAAAAGGCCAGACCCATGTTTTTCTTGGGGTACCAACAAAACAAAGGCTTATAGATTTGAAACTCCAAATTCAGTAATGCTACTTTTAATGAGCATGCTTATTGGGACATTATTAGTCTACCCCCTGAGACTACCATTCAAGTACCTGAAATGTCTATCAACAGGGAAACTAAATGGCGGTCAATTCCAAAGGATAACAATGATCTGCATCAAGGAATTAAACAGAAGGAAGAACCTCTGACTATAACACCAGAGCAAGGGATGTCGAACACCTCACTTGAGGATCAAGTGCAGGAGAAGGAAGAAATAGAAATTCCTAGAAGGTCTACTAGGGTGTCAAAACCTCCAGATAGGTACAGGCCAGAAGCGTACTACTGTTTATCAGTTGTAGAGCCCCAATCCTATGAAGACATAAGTAACATGCCTAAGGAGGAGCAGGGGGAATGGAAAGATGCAGTCAAAAAGGAGTTACAATCACTCCAAAGATTGAAGGTTTATGATGTTGTAGAGCTACCTCAGGGATGCAAAACCATCGGATGTAGATGGGTATTCAAGAGGAAGGAAGATGCTGATGGAAAAGTCAGATACAGAGGGAGATTAGTGGCAAAAGGATATGCCCAGAGCTCCAATGACTATGATCAGGTCTTTGCTCCAGCATTGAGACCAGAAACTTTAAGATTTGTGCTGACATATGCTGCAAAGCACCAATTTGTAGCAAAACATGTGGACATAGAGACAGCGTATTTGTACACTGATCTGCAGCACAAAATTTATATGGAGATTCCACCTAGTGTCAAAAAGAAAAAAGGCTTATGTTGGCTATTAAAGAAAAGCCTATATGGTCTTAAGCAAAGTGGACACTAGTGGAACTTGCACCTGACAAAAACACTGACTAATAATGGTTTTGTACAGGGTAAAGCTGATCCATGTTTGTTCACAAAAGAGAGTGAACAGATTATTATATTAATTTTTGTTGATGATTTAGCAATTTTTTTCAAAAAATGATAAAAAGGAAGATTCTGTTGTAAAAATGTTAAGGCAACAGTATAATCTAAGGGATCTTGGGCAAATCCACAATTATCTGGGAGTGGAAATTCAGAAATGTTCTGAAGGATACAAACTGTCCCAAAAGAAAAAGATCTTAAAACTCCTGAAACAATATAAAATGGAGGAGTGCAAGGGAGCTAATACTCCCATGACTGTAGAGTTTGAAAAGAAAATCATCTCTAGTCCAGAATGTGATGCGGACATATATAGAACTTTAATAGGAAGTCTGTTGTACATTAGCCGATGGTCCCGTCCTGATATATCTACTGCAGCAAATTTACTGTCTAGAAATGTAAGCAAACCGACAGAGAGGCATTGGCAAGCAGCCAAAAGAGTGCTGAGGTACTTAAAAGAGACCAAAGAGAAAGCACAATATATTATACCAAAGGGGGAGCTGAGTCTCACTGCTTATGTTGATGCCAATTATGGCAATGACATAGTGCCTTGCAGGTCAACCTCAGGTATGACCATACATCTAGCCAATTCAATCATCAATTGGCGATCGGTGAGACAAAGGTTTATTTCACTGTCCTCTGCCGAATCTGAATATGCTTCATTATCAGATCTGTGTACTGAATTAATATTTTTTAAACAGTTAGCCAAAGATATAGGGCTAGATTGTAAAGATCCAATCCCAGTAATGGAGGATAACCAGGCGGTTATCATTATGGTGAATTCTCCTGGAGTAAAAAGCAGGTCAAAACACACTGACATCGGATATCAAAATGTGAAACAATGTGTGCAAGATGGCATGATCACACTAAAATATTGTGCAACAGAAAAAAATGTTGCCGATTGTATGACAAAAATCCTATGACCCACAAGACATGAGCAAGCATGCAAAATCTTAGGAATGAAATGAAAAATATTTATGTATGTATGTACAAAACCATATGTATGTATAATTTATTAACATGAAAGTTATTAATGCATTTAAATTATGTGTATTGATATTTAAAGCAAACCATGATCATCAATTGGAGGAGATTGACAGGCCTAGATTGGCTTTGTGGTAAATTGATGAGTCAAAGTTTGTAAAAGAGTCCAATCATCTCCTTCAGCTGAGTAAGTCACAAGCTGAACAGTCTGATGTAGCACAGCTGGTGAAACAAAATGCTGTAGAAGAACCCTGGGGAAGCTAGTCCCTGATTGGCCAGTAGGGACAATAAACTTGATAGCCTCAGAGCACTGGGTTGTTGGGTTGAACAAGAAGAGATAGAAGGAGCTATTATATTGAATATTGTTACGGACTCTGAATACGTGCTGTAATAACTGGACTGGATTTGATCTTAAATGCTTACTGTGTATGACTATTGGATTGGACTAAGACAACTCTGTATGTATGACTCAACTGCTACTTATAAAACAATACAGGTTTTTTCTTTACTCTGACGGGGCTCTCATTCCACTACTTACCTGCATACTGGTTCCTATTTTGGATAAAACTCTGCCAGGGCTAAGGAAAAGGCATTGCTCTGTCCTAAAGTTCCTGTCAATTTACATTCAAAACTCTTATGAAGACATAAAATGAAAACTGAACAAGGTAGATGGACATCTGATGGTCCTGATCCAACAGCTGGTGGAGATAGCGTTCAAAGTTTTTAATAATAGAGCCCAATTAGAAGACAAAAAGTGGAGCAAAGATAAGAAAGTCCTTGTAGCGGCCCTGGCAGGTGATGAGGGAAACTACAGAGGATACTCTGACAGAGGACACCAGGGCTATAGAGAAGGACGAGGCTATAGAGGAAGAGGGGGCTACTGCCCATCCTTGACAGGGAATGAGTGCAGGGTTTTCTACCAGGAAGGGCACTGGGCCAACAATTGCCCTCAACGAGAAGATCAATCATGCCATATTTGCCATCAAGAGGGTCACTGGGCAGATTCCTGCCCCAGAAGGGGTCGGCGTCCTCAGGCCCGGCACCCTCCTCGATCAGCTGCTCAGAAATTTGCCCTGGAAGGGGAGGAGGAAGTCTGATGGGGCCCCTGGTATTCCATCTCCCACCCGGAGACCCCGTGGTGGAATTAGGAGTGGGCGGTCAGTCGGTCCCCTTCCTTATAGACACTGGGGCCACTCATTCAGTTATCACCACACTTCCCACTGGGATAGTTCCCAGACAAGGGGGTCCTACACGTAACGTTATTGACGCATCTGGTGGAACGAACCGGGTGCCTGTCTTACCCCCCGTGGAAGTTCAGATCAAGGATTCGACCCTTGATCACCAATTCCTGTTTGTAGAACACTGCCCAGTCAGCCTACTAGGGAGGGACCTTCTCATGAAATTGGAAGCGAAACTAGAATTTGATTCGGAAGGCTGCCACGTTACTTTTGGTAACTGGGAAGCAATGGCTTTCCTTATGACTTTGAAAAATCCCCGACTAAAATACCCTCAAGAAGATCAACTTTTAGCTCAAGTTGTTAATAAAGTTGTCCCCTGGGTATGGGCAGATGGCACTCCCAGATGAGCAAAACGGGCTGACCCAGTCGAAGTCCTTTTAAAACCAGGACAGGGTTCGGTCCAGATTAGACAATATCCTCTGAAATTAGAGACCCGCCTGGGCCTTCAGAAGGTCCTGGCCACCCTGCTAGCAGCCAGACTCATCGTGCCTTGCGAATCTGATTTCAATACCCTGATCATGGGAGTCCCGAAAAAGGAGGGTAAATACCGGTTGGTACAGGATCTATGGGCGGTGAACAATGTCACGCGTGATGTCACGTCCATGGTCCCAAACCCTTACACTTTGGTCACTCTAATACCAGGAGATCATGCCTATTTCACTTGTCTTGACCTCAAAGATGCTTTCTTCACCATTCCGCTTGCTCCCCAGTCATATCATATTATTGCATTCACTTGGGAAGACCCCACCGGCACGTCAGGGGTACCCTCAGGTAGATACGGATGGTGTGTGTTGCCCCAGGGTTTTAAGAACAGTCCAATGTTGTTTGGGGAAGCTTTAGGAAAAATTCTGCGCCTTTGGGCTCCCCAGGTGAAGTACCGGGTTATTCAATATGTGGATGACCTATTGTTGTCCACAGAGGACCAAGCTACGTGCCTCGAAATGACAGTAGACCTCCTAAACTTCCTGGGGTACGAAGGCTCTCTGCTCCAGCACTCGGGCTGCCTGACCCAGAACGGCCATTTGAATTGTTTGTTCATGAGCGAGACAGCATGGCACTTGGGGTCCTCACGCAAAGAATCGGCAGCTGGAGGAGGCCGGTGGCCTACCTTTCAAAGTTGTTGGACACAGTGACCAAGGGCTGGCCCTCATGCTTGCGTGATGTGGTAGCCGCCTCCTTCTTACAAAGGAGGCACGCAAATTCTCTTTGGGGCTCTGGTAACTGTCCATGTCCCCCATGCAGTAGCGACAGTGTTGGAACAAAAGGGGGGGCTCTGGCTTTCCAATGCGCGCCTCAGCAAATACCAGGCGCAGCTTCTTGACAGCCTGGAACTTCGGCTAGTCACTAGTACCTGCCTGAATCCTGCTACCCTGCTCCCTACGCCCCATACTGATTCGGACCCTATATTGCATAACAGCCTCCAAACAATTGATACTGAATATTCTAGCTGCCCTGATCTGAAAGACTCGCCTCTGATCCACTCAGATCTCGAATTTTTTGTTGATGGCAGTAGCATAGTGAGACACAGTCTCCGAAAAGCGGCATATGCAGTGGTCACAGACACATATACGGTCGAAGCACGCTCTTTACCGCCGCACACTTCAGCTCTAAAAGCCGAATTGGTTGCTTTGACCCGAGCTTTAACATTGGCTCGCGGCAAGAAAGTTAATGTTTATACAGACTCCTGCTATGCCTTTGGAGTGTTGCATGCCTTTGGGGGACTTTGGAGGAACAGAGGATATAGGACAGTGGAAGGAGAGGAAATCAAGCATTTAAAGGAAGTTCAGGCTTTGCTCGCAGCAGTACAGCTGCCGGCCAAAGTGGCTGTGATACATGTGAAAGGACATGGGAAGGAAGAAGACTTGAGGGTTTGGGAAGGAAACGGGTTAGCAGATGAGGTTGCTAGGCAAATGGCAGAGGGGGATGTGGGACCAGAACCAGCTTTGGCTGTTCTTCCGGCCCCAGCAATTGACTTGCCTACCCCTCCCCGATATACAAAGAAGGAAAAATGTAAAATCCTTGAGAACAAGGGCACTAGGGGAGAAAATGGATGGTTTTACAACGCTGAGGGCAAGCTGGTCCTCCCAAAACATCTTACTTGGCACTTCATGTGGGAACTTCACAGGTGCACTCATGCTAGCCCTCAGGTCATGCTCGACAGTATCCGCCCCTGGGCCTCCGGTCCTGGCCTTACCTCTTTGGCACATGATGTGGCCTCGGCCTGTGACGTTTGCTGTAGAAATAACCCTCACACCGGAATTCGCAAGGGCCCGATGGGGTCTCAATCCAAGGGCCCTTTGCCCGGTGGCAAGTTGATTTCACTGAACTGACCCCTAGCCGGGGTTATAAATACTGTTTGGTTTTTGTAGATACCTTGACGGGATGTCCCGAGGCTTTCCCGACTAGGACATGCCAGGCCAAAGAGGTCGTTCGAGTCCTGCTTAATGACATTATCCCCCGCCACGGGATCCCATGGGATGGACTGTCCTCTGATAACGGCCCCCACTTCATTGCTGATATTGTCAAGCAGTTTTCTGCATTTCTAGACATTGATTGGAAATATCATGCTTCCCACCACCCCCAATCCTCCGGACAAGTCGAGCGCCTTAACCAAACTTTGAAATCTCATTTGCGTAAATTGTCACAGGAAACAAAGCTGGGGTGGGTCGATCTACTTCCACAAGCGCTGCTGCTCATCCGCATCCTTCCGCGGGGCAAATTGGCTATCAGCCACTACGAGGCGATGTATGAGAGACCCTTTGTCATTACTTCTGTTGGTAAACATGACATGGCGCCACCATTGCGGGGTGGGGAGGATTTGCGTAACTATTTGCTTGGAATCTCCTGCCTCTTGCAGGACAACCAACGGCTGCTCCTGGAAAAGGATTTGCTGACCCTTGACCAACCTCTCCACCCCTTTGATCCTGGAGATTGGTATACGTCAAGTCCCTCTCGGACGCCCCGCTTGCTGAGAAGTGAAAGGGCCCGTTCCAGGTCATTCTTACCACTCCATCCTGCGTTAAAATCAAAGGACTTGCTGCTTGGATCCACTACACCCGTGTGAAACGTGCTTCTCTGCCCTTGCTGTCACCTCCACCCCCTTCACTGCCTCACCGTAACCGGAAGTCAAAGGACCAGTGGACTGCCATGGGATTGGACGGTCTTTGTTTCCTCTTTAAAAAGAAGGCAGCTGCGTAAGACATACTAATAAACATGCGTACCTTCCCTTTTTCTCTTTTTCTTGGACTATGGACTCAGTGCTTGGTGCAAAGGGGGAAGGGAGTGGATGATAATACTATGGTTACGTTACACCAGGAGGTGATACAACATGCATCACTTCCCACTTGTTGGATTTGTAGCTTCTTTCCGTTTCATGGCCACCTTGGATTGCCATCCTGGCCTGTACCCCTCACTCTGGATGACTGGTATAAGAAGTCTATTCAGGCTTTGGAGGTAGGCGACTCTAATATTTCCCCTTTTTCCTTAAAAGGGCCTCAACAATACGCACCCATATGCTTTAATAAAACCTTGGGGCGAACACGGAGTCTAGGTGCTTGGAAACGTTGTAATCTGACTTTTGTTTGGGAAGGTCAGGGGTGGATGCTGGATCAAGACCCCGTCCCCTTTTTAAATCATAGTCATAACAGCACCAGATATACTCTGTATTCCCTCTTTCTACAATACCCAGAAGCAAAGCTACAGCCGAAGCCCCTCATTGTTTCGGCCCTTCATATTTTGCAACACCCCAAGCCAATCCGTCTTGAATCTGGATTTTGGTGGTTGTGTGGTTTAAAGGCTCTTAAGGTACTTCCAGCAACCTGGGAAGGTGTATGCACTGTTGGCTGGCTCTGGCCAGGCGGCATGCACCCCCAGCCTCTCTCAGCTATGCAATACTCTTCCCGAACTACTCATCGTCCTTCCAGGGCTTTGTCCAAACCTTGGGAATGGTCTGGTACACCCAGACAAGGAAGGGTTTATACTTGGTAGGCAGAGTTCTGAGAATTTGAGATTGGTAGTTTTGATTTCTCTGAAAAGTATGAGACTTAAGCAGGATGTTATGTTTTCACTTGATGTTGAACAATTTTTCAACAAAATACACTGGCATTTTTTTTATTTTTATTTTTTGCTGTACTTGCTGAGTTTCATTTCCCTCTTCATTTTCTGAAATGTATTCATCTTCTTTATTCATTTCCAACATGCAGAGTACTGACTAACAGCATTTCTCTGTTCCATTTCTCCTTGAATGGTTGACCAGAACAGTCTGTCCTCTTTCACCTCTCATGTTCTTTGTGTGTTTAGAACCACTAGCCTACACTATTGGTTGAAAATATAATATATGCATGATCTTGTACATAACTCTCTTGGATTTAAAATTATTCTTTATCAGATTGTTCCTCTCTGAGCAATAAAGTCTTCCATTTCAGCATTAATGAAAATATGTTTGGAGATCGATCTGGCTATTCAATTAACTGGACAAAATCTGAAGTGTTGCCAATGGGAGACAATATTTCACAATGTTTTTTCTGATTGGCAAATCTGGTGATGCCCAGGTGCTGTTACCTTTTATGCTAGCCACAAGCTAGACCTGAGTTTTGTTGTCTCGTTCCTCATCACAGCCCAGATCAACCCTTTTGCACATAACTTCACTCTTTTTGCCAAGACTTAGCATGGGAAACCTCTTTTCACTGAACCAGGCTTCTTCCAAATTGATTGTCCTGCAACTGAGCAGGCTGCTGTATCTGAGCTGAGGAACAACAACTAAAGTTTTGTCTTGCTCTGAAAAAAGAAGAATTCTCTCTGCAAAAGAAGAGGGAAACGCCCCTGCTAGATACTGATAACAGAGCAAAACAGAGTTAAGAACCTGAGAAACTCCTGTACCTTTTATGAACGGCAGAAAGTGAGAAGTTAGAAAAGGGGTTGGCTGGCCTAAGAAAAAGCTGCATTTAGTTTGGTTTTGTCTGTTCCCTCTGGGTTTGTTTTCTTTGTAACCACCTGTTGTTGAATTTACTGGAAAGAATATAATGTTGCACAGGTTTGCTTTTTTTAACCTGGACATATCTAACTGTTGTGCTTTGTTCCGCCTAGAAAATTCTGACTGCTTAAACCATCCTACATTTTATGGCCTTTAACTGATTTTGCCCTAGAATGCCTTAGTGACAAGTTGCCATGGCATCTCAGTCCATCTTATCATGCTACACAAAAACAAAATCTTCCTAGGACTAAACAGTGGATTTGTCCCTCAACATTTGGACAGAGTTGCATGCAGAGTACTAATATTACCTTGGGTTGCACCTTCTCTTGCTCCAGCGGCAGTACATTTCTCTTGGTAAACAAACTCCTTTATCCTCAGATTTTCTATTTGAGAGCATGATTATGAACCACACTGTTTTCTCCATCAACAAATTTCTGAAAATCACACATGAAGTTTTTTCAGTGAGCCTTAATGTTGTGTACAATGTTCTCAGTTCTTGGGATAGCAACTAGCTCTTGTAAGTCATATAATTAGTAATGGTGAGTAAGAACATATTTTGTTTACTTAAGTTGCGCCTTAGAGTAGACACCCTGTGATATTATTTTGCTTCTGCATCTTCCTTTTCTAAAAATAATGTAACAGGTTTTTTAATAATAATAATAATAATAATAATAATAATAATAATAATAATAATAATAATAATAATAATAATAATAATAATAATAATAATAATAATAATAATAAATTATGAATGGGAATATCATCTACTTCCCGTTACCTTATGACCTGTGTTCTATTCTTCTCCAAATAGTGGTTTGTGCTGTCATCAGAATAGTTATCTGGAAATCCGAGAACATTTTCATTGAATTTTTCTGCTACTCCTGTGTTTTCTCAGTCTCCCTCCTCTCTACCAGTTTGAAAGGCTCAGACTAATACAGAAATTATGCTGCAGAAGATGCTGTCAAGCAGTTTGGTCAGCTTACCTTTACATGAGGAAGCCTTTCAGACATCCTAGGAGAAGAGTGTGAATGTGCTACCTGGTCTGTCCCTGGAGAATTCTCACCTGCATCACCACCATCTTGTTGCAGGTTTGAGCGATTATACTGCCTGTCAGCTCTTCTGCACCCAGCAATTGCCACCTTTCTCCATCTCAAAACTCCAGCTTTTGGGACTGAGCACATACTGCTGAAGGGAGTATTTCTTTTGGAAAGCCCTTTAGGGGAGACATGAGGGCAAAGGCCTGCCTGCTTGCTTATAGAGAAACGAGGGTGACAGGACACAACAATTGCCTGCATAAACCAGGGTGGCACTGGCTACAGGAAAGGTATGTAATTCTCAGAGAAGGTGACAGTCATTTGAATTATTATGAGTGGATTAAAATACAGATGGTGAGGACTCTTGTGTTATCATAGGAGAGGGAGTGCCACAGGGTATTGGCTGCCTCCAAACTGTCCCCATGTTCAGATACCCTGGATAGCCTTGGTGATAATCACCCAGATTAAAAATGCTATTGCTCAGGCTATGCTAGTGCCAGGTTGGTAATCATCCAGGATCTATATAATACTAAAAAATATAAATACCTTGGCATACTAGAAGGAGATAACATACTGCACACAAAAGTTAAAGAACTGACAGAAAGGGAATATATCAAAAGACTGTCTTAAAATCAAAATTAAATGAAGGAAATACAATCAAAGCCATAAACACATGGGCTATTCCAGTAATTAGATACCCAGCTGGAATAATAGATTGGACTCAAAATTTATTAGGAGAATTGGATCGAAAAACATCGAAACGAATTAACATGCATCACACAACACATCCAAAAAGTGATGTGGACAGATTATATGTACCATGAAAAATTGGAGGCTATGGACTACTGCAAACACAGCAGTTAGTAGAGGAGAAAAAAAGAGCCTAAATGATTATATTAGTACAAGTAGAGAACAAATGCTTAAGGTGGTGAAAATGGAGAATATTTTGAAAACGGAAGCAAGGGCTCAATATAAGAAACAACAATTTGAAAATAAATTAAACAGTTGGAAAAATAAACCAGTACATGGAGAACACCTGAGAAATATTGATGGAAAGCATAAGAATTCAACATGGGCATGGCTAAAACTGGGGACCCTTAAGAAAGAAACCAAAGGCTTGATTTTGCTGCACAAGAACAAGCACTCCAAACCAACATGATGAAAGCTAAGATCCAAGGAATTAGTGCTAACAGCAAATGTCAACTCTGCCAAGAAAAAGATGAAACAGTGTCACACCTCATCTGTGAATGTCCAAAGACTGCATAAACAGATTACAAAGCTAGACATGACAGAGTGGCAAAATTAGTTCATTGGTCATTTTGCAAAAAATATAACTTGCCAGCCTCCAAAAACCCGTGGGAACATCAGGTAGAAAAGGTGTCAGAAAATGAGGAAGTCAAGAGCTTGTGGGATTTCTGGATCCAAACACCTTGAGCATAACACAGCAGACATAGTAGTAATAGAATGAAGAAATGTCTGGATCAGGGCGGAGTTTAGACAGTCACGGTGAGCAGACAGTAATTCTTTGGACAGCTTTCTCTCCGAAGCCTTCGATAAAAATATAGAATAAAAGCAGCATCCAGATAAGGAAAAGAGAGAGCTCTCTCATGAGTACTAAAGAGGGAATTACCTCTGGAGACTTTACTAAAGGAATGAGATAAGAAAAGTCTGGCTGTGACTATTAATCTTTAGCCAACTGACAACAGATCACTTGGTTACTGGAGTGAAGAAACAGTCTGAAAGATTAACAGCCCTAATAAAGGAATAAATTATTCTAAAGGGAGAGAGTAGGGCATTCTCATGAACACTGTTTGGAGTAAATAAAATGTTATAAAGAAAAAATAAGAGAATGGATCCCTCCCTCCCACAGTAAGACAAAGTGGTAGAGAAAAATTCAAAAGGCATCAATAACGTGAATGACAGACTAGAATCGGTGGTCTGGTGTTAGCCTGGCTCCGATCCTTCTTGGAGGACTGTCCCCAGAGAGTACAGCTTGGGAACAGTGTATCAGCTCCGTGGAATCTCAATTGTGGGGTTCCGCAGGGCTCGATTATCTCCCCAATGCTGTTTAATATCTACATGAGGCCGCTGGGTCAGGTCATCAGGGGGAGTGGGGATTCGTGCTCTACATCTCCTTTTTTCCTACAACAGTGGATGCCGTTCCGTCCCTTCAGCGCTGTCTGGATGCCGTACTGGGATGGATGCAGGCGAATGGTCTGAGGCTGAACCCAGACAAGATGGAGGTCCTGATGGTGGGTGGCCCAGACATTGGTAGTTTGGGAAACTCCCTCACTTTCGGGGGGGGTGACTCTCACCATGAAGACTGAGGTTCGCAGCTTGGGGGTACATCTTGATCCGGCACTTACCATGGAAACTCAGGTAGCGTCAGTGGTTCGCACCACCTACTTCCATCTTTGGCGGATCACCCAGCTGCGTACCTATCTTGATGTCAGGGCCCTCACCACTCTGGTCCATGTGCTTGTAGTCTTGAGATTAGACTACTGTAATGCGCTCTCCATGGGGCTACCTTTGAGATTGATGCGGAAGCTTCAAATGGTGCAGAATGCGGCTGCTAGACTTCTTACTGGGATGAGAAAACATCAACGTATCCCCCCCACTCTGGTGGCCTTGCATTGGCTACCTGTTCATTTCCACATTGATTTCAAAGTATTAATAATGACATATAAAGCCCTAAACCATTTAGGACCTCAATATCTGGTGGAACGCCTTCTCCCACCTAGATCTACCCGTATCACTCGCTCTAGCCAGGAGGGGCGGCTGAGGGGCCTAATGCTGAGGGAGGCCCGAAGAGAAAGTACAAGAAAGCGGGCCTTCTCAGCAGTGGCCCCTCGGCTCTGGAACAATCTCCCCCCAGAAATTTGTCTGGCTCCCTCGCTGGGCATTTTTAAGAGCCAACCTAAGACCTGGCTCTTCAGACAGGCCTTCCCTCCTGTCGATACCTAACTTATTTTGCCATCCTCTAGTGTATTAATATTGTTGTTTTGTTTTGTTTTAATATTGTTGTTAGCCGCCCAGAGTAGACTTCAGTCTAAATGGGCAGGATATAAATTAAAAAATTATTATTATTATTTATTCTTCAATGGGAAAAATTTCTAAGCAGCTTGAATAGGTCTCAGGTAAAGTTAACACAATAGAATCTAAAGTGGCAGTGAATTCTTCAAAAATTCATAATCAAAATATATATATTTGCATTAAGGGTATGAGTGAAGAGACCCAAATGAAGACGCTGAATGATATTTTACAATGGATGAAATCAACAGTCCCAGAGATTTCTTTCAAAAAAGCAGGTATTGGCAGGGTACAAATAATGGGGAAAAAGGGGGGGGAAATCTGTTCCTAGAGACATTGTGATGAAATTTTGGTCTTAATATTTTTAAAAAATGAAGAAATTGAGAGACAAAGGAGATTAAATTAAAGTAGAACACGATTCAGGTTTATCTGGACTTATGTTCTGACACAATCCAATGGAGAAAACTTTATGCTAAATATATTTAATTTTGAACAGAGAGAATATCAGATATAGCTGGGGATACCCCATTTTCATGGAGTAATATCAAGGAAGATATTATAGACTGAACTCATCTGAAGTAGTTCTGGAGAAACTGAAGGACATCAGAGTTACTAATAAAAAGCAGTATCAAAAAGAGATTCAAAAACTGCACATAAACAAGATAATGGATCCAGTTCAGAGTCAGAGGAACGGAGTGGAGAGGAAGAAAAAGAAAAGTTGAATGAGGTGATGGGTGGTCCAAGTACACCAGAAGAAGAAGCGGCTGTGAGAGAGAAGAAGAAGAGCAAGGATAAGAGAAGGATGTAATACAGTCATATGTATTAAGAACTTAAATGTCAAATATTATCTGTCTTAAGATTGAGACATTTGGATAATTATAGGAAAGAAGATTAGATATTATGGGGTAGACACAGGTACATAAGATAGAAGAGAATATACTTGGATTTCTGTCTCTACGCTTAGTAAAAATTAAGAAGCCTAGGGAAAAGGTGATATTGAGATATATAGTTAAAAATGTGTTAGTGTGTTAATGAATAATGTAAATAAACCCTGATTGTAATATAAGGCTGTTTTATGCATAGAGATGAAGGAAGGATACATATAATACATATACCAGCATTCCTGCCTTTGGGGAGTCTTTTTTGTCATCTGCCGTCCCTCAGGCACTGGGTGAGAGACAGTGTCCTGGGGGAGTTTGGCCTGGGCTCCGTTGGCCTTGCAGGACTGGGCCCTTGCTGCTTCTGGCTGCTTCACCCCATCCTCAACATCAGCCACCTGGCTCAGAGGGGAGAAGGGGCTTTATAAGCCAGAGCCTGTGCCAGGGCCCTGCCGGACCAGCATTCCTGCCTTTGGGGAGTCTTCTTTGTCATCTGCCGTCCCTCAGGCACTGGGTGAGAGACAGTGTCCTGGGGGAGTTTGGCCTGGACTCCCTTGGCCTTGCAGGACTGGGCCCTTGCTGCTTCTGGCTGCCCCACCCCATCCTCAGCATCAGCCACCTGGCTCAGAAGGGAGAAGGGGCTTTAGAAGGGTGTGTTGTTGTTTTTGAATTATTATTAATTGCCATCAGGTCGCATAGAGACCCACAGTGGATCTGAGGGAACAGGAAGGGGGGAGGGCATTGGAGGGGGCAGCCATTGAGGTGGTGCTGGGTAGGGGAAGGAATGGCGGTGGGGGTAGAACATGCCCACGTAGGAGAAGAGAGGTTAGATATCTTACATCTATCCCCTCTTCTAGTCCTACCCCCAACCAGATGGTATCAGGTGACCATATCAGCAAACCCTCGAGCCACACAGTGCTGTTGATGAACGCCAGGTCAGTACAAAATAAGACTGCCCTCATCCATGATGTAATTCTGGATGAGGGTGCTGACCTGGCATGCATTCCTGAGACCTGGGTGGGAGAGGAGGGTGGTGTCCCCCTCTCCCAGCTGTGTCCGCCTGGGTACTCGGTCCAGCACCAATGTCGCTCGGAGGGTCGGGGAGGGGGAGTTGCTATAGTCTATAGGAGTTCTATCTCCTTGACCAGGCTTCCTATCCCTTTGAGAGGAGGTCTTGAGGGCCGTATTGTGTGTTGGGCTTGCGAGACAGATTAGGGATTCTGTTGGTGTACAGCCCACCCTGCTGCGTACCAACAGTCTCCCTGCCTGAGCTGACGGAGGTAGTCTTGGACCTGGTGTTGAGGACTCCCAGGCTGTTGGTGCTGGGGGACCTCAACATCCATGCCAAGGCTGCCTTGACTGGGGCGGCTCAGGACTTCATGGCTGCCATGACAACCATGGGGCTGTCTCAATATGTCATCGGCCCGACACATGAGAAGGGCCATACCTTCGACCTGGTTTTCTCAACGGGACTGGAAGATGGTGGTTTGGATGTGGAGGTGCTGGTTGTGACCCCATTGTCATGGTCAGACCACTTCCTGGTCAAGTTTAGTCTATTAGCTTCTTCTTCCCTCTGCAAGGGTGGGGGATCTATTAAGATGATCCGCCCTCGGAGACTAATGGATCCGGATGGTTTCCTGAACGCTCTGGGGGATTATCCATCTGATATGGTCGGCGCTCCTGTCGAAGCTCAGGTCACCCTATGGAATAGGGAGATGACCCGGGCGGTTGACACGATTGCGCCTAAGTGCCCTCTCCCTGCACACAGAGCCCAGACAGCTCCTTGGTATACTTCTGAACTGTGGGCGATGAAGCGAGAGGGGAGACGGCTGGAGCGCAGGTGGAGGAAGTCCCGCTGGGAGTCCGATCGAACACGACTTAGAGCCCATTATCGGGCCTATTTCGTGGCAATACGGCTGGCGAAACGGCAATATTTCTCCAGCCGTATTGCTTCCTCAGAATGTCGTCCAGCAGAGCTGTTTCGGGTGGTCCGGGATCTTCTTCAACTGGGAAATCTGGTGGAGGTCCCGGACTGCTCATCAGCTCACTGTGATGAGTTTGCCATTCATTTTGAGGGGGAAATCGCTCAGATTCGCAGTGGGTTGGACTCCACCGTTACTGCAAAATCAGAGGATGTGTCCAGTGTACCGTGCTTAGGTCAAGTATTAATGGATGAGTTTCAATTGTTGAGACCTGAGGATGTGGACAGGGTGCTTGGATCTGTCCGTTCTACCACCACTCCGCTCGACCCTTGCCCATCTTGGCTAATTGGAAGATCTGCCAGGGGGGTTCGCACCTGGGTCCAGGAGGCCGTGAACGCCTCTTTGAGAGAGGGAGTGGTCCCTACCACCTTGAAAGAGGCGGTAATTCGGCCACTCCTTAAAAAGCCTAACCTGAACCCAAGGCTGGTGGTTAACTACCGACCAGTGGCGAACCTCCCTTATTTGGGCAAAGTGTCGGAGCAGGTTGTGGCTGGGCAACTCCAGGCGCTGCTGGATGAAACGGATTTTCTGGATCCATTACAATCGGGTTTCAGGCCGGGTTTTGGCATGGAGACTGCCTTGGTCACCCTGTACGATGACCTTTGCCGGGAGAGAGACAGGGGGAGTGTGACCCTGTTGATACTCCTGGACCTCTCAGCGGCTTTCGACACCATCGACCATGGTGTCCTTCTGGATAGGCTGGCTGGGTTGGGAGCTGGGGGCACCGCTTTACGGTGGTTCTGCTCCTTTCTGGCCGACAGTGTCCAGAGGGTGGTGCTGGGGGACAGTTGCTCTGTCCCATGACATTTATGTCATGGGGTTCCTCAGGGGTCGATACTGTCCCCCATGCTGTTTAACATCTACATGGAACCGCTGGGAGAGGTCATCAGGAGGTTTGGGCTGAGGAGTCAGCAATATGCTGACGACACTCAGCTCTACCTCTCGTTTTCCACCAATCCAGGTGAGGCGGTTTCTGTGCTGAACTCGTGTCTGGACCTGATAATGGACTGGATGAGGGTTAATAAATTGAAACTCAATCCAGACAAGACGGAAGTGCTGTTAGTGGGTGCTTCGCCGGACAGGCTGGAGGGCCATTTCCCTGCCCTGAATGGGGTTACACTCCCCCTAAGGGACAGGGTCCGCAGCCTGGGGGTGCTCCTGGACCCCAGTCTAACTCTGGAAGCCCAGGTGGACTCGGTGGCCAGGGGCGCCTTCCTTCAGCTGCGGAAATTATACCAGCTATGGCCCTACCTGGACGAGCGGAGTCTCATGACAATTACACACACACTGGTAACATCTCGTATAGATTATTGCAATGCGGTCTACATGGGGCTGCCTTTGAAGACGGTCCGGCGACTGCAACTGGTCCAGAATCGAGCTGCGCGGCTGGTGAGTGGTGGGGCCGCTAGGGGACATATCAAGCTGATTCTGATTAAATTACATTGGTTACCAGTTGCTGCCCGGGCCCAATTCAAAGTGCTTGTTTTGACATATAAAGCCCTAAACGGCTTGGGCCCTGGATACCTGAAGGACCGCCTCCTTCCATATGAGCCTACCTGGCAGTTAAGATCTAGCCAGGGGGCCCTTTTGAAAGAGCCATCCCTCAAGGAGATAAGAGGGATGGCTTGTAGACAAAGGGCCTTTTCGGCAGCTGCCTCCAGACTATGGAACACCATCCCAATTGAGATTCGTCTGGCACCGACGCTGATGACATTTTGGCGCCAGGTCAAAACCTTCCTGTTCCAGAAGGCTTTTAATTAAAATAATATCAACTGTGGGTCCTGATGGCAATTTTTAGAGTATCTATTTTAATTGTATTTTAATTGTTTCATCTTTTTATTGTATTTTTATTGTATTTTAATTGTTGTAAGCCGTCCAGAGACCTTTGGGTAGAGTGGGCGGCATATAAGTTAAATAAAATAAATAAATAAATAAATAAATAAATAAATAAATAAATAAATAAATAAATAATATAGCTAGAAGCAATTAATGGGTGTAAGAAAATTTGAAGGTGGTAAGGAGTGGAGGGATGCTGTCTAGTTCAATGCCTGTGCTTCTCCTCCCCCCACTCCTGGGTACTAAGCAGCAGTGTTTATGACATGTTTTCCAGACAAGAGAAAGGGGGAGAAGAGAATTGTGTGGTAGGGCAGAAGGGACAGGTGGCTGTTCAGAGTTTGTTTAGGTTATGTTTTTTCTATTTTTCTTTTAATGATTGTGTTGTTGTGTTTAGGTATATGTATAAGTTATTGTAGACACAAGGGGGAGTGTTAATAAAATGATAAATGGGTAAGAGTTTAAAGATACCAACTTGGAATGTGCACGGCTTAGGTGATATAATTAAGAGAAAAAGAGTGGACATATGATTAATAAAGGGAAGGTGGGTATTATATTTCTTCAGGAGACACATCAGAGGAAAGAAAGAGCAAATGAACTTAAATTTCACAGGACAGAAATATATGAGAAAGCATATGGTACTTCCAAAGCAAGGGGAGTAGCAATTATTATAGCTAAAAGTTGTGAAATTAAGATCAAAGAGGTAAGAAAAGATGGTTTGGTAAGGTATCTTATAATACAAGGTTCAATTAGAGGACAAGAAATAACATTGGTAAACATTTATGTGCCTAATGATAATCAGAAATGGAGAACATAAGAAAAGGCTATGTGATAATGGGAGGAGACTGCAACATGGTGATGAATAGAGAAATTGATAAATCTAATCCAACAAAAGTTGAAATTAAGAATAATATTACATATTTAAACAAAATTATAGAAGGAATGGTTTTTAAGGATGTATGGAAGGAATTACATGACTAATAGATTTAAAAGCTGCTCCAGGATAGATCACATATTTGTGTCAATGGACTTATTATCTAAAGTAGTAAAATCAGATGTAAAGATCATTAAAATTTCAGATCATGCAATGGTAACTATGGAAATTGTTATGGAGTGTGATTATAAAGAAGTACAGAGATGGAGAGTGGACTTGATTATATTTAGAAATAAAATGGTTATAGAAAAAATGGAAATGGAATTAAAGGAAATATAGCAGATTAATGAAAACAGAGGTAGTAATACAAATATAGTTTGGGATACTATAAAATGTGTAGGGAGAGGATTAAGCACAAAACATTCATATATGAAAAAATGGAAAGAACAATATTTTGTGAAATTAGAGAAAGAAATTAAGGATCTCGAAAAAATAGAGAGAAATATTTTGATGAAAATTATGGGTAAAGGGAAAGAGTTGCAAAATCTGGAGATAGAAAAAGTACAAAGAAATTTAATAATTAAAAAATAATTTTTTGAAAATAGAATTAAAAAATGTTCGCTAGAGTCACTCAAACTAACTGCCTGTCAGCTCTTCTGCACCCAGCAATTGCCACCTTTCTCCATCTCAAAACTCCAGCTTTTGGGACTGAGCACATACTGCTGAAGGGAGTATTTCTTTTGGAAAGCCCTTTAGGGGAGACATGAGGGCAAAGGCCTGCCTGCTTGCTTATAGAGAAACGAGGGTGACAGGACACAACAATTGCCTGCATAAACCAGGGTGGCACTGGCTACAGGAAAGGTATGTAATTCTCAGAGAAGGTGACAGTCATTTGAATTATTATGAGTGGATTAAAATACAGATGGTGAGGACTCTTGTGTTATCATAGGAGAGGGAGTGCCACAGGGTATTGGCTGCCTCCAAACTGTCCCCATGTTCAGATACCCTGGATAGCCTTGGTGATAATCACCCAGATTAAAAATGCTATTGCTCAGGCTATGCTAGTGCCAGGTTGGTAATCATCCAGGATCTATATAATACTAAAAAATATAAATACCTTGGCATACTAGAAGGAGATAACATACTGCACACAAAAGTTAAAGAACTGACAGAAAGGGAATATATCAAAAGACTGTCTTAAAATCAAAATTAAATGAAGGAAATACAATCAAAGCCATAAACACATGGGCTATTCCAGTAATTAGATACCCAGCTGGAATAATAGATTGGACTCAAAATTTATTAGGAGAATTGGATCGAAAAACATCGAAACGAATTAACATGCATCACACAACACATCCAAAAAGTGATGTGGACAGATTATATGTACCATGAAAAATTGGAGGCTATGGACTACTGCAAACACAGCAGTTAGTAGAGGAGAAAAAAAGAGCCTAAATGATTATATTAGTACAAGTAGAGAACAAATGCTTAAGGTGGTGAAAATGGAGAATATTTTGAAAACGGAAGCAAGGGCTCAATATAAGAAACAACAATTTGAAAATAAATTAAACAGTTGGAAAAATAAACCAGTACATGGAGAACACCTGAGAAATATTGATGGAAAGCATAAGAATTCAACATGGGCATGGCTAAAACTGGGGACCCTTAAGAAAGAAACCAAAGGCTTGATTTTGCTGCACAAGAACAAGCACTCCAAACCAACATGATGAAAGCTAAGATCCAAGGAATTAGTGCTAACAGCAAATGTCAACTCTGCCAAGAAAAAGATGAAACAGTGTCACACCTCATCTGTGAATGTCCAAAGACTGCATAAACAGATTACAAAGCTAGACATGACAGAGTGGCAAAATTAGTTCATTGGTCATTTTGCAAAAAATATAACTTGCCAGCCTCCAAAAACCCGTGGGAACATCAGGTAGAAAAGGTGTCAGAAAATGAGGAAGTCAAGAGCTTGTGGGATTTCTGGATCCAAACACCTTGAGCATAACACAGCAGACATAGTAGTAATAGAATGAAGAAATGTCTGGATCAGGGCGGAGTTTAGACAGTCACGGTGAGCAGACAGTAATTCTTTGGACAGCTTTCTCTCCGAAGCCTTCGATAAAAATATAGAATAAAAGCAGCATCCAGATAAGGAAAAGAGAGAGCTCTCTCATGAGTACTAAAGAGGGAATTACCTCTGGAGACTTTACTAAAGGAATGAGATAAGAAAAGTCTGGCTGTGACTATTAATCTTTAGCCAACTGACAACAGATCACTTGGTTACTGGAGTGAAGAAACAGTCTGAAAGATTAACAGCCCTAATAAAGGAATAAATTATTCTAAAGGGAGAGAGTAGGGCATTCTCATGAACACTGTTTGGAGTAAATAAAACGTTATAAAGAAAAAATAAGAGAATGGATCCCTCCCTCCCACAGTAAGACAAAGTGGTAGAGAAAAATTCAAAAGGCATCAATAACGTGAATGACAGACTAGAATCGGTGGTCTGGTGTTAGCCTGGCTCCGATCCTTCTTGGAGGACTGTCCCCAGAGAGTACAGCTTGGGAACAGTGTATCAGCTCCGTGGAATCTCAATTGTGGGGTTCCGCAGGGCTCGATTATCTCCCCAATGCTGTTTAATATCTACATGAGGCCGCTGGGTCAGGTCATCAGGGGGAGTGGGGATTCGTGCTCTACATCTCCTTTTTTCCTACAACAGTGGATGCCGTTCCGTCCCTTCAGCGCTGTCTGGATGCCGTACTGGGATGGATGCAGGCGAATGGTCTGAGGCTGAACCCAGACAAGATGGAGGTCCTGATGGTGGGTGGCCCAGACATTGGTAGTTTGGGAAACTCCCTCACTTTCGGGGGGGGTGACTCTCACCATGAAGACTGAGGTTCGCAGCTTGGGGGTACATCTTGATCCGGCACTTACCATGGAAACTCAGGTAGCGTCAGTGGTTCGCACCACCTACTTCCATCTTTGGCGGATCACCCAGCTGCGTACCTATCTTGATGTCAGGGCCCTCACCACTCTGGTCCATGTGCTTGTAGTCTTGAGATTAGACTACTGTAATGCGCTCTCCATGGGGCTACCTTTGAGATTGATGCGGAAGCTTCAAATGGTGCAGAATGCGGCTGCTAGACTTCTTACTGGGATGAGAAAACATCAACGTATCCCCCCCACTCTGGTGGCCTTGCATTGGCTACCTGTTCATTTCCACATTGATTTCAAAGTATTAATAATGACATATAAAGCCCTAAACCATTTAGGACCTCAATATCTGGTGGAACGCCTTCTCCCACCTAGATCTACCCGTATCACTCGCTCTAGCCAGGAGGGGCGGCTGAGGGGCCTAATGCTGAGGGAGGCCCGAAGAGAAAGTACAAGAAAGCGGGCCTTCTCAGCAGTGGCCCCTCGGCTCTGGAACAATCTCCCCCCAGAAATTTGTCTGGCTCCCTCGCTGGGCATTTTTAAGAGCCAACCTAAGACCTGGCTCTTCAGACAGGCCTTCCCTCCTGTCGATACCTAACTTATTTTGCCATCCTCTAGTGTATTAATATTGTTGTTTTGTTTTGTTTTAATATTGTTGTTAGCCGCCCAGAGTAGACTTCAGTCTAAATGGGCAGGATATAAATTAAAAAATTATTATTATTATTTATTCTTCAATGGGAAAAATTTCTAAGCAGCTTGAATAGGTCTCAGGTAAAGTTAACACAATAGAATCTAAAGTGGCAGTGAATTCTTCAAAAATTCATAATCAAAATATATATATTTGCATTAAGGGTATGAGTGAAGAGACCCAAATGAAGACGCTGAATGATATTTTACAATGGATGAAATCAACAGTCCCAGAGATTTCTTTCAAAAAAGCAGGTATTGGCAGGGTACAAATAATGGGGAAAAAGGGGGGGGGAAATCTGTTCCTAGAGACATTGTGATGAAATTTTGGTCTTAATATTTTTAAAAAATGAAGAAATTGAGAGACAAAGGAGATTAAATTAAAGTAGAACACGATTCAGGTTTATCTGGACTTATGTTCTGACACAATCCAATGGAGAAAACTTTATGCTAAATATATTTAATTTTGAACAGAGAGAATATCAGATATAGCTGGGGATACCCCATTTTCATGGAGTAATATCAAGGAAGATATTATAGACTGAACTCATCTGAAGTAGTTCTGGAGAAACTGAAGGACATCAGAGTTACTAATAAAAAGCAGTATCAAAAAGAGATTCAAAAACTGCACATAAACAAGATAATGGATCCAGTTCAGAGTCAGAGGAACGGAGTGGAGAGGAAGAAAAAGAAAAGTTGAATGAGGTGATGGGTGGTCCAAGTACACCAGAAGAAGAAGCGGCTGTGAGAGAGAAGAAGAAGAGCAAGGATAAGAGAAGGATGTAATACAGTCATATGTATTAAGAACTTAAATGTCAAATATTATCTGTCTTAAGATTGAGACATTTGGATAATTATAGGAAAGAAGATTAGATATTATGGGGTAGACACAGGTACATAAGATAGAAGAGAATATACTTGGATTTCTGTCTCTACGCTTAGTAAAAATTAAGAAGCCTAGGGAAAAGGTGATATTGAGATATATAGTTAAAAATGTGTTAGTGTGTTAATGAATAATGTAAATAAACCCTGATTGTAATATAAGGCTGTTTTATGCATAGAGATGAAGGAAGGATACATATAATACATATACCAGCATTCCTGCCTTTGGGGAGTCTTTTTTGTCATCTGCCGTCCCTCAGGCACTGGGTGAGAGACAGTGTCCTGGGGGAGTTTGGCCTGGGCTCCGTTGGCCTTGCAGGACTGGGCCCTTGCTGCTTCTGGCTGCTTCACCCCATCCTCAACATCAGCCACCTGGCTCAGAGGGGAGAAGGGGCTTTATAAGCCAGAGCCTGTGCCAGGGCCCTGCCGGACCAGCATTCCTGCCTTTGGGGAGTCTTCTTTGTCATCTGCCGTCCCTCAGGCACTGGGTGAGAGACAGTGTCCTGGGGGAGTTTGGCCTGGACTCCCTTGGCCTTGCAGGACTGGGCCCTTGCTGCTTCTGGCTGCCCCACCCCATCCTCAGCATCAGCCACCTGGCTCAGAAGGGAGAAGGGGCTTTAGAAGGGTGTGTTGTTGTTTTTGAATTATTATTAATTGCCATCAGGTCGCATAGAGACCCACAGTGGATCTGAGGGAACAGGAAGGGGGGAGGGCATTGGAGGGGGCAGCCATTGAGGTGGTGCTGGGTAGGGGAAGGAATGGCGGTGGGGGTAGAACATGCCCACGTAGGAGAAGAGAGGTTAGATATCTTACATCTATCCCCTCTTCTAGTCCTACCCCCAACCAGATGGTATCAGGTGACCATATCAGCAAACCCTCGAGCCACACAGTGCTGTTGATGAACGCCAGGTCAGTACAAAATAAGACTGCCCTCATCCATGATGTAATTCTGGATGAGGGTGCTGACCTGGCATGCATTCCTGAGACCTGGGTGGGAGAGGAGGGTGGTGTCCCCCTCTCCCAGCTGTGTCCGCCTGGGTACTCGGTCCAGCACCAATGTCGCTCGGAGGGTCGGGGAGGGGGAGTTGCTATAGTCTATAGGAGTTCTATCTCCTTGACCAGGCTTCCTATCCCTTTGAGAGGAGGTCTTGAGGGCCGTATTGTGTGTTGGGCTTGCGAGACAGATTAGGGATTCTGTTGGTGTACAGCCCACCCTGCTGCGTACCAACAGTCTCCCTGCCTGAGCTGACGGAGGTAGTCTTGGACCTGGTGTTGAGGACTCCCAGGCTGTTGGTGCTGGGGGACCTCAACATCCATGCCAAGGCTGCCTTGACTGGGGCGGCTCAGGACTTCATGGCTGCCATGACAACCATGGGGCTGTCTCAATATGTCATCGGCCCGACACATGAGAAGGGCCATACCTTCGACCTGGTTTTCTCAACGGGACTGGAAGATGGTGGTTTGGATGTGGAGGTGCTGGTTGTGACCCCATTGTCATGGTCAGACCACTTCCTGGTCAAGTTTAGTCTATTAGCTTCTTCTTCCCTCTGCAAGGGTGGGGGATCTATTAAGATGATCCGCCCTCGGAGACTAATGGATCCGGATGGTTTCCTGAACGCTCTGGGGGATTATCCATCTGATATGGTCGGCGCTCCTGTCGAAGCTCAGGTCACCCTATGGAATAGGGAGATGACCCGGGCGGTTGACACGATTGCGCCTAAGTGCCCTCTCCCTGCACACAGAGCCCAGACAGCTCCTTGGTATACTTCTGAACTGTGGGCGATGAAGCGAGAGGGGAGACGGCTGGAGCGCAGGTGGAGGAAGTCCCGCTGGGAGTCCGATCGAACACGACTTAGAGCCCATTATCGGGCCTATTTCGTGGCAATACGGCTGGCGAAACGGCAATATTTCTCCAGCCGTATTGCTTCCTCAGAATGTCGTCCAGCAGAGCTGTTTCGGGTGGTCCGGGATCTTCTTCAACTGGGAAATCTGGTGGAGGTCCCGGACTGCTCATCAGCTCACTGTGATGAGTTTGCCATTCATTTTGAGGGGGAAATCGCTCAGATTCGCAGTGGGTTGGACTCCACCGTTACTGCAAAATCAGAGGATGTGTCCAGTGTACCGTGCTTAGGTCAAGTATTAATGGATGAGTTTCAATTGTTGAGACCTGAGGATGTGGACAGGGTGCTTGGATCTGTCCGTTCTACCACCACTCCGCTCGACCCTTGCCCATCTTGGCTAATTGGAAGATCTGCCAGGGGGGTTCGCACCTGGGTCCAGGAGGCCGTGAACGCCTCTTTGAGAGAGGGAGTGGTCCCTACCACCTTGAAAGAGGCGGTAATTCGGCCACTCCTTAAAAAGCCTAACCTGAACCCAAGGCTGGTGGTTAACTACCGACCAGTGGCGAACCTCCCTTATTTGGGCAAAGTGTCGGAGCAGGTTGTGGCTGGGCAACTCCAGGCGCTGCTGGATGAAACGGATTTTCTGGATCCATTACAATCGGGTTTCAGGCCGGGTTTTGGCATGGAGACTGCCTTGGTCACCCTGTACGATGACCTTTGCCGGGAGAGAGACAGGGGGAGTGTGACCCTGTTGATACTCCTGGACCTCTCAGCGGCTTTCGACACCATCGACCATGGTGTCCTTCTGGATAGGCTGGCTGGGTTGGGAGCTGGGGGCACCGCTTTACGGTGGTTCTGCTCCTTTCTGGCCGACAGTGTCCAGAGGGTGGTGCTGGGGGACAGTTGCTCTGTCCCATGACATTTATGTCATGGGGTTCCTCAGGGGTCGATACTGTCCCCCATGCTGTTTAACATCTACATGGAACCGCTGGGAGAGGTCATCAGGAGGTTTGGGCTGAGGAGTCAGCAATATGCTGACGACACTCAGCTCTACCTCTCGTTTTCCACCAATCCAGGTGAGGCGGTTTCTGTGCTGAACTCGTGTCTGGACCTGATAATGGACTGGATGAGGGTTAATAAATTGAAACTCAATCCAGACAAGACGGAAGTGCTGTTAGTGGGTGCTTCGCCGGACAGGCTGGAGGGCCATTTCCCTGCCCTGAATGGGGTTACACTCCCCCTAAGGGACAGGGTCCGCAGCCTGGGGGTGCTCCTGGACCCCAGTCTAACTCTGGAAGCCCAGGTGGACTCGGTGGCCAGGGGCGCCTTCCTTCAGCTGCGGAAATTATACCAGCTATGGCCCTACCTGGACGAGCGGAGTCTCATGACAATTACACACACACTGGTAACATCTCGTATAGATTATTGCAATGCGGTCTACATGGGGCTGCCTTTGAAGACGGTCCGGCGACTGCAACTGGTCCAGAATCGAGCTGCGCGGCTGGTGAGTGGTGGGGCCGCTAGGGGACATATCAAGCTGATTCTGATTAAATTACATTGGTTACCAGTTGCTGCCCGGGCCCAATTCAAAGTGCTTGTTTTGACATATAAAGCCCTAAACGGCTTGGGCCCTGGATACCTGAAGGACCGCCTCCTTCCATATGAGCCTACCTGGCAGTTAAGATCTAGCCAGGGGGCCCTTTTGAAAGAGCCATCCCTCAAGGAGATAAGAGGGATGGCTTGTAGACAAAGGGCCTTTTCGGCAGCTGCCTCCAGACTATGGAACACCATCCCAATTGAGATTCGTCTGGCACCGACGCTGATGACATTTTGGCGCCAGGTCAAAACCTTCCTGTTCCAGAAGGCTTTTAATTAAAATAATATCAACTGTGGGTCCTGATGGCAATTTTTAGAGTATCTATTTTAATTGTATTTTAATTGTTTCATCTTTTTATTGTATTTTTATTGTATTTTAATTGTTGTAAGCCGTCCAGAGACCTTTGGGTAGAGTGGGCGGCATATAAGTTAAATAAAATAAATAAATAAATAAATAAATAAATAAATAAATAAATAAATAATATAGCTAGAAGCAATTAATGGGTGTAAGAAAATTTGAAGGTGGTAAGGAGTGGAGGGATGCTGTCTAGTTCAATGCCTGTGCTTCTCCTCCCCCCACTCCTGGGTACTAAGCAGCAGTGTTTATGACATGTTTTCCAGACAAGAGAAAGGGGGAGAAGAGAATTGTGTGGTAGGGCAGAAGGGACAGGTGGCTGTTCAGAGTTTGTTTAGGTTATGTTTTTTCTATTTTTCTTTTAATGATTGTGTTGTTGTGTTTAGGTATATGTATAAGTTATTGTAGACACAAGGGGGAGTGTTAATAAAATGATAAATGGGTAAGAGTTTAAAGATACCAACTTGGAATGTGCACGGCTTAGGTGATATAATTAAGAGAAAAAGAGTGGACATATGATTAATAAAGGGAAGGTGGGTATTATATTTCTTCAGGAGACACATCAGAGGAAAGAAAGAGCAAATGAACTTAAATTTCACAGGACAGAAATATATGAGAAAGCATATGGTACTTCCAAAGCAAGGGGAGTAGCAATTATTATAGCTAAAAGTTGTGAAATTAAGATCAAAGAGGTAAGAAAAGATGGTTTGGTAAGGTATCTTATAATACAAGGTTCAATTAGAGGACAAGAAATAACATTGGTAAACATTTATGTGCCTAATGATAATCAGAAATGGAGAACATAAGAAAAGGCTATGTGATAATGGGAGGAGACTGCAACATGGTGATGAATAGAGAAATTGATAAATCTAATCCAACAAAAGTTGAAATTAAGAATAATATTACATATTTAAACAAAATTATAGAAGGAATGGTTTTTAAGGATGTATGGAAGGAATTACATGACTAATAGATTTAAAAGCTGCTCCAGGATAGATCACATATTTGTGTCAATGGACTTATTATCTAAAGTAGTAAAATCAGATGTAAAGATCATTAAAATTTCAGATCATGCAATGGTAACTATGGAAATTGTTATGGAGTGTGATTATAAAGAAGTACAGAGATGGAGAGTGGACTTGATTATATTTAGAAATAAAATGGTTATAGAAAAAATGGAAATGGAATTAAAGGAAATATAGCAGATTAATGAAAACAGAGGTAGTAATACAAATATAGTTTGGGATACTATAAAATGTGTAGGGAGAGGATTAAGCACAAAACATTCATATATGAAAAAATGGAAAGAACAATATTTTGTGAAATTAGAGAAAGAAATTAAGGATCTCGAAAAAATAGAGAGAAATATTTTGATGAAAATTATGGGTAAAGGGAAAGAGTTGCAAAATCTGGAGATAGAAAAAGTACAAAGAAATTTAATAATTAAAAAATAATTTTTTGAAAATAGAATTAAAAAATGTTCGCTAGAGTCACTCAAACTAAAAAAGCAAAAAATATGGTGCAATAAGGAACAAGAAAGATGAATTGTGTAATACGATGAAAGAAAAATTTATATATATATATATATATGAAATATATATGAAATAAAAGATGAGGATAGAAATAGGATGGAATTACAAATAACAGAAGATGAGATCCTAGAAGTAATAAATAAACTAAAAGTGGGCAAAACTCCAGGAATAGATGGATTGAGTGTCAAGTATTATAAAAATTTTAAGCGCATACTGGTTCAAAAAATGAAAATATTATTCAACAAAATATTAGATGAAGAAATATCTTCATGGAAATAATCTATGATAATTTTAAGATTGAAGACAAATAAAGACTCTGCAGATCCCAGCTCATATAGACCAATATTACTGATGAACCAAGATGCAAAAATATTTACAGCAATCTTGGCAAGTAGAATGAGTAAATTTGTAGCTAAATACGTGAAAAATGATCACTGTGGTTTCATAGGAGGAAGGCAAATGTCAAATTTGGTTAGGAAAGCTTTTAATATAAACTATTCTATAAATAAAAATAAATTAAAAGCAGCTCTACTAGCACTAGATATTTACAAAGCTTTTGATTGCATAGAATGACCAATGCTGAAGATATTAATAGATAAAATAGGATTTGGAACAAGATTTAGAAACGTAATTTATCATTTATATTCGAGAAATAAGGCAACAGTGATGGTAAATGATGGTGTCATGGAGATAATAAACCTAAGTTGAGGAACAAGACAAGGATGCCCTCTATCCCCAATATTGTTTGCTTTAATAATGGAGGTATTGGCTAATACCATAAGAACAGATGATTTAAGAAAAGGGATTGGATTTTGGCAGAAAACTAAAATAAGCTTATTTGCAGTTGACACTTTGTTGATGGTAGAAAATCCAGGAGAAGCTATAGATAGAATCCAAACTCATTTAAAGGAATTTAGGGGAGTAAGTGGATTATTAATAGATTGGAAGAAATCTGAAATGATGTTATACAATTATTCTAGAGAGGAAATAGAAAAGATGAAAGACAAGTTTAAATTCAAAGTGACTGAAAGAGATATTTGGATAGAGACTTTACAAAAAATATACAAGATCTGAAGAAAACAAATTTGGAAAAAATCAAGAAAGAAGTAAAAGACAAGTTAGAGAACTATGAAAAATTAAAATTATCCTGGTTTGGCAGGATTGTGCCTTGTAAAATGAAAATATTACTGTCAGGAAATTACCAGGATTGTAATAGAAGAAACTGACATCTTAGACTGAATGCATAAAGGAAGTTGTTAATCAGCCATATTGTACAGCAGTGTATAAAGCTGAGTCATGCTGACTAGGCAGAAGGCTGATGTAATCATTATGAGATCACCTAAGATGTGATAATGTTACCCAATTAGTCATATGTACTATATATTGTACATAGGAACACACATGTTGTGTGGAGAGTTTGGAGATTTGCTAGAGAACATGCTGCTGGAGTATTTTGTGAAGACTGTACATATGTAATATAAGCTTTAAAGAAGAAGCTGTTGTCTCGTGTTTTTCTTCTCTGCGAGGACCTTGGAGGCTGGTACATAGTTTTACCCATTTTCTTCAGTGCACCCCAAGAAATATTTGACAATTACCAAAATTATTTTTTTGTTTTGTTTTGGATGGTCCCCCTGAAATTTTCAGAACAGGAATTAAAATAAATACAATGGATAATAAATTAATTGTGTATGGGAGGGACAAAATCTAGGATAAATTTAAAAAATTGGTACCAACCACAAGAAAAGGGTGATTGGGATTACTGAATATTAGTAATTATTATTTAGCAAATCAATTGAGAATTATCCCGGATATTATAGTACAACATGATGAATTAATATGGAGTGACATCAAATTACAGGAATTATACGAATTGGGAGACTCACAAGAGACATATTGGTATAAAAAGAATATTAAAAGAACCATTATGAAAGGATTCTGAATCTTTTTAAAGAATATACTTGAGATCTGGAATAAATGAAGACAGGTTTTATGTCCTTGAATATCCCCTTTAATGCCGGTGGTAGAGTTAGAGAATTATCCAAGATATAGGATAAAGGAGTTGATTAACAAATTAAAAAGAAAACAGATATATAAATGGGAAGATTGGAAAGCTAAAATTAAAAATAAGGATCAATTAAGAGGTATTTTGCAGAAGAAAATTTAAATTGGTTAAATTTGATACAACTGGAACAATGGTTGAAAGTAGGAGAAAAAATTAAACTAAAGGATAGGCAATTGACAAAGTTTTAACATATCCTAAAGAATATGGAGAACGAAGCGAACAGAAAAAAAGGGGAAACAGAAAATTGGTAATGTTTATACAATATTGACAGAAGAAGCAGATCAGTTAGGAGGGTAAAAAATAATATGGAAGGCAGATTTAGCAAAAGTAGATAAAAAGGAATATAAAATGTATGGAACAAAAGGGTTTTTAAAAACATGTCAGTTAGGATAAAAGTGAATGGTTATAAAACAATGTGGAGATGGTAATTAACACTGATAAAATTAAACAATATAGACTCTAAATATTCCAAGACGTGTTGAAGATGCAATAAAAAATTAGGTACATAAGGGGTGTGTGACCTGGAACAACATGGTGACAGGCTGAACTTCTTGAGAGTTCCTGCTCTGTGTGAAATAGAAGGCAGAGAAAGGAGGCTCCAGTGACTCCTGGATAAGTAAATTCTTGTTATTGGTGAAGAACAGTATCCCAGGGAGTAGGAGTCAAGCAGGAGTGAATTAAAGTGGAGAGGAATGCCTGCAGCAGTGGTTGGAAGAAGGGGAGCTCTGGGTGACAAAGTGGAAGGCTAGGAAAGGAGAGGAGAGGAATCATCCCCCCGTCCCCTGATTGCTAGCTGTGAGGCTAGAAGAGTAACACTGTGCTGGCTGCTGAGAGCAGATCAATGTGAATGGAATACAATAAATCATTTTAACAGTCTCCTACTGATACTGGCCCCTTCATGGATCACTGCCTTGTCGTGGTGAAGGGGCTTGAGTAATTCAGAGAAGCAATGGGCTATGCCGTGCAGAGACACCCAAGACGGACAGGTCATAGTGGAGAGTTCTGACTAAACGTGATCCACCTAGAGCAGGAACTGGCAAGCCACTCCAGTATCTTTGCCAAGAAAACTCCATGAACAGAAACAAAAGGCTAAAAGATATGACGCTGGAAGATCAGCCCCTCAGGTCGGAAGGCGTCCAACATGCTACTGAGGAAGAGCGGAGGACAAGTACAAGTAGCTCCAGAGCTAATGAAGTGGTTGGGCCAAAGCCGAAAGGATGCTCAGCTGCAGACGTGCCTGGAAGTGAAAGGAAAGTCTGATGTTGCAAAGAAAAATACTGCATAGGAACCTGGAATGTCAGATCTATGAACCTTGGTAAGCTGGATGTGGTCAAACAGGAGATGGCAAGAATAAACATCGACATCCTGGGCGTAAGTGAACTAAAATGGATGGGAACGGGCGAATTCAATTCAGACGATTATCGTATCTACTACTGTGGGCAAGAATCCCGTAGAAGAAATGGAGTAGCCCTAATAGTCAACAAAAGAGTGGGAAAAACTGTACTGGGATACAATCTCAAAAATGATAGAATGATTTCAATATGAATCCAAGGCAGACCTTTCAACATCACAGTAATCCAAGTTTATGCACCAACCACCGATGCTAAAGAGGCTGAAATGGACCAATTCTATGAAGACTTACAACACCTTCTAGAACTGACACCAAAGAAAGATGTTCTTCTCATTCTAGGGGACTGGAATGCTAAAGTAGGGAGTCAAGAGATAAAAGGAACAACAGGTAAGTTTGGCCTTGGAGTTCAAAACGAAGCAGGGCAAAGGCTAACAGAGTTTTGTCAAGAGAACAAGCTGGTCATCACAAACACTCTTTTCCAACAACACAAGAGGCGACTCTACACATGGACATCACCAGATGGGCAATACCGAAATCAGATTGATTATGTTCTCTGCAGCCAAAGATGGAGAAGCTCTATACAGTCAGCAAAAACCAGACCTGGAGCTGATTGTGGCTCTGATCATCAGCTTCTTATAGCAAAACTCAAGCTTAAACTGAAGAAAGTAGGAAAAACCACTGGGCTAGTCAGGTATAATCTAAACCAAATCCCTTATGAATACACAGTGGAAGTGAAGAACAGATTTAAGGAACTAGATTTGGTGGACAGAGTGCCTGAAGAATTATGGATGGAGGCTTGTAACATTGTACAGGAGGCAGCAACAAAAACCATCCCAAAGAAAAGGAAATGCAAGGAAGCAAAGTGGCTGTCCAACGAGGCCTTACAAATAGCAGAGAAGAGAAGGGAAACAACCCAGATAGTGTGGTTGCTGACCTTGAGCCAGACATCCTGGAGAGTGAAGTCAAGTGGGCCTTAGAAATCACGGCTAACAACAAGGCCAGTGGAGGTGATGGCATTCCAGTTGAACTATTTAAAATCTTAAAAGATGACGCTGTTAAGGTGCTACACTCAATATGCCAGCAAATTTGGAAAACTCAGCAGTGGCCAGAGGATTGGAAAAGATCAGTCTACATCCCAATCCCAAAGAAGGGCAGTGCCAAAGAATGCTCCAACTACTGTACAATTGCACTAATTTCACACACTAACAAGGTTATGCTCAAAATTCTACAAAGCAGGCTTCAGCAGTATGTGGACCGAGAACTCCCAGAAGTACAAGCTGGATGTCGAAGGGGCAAAGGAACTAGAGACCAAATTGCTAACATGTGTGAGACAGGAGGCGAGAGGGATACCCCACTCGCTGGAGAGCCGTCCCTCCTCCACCTTGAAGATAAGGAAACAAGACCCCAGCCAACATCAGCACTCACAAAGACAGAGCAGGAAGGGACAGAAGCAGACGAGCTGGGAAAGGAGATGCAAAGAAGAACGTTAGGGGGAGTTCAGGAAGAAAAGGCGGGAAAGGAGAGAAAGAAGAGGGTGGAGTTTGAGGCAGGAGCAGGAGATATAAGGAGGAAGGAAGAGCTTTTGCCGCCAGGCTGGGAGTGGGTATGGATGGAAGATCCTTGGACAGGATTATGGGAGAGATTAAGGGTGCCCAAAGAAGAAGCCGACTATAGAAAGAGAAGAGTATACCCACCCCGACCATCCTATTGGCGAGAAGCCAAGGTGAGAGAGTGGAGGAGGAAACTGAGAGAAGAGAGAGAGAGGGTAGAGGTAGAAAGGAAAGAAAGACTGGAATGGAGGATAAGAGAGATGAGGAGGAAAAGTTACAGGGAGGACCCTGGAAGGATCCAGACCCAGAGAGATGCTCCTTGTGGAGTGGTGACCGGGACAACGAGACCGTGCCCCTGTTGGAAGGTGAGGCAGGACAGACTGTAACAGACGGCATCTCTACAGATTGGCCAGGCCCTTGGAATGCTAGTAGTGGAACCCCGTTCCTGTTCGAAGATTGGAAGCCCCTTCGGGACCTGTTGGCAGAAGGAGAAAAGTGTCCTGATCACGTTATAGACACTTGTTATCTGTTAAATACACCAATAAATATTTCACCTATTTTGAAGCATCAAAAATCTACTGATTTCTTTGAACCAAAAAATGGAGTCAAAAGGCGCCCAACGCGGGGGGCCTTTGACATCGGGAGGTCCTACAGAAGACTGGCTCTGCAAAGTAACAGAAGGACAAGAAACCCTCATAAAACAACTAGCAGAGCAACAACAATTGCTGATTACACAATTAACAAGAACACACCTAGTTACACCGTTATCGCCGGGAACGGCACAACAGAAGGCGCTGATAGTAAGTCAACCACCCATAAAAATACAAAAAAAGGGACCACACGACGACCCAGCGGCGTTCCTCAACACATTTGAACAATTGGCGACAATGGCACAATGGCTGACGGAACACTGGGCATTGATCCTTACACTGTACTTAACGGGTCTACCACAAGAAATAGTAGACATGCTAGACCCGACAGAAGCGGGAGACTATACAAAAGTTAAAACGGCGATTCTAAACACGTTGAACTTGAATGAAGAAGCATACCGACGACGGTTCAGAGATCTACGACTACACCCAGGAATCCACCCGAGAACCCTGGCACAGAAGATGAGGGTCAATGCCACGAGATGGGTACAACCCAAAGGAAAGACGGCTGATCAGGTGTTAGAGATTATGATTATGGAACAGCTTATATCTACGCTAGGAACAGGACCCAGAAACTGGGTGATGAAGAACAAGCTCGCCTACCTAGAGGTCACTATAACTTTGTTAGAAGACTATTTAGGAGTGGAAGAGCTGTGGTTAAATAGAGGAATGACACAGATGGAAAAACCCAGAGGCAGAGACAAGATGGCCGAAGCAGCAGGGAGCACGAACATGAGAGGGCTGAACACCCAAAATGCCAAAAGAACCCAGCCAGACTGGATAGAGTTCGTCAACCCAACAGGTAGCCGAATACCAAGACCAATGATAACAGCAGAACCGGCCGAGGCGCGACAAGCGGCGACATGGACCACACTGAAAGAACGCATGGCAGCATGCTACGGTTGCGGGCAATTCGGACATATCAAGAAATATTGCCCGACTGAAGAATGCACATGGACAAATATATATGCCCTTACAGCCAAGGTTGGTACGGATGATCATCCGGGCTGGATAGTGAAAGCGAAAGTAAATGGAGTATGGAAAAGGGCACTCAATCGTCAACTGGATTTTCCCCTTTCAAATTATTGTATGGGAGAAATCCTAGGGGAGTGCTGGACCTGGTCAGAGAGAAATGGGAAGAGGGAGAAGACCTATCCAAACCCTTGTTACAACAGATAATGGAGATAAGGGAGAGCTTGCAGACCGCTTGGGACCTGGCTAAGGAGGCCTTGGGCAAGACCCAGGAAAACCAGAAGTATAGATATGACAAGCGGGTGAAGCCTTGAGAGTTCGAGCCAGGTCAAAAGGTCTTAGTGTTGCTACCCACAGAATCGGCCAAACCATTCGCAAAATGGCAGGGACCCTATGAGGTGGTAAGAAAGATTAGTGAAGTGGATTATGTTTTTTCTTTTTTCTTTCCATTTTGAACAATTGATTATTGATGTTATATATTGATGTTATATTTAAATTGTTTTACTTTAATGTTGTTAGCCGCCCAGAGTGGTCAATTGATCAGATGGGTGGGATATAAATACAATAAATAAATAAATAAATAAATTATGAGGTTAACATGGTAGATAAGAAAAAGAAACTACAGGTACTACATGTTAACTTGTTGAAATGCTGGATAGATAGATAATCCCTTTTTGGGGATTGCGAAGAAGAATTGGGACCCGAGGTGGGGGATGTTAAAATGGAAAAGGAGGTGCAGATACTTATTGATGACCGGGTAGAACCACAACAAGCAGCTCAAGTACGACAGGTTGAAAGGGAGTTCCCAGATGTTTTCTCTAAGAAACCAGGGCACACCCGTTGGGTCAAACATAGTATTGAAACCAAACCAGGGGTGGTAGTGAGGTCAGCAGGGAGATCATGGCCACGACAGTTGACCTCAGTAATAGAACAAGAAGTGACTGAAATGTTAAACCTCGGGGTGATAGAACCGGCTAAAGGACCTTGGTGCAGCTACACCGTGGTAGTACCAAAACCGGATGGTTCAGTACGGTTCTGTATTGACTATCGTAAGGTTAATGCGGTTTCTAAATTCGATGCTTACCCCATGCCCAAGGTGGGAGATCTTTTAGACAAGCTAGGGGGTGCTATGAACCTATCTTCTTTAGACCTTACGAAAGGATACTGGCAGATCCCTTTAAGGAATCAAGACAAAGAGAAAACTGCCTTTTCTACCCGAAAGGGCCTCTTCCAATTTACTAGAATGCCTTTCGGATTACATGGAGCAGCTGTGACCTTTCAGCATTTTATGGACAAAGTACTACTCCCGGTACAAGACTGCACTGCCGCTTATATAGATGATATCATTATATATAGTTCAACATGGGAAGAACATCTGATTCACTTACGCAGGGTCTTGAGGGAATTAAGAAGGGCAGGGCTTACTGCAAACCCCAACAAATGTAGGATAGCATGACCTAAAGTGGAGTATTTAGGTTTTTTTTAGTAGGGGGAGGCGAGATACAGCCCCAAGAAGAAAAGGTTTCAAAAATCACTCAGTGGTACCGCCCAAGAACTAAAAAGGAAGTGCAACAGTTCCTGGGTCTCGTAGGGTACTACAGGCAGTTTATACCACAATTCTCGACCATTGCCGCCCCTCTAACCGATCTTACAAAAAAGAGAGCAGGGAGGTGGGTACAATGGGGAGAAGCCCAAGAAAGGGCCTTCCAGATGTTAAAATTGGTCTTATGCGAGTTGCCAACCAGGTTCGCACCTGATTTCAATTTTCCTTTTGTGCTCTTTACAGACGCGTCAGACAAGGGACTAGGGGCTATTCTAGCCCAGATACGCAACGGGGTAGAATATCCTGTCTATCTTAGCCAGAAATTGACAGTAAGAGAACAGAAGTATGCCGTTATTGAGAAAGAAGCATTGGCAATCCGTTGGGCCACACATGTCTTGAGGTATTATCTGTTAGGGGCACCTTTCACCTTGATAACCAACCATGCTCCCTTGCAGTGGCTAGTTCAAATGAAAGATACCAACCCCAGACTCATGCAATGGTATCTAGCCCTTCAACCCTTTGCCTTCACAGTTCAATATTGGAAAGGGAAGGAACATTCTAGTGTAGATTATTTCTCCCGGCAGGGTCCATGGGCAAGGTGCAGGGAGGAATGGACAGCCCTCTTGGATGGGGGGGTATGTGAGACAGGAGGCGAGAGGGATACCCCACTCGCTGGAGAGCCATCCCTCCTCCACCTTGAAGATAAGGAAACAAGACCCCAGCCAACATCAGCACTCACAAAGACAGAGCAGGAAGGGACAGAAGCAGACGAGCTGGGAAAGGAGATGCAAAGAAGAACGTTAGGGGGAGTTCAGGAAGAAAAGGCGGGAAAGGAGAGAAAGAAGAGGGTGGAGTTTGAGGCAGGAGCAGGAGATATAAGGAGGAAGGAAGAGCTTTTGCCACCAGACTGGGAGTGGGTATGGATGGAAGATCCTTGGACAGGATTATGGGAGAGATTAAGGGTGCCCAAAGAAGAAGCCGACTATAGAAAGAGAAGAGTATACCCACCCCGACCATCCTATTGGCGAGAAGCCAAGGTGAGAGAGTGGAGGAGGAAACTGAGAGAAGAGAGAAAGAGGGTAGAGGTAGAAAGGAAAGAAAGACTGGAATGGAGGATAAGAGAGATGAGGAGGAAAGGTTACAGGGAGGACCCTGGAAGGATCCAAACCCAAAGAGACGCTCCTTGTAGAGTGGTGACCAGGACAACGAGACTGTGCCCCTGTTGGTAGGTGAGGTGGGACAGACTGTAACAGACGGCATCTCTACAGATTGGCCAGGCCCTTGAAATGCCAGTAGTGGAACCCCATTCCTTTTCGAAGATTGGAAGCCCCTTTGGGACCCGTTGGCAGAAGGAGAAAAGCGTCCTGATCACGTTATAGACACTTGTTATCTGTTAAATACACCAATAAATATTTCACCTGTTTTGAAGCATCAAAAATCTACTGATTTCTTCGAACAAAAAATGGAGTCAAAAATCGAACCCTCACAACATGTGAGGGAAAGCCAGAGAGTTCCAGAAAAACATCTACTTCTGCTTCGTTGACTACGCAAAAGCCTTTGACTGTGTGGACCACAGCAAACTATGGCAAGTTCTTAAAGAAAATCAACAAAGAATTGAAAAAAACTCTACAGGAGAACATGAAGAGATACAAACAACATCTAACCAAAGAGAAAGAAAAAAAATTGAATACTTTAGACAAGGAACTCAGAGATTTCTATGAGGAATTGAAAGCATTCAAATATAAGAAATTTCTTAGGGATGAAGGGGATTACATCTCCAAAAATGTCTATCCTTGGCAATATAAAAGATCGAAAAAAGTTTCATTCCATTTGGAAGATAACTCTACAGCTTCACATACAGACTGGGAATCGGGAGCAGAGGGCAGCAGTGACACAGATACCAGGCACTGATCTTTTTTGGAAGCAGATACAAGGCACAACAAATGAAAAAGATACAACAACGCTCCCAACACCAGAAAAAGAACCATGAGAACAGCCTCCCCTCCCAGCAGACCCAAGAGAGGCCTACGGTAGTAAATCTTTCTCATAAAGTGTTGAATGAGATAGAACTAAAGGTTTTAGAAAAAGGCTTATTTTTTGTACCTACTCCCAGACATGACTCCACACAGACTAGATTAGACCTATTTCACTTTTTTAGGAATATAAAATTACGACAATACTTTGGCAAAACAGAGTTTGTGACCAATACACGGAAAACTATTTTTAAAAGTCAGTCTTCATTCATGCCTCCAGGTAATCCAGATCCCTCTATTATTACCTATGAGAGATTAGTTTTACAAGATCTAGGAAAATTAGAAAAATCTGCTAAATCTCCTTGGCACAATATGAGTAAAATAGAAACTTGTACCCTCAGAGCTCTTTCCCAAGATCCATCTATTGTAATAAAACGAGCAGATAAGGCTGGTGCCACGGTTATCCAAAATACAGCAGACTATAGACAAGAGGTCCTTAGACAATTGTCAGATACTTCAGCCTACAAAGTATGTACTCATGATCCTACTCAAGATATCACCAAAGATATTAAATTTACACTAGAAGGATTAAGTTTAGGATATATTAATAATTCAGAATATAAATTTTTACTGAACACTAACCCAAGGATACCGGTGTTCTATACCCTTCCAAAAATTCATAAAGAACATCAGCCAATAATAGGGAGACCCATTGTGTCTGCATCCAATTCTGTCCTAGAGCCCCTTTCCAAATTTGTACATTATTTTTTAAAACCTTTTATACCTTTGATACCATCATATATTCAAGACTCCAGATATTTCATTAACAAAATAGCACCTATTGAAGTAGAAGATCATGACATATTGATCACTATGGATGTCAATTCTCTTTATACTAATATACCTCAAGAAGAGGCATTAGATACTGTCTATGACACCTTAAACAAAAGAACAGAAAAATATCCACCCTCCTCATTTTTATGCTCACTAGCAGAAATAGCCCTTAAAAAGAATTATTTTAAATTTGAAAATAAATTTTATTGGCAAGTAAAAGGAGTAGTCATGGGATGTCCCATGGCTCCAGAAATAGCCAATCTTTACATGGAATCATTTGAAAAAAGTTACCTCTCAATCTAATCCCTTTAATAAACATCTGATAAAATAGTTCAGGTATATTGATGATATTTTTATAATTTGGAGGGGACAAGAGAATTTAATATTACAATTTCTTAGATGGGTGAATTTGTTGGACAACAACATCCAGTTTGACATGGAATATCATGATACAGAAATTCATTTTCTGGACCTGACAATAAAAAAAGAGGCAGGCAAATTATACACCCCCCTTTATAAAAAAAACCCCACAGATTGCAATTCTTATTTAAGATTTGACAGTTCTCATCCTAGACCTTTAAGATACAACCTTCCATATGGGCAATTCCTTAGAATTAAAAGGAATTGTACCAAGAGAGAAGATTTCATACAAAAATCCCATCAATTAAAAAAACAATTGTCAGCAAAAGGCTACCCAGAACATGTCATTAACAAAAACTTTACTAAAGCTATTCAGACCAGAAGGAATGATCTTCTTCATAAACAAAATAGAAATCCAGAGAATTGTATTAATTGTGTCCTCACATACAACCACGTCACTGACAAACTACAAAACTGTATCAAAACCCATTGGCATATCCTGAACAATATACCAGGTTGTTTACAGAAACCACAAATCTCTTTCAAAAGAACTAAAAATCTTGCTGATATTTTGGTTAGCAGTGAATTTAAAGAGAAACAACAAAAACCAGGTTATATCTGGAAAGACACCCCCCTCCAACAGGACACCATTCATATGGGCATTGTGTCTACTGTAAAAACACCAGCAGGATGACAGAGTTTACAGATATTCAACAGGGCAAAATATATACCTTATCCAAATTCATGAACTGCAACACTAAAGGGGTAATTTATGCTATCAGGTGTCCTTGTAACAAATTGTATGTGGGAAAAACTTCTAGACCCCTTAAAATCCATATAGGGGAACACCTAAACAATATCAGAAACAAAAAAAATGGGAACTCCCCTTGTAAGTCATTTTGTTCAGCATAGCCATGCAGAAAGAGATCTGAAATTCTGGATCCTAGGAGTTGTCCCCATACATCATGATAAGCTCTTCTTAAAAAAAAAAAAAAAAGACTGGATTTTAAGGTTCAATTCTTTATCTCCTTCTGGTCTCAATGAAGAGATAGACTATATTCCCTTGCTGTAGTTTCATATTATTTCCCTCAGATACTTTTTCAAAGGGTAATTAGCCAAGGAAGGCTAACACACTAGTTCAACCTTGTACACAGCTGTGCAGACTTTTGTTTATAAAACTGTTCTTCTTCTACCACCACGGCACCATTTATCCGAAAAGGAGTGAGAGATTGTCCACAAAAATATCCTTAGAGACAGATTCTACATAAGCATAACATCAGCGATATGTAACCTGACTTCTTATGTTTACTTATAAATAATTGTTACTCTTCCTGTAAATCACTTTTAATACTTAATGTAAACTATGACAATTATATTAATGTATTAATGCTAGCACAATTTTTTTTAAAAAAATGTCTTATATTTTGTCCCAGTCAAATTAGTAGCTCATATATGTGCTCTTTCTGTTTTATTTATTATATTATAGCCCCTGAAGAAGGCTAAAAGTGCAATAGCCGAAATGTGTTGGGCTTATCTTTGAATAAAGTATTGATGCCCATTTTTACATCCTGGGACCACCATCTCTCTTTGCTTGACAACTACACTCAATATGCCAGCAACTCAAGATGGCGGACCGGTAGTAGGCTGGAGCGTTTTCCTCCGCCACTCCGGTCTGGTTTTCTTTTCTTTTTCTTTTCTTTTTCTTTTGCTTTGTTTTATTTTATTTTTATTTTGTTTCCTACCTTTTTCTCTCCTGAGTTCTCCTCCTGGTTTTGTGCTGCTTGGTGGCTGGTGACTGCCGGAGGCTGCAGGTCCGAGTGGGAAGATCGGGGCTGAGGCAGCCGATGGGGAGGCGGAGCTCAGTGTTACGGGAGCTTTTCTCATGCCCCGGGGACTGGATGAGGGGACCTCTGAGTCCTGGTGGCTTGGCCTGGCGCTGGGGGTCTCGGAGAGGAATCCAGCGCGAAGAGGCGCGGAGGAGCTCGTTTACTCGAGCGGCGGAGCTCGGAGGGATCGCGGACGCTAGCTGGAGGAGGTGTGGTGAGCCCGGAGTCGGGAGACCGAGAGGCTGGCTAAGCACTGTTGAAGCTGGTGCTGGCTTGCGGTGGGACCCCATTGGGAACTTTTTGGGAGAGCGCTTAGAACTGGGAGACCGTTTGGAACTGGGAGACGTTGACATCTGTGGCCAGGGGAGGTCATTTCAGCTGCGGTCCCAGGCATGTTTGGGGGAGAGTTTTTCAGTTTGTTTCCCCGGCGCCATGTTTCCAGCGGTTCTCCTTCTGCTCCCCCTCCCTCAGATGTTACCTTATACTCTATCTCTGTTTTTGACTGCTTGGTTTTGGGGCCTCTGTCCCATAAACTCGAATTCATCCCCGACAGCCTCCTTGAGGGAAACAAGATCTGCGGCTGGTGCATGTTGGGATAAGCCCAATTGTGTGGGGGAGAACTTTGGGTTTACTTTGTTTATTATTTTTGTTTTAAATCTATTACTGTTATATACCTGTTTAGTTTATATTAGTAGTTATAATATGCTGTTTTCATCCTGTTTCTATTTTTATTTTTATTTTGAAACAAATGCATATTTTATTTAAATTTTATTTAAATTGCTTAATTTAAATTTTAATTAAATTGTTTAATTTGAATTGTTTAATTGAATTTTATGTAAATTGCTAATTTGATAAATTGTTTAATTTAATAATTTGATTAATTAGATAATTGATAATCATTTGATTTATATAATCATTTGAGTTTATATTATTGTTTAATGTTGAATCTATTTTGATAATCTAAATATTGTTTATTGTATTAATTTAGTGGATTTTGTTTTTTCTTCTTTTTCTTCTTCCTTTTGACATGGAGTGGAAGGCTTGCCCCCCCAGCGGGGGCTCTAACATCCGAGTGATTACAGGTAGAGGGAGATATGGCGTTGGCACAGTGCCTACTCATTTTAGAAGAACAGTGAACAGATGTTTGAAGGCTGTTCACTGTTCTGGCACTCTGACCAACTGCCAGTCTCGAGGTAGCCAGATCAACTGGCCCTCCACTCTAAATCTGGTGCTGTTGAACGCCAGGTCTGTGTCCAATAAATCCCAGCTTATAGAAGACCTTATTCTGGAGGAGGATGCAGACCTGGCATGCATAACTGAGACCTGGATGGGCAGGGAAGGGGGTGTTCCTCTGACCCTTGCCTGCCTGACTGGTTATGCAGTCCAGCACCAGGGTAGACTGGAGGGGCGGGGGGGAGTAGCCATTGTTTATAGAAATACCTTGGAGGTTATTAGGTGCTCTGCAGTGGTAAAGCCGGGTCTGGAGGCCATCCACATGTTGATTGGGGCCAGGGATGGTATTGGGATCTTGCTGGGTTACCGCGCTCCCCGCGACCCAGCCACCTCCCTACCGGAGCTGGCGGACTTTGTCTCCGCGGCACTGTTGGAGTCCCCGAGGCTTCTGGTCCTGGGTGACTTCAATATCCATGCGGAGGCAGAGATTTCCGGTCCAGCTCTTGAGTTCTTGGAAACCATGGCTTCCTTGGACATGTCCCAACATGTTAACGGCCCCACCCACGTGAGTGATCATATGCTAGACCTGGTGTTTTCTACAGGGTGGAGCGAGTGTGGTCTGATGGTGGCTGATCTTGTTTCAGTTCCCTTGTCATGGTCAGATCACCACCTAATAAAATGTAACCTCGCAGTGGCTCTCCCCCCCCCCCCCCCCGCAGGGAGCAGGGTCCTATTTTAATGGTTCGCCCTCGAAGGCTACTGGATCCATTGTGATTCCAGGATGCCATGAGAGGGATTCCAGCTGATCTGTCTGGTGCTCCTGTTGAGGCTCTGGTTGACGGTTGGCTTGCTGCCGCCACTAGGGCTGTAGACACGATCACTCCTAAACGCCCTCTCCAGAGCAGAGCTCGGCCAGGGCCCTGGTTTAATCAGGATCTGCGAGCTATGAAGCGATATAGGAGACGGCTAGAGAGCAAATGGAGAAGGAAACCAATGGATTATAATAAGGAAGCTGTTAGGATCGCGACTAACCGCTACCTGGCTAAGGTGCGGGCTGCTAGACAATCACACATCGCTAACCGGATAAGCAAAGCTTCCAATCAGCAGGCGGAACTTTTCCGTATAGTTTGCGATCTATCCGGAATTGGTCTAGGTGATAGGCCTCCTACTAATATCTCACCTGACCAATTTGCAGCATTTTTTAAATTTAAAGTGGAGACCATCCGCCGGGATCTTTCTCCTTTTTTAAATACAGCAGATCGAGCAGAGATGTCCAGCGCTCCGTCCTGCCCGGTGAGATTTGAATGCTTTCAGCCTGTGACCCCAGACATGGTGGACAAAGCGCTCAATCGCTGTCGGGCCACCACCTCCTCCCTTGACCCTTGCCCGGCCTGGCTAATCAAAGCAGCCAGGCCTATAACAACGGAATGGGCCACAGAAATAATTAATGGGTCTCTTCAGGAGGGCAAAGGTTCCCCTTGCTCTCAAGGAGACGTTCATTAGGCCCATTAGGAAGAAACCAAATTTGGCGGCGGATGATATTGGCAATTATAGGCCCGTCGCCAATGTTTCTTTCCTCAGCAAAGTGGTGGAGAGGGTGGTGGCTGATCAGCTTCAGGCTCTTCTGGATGAAACCAATGCCCTGGATCCATTCCAGTCGGGCTTCAGGCCGCGTCATGGCACGGAAACGGCACTGGTCGCACTGTTGGATGACCTGTTGAGGGATTCTGACCGGGGCAAAATGTCCTTGTTGGTCCTCCTCGATATCTCAGCCGCCTTTGATACCGTCGACCACGGTATCCTCCTGGGGAGGCTCTCTGAGCTGGGAATCGGTGGCCTGGCACTTGCCTGGCTCCGGTCCCTCTTGGAGGACCGTCCCCAGAGAGTACAGCTTGGGGAGAGTGTTTCGGCCCCGTGGAGTCTCAATTGTGGGGTTCCGCAGGGATCGATCCTCTCCCCAATGCTGTTTAACATCTATATGAGGCCGCTGGGAGGGGTCATCAGGGGGTGTGGGGCTTCGTGCCATCAGTATGCTGATGACACCCAGCTCTACATCTCCTTTTCACCTACTTCAGTAGATGTCGTTTCTTCCCATGAGCGCTGTCTGGAGGCTGTACTGCAATGGATGCAGTTGAATGGGTTGAGGCTGAACCCGGACAAGACGGAGTTCCTGAGGGTGGGTGGTCCCCCCATTGGCGGTTTGGCTGGCTGCCTTTCTTTTGGGGGGACGACTCTCAATGCAAAGAGTGAGGTTTGCAGCTTCGGGATACATCTGGACCTGGCGCTCACCATGGAAACCCAGGTGGCGTCCGTGGCCCGCTCCGCCTATTTCCATCTATGGCGGATTGCCCAGCTGCGACCCTATCTTGATGGTGGAGCCCTCACCACTCTTGTCCATGCGCTCGTAATCTTGAGATTAGACCACTGTAATGCGCTCTACGTGGGGCTACCTTTGAGATTGTTGCGGAAGCTTCAAATGGTGCAGAATGCGGCAGCCAGACTCCTTAGTGGGGTGAGAAAATACCAACATATCTCTCCCACTCTGGCTGCCTTGCATTGGCTGCCCATTCGCTTCCGCATTGATTTCAAAGTGTTGATGATGACGTATAAAGCCCTAAACGGTTTAGGACCTCGATACCTGGCAGATCGCCTTCTCCCACCTAGTTCTACCCGAATCACCCGTCATAGCCAGGAGAGATGGCTGAGGGGCCTAACGCCGAGAGAGGCCCAGAAAGAAAGAACAAAAAACCGGGCCTCCTCGGCAGTGGCCCCTCGGCTTTGGAATAACCTTCCATCAGAAATCCGCCTGGCTTCCTCGCTGGGTGTTTTTAAGAGCCAATTAAAAACTTGGCTCTTCAGGCAGGCCTTCCCTCCTGTCAATATTTGATTTTATTTTATTATAATTTTTGTTTTTTCTCCATCTTGAGTATTATTAATATTAATATTATTGTTTTGAACTGTTTTATTTTAATTTTAATTGTTCTAGTGTTTTTATATTTAATGTTTATGGAACCCACCCTGAGTAGACTTTGTCTAAAAGGGCGGGATAAAAATCGAATAAATAAATAAATAAATAAAATAAACTTTGGAAAACTCAGCAGTGGCCAGAGGATTGAAAAAGATCAGTCTACATCCCAATCCCAAAGAAGGGTAGTGCCAAAAGAATGCTCCAACTACCGTATAATTGCACTCATTTCACACGCTAGCAAGGTTATGCTCAAAATCCTCCAAGGCAGGCTTCAGCAGTATGTGGACCGAGAACTCCCAGAAGTACAAGCTGGATTTTGAAGGGGCAGAAGAACTAGAGACCAAATTGCTAACATGAACTGGATTATGGAGAAAGCCAGAGAGTTCCAGAAAAAAATCTACTTCTGCTTCATTGACTACACAAAAGCCTTTGACTGTGTGGACCACAGCAAACTATGGCAAGTTCTTAAAGAAATGGGAGTGCCTGACCACCTTATCTATCTCCTGAGAAATCTATATGTGGGACAGGAAGCAACAGTCAGAACTGGATATGGAACAACTGGTTGGTTCAAAATTGGGGAAGGAGTACGACAAGGCTTTATATTGTCTCCCTGCTTATTTAACTTATATGCAGAATCCATCATGCGAAAGGCTGGATTGGAGGAATCCCAAGACGGAATTAAGATTGCCGGAAGAAATATCAACAACCTCAGATATGCAAATAATACCACTCTGATGGCAGAAAGTGAGGAGGAATTGAAGAACCTCTTAATGAGGGTGAAAGAGGAAAGTGCAAAAAATGGTCTGAAGCTCAACATCCAAAAAACTAAGATCATGGCCACTGGTCCCATCACCTCCTGGCAAATCGAAGGGGAAGATATGGAGGCAGTGACAGATTTGACTTTCTTGGGCTCCATGATCACTGCAGATGGTGATAGCAGCCACGAAATTAAAAGACGCCTGCTTCTTGGGAGGAAAGTGATGACAAACCTAGACAACATCTTAAAAAGCAGAGACATCACCTTGCCGACAAAGGTCCGCATAGTCAAAGCTATGGTTTTTCCAGTAGCGATGTATGGAAGTGAGAGCTGGACCATAAAGAAGGCTGACCGCCAAAGAATTGATGCTTTTGAATTGTGGTGCTGGAGGAGTCTCTTGAGAGTCCCCTGGACTGCAAGGAGAACAAACCTATCCATTCTAAAGGAAATCAACCCGGAGTGCTCACTGGAAGGACAGATCCTGAAGCTGAGGCTTCAATACTTTGGCCATCTCATGAGAAGAGAAATCTCCCTAGAAAAGACCCTGATGTTGGGAAAGAGTGAAGGTAAGAGGAGAAGGGTACAACAGAGGACAAGGTGGTTAGACAGTGTCATTGAAGCTACCAACATGAATTTGACCCAACTCCGGGAGGCAGTGGAAGACAGGAGGGCCTGGCGTGCTCTGGTCCATGGGGTCACGAAGAGTCGGACATGACTTAATGACTAAACAACAAACCGATACTGGGAAACTTAAAGTGTCATGGGCTGTAGAAACTGACTGATGCTTAGATGAACTGCCTGTAAGGTTTGATTGCTGCCTGTTTCCTGAGCCCAAAATTTTGTCGAGTGTTTGAAAAAATGAATAAATAGAAAAATAAAGACTAATAAGCCAAATCAAAAGTGAAACTGGAGAAGCTTTGACATGCCCAGCAAGGCTTTGCAACACTTTGCTATGTTGGACTGATAAATTGCTCTTGAGCTTCATCTGCTGGTGACTTGCATAATTTCACCCTGATTTTTCTCTATTATTTGTTTTATTGTAGTATTTTGCTGGGGACCTTCTAAGATAATTGGGACTGTGTATAAGACTGGATTAAAGAAGGATATGAATGAGACAAGATTAAGACAGAGGGAAAGCAGAGTTAAAAATATAAGAGAAAGTAGAGCTGTTTGGAAAAGAGAAGACTCTGAATTAAGATGAGCATCCAAATCTGGAATTAAACTTTCTAACCCTCTGAGTTTAAAGAGGTTGTCAGAAGCTTCAGCTGATACAACTATGTCACAGAAATTGCAAAAATCACAAGAGGAGGGTTCTAGGGCTGATTCAGAATCTATGGATACAAAAAAAATTACTGGAAGCTATAGCAAAAGTTAATGAAAATGTTTTAGCTTCAGATAAAAAAAAATAACAAGATTGAATGCGCACTTCCAGGATCTTGACAAGAAAGTTACTAAAATGTAAGAGGATTACAAGAAGCTAAATGATTAACTTGGGACTCAAGTAAAATGTATTGATGAACAGATCATGGGAGTAAAAGCATTGGTGGAACGGAACACCTTCAGACATGGATCAAGAAAGACATTGAGAATTTAAAGAAAGTCAATTATGCAAAAAGATTTCTTGTGAAGATCAAACATACAGATTAAAGGATTATCTGAAAACTTACAAAGAAAAAAAGAACTGTCAGGAGGATATTATGACCCACAATATATGGAATTCACTCTGTAGTACATGAACCAAAGTGTGCTAACAGACATCCATCTCAGAACAGGTGTGCAGCCACAGAGTCAGCACATGAATCTGATGCAATCCATGAGGTGATACCTGGTTATGCATAATCACAGTTTTAAAAGAAAGACTTTCTTCCTTTATAAGAGAATGTAACCTTTAGTATTAGATAGCTTCTCTGTTTCTCACCTTCTGCCCATTTACCTTTGAACTAACAGATGGCAAAAGCTTAGGAATGTTGCCAGAACAAAGAATGAAGATATCCAAAACATAAAACCAGCAGGGAGCCGGAGATTGAAGGCCATACATTCAGGCCTAGGATGGCAACATAAACATACCAATAGATAAGGAAGATGGAATACACATTTCTCCAGACACTGTGGTGCATTCTTAAGGAAGGTCAAAATGGGAATTTGGGCGTCTTACACACATCTATAGGTGACCAGTAATTTTGTAACTTTTGCATTAGTATCCAATTAGGTGTAGGATCCAAAATTTAGGTAAATGTTAGCCAATGATGTTGTAGAACTTTATGACTCTGTTTGTTACGCTATAAAGTATCTGGGCACTGTATTTTGGGGGTCTTCTCTGCCTTTAAGAGAAGTCCCAGTTGACTCTTTACTGAATATTCAATAAAATTGGACTTTGGTTCAGCTGGTTGCGTCTCGCCTGATCCCTTGCCGGAGACCAAAATAGGGGAACAGGCTTTGGCCTGTAACAGGGCAACACATGAAATGTGTTTTGAACATGAGGTAATGTCTGGGAGAAGACATCAGATTATGTGCCCAGTGATTGGTTGTTCAAACTATATAGGTGCTGCACACTATGGTGATGTGTGGAATGTTGTGTCCACTCATTTTCTGAGAGTCTATTATTGCATCTGTTGACTAATGTAGATCGTTCTATTGTACATATTTTGTAAATACACTGCTGGTGAAGGAACCTACTGTCTCTGTGAGTCTCTTTGCTGTTGACCTGGAAGACTGACTTCTCTCGGAGCCATCTCCACATCCCAAATTTTGACAAGAACTACCAAAATTAATACTGGATTGGCTAAACAAGGTATCTCCTGAAATGCAGTGGATCTTATATGACCTGGAACGGGTGCACAGAATTTCAAAGAAGATCAGGGGTCAACTGTGCCACCTGCTGGTCAGATTCGCAAATCACAGGAAAAAATAGGAACTTATGAATGTGTTGAGAGAAACCAGAGAATCTTAAAATTGATAGTGATGATATTATGGTTTTCCATTATTACTCTAATGAAACAAAGGCATACAGAAGACAAATGCAATTTATCACAGATATTTTAATTGCAAAGGGCATTAAAATATGGGGTCAACCAGTTCATATGAAAATTTTTCATAATGGGAAATATTATGATGTCACTTTGGTAAGATCAGCTTTAGATTTCTTGATGAATGTTGGGCTCATAATTAAAGGAGAATGGGGTGAACAAATAAGCAAGTTGGATAGCCAGGAGCAGGAGCAAGAGCAACCGATGGAAGAGGAGGTGACTGCAAAGGAAAAACAGACGCAGAGCGGAGGTAAAGCCACACAGAAAACAAAATAAAATATATAATTAAATGGGGAGATCTGTGAAGAGTTATAACAATGTTTAATAAGGGGAAATCCAGATAAAAGTAATAAAAGCAATCAGACAGGAAGGATCCAGAGAGTAAAGGGGAGGGCCTTCTCGGCAGTGGCCCCTCAGCTTTGGAACATCTTGCCGCTTGAGATTTGCCTGGCACCCTCACTGGGAATTTTGTAAGAACAAGCTGAAGACTTGGTTCTTCAGGCAGGCCTTTCCCCCTTCCAATTCTTAGTTCTCTATCTCTTACCATCTTGGACTTTGCCTATCTCTATGATGTTTGATATTGTTTATTTGTTTTAATTTTGTTTTATATTCAGACTATAAGCCACCCAGAGTAGATTCGTTGAATCTAGGTGGGCGGGTTAAAAGCTGGAAAATAAATAAATAAAATAAATAAACCTACAAAGGATAAAATAAAACTTTATGATGGGAAATACTGGTAACATGGGTAACAAAATATAGAAACGTTGGTGTTAATGGTAGACAAATTCTGTGAAGGTTTGATTAATATAATATGTAGAAGCTTCGATGTTTATGCTAGATAATATTTTGAAAAGGCTTGATTAATATAATTCTTAAGAAATATAAGGGAAAAGGGAACTGGGCTTAAAATGTGGGGTATTAGTGTTAATGATAGAACATATTAGGTTTAGGTTGGGTTCATATAATTTGCAGAGCAGATATAGGGGGCAGGGATTGGCCTGTAGAAGAGGTTAAGACAGGGCTAGGCAAAGGAAGGGAGCTGAGCCAACATACCAGACCACGCTTGCCGCCCCCCCCCCCCACGAGGCCAAGAGGCCAGTGTACTTTAAGAGGTAAATAATTGTCAAAGGTAAATAATTGGAGGTGGGGTGGTGAAAGGAATTTTAGGCATAATAAGGTTAGGGTTTTTTTATGTAGTTTATAGGGAGACTCAGGGTGTGCACAAGAAACCTGGGACTAGGAAGAAGTAATGAGCATTGGTTAAACAGATAGAAGTAACTACATGGACTGTTAAAGGCCTAGGAATGAATGTAAAGAGGGCAAAGATACAAAATGTGTAGATTAAGAGCAAAGTGGAGATAGTGTTTTTACAAGAAACTCACCAGAAAGGAGAGGGTCTAAATGAATTGAGGGGTAATTGGTGTGATGTATATGAAAAATATTTTGAATCTTCAAAGTCAAGAGGAGTTGCAATTTTAGTTTCCAAAAGATGTGATTTTAAGATTGAAAAAGTAGAGAAAGACACACAAGGAAGGTACTTAATAATACAAGGTAAATTAAGGTGAGAAGATTGTACCTTAATCAATATATATGCACCCAATGAGAAACAGGAGGATTTTTTGTAAATATATTAAGTAGATTGGATAAATTAAGGAAAGGTTTTGTTATATTAGCAGGAGATTTTAATAGGACTATGGGCATTTTAAAAGATAAGTCAAAAGTACAGAAAGGGGACAAACAATATAAAAGTACTACATTATATAATTTAATCAAAAATACAGATTTAAAAGATGTGTTGAGAGAATTAAAAGGGGATGAAAGAAGATAGTCCTATTATTAATTGGTGCACAAAACCTGGCTCCCTCTTTTGGTGTTTTCAAGAGTAAAGTTAAGACCTGGCTATTTAGGCAGCCTTTCCCTCTTGCCGTATCTTAAATTTTGTCATTTTTGCCATCTTGGATTTATGGTATATGTTTATTGGGTTTACTGTTTTTAAACATTGTAATGCCACCCAGAGTAGACCTTTGGTCTAGATGGGTGGGGTAGAAGTCTAATAAAATTTTAAAAATAATAAATAAATATACAAGAATAATTATATATTAATGTTCAAAGAATTATTATCAAGGGTAAATAACACAAGTAATGATGTTATTCAAATCTGACATCATGCCAGGGTAAACATGGGATTGTTGGTAAACTTTGATTATAAAGAAGTGTATAGATGGAAAATAGATACAAACATTTATCAATATCAAAATGTTATTGAAGGGTTCCAAAAGAACCTAAAAGAGACTTGGGAAATAGAAAGGAGGTGGAAAGGCAACGATACTATGAGATGCCATGAAGTCTGTGGCCAGAGGTTATGCCATAAAAGCGGCATATATGATTAAGATACAGCAAAAGAAAAGAATTCAAGAATTACAGGATAATATTAAGAAGTTAGAAAAAGAAGTTATAAGAAGTAGAGAAAATGAGATTATGGTGGAATTACAAGCTAAAAGGAAGGAACTAAAAGGGATACATATGGAGAAGGTCCAGAGGGATTTAATATATTTAAATAGGGAATATTTTGAATTTCATAATAAAAATTCAAAGCTTCTGGCTAAAGCATCCCAGTCAAAAAAAAAAAAGTAAGAGAGATATAGGAGCTATGAAAACTCAGAATGGGGATAGATGTAACAAAATGAAAGAAATTCCGAAATACACAATTTAATAGCCCAGATGAAAATGGGAAAAGTCCCTGGAGAAGATCTGATTCCTCCAGAGGTGGTCAAAAATAATCTAGAATTTTGGGCTCTGGTTTTAGCATCGCTATTCACGTATATCGATGCTACTGGCCGAATTCCAGAAAACTGGGGATTTGCTATCATAGTCCCCATATTTAAGAAGGGAAAGAGAGATAACCCTGCAAATTACAGGCCTATTAGTCTCCTTAGCACAATCTGTAAATTATATACCAGGCACTTATATTGGAAATTCAAAGATTGGCTGGAGCAGGATAAGATACTTGCAAAAGAGCAGGCAGGCTTCAGGGAAGGTCGATCTACCATTGACCAATGCTTGATATTACAACATCTTATTGAAAAATATACCTCTGATAAAGCAACCTCACTCCATGTAGCTTTTATAGATCTCAAGGCAGCTTTTGACTCAATATCAAGGGTCAAATTATGGAGAAAACTAGAGGCTTCTAATAGTGACAGGCGTCTGCTTCAACTTATTCAGGCTCTCTGTAGAAATACCTCACTTAAGGTAAGATGTAGCTCTCATGGCCATCTTACTAATGCCATTCAAACCCAAAAAGGAGTCAAACAAGGCTGCCTTCTGGCTCCACTTTTGTTTAACTTTTACATTGATTCTATGGTGGACCAGTTAAAAAATATTGACTTTCATCCCCCTAAAATCGCAGGGAGGCATATAACAACATAACTGTATGCCGATGATGCAGCCATCATCTCTAGGACCCCAATTGGCCTTAGAAGAGCTTTGCGAAGGTTGTCTACATATTGTGAGCAGAAAGATCTGATAATTAATCTTCAAAAAACAAAAATCATGTCTTTTGCCAAAAGGCCAATAATGCGAACATGGATGATAAATCAGCATAGAATTGATCAGATCCACCAATTTAAATATTTAGGTGTCATTTTGTAATCTAATAGCTCTAGGAAAGCACACGGTGATTATGTGGCATTAAATGCCCAGAGAAGTTCTGCTGCAATATTACAATTTATGAGAACAAAGGGGGGGCATTAAATTCCCTCGGCCATTAAATTGTTCCACGCAAAAGCAGTAGCCCAACTACTGTATGGCTCCCAATTGGGCCCCTTCCCAAATATTGCAACCTTAGAACGTGTACAATCAAAATTCCTGAGGGCAATGTTAGGAGTCCCCAGAGATGTCGCCAACGTAAAACTAAGATTGGAAACTGATCAAATTAAAATCGAAGCCAGGATATAGATTGCAATTCTCATGTACTGGCTGAGACTGTCTTATCTCCCGATTGGTCTTGCACCATTGATCCTGCAAGACACCTTAAAGTCAAAATGGGTTCAGTTAATTGAGCAAAAAATAGCCTCTTTGGGTCTCTCTAGGTTGACTCTGTTAACCATGGGAATGGAACAGGCAAAGAAAATAATTAAGCAGCGTATTGAGGACATTGAGAAACAAAATGATTTAAGAAGTGCCCCAGAATTCTACCTTAAGGAGGACAATTTATACAAAGTTACAGCAGCACCTTATTTTGCCCAGTTGGAGCAGCCCAGGCATAGAAGGGCGTTTACTCTGGCCCGGCTTAACGCACTACCTTCAGCAGTGCAGGAGGGACGGTATAAAAAGATCCCCTGGGCAGAGCACCTTTGCCCATGTGGAATGGAGCAGATCGAAACAATTGAACACGTCCTGTTGTGGTGCACATTTTACAAGGATGTACGTGAAGAACTTGTTTCCCCTCTGATTGGCCGATTTCCCGGTTGTACAGAGCAACAATGTATGCATGTGCTGCTGTCTGACTCCAATCCCATTCTTACACATAGGGTTGCCAAATTTCTTACTGCTGCAATGGGCATTATAAAAAGGACCCTAAAAGCGGATGAGACTCTGTAGTTAGAGCATGGTTTGCTAGAAATTCTGGAATTGCTTTAGGGGAGATGTTTTGATGCTGTTGTTGTTCACCTCAGAACCGAGTATTTGCATTTGATCCCAATATTTTTGTATACCTCTGTATATTTATATATTTCAATGTTTTATTTGTGGCTGCTCTTTGACTGTAATAAAGTTTTATCTATCTATCTAAAGAAAAACTAAAAGCTTTTCAAAAAATTTATAATGATTTATATACAAGTAAGAATCCTCCCAAAGGTAAGATCGAAGAATATATGAAAAGAACTTTAAGAAAGTATTAATAGATGAGGATAGGGAAATAATGGAGAGAACAATTACTGAGGAAGAGATAGAAGCTATTATAAATAAGTTAAAGGGAGACGTCACTTCCGCTAGAATGGCAATGTACGGCTGAATTTTCGTCTCTTCACCCTGGAATCTAAAAAGGATGATAAATGTCCTTCTCCCTGCCTGAAATGTGAGTAAATAGCGATTAAACTTCTGATGAAAGCTTTAGGCAAAGATAGAAACACTTTTTGAAGTGTAAACATGCTGTTATCTATCTGATTAGACTCGGGTGGTAGAAAGAAGAAGAGATGTTAAAAGTTAGGAGGGAAGGCATTTGAGTATATATATAGATAAAAATATGAGGTGGGGTGAAATAGGGATGAGGGTTTGGCTGGGTTCCGGACTGGTGGGGGTGACGTCTCCCCCCCTCCCAGAGCTCGCGCCGAACATTAGTGAGACGTGGGGAAACGGGAGGGAGGAAAATAATTTATATGTAGGTAAGAAGGACAGGGATAGGAAATTAGAGGTAGGTGAATTTATTTTTTTTAGTTGTTTTTGTTTTTGTTTTTGTTATGTGAGATGCACAAAGGGACTGAATAAGAGGCAGAGAATGGAACGGATATGGGGAAAAACATAAGGGTAGCGACTTTAAATGTGAAAGGCCTAGGGTCTGTATTAAAGAGAAGGAGGATAGAATTATTATTAAAGAAAAGTAAAGTTGACATTATCTATTTACAAGAGACACATCAACTAAAGGATGGAGTCAATGAATTGAAATTACAAAACATCCATATATATGAAAAAGCATTTGGGACCTCTAAATCTAGAGGGGTAGCAATATTAATATCTAAACATTGTGAATTTGTGATGAAAGAAGTAATAAAAGATAGTAATGGTAGATATTTGATAATTCAAGGTCAAATGGGGGAGGAAGATTATACATTAGTAAATGTGTATGCACCAAACATGAATCAAGGAGAATTTTATAGAACTGTGATTGAAGAAATGGAAAAGGTTAGGAAAGGATATGTGATCATGGCAGGAGATTTTAATATGGTTCTGGATAAGGTGAAAGATAAATCCACATGTAAAAAAGATGAGTTGAATAAAAGGGGTACCCTCCTGAGTAAGATACTAAACACTACGGATTTGAAAGATATATGGAGAGAATTAAAGGGAGATGAAAGAAGGTTTACATATTATTCTTCTGTACATAATAGTTATTCTAGAATAGATTTTATGTTTATTTCACAAAACTTAATTTCAAAAGTAGTAGATACAAATATTAATGTGATAAAAATAACTGATCATGCGTTGATGGTGTTGGAGATGAAAGTTAAGAAGGACTATAGAGAAGCTAGAAGATGGAGAATGGACTCCAATATTTTTCAACATACAGAGGTTGTAGATAAAGTTAAGAAAGAATGGCTGGAAATATGGTCATTTAATGAAGCAGGTGGGAATAAAATAGGAGTGTTATGGGACACTATGAAAGCAGTCATGAGAGGAATTGCCATAAGAGAATCCTGTAGATTTAAAAAATTGAGAGAAGAAAATATAAATAGAATTGTAGAATCATTAAAGGATTTAGAAAGCAAATATTTTATGGATAGAGATAACAAAAAATTAATTGAGATCCAAGCTAAAAGAAAGGAATTAGAAGGTATAGAGCTAGAAAAGGTCCAGAGAGACTTGATATACGCTAGGAGGAATTTTTTCGAATACAGTAATAAAAATTCAAAACTTTTAGCTAGATTAGTTCAAACTAAAAGAGCAAAAAATATAATTGGAGTGATTAAAGATAAAACGGGAAAGAATTGTAGCTTAATGAAAGAAAAACTAAAGATAATACAGGAATTTTATCAAAATTTATATAAAGGTAATAGTGTATCGAAAGAAGATATAGAAAATTATATTAAAGAAAATGTTAAGAGTAAATTATCAGAGAATGATAAAAAGGATTTAGATAAAGAGATAAAAGAGGAAGAGATTATAGAGATTATTAATAAATTAAAAAATGGTAAAACTCCAGGTTTTGACGGTTTAGGATCAGAATATTATAAAACTTTTAAACCAATATTGATCCCTAAGTTAAAAGTGCTCTATAATGAAATATTGGAAGGAGAGAGAATACCAGATTCTTGGAAACATTCATTAATAACTCTTATCCCAAAGCCTAATAAAGATTTAACAGACCCAAGTTCATATAGACCCATTTCACTATTAAATCAAGATGCAAAGATTTTTACTGCAATACTTGCGAATAGAATTAATAAATTTATTATAAAATATATTAAAGAGGATCAGAATGGTTTTTTAAAGGGTAGACAAATGGAGAATTTGACTAGGAGGGTATTGAATATTTTATACAATATAGAAAAAGACAAATTGAAGGCAGGTATTTTATCATTAGATATATTTAAGGCATTTGATTGCGTGGAATGGCCAACATTAAAGATTTTGTTAAAAGGTTGGGGTTTTGGAAAGAAATTTAGGGGGATAATAGATCAACTATATCTGGAGAATACCTCTGTAGTAATAGTTAATGATGGGATTACAGAACAAATAGCTTTAGGCTGAGGCACTAGACAAGGTTGCCCTCTTTCTCCAGTTCTGTTTTGCTTGATTATTGAAATGTTGGCAAATGTAATAAGGAATGATGATTCAATCGAAGGTATGGGGAAAAAGAATAAAATAAAGATTAATTTATTTGCTGATGATTCCTTGTTGACAGTGAAAAATCCGTTAGAATGTGTAGATAAAATTAGAACTCATTTAGAAAAATTTGGAAGAATAACTGGATTATGTGTAAATTGGCAAAAATCTGAATTAATGTTATTTAATCATAATAGAGTAGAACAAGAAAGGTGTGTTGAAAAATATGATTTCAGATTATGTAAATCAATTAAATATTTAGGAATAGATCTAGCAAAAAATATTCAAAAAATAAAGGAATATAATTATAATAAACTAAAGGAAGTGATTAAAAACAAATTACAGGAATACAGTAATTTTAAGCTATCTTGGTTTGGAAGGATTGCATTGATAAAAATGAAAATCTTACCAAAAATTAATTTTTTATTTAGAATGCTACCAATACAGTTAACAGAGGATGATTTGAAATTTTGGCAAGGAATAATTAATAAGTACTGTAAGGAAGGGAAGAGATCTAGAATAAATAAAAAGTATTGGTATAGAACAAAGCAAAAAGGTGGTATAGGTTTACCAAATATAAAAAATTATTATTAGGCTAACCAATTGAGGTTTATTGGGGAAATTATATATAATCCAGAAAGGCTAATTTGGTGGGAGATGGAATCATCAGAATTACAGGCAGATATAGAAAAATATTTATTTGGTATAATTAAGAAAGATAAAATAAGGGAAATTAATAACCCATTTTTAAAGACATTGTTAAATATATGGTATAAGTGCAAAAAGAATTTATGTTCATCATATTCCCCACTTGGATTAGTGACAGAAATAGAAATTTTTCCTACCAATATGAAAGTGTATGTGGATCTATTTAAAGAAAAGAAAGTGATTAGACTGAAAGATTGGTTGTATAAAATGAGATCGATAGATCAAATGAAACAAACTCTTCAGAATAGGAGCATTTCATGGTTGAATTATATACAATTAGAAAGATGGACTAATGAATGGGTAAATAAATATAATAAAGGTAGAGAATATACAAAGTACGAACAATTGTTACTGTCATATGAGGACATTCGGATGACTGACTCAGTGAAAGGTACTGTGAGTAAAATTTACTTACTTCTTCTTAATTTAGAGGAAGAGGAAAGTGAGAAAGAAGGATTAAAAATAGTGTGGGAGCAAGATATTGGGAAAAGAATAAATGAAGAAGAATGAAGGATGATATGGAAAATGAGGATGTTAAGATTTATGTCAGTAAGAATAAAGGAAAAAAATTTTAAACTTAGTTTAAGATGGTATTTAACACCGTCAAAATTAAATAAAATTAATGCCAATCATCCGAATGTCTGTTGGAAATGTGAGAAGGAAATTGGTACATACTTTCATATGTGGTGGGAATGTGAAAAAGTGCAAAGATTTTGGAAACAAATTTTTAAAGAATTAAGCTACATATGTGAAAAAGATATAGAATTTAATGCTGAGATTGCTTTGTTATCAATATTTGAGAATGTGGAATATGACAAAATGACTAAAGAATTGATAACCAATTTATTAACAGCAGCTAGATTGATTATAGCTAGGCAATGGAAATCAAAAGTCGAATTGCAAATTGAAGAATGGTATAAAGAAATATGGAATATAGCAATAAATGATAAATTAACTTGTAACTTAAAGGTTAAGAAAGGAGAGTTGAAAAAAAATAACTTTTATGATATATGGGGGAGATTTTTGGAATATGTATTAATAAGAGGAAAAGGGAAAGCTCCAAATCAAGAATCAATGCAGTTTTGGAGAAGAGGACAATAGAAGAAGAGGAAGAAGAAGAATAATAAGGGAGAGGAAGATTATGGCAAGAGGTCCCGCATATGGTGGTGGGGAACACAGTTAAATTGTATTTTAGTTTGTATGTTATATGTTTTTGTTTAAATTTAAAATAAAGAAAAAAAAATAAAAAAAATAAATAAGTTAAAGGTAGGGAAGAGACCTGGCACAGATGGATTGGGCCCAGAGTATTACAAAACTTTCAAAAACAAATTCCTATACTAAAATTAATGGACCTATATAAAGGTATATTAAGTGGAGAAGAAATTCCTCAGTCCTTGAAGGAATCTTTAATAGTTCTAATTTTAAAACCTGGTAAGGTAAAGGTAAAGGTTCCCCTTGACATTTAGTCCAGTCGTGTGCGACTCTAGGGCGCGGTGCTCATCCCCGTCTCCAAGCCGTAGAGCCAGCATTTGTCCATAGACAGTTTCCATGGTCACGTGCCAGCGCGACTAGACACGGAATGCTGTTACCTTCCCACCGCGGTGGCACCTATTTATCTACTTGCATTTGCATGCTTTTGAACTGCTAGGTTGGCAGGAGCTGGGACAAGCGACGGGAGCTCACTCCGTCACGTGGATTCGATCTTATGACTGCTGGTCTTCCGACCTTGCAGCACAGAGGCTTCTGCAGTTTAACCCACAGCACCACCATGTCCCTAATTTAAAACCTGGTTAAAAACCCTATAAACATGGAATCTTATAGGCCAATTTCATTGATAAATCAAGATGCTAAAATGTTTATGGCAATTTTGGCAGCAGGATTAAATAGTTTTATTGGGAAATATATTGAGAAAATCCAAAACGGATTCTTACAAGGTAGACTGACGTCAGGTTTAATGTGAAAGGTGCTTAATTAATGCATCTGGGAAAAGAATCAAAATGTAAAGTAGGAGTGGTAACCCTAAACATTTTCAAAGTCTTTAATTCGGTTGAATGTGATACACTAAAAATCTTGATTAAACAGATAGGATATGGTACTCAGCTTAGACAAACAATTCAACAACTATATTCACAGAACTCTGCAAAAATAATAAGCAATGGTATGACTGAATCAATATTCTGAGGCCAAGGAACGAGACAAGGTTGCCCTTATCTCCAATTTTATTCACATTGGTAATAGAGATGCTGGCACAAGTAATCAGAAATGATTGTTTAATTAATGGCATAGATACTAGAAAGGATGATAAAAAACTTATTTGCAAATGATAAATTATTAACCATTAAAATTCCAAAATAAACATTGAAGAAAATTAGATTACATTTAAATTTATTTGAAGAAATAATTAGTTTAAAAGTGAATTGGGGAAAATCCAAATGTATTCTATTAAATCATTCAGAAGCAGATAAGGAATTGAAAAAAAATTAATGGAAGAATAGAGAGTGCAATTAAATATCTAGGAATCTATATTACATGAACCCCTTCACGAATTGCTGCCTTGTCGTGGCAAAGGGGCTTGAGTAATTCAGAGAAGCAATGGGCTATGCCGTGCAGGGACACCCAAGACGGACAGGTCATAGTGGAGAGTTCTGACTAAACGCAATCCACCTGGAGCAGGAACTGGCAAGCCACTCCAGTATCTTTGCCAAGAAAACTCCATGAACAGAAACAAAAGGCTAAAAGATATGACACTGGAAGATGAGCCCCTCAGGTTGGAAGGCATCCAACATGCTACTGAGGAAGAGCGGAGGACAAGTACAAGTAGCTCCAGAGCTAATGAAGTGGTTGGGCCAAAGCCGAAAGGACGCTCAGCTGCGGACGCGCCTAGAAGTGAAAGGAAAGTCCGATGTTGCAAAGAAAAATACTGCATATGGACCTGGACTGTAAGATCTATGAACCTTGGTAACCTGGATGTGGTCAAACAGGAGATGGCAAGAATAAACATTGACATCCTGGGTGTCAGTGAACTAAAATGGACGGGAATGGGCGAATTCAATTCAGACGATTATCATATCTACTATTGTGGGCAAGAATCCCGTAGAAGAAATGGAGTAGCCCTCATAGTCAACAAAAGAGTGGGAAAAGCTGTACTGGGATACAATCTCAAAAATAGAATGATTTCAATGCGAATCCAAGGCAGACCTTTCAACATCACAGTAATCCAAGTTTATGCACCAACCACCGATGCTAAAGAGGCTGAAATGGACCAATTCTATGAAGACTTACAACACCTTCTAGAACTGACACCAAAGAAAGATGTTCTTCTCATTCTAGGGGACTGGAATGCTAAAGTAGGGAGTCAAGAGATAAAAGGAACAACAGATAAGTTTGGCCTTGGAGTTCAAAACGAAGCAGGGCAAAGGCTAACAGAGTTTTGTCAAGAGAACAAGCTGGTCATCACAAACACTCTTTTCCAACAACACAAGAGGCGACTCTACACATGGACATCACCAGATGGGCAATACCGAAATCAGATTGATTATGTTCTCTGCAGCCAAAGATGGAGAAGCTCTATACAGTCAGCAAAAACCAGACCTGGAGCTGATTGTGGCTCTGATCATCAGCTTCTTATAGCAAAACTCAAGCATAAACTGAAGAAAGTAGGAAAAACCACTGGGCTAGTCAGGTATAATCTAAACCAAATCCCTTATGAATACACAGTGGAAGTGAAGAACAGATTGAAGGAACTCGATTTGGTGGACAGAGTGCCTGAAGAACTATGGATGGAGGCTCGCAACATTGTACAGGAGGCAGCAACAAAAACCATCCCAAAGAAAAGGAAATGTAAGAAAGCAAAGTGGCGGTCTAACGAGGCCTTACAAATAGCAGAGAAGGGAAGGGAAAGAAAATGCAAGGGAGATAGGGAAAGTTACAGAAAATTGAATGCAGACTTCCAAAGAATTGCAAGGAGAGACAAGAGGGCCTTCTTAAATGAACAGTGCAAAGATATAGAGGAAAAGAATAGAAAGGGAAAAACCAGAGATCTGTTCAAGAAAATTGGAGATATTAAAGGAACATTTTGTGCAAAGATGGACATGATAAAGGACAAAAATGGTAGGGACCTCAGAGAAGCAGAAGACATCAAGGTGGCAAGAATACACAGAGGAATTACACCAGAAAGATTTGGATGTCCCGGACAACCCAGATAGTGTGGTTGGTGACCTTGAGCCAGACATCCTGGAGAGTGAAGTCAAGTGGGCCTTAGAAAGCATGGCTAACAACAAGGCCAGTGGAGGTGATGGCGTTCCAGTTGAACTATTTAAAATCTTAAAAGATGACACTGTTAAGGTGCTACACTCAATATGCCAGCAAGTTTGGAAAACTCAGCAGTGGCCAGAGGATTGGAAAAGATCATTCTACATCCCAATCCCAAAGAAGGGCAGTGCCAAAGAATGCTCCAACTACCGTACAATTACACTCATTTCACAGGCTAGCAAGGTTATGCTCAAAATCCTACAAGGATTCAGCAGTATGTGGACTGAGAACTCCCAGAAGTACAAGCTGGATTTTGAAGGGGCAGAGGAACTAGAGACCAAATTGCTAACATGCGCTGGATTATGGAGAAAGCCAGAGAGTTCCAGAAAAACATCTACTTCTGCTTCATTGACTACGCAAAAGCCTTTGACTGTGTGGACCACAGCAAACTATGGCAAGTTCTTAAAGAAATGGGAGTGCCTGACCACCTTATCTATCTCCTGAGAAATCTATATGTGGGACAGGAAGCAACAGTTAGAACTGGCTATGGAACAACTGATTGGTTCAAAAATGGGAAAGGAGTACGACAAGGCTGTATATTGTCTCCCTGCTTATTTAACTTATATGCAGAATACATCATGCGAAAGGCAGGACTGGATGAATCCCAAGACGGAATTAAGATTGCCGGAAGAAATCTCAACAACCTCAGATATGCAGATGATACCACTCTGATGGCAGAAAGTGAGGAGGAATTAAAGAATCTCTTAATGAGGGTGAAAGAGGAGAGCGCAAAAATGGTCTGAAGCTCAACATCAAAAAAACTAAGCTCATGGCCACTGGTCCCATCACCTCCTGGCAAATCGAAGGGGAAGATATGGAGGCAGTGACAGATTTGACTTTCTTGGGCTCCATGATCACTGCAGATGGTGACAGCAGCCACGAAATTAAAAGACGCCTGCTTCTTGGGAGGAAAGCGATGAGAAACCTAGACAACATCTTAAAGAGCAGAGACATCACCTTGCCGACAAAGGTCCGCATAGTCAAAGCTATGGTTTTTCCAGTAGTGATGTATGGAAGTGAGAGCTGGATCATAAAGAAGGCTGACTGCCGAAGAATTGATGCTTTTGAATTGTGGTGCTGGAGGAGACTCTTGAGAGTCCCCTGGACTGCAAGGAGAACAAACCTATCCATTCTAAAGGAAATCAACCCGGAGTGCTCACTGGAAGGACAGATCCTGAAGCTGAGGCTCCAATACTTTGGCCATCTCATGAGAAGAGAAGACTCCCTGGAAAAGACCCTGATGTTGGGAAAGTGTGAAGGCAAGAGGAGAAGGGGACGACAGAGGACGAGATGGTTGGACAGTGTCACCAAAGCTACCAACATGAATTTGACCCAACTCCGGGAGGCAGTGGAAGACAGGAGGGCCTGGCGTGCTCTGGTCCATGGGGTCACGAAGAGTCGGACACGACTTAACGACTAAACAACAACAAAATGGTTTTCAGAGGACCTATATTTATAAAAGGCCTCTGTATCCCCCCTTAAGCAGGCTTCAGCAGAATTTGTTGTATTTTTGGACAAGTGCGAAAAGAGAACACAATTATGCAAAGGGATTGGGGAAAATGTTGCTTCCCAGGGAAAACACAATTATGCAGAGAGGATGGAACTCAGCAGTTCCCAAAAGCTGTTCCTGCTTAAAAATATAACCGCCTCAGAAAAAAGCCCTATTGTAGCCATTAAACACACACCCCAAGCAGTTGTTATTAACACAAACTCCAAGCAGTTGTTATTCAGAAATATTCTTAGAAGTCCTGCTTTTGGGTAAATTTATTGGTTTTCAGAGGACCTATATTTATAAAAGGCCTCTGTATCCCCCCTTAAGCAGGCTTCAGCAGAATGTGTTGTATTTGTGGACAAGTGAGAAAAGACAACACAATTATGCAAAGGGATTGGGAAAAATGTTTAAACACCTGATGAATAGGTGCCAAAACAATTACCAAACTTGTGTGTAAGTGAGAAAAGACAACACAATTATTGGCATTATTTTGATTCCCAGGGAAAACTGTAGGTGCAAAACACAATTATGCAAAGAGGTTGGAAAAATATTTTGGCATTATTTTGTTTCCCATGGAAAACTGTATAAAAAGGGATGGTCCTGTAGAGAGGCCCCCTACTCATACCTTCCTGTAGGCGAGAGCTGCTGCTGCTGCTGCTGAGAACTGATAATAATGGCCCATGTAAGTAGATCATTGCGTAGATGATTCAAATGTAAGATTTTATTTCAGGATAGTATAGCTTTTTATAGCTGTTAATTCTATAACCCTTCTTTTCTAGAATTTCATAACCAAAGCGCAGATTCACAGGGGTCCTAACGCTCAGCAAGCAGGTGAGAGATTTCCTGTTTTAAAGGGCTGTTTACAAAAGCCTGTTAACTAATGGATCTTGTTCTTTAAAATAAAGGGAGAAATATCACAGTGGGCAGGACAGAGGTTTTAAATATATTTTATTTTACTGCTAGACAAAGAAAAAGTTTTTAGGTAATACAAGTCCCATCATCCTTTTGCAGAATATGGAGAATTTTGATTGCAGTTTCATATCTTGTCTAAGAAACATATTTAAACCCTTTTCCTGCAACAGAGAGAGAGAAAGAAGCGTTTATGTCTTTGCAGATTAGTGCCCTATCAGTAGAAAATGGCCTGTTTAGAAAAATCTCACAGTAATGCTGTTTTTACTTTAGTTAAATGGGTAAAAACTCATAGTGGTACATATCCAACCGCCATTTTGAAGAAGCCACTTTGCCTGATGTCTGATGATATAATCCGTGATACAGCTTGTGAGACAATTTAGGTCCTCGCTTGTTAAAGGCCTGTAGTATTTCTGAAGCATCTTCACCAGGCAGCCACCAAAACCGAGCATCGTGATAATGCGGCCCCAGTTAATTTTTCCATCTGCAAATTCATATTGCATAGTTAATAGAAACGTAGAACAAGCTTTAGCCATGTTAGAAATCCCGAATTCTCGTAAATGAGAGTGGATTTGAACTTCAAAGTGAGTTTGAATCAAAGAGTCTATATTTTTTAAAATAACACTCATTTCTGGATTAGACCAGGTATTTTCAGGTTGCTCACAGACAATCCCAAGATAGTTACGGACAATAGAATAGGTCTGCTTCTCTATGTTCTCCATAAGCTTGCAGTATAGGACTAAAAAGCCGGGAGTCAATGTGAGGCAGGTCCTAACATGTGCTTTTCTTTACCCTTGTGGGGTCACAGAGGAATGTGAGGCAAGTCCTAACATGTCCTTTTCCCTGGCAGGAACTCAAAGCAATGAGACAGGTTCTCTGTCTCCCGATTCTTTGGGTGAGTCACACTGCCCTAAGATATAACCTTTGTTAGGGAGGTGCACATAGAGTTTTTGTCGCTTAATGCAGACGGTTCAGCTTTTTTAAAATAGTGCAACTGATATAGAAATCTCTTTTCAGAAAAATACTTTCAAGATGATTTTATTGACCCAATGAAGACACCATCCCCTAGACTTTATAAAGCCATGCCCAAGAGACCGAGTGCTGCCAGGACTCAGCCCCGTATCTTCACCTTTAAAAGAAAGAGCAATGACAATGGTGCGTTCTGTGCATTTTCATGGCAGGGAGTTTGCATGTATGCTGTTTTAACAGGGGGATCGCTCCTTTGTCTTATATAAAATTAAATTACTGTTTTTTCTCAACCTATTTTAAAGTGTGTGTGTGTGTGTGTGTGTGTGAGAGAGAGAGAGAGAGAGAGAGAGAGAGAGAGAGAGAGAATAGCACTGAGATGGACCTTTCACAATTATTGTCTTTTTCAGATCAGATTATGGCAGCTGCTCCCAAAAGAGACAAGGTTGCTGGAGGGTCAGACAGCAACACCCCAGCGAGACCTCAGGTTGTGAAGGGAGCCAAGGCTGCTGAAGGATCAGGCAGCAACATCCCAGCGAAACCTCAGGCTGTGAAGGGAGCCAAGGCTGCTGGAGGGTCAGACAGCAACATCCCAGCGAGCCCTCAGGCTGTGAAGGGAGCCAAGGCTGCTGGAGGGTCAGGCAGCAACACCCCAGTGAGACCTCAGGTTGTGAAGGGAACCAAGGCTGCTGAAGGGTCAGGCAGCAACATCCCAGTGAGACCTCAGGCTGTGAAGGGGAGGAAAAAGCAAGGGCTGCCTGAAAATGCCGGAAGCGCCAGAGCTGTAGCCCCTATAGGGGGGCTTCATGTAAATACCAGAGCAACTGTTGAATGGTTTAAAAAAATTGAAATGCTTGTTAATATGATTACAATGGCTAAAGAGTGGGAAAAGAGGCTGACACAAATGATGGGTGGGTTGCCTGATGCAGATATGGTTTGCGAAATGATTTTAAAAATGACCATTTTTCTTGTGCAAAGCCATCTCAAATCCAAACAGGGTTGGGCTATCCTGACGTACAACAGCCACCCAAAAGAGGGAAAAGGGGGAGACCCAGCCAGCAGTTTGGAAAAAAAAGGGGCGGGGAAGCATATCACAGGGAAGCTTTACTGGCGCAATAGAGCTGTTAAATTGTTACACAGGTCTAAAAAAACTGCTTTCACGTAGGAAAAGGGTCCCTGAGCCTCTGCCTTCTAGTTCTACACAGCAGGCCCAGAGTTCTCAGGATCCTGCAGGTCTTGATGACCAGGGCTCTCAAGAACCCTCACAATACCCAGAAGATCTAGCTCCTGAAAATAACTCAGGGGCTGATACAGACCTCCCACAAGTGTATGCAGAAGTAATAAACAGATGGGAATGGTCACAGGGACGATGCAGAGCACAACATATTGCACAGGAATTCCGATTTGTTAATTTAGAACATATACAGTCATATACACAAGCTATTGCCGCATTGCATAGCACAATACAACAAGTCCTTGATGACGTTAATCAAAGCCTCAAGACTGGGGATTTTGTGCAGCTGAGATTTGAGGGCGGGAATATGAGGGATCCTTTGTTTTCAGTGAAGAAGGTTAAAGGGGGGCTGGATGCTGAGGAATTCCTCTCTAATCTGAGCAACCTGTTACAGAGCAACATGCAGCTGTGTCTTGAGGGCACTTTGCAATTGGTTGTAACCATTGTGAAACCTCCCCGTGGGGGCCCTTCAAGAGCCTTGCGCTCTATACCTCATAGTGAAATCATAAATAAGAAAAGGAAATATCTAGTAGATTTCAGCAGTGTGAACAGTAAACTTTGCTTTGGGGGAAGTCTGTTAACCATGATGGCTGAAAAGATCCCAACAGATGCTGAGTTGATAAAATCAGCCCTGCAATTGTATCACGCCGTCCACTGGCCTGTGGACAAAGAGATCTCTCTGGCTGACATTCCTCTTTTTGAGAATCACTTAAAGGTGAATATACAGGTCGCCCTCTATGGGGACAAAGGCTGGGGCTTATTTAAACCACAAGACCTCCGGTATCCACAAACATATACGGTATTTTTCCATGATAATCATTATTATGGGGTCCTCAAAGTGAAAGCCCTTTTTGGTGCTAAAAACTACTGCCTGTTTTGCCACAAATTGTACAATCACAGTTGCGACTGTTTATTTTTCTGCAGGCTCTGCCTAAGAAAGGATTGTTCTTCTAAAGTAGATAAAATGGAAAGGTGTAAGCATTGCCAGATGAACTGCCAGTCAAGAGAGTGTTTAAAATTACACACCAAGTTGGCTGCAGAGAATAAGGTCCCCTGCAGACTCAGGAAATTTTGTGACAGCTGCAGGCGTTTTCAAAATGAAGAGCATTTCACTAAGACCTGTGGGGGTCTGTGGTGTAATGTCTGTTGGGGTTGTATGAAACAAGATGAGAAACATCTCTGTTTCATGCAGCCGATTACAGAGCCAGAGATCTCAACCCATTATATATTTTATGACATAGAAGCCCAGCAAGACACAGGGATACATGTTCCCAATTACTGTTTTGTAAAAGCCTTTGAGGGGGAAACTTTAGACTGCTTTAAAGAAGGGGCCTCTGTGGAAAATGGAGCTGTTGGTGGTTATGTACAGGCTACCAGGGGTCAGAATTCTGATGAGGAGAAGGGAGAAGATTATGATATTGATTCAGATTGTGAGAGCGATGTGGAGAAAGGATCTGGGGGCACCAAGAAAAAGCCTGTGAAAAAAAAGGGGTGGCCTTATGGGAAAACCTGGTAGTTTAAGGGTGAGTCTTGCATAGCACAGTTCATTCGGACTTTCACAAAAGGGTGGCTTTTTGTGGGCACTACATTTATAGCCCATAATTCAAAAGGTTATGATAGCTATTTCATCCTCCAACGGTTGGTCAAAGAAAAACTGGAGGTAGATCTTATTGCTCAAGGGGGCAAACTTATATCTATAACAGTAAAAGTTCTAGGTATAAAATTCCTGGATTCTCTCAGCCATCTCCCCATGGCCCTCTCAAAGCTCCCCAAATGTCTTGGGTTCGAGCAGGAGTCTAAGGGATATTTCCCTCATTATTTCAATACCCCTGAAAACAGCCAGTAGGAGGGTCCCATGCCACCCCCCAGAACATTATGGGGTGCAATACATGATGCCTTCTGAGTAGAAGGCTTTCTTACAATGGTATGCTGAGAATCAGACAAAAGTCTTTAACCTGCAGCGAGAACTGGCTTTCTATTGCCAACAGGATGTTAACATCATGGTACAGGAGATGGACTTCCTGCCGAATATTACAAAACTTTCCGAGATGAAATTGTGGAACCATTGAAAAATGTTTGTAACCAAGCACTGAAAGAAGCGAAGACTCCAAAAACCTGGTCAGAAGCAAACATTACATTAATACCCAAGGAAGGAGCGGGCTTGACTCAAATAGGGAATTATAGGCCGATTTCTCTTCTCAATGTAGATTATAAAATATTTGCGTCCATCATGGCGGAAAGACTGAAAAAATATCTTATGCAATTTATACATGAAGACCAAAATTGTTTTCTCCCAAAATGGCAATTGAAGAATAATATAAGAATAATAGTAGATATTCTAGAATATTACGAAGCACATCCGGGAAAACAAATGACTCTTTTATTCTAGGATGCACAAAAAGCTTTTGATAACTTAAATTGGGAATTTATGAAGATACAACTTGAGATGATGGACTTTGGACAAAACCTTTTGAATATGATAGGAGCAATTTATACAAATCAAGCAGCAAAATTAATTGTTAATGGAGAAGGAACAGCGAAAATTGAGATTGCTAAAGGAACACGGCAAGGATGTCCACTCTCCCCATTGTTGTTTATTCTCTCATTGGAAACATTAAATAGAGAAATCAGACGGAATGAAGGAATACAAGGAACAAAGATCAAAGATGAAACTTATAAACTTCAAGCGTTTGCAGATGATCTGGTTTTCATTTTAGAGAACCCAACAGAAACAGCTCCAATCTTACTTCAACAAATTAAGGAATTTGTCGAGGTAGCTGGACTAGAAATCAACCAAGAGAAAACAAAATTCTTAACCAAAAATTTAACCCAAAAACAAAAGACCCAACTCATCTCAAACACAAACATTCAAATAACAAAAAAAGTAAAGTATTTAGGAATTAACTTGACTGCCAGATGTTCTTCACTGAAAGAAGACAACTATGTGAAACTCCTTGAGCAGATTAAACAAGACTTGGAAAGATGGGAGAAATTACAACTTTCATTTTTAGGAAAAATTGCAACGGTTAAAATGAATATCCTCCCAAAAGTAATCTTCCTTTTCCAGAACTTACCAATCAAATTAGAGCAAAAGTTTTTTGAAGAGTTAAACACCCTAGTTGCAAAGTTCATATGGCAGAAGAAGAAGCCGAGAATTAAACATAAATTATTACAAGACGCAAAAGAAAGGGGAGGATTTGGTTTGCCAAATTGGAATTTATACTATCAAGCAAGCGCTTTAACTTGGATTAGGGAATGGATAAAGCTAAAAAAAATAAGAGAACACTATACTTAGAGGGACACGACCTGCAAGCAGGTTGGCATGCATTTCTATGGTATGGAAGAACTAAAACTCACAAATACTTTGAAAGAAATATAATAAGGAATTCTCTGTTAAAGGTCTGGGGAAAAATTAAACTTAAAATATATGTGAAAATACCTAGATGGATTTCACCCATGGAAGCATTTACACACCCAAACTTGCTAAATTTTGAAAAAAAAAATAATGAAGTATAATGAGCTTTTAAATGCTGAGGGACTTCTAAAGACAAAAACTCAATTAGAGAACCAAGGATTGATCTCTTCATGGTGGCCTCAAATGCAATTACAATCAATCTACAATCAAGTTAAAAAAACACAAGGATTCTATAAAGAATATACAATATTTGATAAAATATTACTTACCACAGAAGAACAACAAATTCAAAAATTGTATAAATTTCTATTGCAATGGGACACACAAGATGAAGAAGTTAAGAAGACAATGTTAAAATGGTCTAAAAATTTGGGATATAATATAGAACTAGAAAAATGGCAACAAATGTGGACAAAAAATTATAAGCTAACATTAGCAACCTCCTATAAAGAAAATTTATATAAAATGTTCTATAGATGGCACTTCCCTCCAGCCAGACTTGCAAAAATGTTTCCAAATATGTCGAATAAGTGTTGGAAATGCAAGAATCATGAAGGAACTTACTACCATGCATGGTGGACATGTGATAAAGCAAGAAAGTATTGGGTTAAAATTCATATGTGGATTAAGCAAATGTCCAAACAAGAAATAGAATTTAAACCAGAAATATTTTTATTGGGATTATTGCCAAATAATATAAATACACAAAGCTATTACATAATACTACATGTTTTGACTGCAGCTAGATTAGTATGGGCACAGGTAGAAAATATTAGAATGTGCAGAAATGGACAGATTAACAAAGAGATTAAAAGGACAAGAAAAATCAACTTTTTACCTAAACTGGAATTTATTTTATGACTGGTGGAAAGCAAAAGTCCCATAATAATGGAATTAAAATGAACAGTATAGAGAGGATCTCACCAGAAAAAGTATAGCAATAAATAAGATTGCTTGTAGGTTAAGCTTATATTTTATGTTTTATGTTTTCACTTTATACATGATGTTGTATTTATATGTTTTTAAGTTTTATGTTGGAAAATAAAATATATATATATTTTTAAAAAAACATCCTGGTACAGGCCTGCACAAAATATCACCACGAAATCATGGAACTGACAAAGATTAAGAAAAAGCTCGACGGTGAATATGAGTGGTTTGCCATAGGCCCCCGTCAGTACCCCACCCTGGCTAGTGTGTGTCTTGCCATGTACAGATTCAGTTTTCTGAAGAAAAACACAATAGCTATTCCTCAGCCAGACAACTATCATAACCGGTGTAAAAGATATTCATCCGCGTCGATCCAGTGGTTGTCTTATACTGCACATAAAGAAAAAATCAGGATTCAGCACGCCTTGAATGGTGGGGAATTTTTTATCGACCCTTTTTATGTGGATGGTTATATGGTTGTGGAGGGAAAGGGTGTCTGTCTAGAATTCTTGGGCTGTTTTTTCCATGGCTGTGTCCTCTGTTATCATTCTGAGGATTGGAATCCTCTGGCAGGAAAAACGTATGGGGCTCTTTACAATGCTACACAGGAAAGGGCAGCTGTCCTGAAAAGTAAGGGTTTTGAGGTCAGATCAATTTGGGAACATGAATGGAGAAATTTGGTAAGAAACGATGGAGAAGTCAAACAATTCCTTGCTTCAGCTGATTTTCCAGAGCCCTTAGAACCTAGGGACGCTCTCTTTGGGGGTCATACAAATGCAGTCTGTCTGTACTACAAGCCTAAACGTGGAGAGCAGATTCATTACTATGATTTTACCAGTCTTTACCCCTATGTCAACAAAACTAAAGAGTATCCTCTTGGTCACCCTGAAATCATTTTTGAGAACTTTGAGCCTGTGTCTGCATACTTTGGTTTCGTAAAGGCTAAAGTCTATCCACCAAGAGGTCTCTTTTTTCCAGTACTACCCTCCAGGGTCGGCGGAAAACTTGTGTTTGCGCTGTGTGCCGCTTGTGCAGAAGGCCATCAGCTAGACACGTGTCAGCATTCTGATGAGGAGAGAGTCTTGATGGGGACCTGGTGTACTATCGAGCTGAATGTGGCAGTAGAGAAGGGCTACAGGGTTGTGAAAATCTATGAAGTGTGGCATTTTGAAAACAGATCAGCAGGCCTGTTTTCAGAATACATGGAGCTTCACCTTCGCCACAAACAGGAAGCCTCAGGCTTTCCCGAGTGGTGTGTCAGTGAGGCAGATAAAGATAAATATATCACTGATTATTACAACAAAGAGGGAGTGCATCTACGGAAAGAGAAGATTGCTGTAAATCCAGCAAAGAGGCAGATTGCCAAATTGTTTTTAAACTCTCTATGGGGGAAATTTGGTCAGAGAACAAACCTGGTTAACACTCAGGTGGTGAGAGATCCTGATGAATTTTTCAATCTCCTATTTTCAGAGGCTTACACGGTGTCAATGTTTGAATTTCTCGAGGATGATGCGGTGTGTGTGTCCTGGAAACATGCTGTAGACAGAATAACCACCAGGGGTAGAAAAAATGAGTTCATAGCCTGCTTTACCACAGCTTATGCCCGCCTGGAGCTTTACCAGCTACTGGACAAACTGCAGGATAGAGTTCTCTATCATGATACAGATTCTGTCATTTTTGTGCATCGGGAGAGGGAATGGAACCCACCCTTAGGGGATTACTTGGGGGACCTCACAAGTGAAGTCCCAGCAGGGCTGCATATCACTGAATTTGTTTCTTCCGGCCCTAAATCATACAGGTATAAGCTTTCGAACCACACTGCATCCCTGAAGGTCAAAGGAATCACACTGAATGTTGCTAATTGTGAAAAAATTAATTTTGATAGTCTCAAAGACCTGGTTTTTACACACGTTTCAGACAAGCAAGACTGCTCACCCCATGAAATAGTTGTACAACAGCCCGGCCTTGTTCAAGATAAATGACAGTGACTGATCCACAGGAAGCTTTTAAGAAAAACTCAAAAGGTGGTTTATGACAAAAGAGTGATTACGGAAGGTTTTAAAACCCTTCCTTATGGCTACTGAAATGAATATGAGGTGGGCCCATCCTTTTTCAGCCATTCTAGCAGGGCCTAGCGGCTGTGGAAAAACATTTTTAATAAAAAACATGTTGGACAACGCTCACAGTGTATTTTCTGATATGCCTGAAAATATTGTTTGGTGTTATAACTGCTGGCAGCCTTTATGCACTCAGATCCTTTGTGAATATTCCTTTGTTCGTTTTGTAGAAGGATTGCCAGAAAAAATTGATGATGATGTTCTGTTACCCACCACTAAAATAAACTTCTTGATTTTAGACGATTTGATGCTGTGTGCCTCTGATAATAAGGAAGTGGAAAAGTTATTTATACAATATGTGCATCACAGGAACGTGAGTGTTTTTTTTATTACTCAGAACGTTTTCTGCAAGGGGAAAAGTGCCCGCAGCATTAGTCTAAATGCCAAGTATATGGTCCTATTTTAAAATCCCAGGGATAAACTGCAAATTGCCACTCTAGCCCGACAGATGTACCCATGAAATGGCCATTTCTTCATGGAGGCTTTCGCAGATGCTACAAGAGTCCCCCACGGTTATCTATTGGTGGATTTAAACACCAATACTCCTGAATCTTACAGACTGAGAACAGGGCTTTTCCCTCCTGACTGGCCTATGGTCTATACAATGAAGAAGGCTGCTTCAGGCAACAAAAGACAGTTGCTTTGAACCGTTTTTCTTTATTGGGGTAGGTTCCTCCACAAGGCAACATGTCTGAACGTATAAGGCGAAACCTCCCGCTTTTGAAACTCCTTATTAAGGCACCCCTATGCCAGAGAAAAGCCATTTTATGTGCTGCTTTGGATGATCTGATCACCGCCATTTCAGAAATTGCTCTGAACACTTTGAAAGGAAACATTGCTCTAACACCTCAACAGGTACGTGTTTTAAAGAAAAAATGTACTCTGATTAAAACATTGAGTAACAAGAGGGTCCCCCTGCGGTGGAAGAAGCACCTGGTGAAGCAGTCTGGAGGTTTCCTGGGCCCCTTATTGAGCTTTGCCGTCCCTCTAATAACCAGTCTTTTAACTAATAAGTAATGGAATATGCTGAAAAGATGTATTTGGTCCCCAGTACTCAGCTACAAGAGCTGAGGGGTGTGCCAGAAAACATCAGGATCACTATGGTGAGACGACTGGACTCTGAGATGAGATAAATTCTCTTAAGATCAGACTTGCCAGATTATGAAAAAGCCAAGCTTTACAACGGCATTCTACAGAGATTTTTAGTGCTGGTCAAACAAGAGGATTTGGAAAAAACAATGCCTCTTCCCCCACAACGACCTGCATCTCTCCCCTCTCCTCCTCCTCAAGCCCCCATCCTTGATGACAGAACCACTGTTATTCAAGAGGTGTTAGACAGCATCCCCAATGGTTACAAGAAAAATGCAGAGACTTTGCTAAGTAAATTAAGGCAACATCAAGATATCTCTTCGTGGGATGACAAAGGGACATTCCTGTATCGGGGAGAGTTCTTACCTGGCTCTAATATTCTGGATCTGGTCAGAGGGATCACCCAGTCTACGACTATTTCTGATAAGAGAAAACCAAAAGGCTGGGATGTTTTTCTTAAAGCTATGGCTGAACTGAATATGCCCACATCTATTGCAGGGAATTCAGCCGCTAGAGAACAATTAGAAGCTTTGAAATCAGCTCCCCTCCCCCTCCCCCTCTACCTGCAACGGTGGCTATTGCCCGGCCCAAGAAACAATTCAAGAGACCAGGATGGCTGCGTGTGGAAGAGCTTCCCACAACCCCAGTGAGACCTGTAGTCAAGAAGCCTGAATGGCGCACTTTCTAAAATACAACAATAAAAACAAGACAGATAAAACATTTAACTGCTGTCTTTATTTTATTTTATGCACAGCTTACATTTTATGTTTTACACTGGGGACCACAGGCTTGAACATGGTGAAACAGACTGCAGGGTTGGGGAGACCTTTTAATTTTTCTGTCCTTGACAAACTCTACAACCATGCGATCATTTTTGGAAGCATCTTCCGAGTACAACTTTAAAATCTGGTCAAATGACAGGCCTTTTGTTCTGTTCTGTAAAAAGAACACACAGTGATAGCCACAGGTCACTGTGAAGGGTGTTGTAGCTGTCTCTGCTGGAATATTATTTCTTTGCCCTGGCGCCATAAAAAAACTGTAATGGTTTCAGGGATGCGTGGGTTGTCTGGGCCTACACCGTATGAGTCAAAAACCTCTCCAGGGCCGTTAGTTGGCAAATAGATGGCCAGCCAGTGTTCCCCAGGCATCGTGTGTGTGGGGGTGTTCACCACTATTCCGGTAGGTCTTTTGGTAATAAGGCTCCTTGGTAACAGGTCACAGGGGTAGACATCTAGAAAGGTCTTATCTCTTTGTAATACACTTAATAGTTGTGCCGTGTTCATCTTCACATGTAATCAAAGAGGACGTTTCTGCTGTGATTGATTTCAATCACGTTGTCAAATACCCCGTATAAGATCATGTTAATAGTGACAGGCAGGTGCTGGGCAAAACGGATCTCTGCTCTAAGGTTTCCAGTTTTGATCAGAGAATAATGTTCTGAGCAACCATGATCTGGCGTCAAGTCAAAGGCATATAGGGTATATCTGTAGCCAAATTCGGTACGGCTAATTAAAATGTCTTGGTCCTTCATGGCTTTCCCTGATGCTTGTACCAGCTGCATGTATTCTCGCACCCATAGGCTGTTTGCATAATCAGGCTGGAGGGGCTTTGATGGAACTTGAACCCCATCAACATACAAGGCTATAAAATTAACATTGAAATTTTGGAAATTGAAAGGATTTTTGTCATAGGCACCGCTGAAAGCCTCATTGTCAACAAAAGCTATCACTAGCTATTTAGGCAACTGGCTCAGAAAAAGGTTTTTTTGATTACACACAAGACTTCCTGCCGGTATACTGAATACTTTCATTCCCACACGCTCAATGGGGTATTTCGCATTAGAGGTCAGAAGGGCCTCGGCGTGTCCTAGACGAACTCCCAGGGACACTTTCACCCGTAGTTCAAAAGCAGCTCTATCATGGCTCTATAGGGGTAACAATTATTATTATTTCGGACCAGCCCACGAAAAATACCGCCCAGCCCTGTTTCAGGACCTTTATATTACGGTTTGCTTTCTTATGCCTGCTCCAAAGCTTCTGGAGTTTTTTAGGAGGCAATCCTGTGTTTAACCGTTTAGGAGGACCTAAGCGTTGCTGATCCACTTTTCATTTAACTCCTCCCCTTCTTTTCAGGTACATGAGTCCTGAGCCTTCTTGGGGTCTCACTTTTTTCATAACATGACCCATGACATCTCCAGCGTTGTTATGCACGGCCGTCTTAATGTGGGGTTTAATAAACTCAAAACCTCTCCTCAAGAAGGGGATGGCCTTTCGGAACAGACCACGAAAAATGCCGCCCAGCTCTGCCCCGTACATGTTTACAGTGCCGTGAAATCCGGGGAGGCTGCGACTGGCCTGTGCATTATAGTAAGCCCTATAAACATTGACATCTCCGTAGTCTTTTAACACAACCATTTTAACGTTCTTCTTTTCTCTTCCTAAGCACAGCCTTTTCTGGGGCGAATATGCAACCTCACAACAACTTTCCCCAAAGTGAATGGCACGTCTTGGTTCTGATCCGTCTTTATTTCAATGGTGATCGTGTTGATGTGGTTCTTACTCATCAATACGTAATGCGGCTTGTCGTAGGTAATTTTAACACATTCCTAGGTTTCTCCTCTGACGGGGATACAGTGTAACAGAGGTACGGAATAGTCTCCCACGATTTGGTGCTCTATGATATCCGTATAGACGTACAAAGAGCTGAAACCTCCAGTAAGGTCTGCAGCATGAGGTATTTTTCTGACAGAGTCATCTGGAGGGACCCCCAAAATGTGGGCTAACTCAGCACCAGCTGAAAAGAAGTAACTTTCAGGGCCTGTGAATCTAACTTTTCCCATGACTGGGTCATAAGTCAGCCACGCTTCTTGCAGATCTATAGCTTGTTTTATAGTATCATTATAGTATCATTCATGTTGTTCAGAAGATCAGGAATGTCCTTGTAATAGCCCCTGTGTAACTGAAAGGCCCATTTATTTGTACCCTCAGAAATGGAAAATGGGGCATTTTTAAGGATTGTGTACCAGCTCTGAGGATACTGTATCTCGGCTAGACCAACATACCAGGATATACTTGTAATCCTTGTTGTACTGAGCAAATTGTTGCATATCGACCAAATCTGCCTGCCATTGAGCATCTACTTTGGAGACAATGGTCTTATTTCTTTTAAAATGAACTCTAGCCGCTCTATGCAGTGTATAGGCATCCTGATCAGAAAGCCATTGAGAAACATCCCCTACCTTCAACGTTTTGACCTGCTTTTTGGCTTCCCTAAATAGAGGCTTCAGACCGCCAAAACGTCCCGCTGATGAGAGTGTATAATAGATATTGTGTAGTATTTACCCCCGTGCATCCATCTCAGCCGTTAGCACAAATATGAACAAGGTATGGTACAATAAAGACTCTTTATTAAAAGACAGTATATTACAAGGGTATTGTAAAGCAAACATCTAAGCCTCAGGGATAGTAGAAACACATGACATACAGATAAGATTTACAAGCTGTATATGTAGAAGCACATGCAATACAGGCTAGATTTACAGGCTGTATATTCAAGCAGGGCAGTTTCTCGTCCTCAGCAGCCCGAACCTTCTCCGGTAGGTGAGGATGAAACTGATACCAGAGAGAGAAGACTCTACATTTTCAGAATCAGAAGAAGCTATATTTTAGAACTGATAAACACTTGAAGAACACCAGGCCTCACCAGGCCCCACAAATACCCCACAAATCTTACAAATCTTAACCCTGAAACATTCACACCTAGCAGATAGCATTTATGGTTCACCTAGAACAACAATGTAACTCTTCGAAGTAACAGATGGCCCACCATTGGAATGCAGGGAGGAGGAAGACAGCAATCATTGTTTTAACACTTGCCAGTGAATCACCATCTTTAAGGCCATACATCCAGGGCCCAGGAAGAACATGCATAAACATATCAATAGATAAGGGAAATAGATACTCTTCTCCCTAGACTTTTAGGCGCATCTTGACCACAGGTCAAGGCAACATGGGGGCACAATATGGATATTTTCTTATAGCCAATGAACTAACGTAGCGGGTACCATTGGCCCAATGGGAAGCTGGATCCAAAGTTGGGGTTCAGAGGACCAATAGAAATGTAGTACTTTATGGCTCTTTGTCTATAATTATTATAAAACATATGTACTCTGTATTCTCGGGGCCTTTCTCTGCTTTAAGGGAAGGCCCGGCTGACCTTTCTTGCTCTTAGCACTACAAAATAAATCAGACCTTTGGTTCAGCTGATGCGTCTTAGCCTGTTTCCTTGCCAGAAAACCGAGACCCAAAATCCACCGGTAACATCTGGTGCATTGGCCGGGAAGCCTTTCCGGTGACCCTTGCCATCCTCAATGGAGGATTCAGGCTACCCTCTCATCCTGCCTACCACCTGCTCTCCACGGTGAGTGACCTGAAAGACGGTGCTCTTAAATTGGATAAAGGGGGAGTGACCTGAAAGATGGTGCTCCCGGGGTGACCTGAAAGACGGTACCCCTAAGGGACCTGGGGAATCGAGTGGTAGCTACTCCTTCGCTGAGAAGATGCCCCATCTCTTGTGCTGAGGCCACGGCCTGTGACGCCCTGAGGTGAAAGCAAGTGTGCAGTGAACGGGGGCTTGAGTGAGATACGTGTGCGGGTTGAGAGAGTCCCCACGTGCCCTAAGATGAAGACCTAGCCAGGCCGTGAGACTTGCTAAGCATGGGAGCATGCACTAGCAAGGCACACCCGGAATGGGGGACGCCCCTCGGCTGTGTTTTAGAAAATTGGAGAGAGCTTGTGGGCAGGCGATCGGGGCTGACGAAGCAGTGCATGATTAAATTATGTACCCACGTTTGGCCAACGGCTCTCCCTTTGTCGACCCCATGGCCAGCTAGCGGCAGCTTCAGCCCCGAGGCCCTTACGGCATTGGTAGAATGGGCTGAGCAAGCGAAGACGAAGGGGGAGGATGATTATCTCAAATATGCTGACTGCTTCATTGCAGTGGCAGCCCGACCCAGAAGCTTTAAGGGGGCCTCCGAATTAGTACCATCTGCGGTCCCGAAGAACCCATATAGTTCAGTGGACTATGTGGCCCCTCCTCCCACACCCAGACCGCCAACCCCTATCCCGGCTCCAATGCCAAGCCCCGGAGAATATTACCAGGTGTTAGTGGTGGCTTTGCAAGAAGCCAAAGAAGTAGGAAAAGAAAAGGCAGGCGAGAACGATGGAGAGAGGGCAGAGGGGGAAAGGATCTTGAATGATCCGGCGGAGTACATCCCGCCTCCCTCCACCGCCCCACCAATAGCAATGCCCAACGACAACCCCCAGCCAGATGATGGGAACCCCCAGCCCGCACCAGCAGCACCCATTCCACCCAACCCCGGGCAGCCTGTGCAGGCACCAGGTATTCAGGTGCTGCAACCGCCTATAGGGAACAGGTCTGGATTTCCTATCCCGATTCCTGCCCCGCAGGTACAGATTATAGTTAACCAGAACCCACCCAGTCAGAGCCTCCTAGACCCCGGTCTCGATGGAGTCCCACCGTTGCCCCCTCCAGAGCCTTCAGATGAGTCCACAGATGAGGAGAATGAGAGGGGAGAAAATAGAGTTAGTACCAGTGGGAGACGGAGGAACCAGCGACAACCGGATCCAACCACTTCTCCATCACTTACTCGTGCATGAACTGGGAACGCTGATAGCAGCTCCGGAGCGCCCGGAGGCCTCTTCCCTTTACGTGAGCAGCTTGTTGTCCGAACAGACGGTACAGTAAATCGGGCTTACATTTGCGTACTCTTCTCTATGGCTGATCTTTTTAATTGGCGCACCCATTACCCCCCCTATTCAGAAGACCCAGAGAAAATGGCTGAGCTTTTTTGGGGTATTATACTTTCTCATCACCCCACATGGGGAGATTTAATGCATTTACAAAATATGCTGCTCACGGAAGTGGAAAGGAAAATGGTGTGGGAAGCTGCCCGAAAGTATGTGACAGATAGGTGGCACGACCCCAACAATCAGACCTACCTAGCCCCGGCAGACGTTGTGCCAGAAACCCGCCCGGCCTGGGATCAGGGACAGACTCAGGAACACATGGAGGCCCTGAACCGGTTTAGGGAAGCCATCCTTGAGGGACTCCGAAAAGGATTCCCAAAGCAAATTGCAGACGACATCTGACGGGGCCCCGGGGTATTCTGTCTCCCACCCGGAGACCCTATGGTGGATTTAGGAGTGGGCAGCCAGACAATCCCCTTCCTTATAGACACCGGGGCCACTCACTCAGTAATAACCGCTTTACTGGACAGCATATGCCCCCAACACAGCGGCCCCACCCGGAATGTTATAGATGCCTCTGGAGGCACAAACTGGGTGCCGATACTACCGCCCCTGGAAGTCCAAATCGATGGGGCCACACCGGACCATGAATTTCTTTTCATTGAACACTGTCCAGCTAGCCTCTTAGGTAGGGACCTCCTTATGAAGTTGGGAGCAAAATTGGAATTCGATCCAGAGGGCTGCCGTGTCTCATTTGGAAACAAAGAGGCTATGGCTTTCCTTTTGACACTGAAAAATATCAGGCTAGCCGTCCCGTCAGAAGATCCCCTCTTAATCCAAGTCATAGATAGAGTAGTCCCCCGGGTCTGGGCACATGGAACTCCGGGGAGGGCGAAGGGGGCGGACCCAGTCACAGTCCTCTTGAAACCCGGGAGAGGACCCATCCGTGTCAGACAATATCCTCTGAAACCTGAGACTTGTCTCGGTCTACAAAAGGTTTTAGTCATGCTCTTGGCCGCTGGCCTCATCATCCCTTGCCACTCTGATTTCAACACCCCAATCATGGGTGTTCCGAAGGAGGAGGGTAAGTATAGACTAGTGCAAGACTTACGGGCAGTTAATGAGGTTACCCGGGAAATCACACCAGTGGTCCCGAATCCATACACGCTAGTCACTCTCATTCCAGGAACCCATGCATTTTTCACTTGCCTAGACCTTAAGGACGCATTTTTCACGATCCCCCTTACCCAAGACTCTTGTCACGTTTTTGCCTTCACTTGGGAGGACCCCCCCGGTACCCCAGGTATTCCCTCTGGCCGGTATATGTGGGGCATTCTCCCCCAGGGCTGGAAAAATTCACCAACATTATTCAGTGAAGCTTTAGGTAAAATCCTGTGTCTGTGGGTTCCTAAGGTGCAGTGCTGAGTTATTCAGTATGCGGATGACTTATTGGTGTCAGTGGAGGACCAGTCTACCTGTCTTGAGGCGACTATAGACCTGTTGAATTTCCTGGGTTACAAAGGATTCAAAGTCTCGAAGGAAAAAGCACAAGTAGCACGAGTGGAGGTGAGTTATTTGGGATTTCTTATTTCAAAAGGGCAGCGAAAGTTGACTGCGGATAGAAAAAGCACCATATGTGCGGTTCCCCTCCCTGACACTAAGCGGGGCTGGCGCACCTTCCTTGGCATGGTGGGATTTTGTAAGATCTGGATTCCCAACTTTTCTGTTTTGGCCCGCCCTCTGTATGCGGCGATGAAGGGCTCGGGAGACAGGGTAGAGAACACCCCGGAGATGAAAAAGGCTTTTAAAACCATAAAGCAAGAGTTGCTCTCTGCTCCGGCTCTTGGGCTGCCAGACCCAGAGAGACCCTTCGAATTATTTGTAAATGAGAGGAACGGCTTAGCACTTCAGGTCCTCACGCAGCAGATGGGCAGCTGGCGAAGGCCCATAGCTTATCTCTCCAAATTGTTGGACACAGTGACTAAGGGCTGGCCCTCATGCTTACGAGCGGTGGCAGCCGCCGTCCTTCTTACAAAGGAGGCACACAAATTCTCTTTGGGAGCGCTGGTAACAGTCCATGTGCCCCATGCTGTTGTGACTGTGCTGGAGCAAAAGGGGGGGACTTTGGCTTTCACACGCATGCCTGAGCAAATACCAGGCACAGCTGCTGGATTGCCCAGAACTCTGGTTGGTCACTAGTTCGTGCCTTAACCTGGCTACCCTACTACCGACCCCTTCCTCAGATCCAAACCCCATTTTGCATGATTGTCTCCAAACTATAGACACTGAATATTCAAGTCGGGCTGACTTAAAAGATCAGCCCCTACCGCACCCTGAGCTCGAGTTTTTTGTTGATGGTAGCAGCCTTGTACGACAGGGCTTACGAAAGGCCGCCTATGCAGTGGTAACAGACTCAATTGTTGTTGAAGCACGCTACCTTGCACCGAACACCTCGGCGCAAAAAGCTGAGCTTATTGCTCTTACTCAAGCTCTCCAATTGGTGCGAAACAAGAAAGTCAACATTTATACGGACTCCCACTATGCCTTCGGGGTGTTGCATGTCCTTGGGGGCCTTTGGAGGAACAGGGGATACAAAACAGCGGAGGGCGAGGATATCAAACACCTTAGGGAAGTCCAGGCGCTTTTGACTGCAGTCCAACTGCCTGCGAAAATTGCTGTTATACATATGAAGGGACATGGGAAAGAGGAGGACATGCGGGTCTGGGAGGGAAACCGCCTTGCAGATGAAACGGTCTGGAAAACAGCCGAGGAGGCTCCAGCCTCTGACTCTGCATTTCCGGTTCTCCCGGCCCCTGCTGTTGCCCTACTGGCTCCTCCTAAGTATTCAGAGAAGGAACGTAGCAAGGTATTAGAAAACAAGGGACAGAGTGGAGAAAATGGTTGGTTATATACAGAGGACGGCAGACTTGTACTTCCAAAGCACCTGATGTGGCATTTCATATGGGAACTTCACAGACGCACCCATGCTAGCCCCCAAGTCATGCTTGATAGTATCAGACCCTGGGCGTCTGGCCATGGCCTCTCTGTAGTAGCTCAGGATGTCGCAGCGGCTTGCGAAATCTGCTGCAAGAATAACCCTCACACAGGAATTCGAAAGGGGCCCATGGGCTCGCAACCAAAGGGACATCTCCCTGGTGCTCGCTGGCAGGTAGATTTTACTGAACTTGGCCCCCATCGGGGCTACAAATATTGCCTGGTTTTTGTAGACACACTTACTGGATGGCCTGAAGCCTTTCCCACTAGAACTTGCCAGGCAAAGGAGGTTGTTCGTCTCCTCCTTCATGACATCATCCCCAGACATGGAATCCCGTGGGACGGTATCTCCTCTGACAACAGCCCTCACTTTATCGCAGACGTCATAAAACAGGTCTCTGCATATTTAGATATTGATTGGAAATTATATGCTGCATATCACCCCCAGTCGTCCGGTCAGGTGGAACGACTGAAACAAACCCTGAAAGCCCACCTTCGAAAGATGTCCCAAGAAAGGGGGCTGGGGTGGGTGGATCTCCTTCCCCAAGCTTTGCTCCACATTCGGATACTACCCAGAGGGAAACTGGCTATAAGCCCCTGCGAAGCAATGTACGGCCGCCCCTTTGTAGTGACCTCTGTGAATCAGCAAACCCGGACACTGCCATCCAAGGTAGGGGAGGACTTGCGTAACTATCTTTTGGGAATCTCCCAACTCTTGCAGGACACCCATAAACAACTCCTTGAGAAGGACCTCCTCACCCTCAAGAAACTGCTGCATCCCTTCGCTCCTGGCGATTGGATATACATCAAAACCCTCTCAGACGCACCCCTCTCAGAGAAGTGGAAAGGCCTGTTCCAGGTCCTGCTGACCACCCCTTCCTGTGTCAAGATCAAAGGACACGCCGCCTGGTTGCATTACACCCGGATCAAACGAGCCCCTCCACCTTCGGACTCCATTCCGGTCCCGCCTCCCATCTCCGCCCGCTCACCGCACAATCGCTGGACGGTACAAGGCCTCGATGGACTCCGTTTTCTTTTCAAGAAACAAGTTGCAGCCCCTACTTAGACTCTGGTTATGTCTTCGTTCAATTTGCTTTGTCTTGGACTCTGGACTTCCGCGGTTATCAGAAGGGGGGAGGGAATTGAGGATAATACAATGGTTAAACTTCATCAGGAGGTTGTACAGCATGCCTCACTCCCTACATGTTGTATCTGTAGCTTCTTTCCTTTCCATGCACGTCTCGATCTACCCTCCTGGCCGGTCCCCCTCACCCTGGACAACTGGTACAACAAATCTATACAAGCTCTCGAGGTAGGCAATTCCGATATTTCCCCATTCTCACTTAAGGGCCCTCAACAATATGCCGCTATCTGCTTTAACAAGACTTTAGGCTCCACGCACCCCCTTGGCACCTGGAATGGGAGGAGCAAATGAAGTTGTTGAAGAGACCAGTGCTAAATCAGGAGTCGGAGGAAGAGGAAACAATGGAGTGAGATTCGATTGAGAGTGACAAGGAGGAAGAAGACCAAGAAGAACAACAAGATGAAGATGAACAGGAAAAACAGGAAAAAGAAAAACAAGGAGCTAAACCAAAACAACCAAGGAAGACTAGAGGACGTAGAAAATCAAGAGAGTAAGAGTTGATAGACTTAATGTAAAATCTTATTCTATGTAAATGGAGATCGTCTGGTATTTGTAAGGTATAATATAATGTGATAAAATAACAATGGGTAAACCAGAAAAAAAAGTTGAGAATGGAATAGTATTATTTGAAGAAGATAATAATGAGATTTCCAAGGAGTTACCCAGTGATGGTTAATTATTTGGAAAAAAAAGGGAGGAATAATAAACGGGAATAAATTGAGATAAAATGAATATAAAAAGGGGGAGACCGGGATTAGAGGATCAAATTTGAAAATATATATATATATGGGAGAATTCTGGGAAGAAATATATATATCTTTAAAAAGAAAGGGAAAGAAAAGAAAAAACATTATAAAAATTACAGATATCAACATATGTAATAGGTTGAAAATTTATATTTGAATTTTCTTTTTCTTGTTTCTTTTGTGTTTATTGTTCTTAATAGATATATGGGGGAAGGAAAAAATAATAATAATAAGGATACGTATGGATATGACAGGGGTAAAACTGGATTCATATAATATAACAGAGTGAGACAGGGAGAGAGTTGCGGCGGATTGGGACAGACAAGTTCCCCCCCCCCCCAGGGTCTGTAGAAGAGACCGGTAGAGTCTATTAGAAGATGGGGGGGGGGAGAAAAGTATTAGTGGGGAATTGGGTGGTAGACGAATTCATTAGGAATTCAAGGGTTTTTTTATTGTTGTTTAATTGGAGGAGCACAGTAATACACCAACCAGGACTAGTATTAATTCTTAAAAAAAAAAAAATTGGAATATGGTTAAACATTTAAGGTTTTTAACATGGAATGTCAAGGGCCTGGGGTCTAACATGAAGAGGGCTAGGATACAGAATGTACTGAATAAAAGTAACATGGATATTGTATTTTTGCAAGAAACTCATAAAAAAAAGGAGGGTTTTAATGAATTGAAGGGCAAATGGGTCCAAATTTACGAAAAAATCATTTGGGACTTCAAAGTCTCAAGGTGTAGCAATATTAATATCAAAAAAGTGTGAATTTCAAATAGAGAAAATAGAAAAAGATACTCAAGGCAGATATTTGATAATGCAAGGTAAAATGAGAGGTGAAGAGATTACACTTGTAAATGTGTATGCACCTAATGAGAGACAAGAAGAATTTTTGGAAAATATATTGAGAAGGCTGGATAAATTGAGGAAAGGTTCAGTAATATTAGCAGGTGATTTCAATATGGTAATGGATTTGAAGAAAGATAAATCAAAGTTGCAAAATGGGGAAGGGAAATGAAAACTACAATATTAAATAGATTAATAAATAAAACAGATATGAAAGACGTATGGAGAGAGTTAAAAGGTGATGAAAGAAGATTCTCTTTTCACTCACAGGTGCATAATACATATTCAAGAATAGATTATATATTTGTATCTAAAGATTTGCTGCCTAGGGTAAATGATACAGTTATTAAATTCATACAAATTTCGGATCATACCAGAGTGAATATGGAGTTGATGCTTAAATGTGATTATAAGGAGGTAAATAGGTGGAGAATTGATACGAATATATTTAGGTATCCAAACCTGATTGAAAAATTTCAAAAAGATTTAGAAGAGACGTGGGAAATAAATGAGAAGGGAGGAGGTCAACCTAAGGTAATTTGGGACGCAATGAAATCTGTGGCAAGAGGGTACGCATGTAAGATGTCGTATACGCTTAAGAAAAACCAGGGGAAAAGAATACGGGATTTGGAAGACAATATAAAGGAATTAGAAAAAATAGTTATAAATACTAGAGATAAAAAAGCAATAATAGAATTACAAGCAAAGAGGAAGGAATTGGAAGGAATTCATTTGGAAAAGGTACAAAAGAAATTTAATTTATTTAAAAATAAATTTTTTTGAATATAGTAATAAGAATTCTAAGTTACTAGCTAAAGCGTCTTCTATAAAAAAGAATAAAAGTAATATAGGTGTAATACAAGATATGAATGGAAAAGATGTAAAAAATGAAGGAGAAATTGGAAGCTTTTCAAATATTTTATAAAACCTTATATACTAGTAAAAATCCTTCTATAATAAAAACTGAAGAGTATATAAAAATAATTTTAATAAGAAAGTGTCAGATGATGATAAAAACAAAATGGAACAGTTGATTACAGATAAAGAAATAGAGGATATCATAAATAATTTAAAGGCAGGAAAGACCCCTGGAACAGATGGATTAGGTCCAGAGTATTATAAGGTATTTAAAAAGATTCTTATACCAAAATTAAAAGAGTTATTTAATAAGATATTAATGGGAGAAGAAATTCCACTATAATGGAGAGAATCACTTATTGTTTTAATATTGAAACCAGATAAAAATCCTATAAGTATGGAAGCATATAGACCCATATCACTGATAAATCAAGATGCTAAGATATTCACGGCAATAATGGCAAAGAGATTGAATAGTTTTATGGGGAAATATATTGAAAAAGATCAAAATGGATTTATATCAGATAGGCAAATGTCAGATTTAATGAGAAGGGTACTTAACTTAATGCACCTAGCAATTCTAAAGCTGGAGTAATATCGTTAGATATATTCAAAGCATTTGATTCAGTGGAATGGGATTCGTTAAAGATATTAATTAATTATTTAGGGTTTGGACCTATTTTTAGGCAGATAATCCACCAACTTTATTCACAGAATACAGCCAGAGTTATAGTTAATGATGGTATAACTGAGACAATATACCTAGGCCGAGGTACAAGACAAGATTGCCCCTTATCTCCAGTATTATTTACAATGATAATTGAATTATTGGCACAGATAATTAGAGATGATAAACAGATTAGAGGGATAGATAACAAAGAAAATGGTAAGATAAATTTGTTTGCTGAGGATACATTATTAATAGTTAAAAATCCAGTTGAAACAATTGAAAGGCTTAAATTACATTTGAAGGAATTTGAGAGTATATCGGGGTTAAGGGTAAATTGGGGAAAGTCAGAATGTCTATTGTTAAATCACTCAGATGAGGAGAAAAGAAAAATGAAAATAATATTTGAAGGTAAAATTGGAAATGTTATTAAATATTTAGGGATTAATATTACTTGGACTTTACAAGAAATAATTAAAATAAATTTGGATAGACTAAAAACAGAGATAAACGGAAGGATAAAAGAATATCAGAAATTAATGATTTCATGGTTTGTTAGAGTGGCATTATGTAAAATGAAAATAATTCCTAAACTGAATTTTATATTTTGGATGCTTCCTATAAAGATTACAGAAAAACAATTGAAAGAGTGGCAGATAATGATAAATTGTTACTATAATGGAAATAAATGAGTGAAGATTAAGAAAAAATTATGGTATGTTACACAAAAAAAGGGAGGTCTTGGATTACCTAACATAAAATTATATTATATAGCAAATCAGTTTAGACATATCCCAGATATAATTAAGGGTAATAAAAATTTAATCTGGACAGAAACAGAAATGGAGGGTAAAGAAGAAAGAGTGGAGGGTATATTGTTTAAAGAAAAAATGGGAGAAGAGGTTTAAAAGATTAATAATCCTTTCCTTAAAAATATGTTAGAAAATTGGAAAAAATTTAGAGGTTTATTGAGTCCACCGATCTCCCCTTTATCACAGGTGGTAGAGTTAAGGAATTTTCCAGAAAATTTAAAAAACTTTAAGAATATATTAAAAAGTAAAGAGATAAATAGATTAAAAGATTGGAGAGAGAAGATAAGAGATAAAGAAGACATAAAAAGGTATTAGGAGGAGAGGGGATTTCATGGTTAAATATAATTCAATTAGAAAGGTGGACAAGTGAATAGAATACTAAAGAAGGGAAAGGTAGAAAAATGACAAAATTTGAAGAGATTATAGAAAAAAGATTGAAATCAGAGGAAAAGATAGAAAGAAATTGTAAGCCAAATATATAAACTAGTAACGCAAGCTGAACAGGGTACACAAGGATTAAAATGCAATGGCAATATGATTTGGATAAAGAAGTAATAGGTGAAGAATGGGATAAAATATGGGATCAAAGAATTATGAAGAACATGTCAGTAAGGATAAAAGAAAATTGTTATAAAGTAATATGGAGGTGGTATTTAACGCCAGTTAAAATGAATATAATAGATAAAAGTGTGTCAACATTATGTTGGAGGTGTAAAAAAGAGAAGGGGACGTATTTACATATGTGGTGGTTATGTGAAATAAGAAAGAAAGAATGGAATTTAATCTTTAAAGAAATATCTGAAATAACTGGATTGAATATTCAAATGTCTCCGTTAACTGCTTTATTGAATGTGATTAAGAAGGATCAATTGTTGAAAGAAAATAAGGATTTAATAGTAATAATGAGTACGGCTACAAGGTTAATTTTCGCAAGAAACTGGAGAAATGATAATCAATTTAGTTTAGAGGAATGGTGTAGAGAATTATGGGATATGGCAATTAATGATAAACTGACATGTGATATGAAAATAAGAAGAGGCCAATTGAAAAATAATGATTTTAAGAAAACATGGAATGTATTTTTGGAATATGTATTTCGGAGAGGGAAGGAGTATACACCGAGGGAAGAAACAATGAAATTTTGGAGGGAAAATGGATTGAATGAAGTTTAATGCTAGTCCTGAAGGTGATGGGGGCACTTGTGAAATTGTATCTTTTTGTTTTTTATTGTTGTTTTTTTTAATGTTTTTATAGTTCTTTGTGTGGTAGTTGGTTTGTATTAATAAAAAAAAAAGATTAAAAAAAAACAATTAAGAAACCATATTTTAAATTGTGTCTCTGCTGTATTTCTCCATGTCTTTTCCTGTATTTTTCCACTGTCAATGCAATGTATTACAATTACCAGGCCTTCTAGGCCCCAACTTTGGAAACTTGAACAGACATTCACACCTAGCTGATAGCACTAATTGATAGCATTTATGGCCCATTGATAGCATTTATGGATCAGTCTACATCCCAATCCCAAAGAAGGGCAGTGCCAAAGAATGCTCCAACTACCGTACAATTGCACTCATTTCACACGCTAACAAGGTTATGCTCAAAATCCTCCAAGGCAGGCTTCAGCAGTATGTGGACCGAGAACTCCCAGAAGTACAAGCTGGATTTCGAAGGGGCAGAGGAACTAGAGACCAAATTGCTAACATGCGCTGGATTATGGAGAAAGCCAGAGAGTTCCAGAAAAACATCTACTTCTGCTTCATTGACTATGCAAAAGCCTTTGACTGTGTGGACCACAGCATACTATGGCAAGTCCTTAAAGAAATGGGAGTGCCTGACCACCTTATCTATCTCCTGAGAAATCTCTATGTGGGACAGGAAGCAACAGTCAGAACTGGATATGGAACAACTGATTGGTTCAAACTTGGGAAAAGCCCAAAAAGCATTTGATAATATGAATTAGCAATTTATGATACAGCAAATAAAAGCGATGGATTTTGGCAAAAACTTCATAAATGTAATTAAGACAATCTATAATGAACTAAAGTAATTGTAAATGGTGAATTGACAGATAATATTAATATTAAAAAAGGCACTAGACAGGAATGGCTGCTCTCTCCATTGTTATTTACATTAACTTTGGAAGTATTAAATAGGAATGTGAGGAATGATCCAGAAATCAAAGGCACCAAAATAAAGGATGAGAATTACAAATTACAAGCATTTGCAGACGACTTGGTGTTTATTTTGGAAGATCCGTTGGAAACAACGTTGAGACTACTGGAGAAAATTGATGAATTTGGAGAAGTAGCAGGATTGAAGATAAACCAAAAAAAAAAAACTAAAGTTATAGTGAAAATTTTAACAGCCAAACAAAAAAATCAACTCTCAGAGACGTCAGACCTACAAATAGTTTAAAAAGTTAAATACCTCAGAATATATCTAACTGCCAGATGCGTAACTATAAAAGAAGATAATTATATAAAACTACTTAACCAAATAAAAATGGACCTAGAAAAATGGATAAATCTACAACTATCACTATTAGGAAGAATTGCAACAATCAAATGAACATCTTGCCAAAACTACTCTTTCTGTTTCAAACAGTGCCGGTGAAAATAGAGAAGAAATACTTTGATGATCTAAACAAGGCGATATTAAAATTTATTTGGCAAGGGAAGAAAGCCAGAATCAAATTGAAAATGCTGCAAGAATCCAAGGAAAAAGGAGGCTTTGGTTTACCGGACTGGACCTTATATTACCACTCATCTGTCCTAATGTGGCTGAAAGAATGGATTAGTCTGAAAAACAAAAGACTTTTGTGTTTAGAGGGGCATGATTTACAGTTGGGTTGGCATGCCTTTTTATGCTATCAGAAAGCTAAAACCCACAGGTATTTCCAAAACCACTATATTAGAAACTCCTTGTATATAATATGGGAAAAAATAAAAATGAAAATGTACACAAAAATACCAGGATGGGTTTCACCTATAGAAGCATTTGTTCATCCCAATCTTCTGAATTTTGAAATTTTTTTTACTTATACAGATATCTTAGATATAGATAGGAGATTAAAACCGAAACAAGACCTTATAGACCAGGGATTAGACGCATCGTGGTGGCCCATAATGCAAATACAATCTAGATATGAAAGGGATTAAAAATGTATGATTTTTATAAAGAACAGACAATGTTAGACCAAATAATGTTAACATCAGATGATAAATCAATTAGGAAAATATATACATTTCTTTTAAATTGGAAAATGGAGGACGAACAGGTCAAAGAAACAATGGTTCAATGGGCAAAAATTTTTGGATATAATATTGACTTTGAAAAATGGTAAAAACTGTGGTCTAGAAACTATAAAATGACAATGGCAACATCTTATAAAGAGAATTTATATAAAATGTTTTATAGATGGCATTTACCACCCGATAGATTAGCTAAAATGTACTCTAATAGGTCAAGTAAATGCTGGAAATGTCATAAAAAAACTGGAACTTATTATCACCTTTGGTGGACCTGTGATAAAGCAAAAAAATTTTGGAAAAAAGTACATATATGGCTTGTTAAAATAATCAAAAAACATGTAGATTTTAAGCCAGAACTCTTTCTATTAGGTATAATACCAGAAAGTGTTGATAAACAAAATGTATATTTAATACTGCATATTTTAACAGCCACAAGGATTATATTCGCACAATACTGGAAAAATGAAGAAACACCTACAGATCAAGAAGTAATTAAAAAGATATTGGACTGCGCTGAAATGGATAGACTGACACTGAAAACCAAAGGAAAGGAAGATGCAGAATATTATCAAACATGGAACTTGTTTTATCAATGGTTAGAAGCACGTTGTATAGATTAAGAGCTGAATATGTATTGTAGTTGTATTAACAAATGATTATAAGCTGAACCCAGGTGACACGATGTTAAATAAGCATGGATGGACTTTATAATTAATAATAATAATAAAAAGAAAATTTTAAAAAAAAATTGGGAAAGGAGTACGACAAGGCTGTATATTGTCTCCCTGCTTATTTAACTTATATGCAGAATACATCATGCAAAAGGCTGGACTTGATGAATCCCAAGGCAGAATTAAGATTGCTGGAAGAAATATCAACAACCTCAGATATGCAGATGATACCACTCTGATGGCTGAAAGTGAGGAGGAATTAAAGAACCTCTTAATGAGGGTGAAAGAGGAGAGCGCCAAAAATGGTCTGAAGCTCAACATTAAAAAAAAAACTAAGATCATGGCCACTGGTCCCATCACCTCCTGGCAAATAGAAGGGGAAGATATGGAGGCAGTGACAGATTTGACTTTCTTGGGCTCCATGATCACTGCAGATGGTAACAGCAGCCACGAAATTAAAAGACGCCTGCTTCTTGGGAGGAAAGTGATGACAAACCTCAACAGCATCTTAAAAAGCAGAGACATCACCTTGCCGACAATGGTCCACATAGTCAAAGCTATGGTTTTTCCAGTAGCGATGTATGGAAGTGAGAGCTGGACCATAAAGAAGGCTGACAGCTGAAGAATTGATGCTTTTGAATTGTGGTGCTGGAGGAGACTCTTGAGAGTCCCCTGGACTGCAAGGAGAACAAACCTATCCATTCTAAAGGAAATCAACCCTGAGTGCTCGCTGGAAGGACAGACCTGAAGCTGAGGCTCCAATACTTTGGCCATCTCATGAGAAGAGAAGACTCCCTGGAAAAGACCCTGATGTTGGGAAAGTGTGAAGGCAAGAGGAGAAGGGGACGACAGAGGACGAGGTGGTTGGACAGTGTCATTGAAGCTACCAACATGAATTTGACCAAACTCCGGGAGGCAGTGGAAGACAGGAGGGCCTGGCATGCTCTGGTCCATGGGGTCATGAAGAGTCGGACACAACTTAACGACTAAACAACAACAATATTATATGGAATTTACAAGAAATAATTAAATTAAATATGGATAAATTGAAGAAAAAAATTAATGAACGGATAAACCAGTATCAAAAATTAAAACTGCCTTGGTTTGGTAGAATAGCATTATGTAAAATGAAGATTATTCCTAAGCTTAACTTTGCATTCTGGATGCTCCCAATAAAGATCGGAGAAGTATACTTGAAAGACTGACAGAGGTTAATAAATAATTATTGTAATGAAAATAAGCAAACAAAGATTAGTAAGAGGTGATGGTATATTCCACAAAAAGAAGAAGGGCTTGGATTACCTAATATTAAATTATACTACATTGCAAATCAATTTAGGCATATACCAGATATCAAAGTAAACAACAAAAACTTAATATGGAAGGAACTGGAAATGGTAGACTACCCTGACAGAATAGAGGACTTCCTTTTTAAAGAAAAAATTGTAGAAGAGATGAAGAGAATAACTAACACCTTTCTGACAAATATAGTAGACTGCTGGAAAAATTATAGAAACATATTCAGTCCACCTATTTCACCATTATCGCAAGTAGTGGAGGTCCAGAGCTTCCCCAAAACTCTTTAAAATAAATTTAAAGAAGTATTGATAGAGAAAGGGATAAATACAGTAAAGTGTTGGATGAAAAAGATAAATGATAAAAATACGATAAAGGAAATTTTGGGGGAAGAAGAGGGAATATCTTGGTTAAATATACTCCAAATCGAAAGTTGGACTAGAGAGTGGATAAGAAAAGGAGAGATTAGAAAATTGTCAAAATTTGAGATTATTGAACAAAAACAAGATCAAGAAGTAAAAGAAAAGGAATAGTGTAATTTATAACATTTTAGTACATTTTGGATTTCATCAAGCAACCATTAAAAACCAGTGGAGGATTTTGAGGAAGAGATTCAAGGAGAGGATTGGAATAAGATACGGTTACAAAGAATAATGTAAATTTGTCTATAAGGGTAAAAGAAAATTGTTATAAGGTAGCATGAAGATTATATTTAACTCCAGTAAGATTGACTATGATAAATAAAAATATACCATCTCTGTTAACATATGATAGAAAAATATGGAATTGTCAGTCTGAATTATGGGAGAATGACTAAGCAGAGGCAGAAAAACTGAGTCATTCTAGTTGGCATTTAGCCAGAACAGGTGACCTACCTGCACATGTGCAATGCTCAATTTGCTTAGTAAGTGTTGCATCATACACAGGTATACAGGCAGTTAACAAACCTATGGTGCTGGGATATTCATGGAGAAGCAGCGTGTCACTTTGTCAGTCAGCATCTTGGAGTATTGGACTGGACTGGACTGTGATTGCTATTTCTGCATTGCCGATTCTGAAGAGGTGTATATATGTACGTATATTTTTTGTAAATACAGTTCTGGTGGTGAAGGGAACACACCTGAGTCTTGTGTTTTCATTTTTGTCTCTGCACTGCTCTATGTTTGGAGTTCTTAAACTCTGTCAGTATTTTGTTTGAAATACAATATGGAATTGTCTTGTTGGATTGTGGGAAACTGGAAAAGGCTGAGTCACTCAGGTTGGCACTTAGCCAAGGAAAAGTCATGTGATACCTCCGCACATGTGCAGAGTTCAATTTGTTGCATCATACTTGCATCATACAACTGTATTTAAGCAGGTTGCTGAATAGACTTATTTGTTGGGTTTATTTATGGAGGAGCACCACGTCACTTTGTCAGAAGGAATCGTGAATTTGCCAGTTCTGAGGTGCAACGTATGTATATTTTGTAAATACACTCTTGGTGAAGGGAACGTCTCCTGTGTCTGTGTCTTTGTTTTTGCTCTCAGTTTGGAGATTGGTGAAGAAATCTCAAACAGCATAACTGTCAAGGTAAATTTACAGGCCTGAGCAGAATAAGGTGTGTTAATGAGCAGCCATAATGAACAGGTGTGTAGAAATGCTGAGTCATGATGACTCAGGAGAGCTGACTCATGTATGATGCAATGTCTAATGTGATTGGACACATATAGATGTGCATAAGTATATATGTGTACTCTGTACAGTAGATGTTTTAACTGTTTTAGTTCTATAATATTTAATGGAACCCGCCCTGAGTAGACTCTGTCTAAAAGGGCGGGATAGAAATCTAATAATAAATAAATAAATAAATAAATAAATAAATAAAATAGATGTACCTTCCTCCTGTTCTGATGAGTGTTATGCTGTTATGCTGCCGGACTGCACTGCTGTATATAGCCTGTAAACACACACTGGTGTTGGTGAAGCTGCCTGTGTGTGCGTGATTCTTTTGGACTGCCTGGACTGGACTTTATTCTACTAAACCTGCTAATTTCCGTGTTCTTGCGCTAACAAGGGGTTATGGGCCCAGCGACGCGCCCTGCGACAACTGCCTTGCGCCAAGGAGGCCGGTGAGTACCAGTGGGTGCCACACTAGCATATGGAAGAAGTAGAAGTCCAGGAAGGTGGGAGTTCTGCTGTTGAGAGCGCAGGAGGGGAAAAAGAATGGAGAACTGTGAGAAAAGGCGGCAGCATGCAGACGTTTGGGGCAGCAAGCATGGAAGGCTTTCCCTTAACGAGACTAAATGAAAAGAATTACCAGACGTGGTCGATTAAAGCCGAGATGTTATTAAGAAGGGAGGACCTGTGGAAGATTGTTGACGACCCCCCCCCCCGGCACTTGATGAGGAGGGAGAAAGGCTAAATGAAAGGGCTTTAACCACAATAATTCTATGTCTGGAGGACAGCCAATTAATCCATGTGCGTGGACTGACCTCGGCTAAAGAATGCTGGGAATCTCTGAAAAGGATTTATGTTAGAGATACAGTAGGAACAAAGGTGTCTCTGACCAGAAAATTGTATAGATCCAGACTAGAACGTGGCGGGAGTATGTCTGAGCATCTACAGAAAATGAAAAACCTGTTTATGGAGCTTCAGCAGAGAGGCATGGTGTTTACGGAAAGCCACCAAGTATAAGTAATCTTGAGCAGTCTCCCGGAGGACTTTGATGTGTTGGTGACTAGTCTGGAGTCCATGCCAGAAGATGATTTAACCCTGGAGTACCTGACGGGCAGACTGCTGGAGGAGGAGCAACGGAGGAGTGAAAGATACGATAATAAAGTGAGAGATGACAGCCCACGACGAAGGAGACATGACAGCCCGCAGCAGAGACAAGAAATCAGCCCACAGCAGAAGAGAGCTGCTTCCAGGAGGGGAGAGCAAAACAGCAGAGCTATGACTGTAAGACGCTGTTTCAACTGTGGCTCTGAAAAACATTTGCAGAGAGACTGTAGAGAAGCTGGCTGCAGAAATGAAAGAAAGAAACAAGGGAGGATTTCTCTCGTACAAGCTGCTGATAAGACCAAGGTCGCCAGCTGGATACTGGACAGTGGGGCTGTATGTCACCTAACTAACAAAAAAGATTTGTTTTCTTTTCTAGGTACATCGGAGCACAGCTTCGTGAGCCTAGCAAACGGAGAGAAGTCTGCTGTCACTGGAGAAGGGACTGTGTTTGTACCAGGTTTGAAAAGGGAACTTAGAGGTGTTTTATTAGTTCCAAAACTGGACTGTAATATACTTAGTGTGTCTAGCCTTGATAAAGAAGGTTATACAGTGTTTTTTGCTAATAGCACTTGTACAATTAAGAGAGGAAACAAAATATGTGCATCAGCAAAGCTAGAAAACAATCTATATGTGTTAAAGGAGAAAACACAGAACGACACACATGCCATAGTAAGAAATACACCTCAACATGACCAGTGTGCCCATTTATTGCATAGAAGGCTTGGTCATGTAAATTTCAGAACATTACAGAAAATGGAAAGCTTGGCTAAAGGTGTAAAAATGAAGCCTTGTAAAAATTATTTAGACTGCCATGTGTGTAAGCTTGCAAAATCAAAGGAAAGTCTGAAAAGTAAGGAACGTACCAGTCACACACAAAGACCATTTCAGTTGGTTCACGCTGATATAATTGGGCCTTTTGTGCCATCTATGGGTGGAGCAAAGTATGTGCTAGTCATTGTAGATGACTATACAAGGTATTCTTTCTGTTATTTAATGAAAACTAAAGCAGAGGTGTTTAACCATTTCGGAAATTGGGTAAAATTTGTAGAAAATCGTTATGACCAGAAAGTGGCTCAAATTCAGACAGACAGAGGGTCTGAATTTATGTCAGGAAAGTTTCAGACATGGTTAGAAAACACTGGAATATCTCACAGGAAAACAAGTCCATATTCACTTTTCCAAAATGGGGTTGCAGAATGTAGAAATGGAGTTCTACAAACAATGAAGGATGCCCTATTAGCAGACGCTAATATGAGCCATGGGTATTGGGGAGCAGCTTTTTTGACCTCGAACTATATTTTGAACAGAGTGTGGTCATCAGCGATAGAGCAAACCCCATATTATATGCTGTATGGGAGAGAGCCTTCCTTACAGCATATGAGAGTATTTGGGTGTAGTGCTTGGGTGCACATACCAAAAGAAACCAGAAGGAAAGGGAAACCAAAAGCAAAGAAAATGAAATTCTTGGGCTATGAAAGAGGATCCAAGGCATATTGTTTCCTGGATGGGAACAGAAATGTAGTAATCTCAAGATCTGCAAATTTTTGTGAGCATGAGAACTGGGATAGGGTACATGCAAACTCCCAAGTTTACATTCCCATAACAGAAAGAGTGAAAAGTCAGGAAAGAGAGATAGAGCCAAAAGAAGAGGCTGAAGAAAGCACAAGTCAAAGTACCTCAGAAGAAGAGGATGATGGGGAATGTAGTCAGGAAGAAAGTCAGCCTGTAGTTAAAGAAGAGCCACAAATCCCTAGAAGGTCTGAAAGGGCTAATAAAGGTATCCCTCCAACAAGGTTTGGTGTAGGGGAAATTAGAGTGTATCATGTATACCAAGAACCCAAGAATTTTGAGGAAGTAATGCTACTTCCAGAAATAGAGAAAACAAAATGGCAACAGGCCATGAAAGAGGAATTAAAATCAATGGATGAGCATGGAGTGTTCACAGAGACAAAATTGCCACCAGAACACAAGGTAATTGGTAGCAAATGGGTCTATAAGAGAAAATTGCAAAACAATGGGGAATACAGGTACAAAGCAAGATTAGTGGCTCAGGGGTACACACAAAAGAAAAATGTGCACTATGACGAAGTGTTCTCACCCACAGTAAAAGCTGAAACTATGAGATTGGCTTTAACTCTGGCTGCTTCCAGAAACTACATTATAAACCACTTTGATATAACAACGGCCTATTTAAATGCAGAATTACAAGAGGAGTTATATATGGCGCAGGCACCTGGTTTTGAAAACTCAAAACCAGAAATGGTTTACAGACTAAACAAAGCTATTTATGGTTTGAGACAATCGGCAAGGAATTGGAATCAGTGTTTACATTCAGCATTGGAAAAGTTAAAATATAAGAACAGTTTGGCAGATCCATGTCTGTATGTAAAAGAATATGGAAAAGAACTAAATATATTATTAGCCTATGTCGATGACATATGCTTTATGTCCAAGGATCAAAGCCAAATAGATTTATTTGAAAGACAATTGAAAAAAGAATTCAAATTGAAAAACCTAGGCCCAATACAAAATTATTTGGGGGTGCAAATCCAAAAACAAGACAAAGGTTTTGTGTTAAGTCAAAAGATGAAAATAGAACAAATGCTGGAAAAATATAACATGCAAGAATGTAAAAGTGTTCAAACTCCAATGATAATGGATTTTCAGAAATCAGAAACTGAAAGTAAGGGAGTTTGAAAATCAGGAAATTTACCAATCTGCAATAGGAAGTCTGATGTATTTAGCAAATTGGACAAGACCAGACATTGCTGCAGTGGTAAACATCCTCAGTAGACATGTGTCTAAACCTACTTTAAAACACTGGCAAGGAGTAAAAAGAGTGTTCAGATATTTGAAAGGAACACTTGACAAGTGTCTAATCATAAAACCTTCAAATGAATTAAAGTTAATAGCATATGTAGACAGTGATTGGGCAAATGATGCAACAGACAGAAAGTCAGTGTCTGGGTTTGCTGTAATGTTTGCAAATACGTTAGTAGGTTGGAAGTCAAGAAAACAAAATTCCATCACTACTTCAACAGCTGAAGCAGAGTTTGCAGCTTTATCAGAACTATGTTCAGAAATTGTTTGGTACAAACAATTAATCAAAGATTTAAGAGTTGAAGTGAATCAGGCCATAAAGGTATTTGAAGACAATACCACATGTATTCATATGGCCACAATGGAGAAGATGCGGAGCAGAAGCAAACACATAGACATAAAGTACCATAATGTCAGAGAGGCAATAAAAGAAAAGTTAATAGAATTACATTATTGTGAAACAGAAAGAAATATTGCTGACATTTTGACAAAACCCTTGAGTATACAAAAACATAAGGAAATAACCGAAGAATTGGGTATATGCTCTGCTCAGGCGTAAATTAAGAGGGGTGTCAAGGTAAATTTACAGGCCTGAGCAGAATAAGGTGTGTTAATGAGCAGCCATAATGAACAGGTGTGTAGAAATGCTGAGTCATGATGACTCAGGAGAGCTGACTCATGTATGATGCAATGTCTAATGTGATTGGACACATATAGATGTGCATAAGTATATATGTGTACTCTGTACAGTAGATGTACCTTCCTCCTGTTCTGATGAGTGTTATGCTGTTATGCTGCCGGACTGCACTGCTGTATATAGCCTGTAAATACACACTGGTGTTGGTGAAGCTGCCTGTGTGTGCGTGATTCTTTTGGACTGCCTGGACTGGACTTTATTCTACTAAACCTGCTAATTTCCGCATTCTTGCGCTAACAATAACAGTGCTGTGCAACTTGCAACAAACTGAAAAAACATTATCAACAGTGCTGCATACTCTGACAATCTCAATGAATTTGACCAAACTCCGGGAGGCAGTGGAAGACAGGAGGGCCTGGCGTGCTCTGGTCCATGGGGTCACGAAGAGTTGGACATGACTTAACAACTAAACAACAACAATATTAAACTACATTATATAGCAAATCAGCTGAGACACATTCCAGACATGATAGAAAATAAATATGTAATTTGGAGGGATTATTAATTTTATAAGAGAGGAAATTCTGGAGAATTATTTTAAAATTAAAATATCTGGGATGTGATTAAAAGTATTCATAACCCCTTTTTGAATAATGTGTTAGAAAGTTAGAAAACTTATAGGGGAGCATTGAGACCACTGATTTCTTCCTCTGACTCAGGTGGCAGAGTTAAGGAATTTCCTGGAAAATCTTAAAAGGAAGTTAAAGAGTATTAATTGGAAGTATTATAATAAAACTTTGGGTTAAAAATATGAATAGTAGGGAACAAATAAGATATTGGGAGAAGAGGGGATCTTATGGATGAATATACTTGAACTGAATAACTGGAAAAAGGAATGGAAAATAAATGATGGAATTAATTATTTTGGAGGAAACCAATGCCCTCAATCCATTCCAGTCCGGGTTCAGGCCGCGTCATGGTACGGAGATGGCATTGGCTGCCCTGAAAGATGACCTTTTGAGGGAGGCCAATAAGGGCAAAACATCCTTGTTGGTCCTCCTCGACATGTCAGCAGCCTTTGATACCATCGACCACGGTATCCTCCTGGGGAGGCTCTCTGGGTTGGGGATCGGAGGTCCAGTCCTTCCTGGAGGACCGTCCTCAGAGAGTGCAACTTGGAGAGATGCTGTCTGCTCCATGGACTCTCAACTGTGGAGTCCCACAGGGGTCAATCATCTCCCCAATGCTATTTAATATCTATATGAGACCGCTGGGGGAGGTCATCAGGAGTTTTGGATATTCGTGTCACCAATATGCAGATGACACCCAGCTCTCTCTCTCCTTCCATCCCTCTGCAGTGGATGCTGTCCTGTCCCTTGAGCACTGCCTGGATGCCGTGCTGGACTGGATGAGGGAAAACAGACTGAGGCTGAACCCAGACAAGACGGAAATCCTGTGGTTGGGCACCCCTAGTGTTTGAGGTCTGGGTACTTCCCTTTCATTCGGGGGGGGGGGGTACTCTCTCTGCGAAGGATGAGGTGCACAGTTTGGGTGTATTGCTGGACCCAGCATTATCTATGGAATCTCAGATAGTGTCTGTGGTCCTTGCTGCCTATTTCCATCTAAGGTGGATTGCCCAGCTGCACCCCTACCTTGACACCGGGTCCCTCACTATGCTGGTCCATGCATTGGTAGTCTCAAGATTAGACTACTGTAATGCTTTCTATGTGGGGCTGCCCTTGGTGCTGTTACAGAGACTTCAGCAGGTCCAGAACTCAGTGGCCAGATTGTTGAGTGGGGTAAGGAGATACCAACATATTTCCCCTACCCTGGCCACCCTGCACTGGTTACCTGTCTGCTTCCGTGCCAGCTTCAAGGTGATGGTACTAACCTATAAGGCCCTAAATGGTTTGGGACCTCGATATCTGGTAGAACACCTCCTTCCAACTAGATCTGCCCATCCTATAAGATCTTCCCAGGCCAGGTGGCTGAGAATCCTGACCCTGAGAGAGGCCCAGAAAACAATGACCAGAAACCAGGCCTTCTTGGTGGTCGCCCCGCAAATGTGGAACAGCCTCCCACCTGAAATTCGCCTGGCCCCTTCATTGGGAATGTTCAAAAGATGACTAAAAACATGGCTATTCAGACAGGCCTTCCTTGACTTAAGACCACCTTGATAAATTGAAGTTCTTAATAACTATGTGCTCAACCGTTTGCCATGCTCTTTTTTTTTACTGTATTTTATTTATTGTCTTCACATTGCTCCAGTTGCTGTTGACTGTCTGTGCATTATTGTTTTGTATTTTGTAATTGTAAACTGCCCAGAGTGGCCTGGGTAGCCAGATAGGTGGTATAAAAATCAAATAAATATAAAATAAATTATTAAGGTAACTGTAGCAAGGCTGATAATCGCAAAGAACTGGAAAAATAATGATCAATTTTCGATTGAGAATTGGTATAAGGAAATATGGGATATGGCCATTAATGATAAATTAATCTGTGAAACTAAGATTAGAAACAAAATATCAAAATGTGAGGATTTTAAGAAATATGGATTTTATTTTTGGCACATGTACTGTATTTTTGTAGAGAAATGGGACAGTATGAAATATAAAGAAAAATAAAATGAAAACTACTCTCAAGGGCTGGGGGCAGCACAGGGTTGATTATTGTGGGGTTTTTTTATGTTGATTTATTGGTAGTGTTTTATATACTTGTTTTTTTCTTTCGTTTGAAAATTAATAAAATATATGTTTTAAAAAATAAAAATACATAGGAGTTGTGGGACCTTGATGAGAAGCCACAGCCCAGTATGGACTACGAATCCCACCTCCTTTCACTGCAGACCTTAACAATGTGCATCACAATGCAGAGGAAGACCCAAAGCAGTTAGTTGCCATAGTCTGGATGCCTGTCTTCCTGAGATCCTGGCACACCAATTTACTCACCCTGGAGCTAACACAATAGGAAAGAGAAATTCAGCTTTTCGCTATCACTGTGCAGAATTATTCTTCAGCATCTTTCCTGCTCACCCTCCAGCATACCCCTCTGAATTTCTGCTATCCACTGCTGGGAACATAATGACAAAATTGAGAATTCATCTAATGCCAGAACACGTATCCAGCGTGGCTTTCATCCATTCCTACAAAGAACGGATACTGAGAGCCCATAAACCACCACTGTTCCCAGACAATGACAAGCAAAGATTCACTGATGCACCTTGGTGATGAGGAAGATAGCAATGCTGAATTGGCTTGGAAGGGAAGATTCACATAGCAGTGGGGGAGTAACTGGATGTTTCTGGTGCATGCACAGCGAGGACACAGCAGTAGTCTTCATGTTATCAGTATGGAAATTTCTGATTGATTAGTTATCTTCATGTCTTTTGGGGACATAAAACAAACCTGACTACTGAATGTTTTTCAACAGTGTCTTTCTTCCAAATGCTTCAAGAACTTTTGACTACTGTTACAAGAGGATGGCACTGGGCAGCAGTCAGATATTTCTTTTGGCAAGCTATCATAGTACGTAGTTGCTAGAGAGTTGTGGTGTGTCTTGATGGCAATGTGCAGTGAACAATCCAGTTTGCTATGTATGGGACAGTGTAGCAAAGGCTGTGCACCAAAAGTTTCAGAATGCAGCCATGGGTAGTTTAGCACTGTGCTGCAGTTGAAACAAGTTTGAAGCAGCAGTCAGTCCCAGCCAGGAAGGAGGGCAAGAGCATGATGTGCCCCATCCACAAGAAAAGCATATTCCAAGAAATGATTTAACGAAGCTTGCATTTCAAGCAGTAGAAAGCAGTTTATTTTGTGAGTCACTCCTTCCTCAGTTGGTAAAACAGAATTGGCTATTCCCCAGGCTTCCAGAGTAACACTATGTATTCCAGTGCTCCTTATCCGATTATACATTTTCAGGTCCATTAACCATTTGAAATGCCTGCTAACAAATCTACATACAATGTAAGTGGTCAGTGTTGGTATATTACAAGATATAACATTCTACCCACTGTGGGTTAATATCCTCAAAGACCTCACCTGTCCCTTATAATCAATTAGGCTCTATAAAGCTTTGTCTCTCTCCCTCCCTTTCACCCTTCCATGGTGCTGACTGACAGAGCAATGCAGAGACCTTGTGTGCTTGCCTGAGTTTGTGGGCGTTACCTGAGCTGCCGCCGCCTTTAATTCCCTTTACTGTTTGGTATGTTTTGTAATGTAGTTTTACTATTTTATTGTTTTCTTAGGATGTCCTGTTTACCCTTTTCCGAAGAGAACTAGATAAAGATTATTATTTATATTTTGTCTCAGTGTCTCAAACCTTTTTTCCAACAATCAGCTGGGCAGACAGAGATTTTGGGCTGCACCCTGTCAACACTGAACTTCGTCACTGGTGTGCTGCCTCTCCCTACACATGTGCAGTGCAGGACCAAAGAACCAGTGATTGTGGCACATTTCATGCTTGTGTCTCATCATGTGTTTGCAGGGCATAGCAGATTACGGCAATATTGCCGTAACACTGTCTGTATTCCATCATGCCTTTTGTGTTATAGTGGGTTGACATAACAGCAATGCTTAATGTTATGTTTTGGAGCAGTCTTTGTACTGTTCCTGCCTTTGTGGATTATGTATTGTCAATTAAAAGAAACCAAATTTGTGGAAGGATCAAATTCACAGTACCTTTTTGTACACTCAACTTTGAGAGAGGCGAGTGGTTGGAATTTGGATTGAAGTCATTCATCAGATGCAGAAAGAGTGAATACCTTGATATCTTGCAAAGGCAAGAGACAAGAGCTGCCACATACTGTAGGTGGATGGAGCCTGGTGGCAAGTGAACAAAGCTGTTTCACCCCAGCTATCAGGGCTTGTCATTCAGAATGCAGCCGTCTCCTTTCAAACATTACAAATGAAGTGGAGAGAACAAGGCCCCCTTTCTCCAAGGGTGGTTCCCATTTAAGGGATCCTGTGGTGTGGCTTTTGGTGTCACCAATACACCTGTTACAACTGCAAGTAACAGGAATAGATACATCAAAACAGCCCACACTGCAACGAGCAAGCAGAGGACATTCAGACAGTACTTGCATTGTCCAGGGATAGATATTTTGGCCTGATGCTGTGGCAATCTGTTATTTGTCACTAACACAGATGTATCAAGCACAAAACCAAGAGACTATTACATGAGAGTAACTCTGGCAAATGAAAAGGAAGATAAAGAACACAGAATAAAGTCAGTATAAATACACTATATACACAAGGGAGAATTTGTGAACCAGGTAAAAACAGATTTTTCAAAAACTGAGTATAGGAATCAAATATAATTATAAGAAACATGTCAAAGATTTGATTAAGATTATGAATAACCGAGACTGGGAGGAGTATTTCAGTTTTGAAAAAGGGATAAAAAAGAGGAGTGTCTGTTTCTGTGACCAGCCCCAACCCAAGCGTGTCACTATTTTAAAAAAACTTTTCATAAAAGGGCTTGACATCAGCCATTAAACACACTAGACCCAGTGGTTAAAGAATGAAACATGATATTCACTTTATTACAAACTAACAACAACTTGGGAAACACACCCTCCTTGATCCATTACACCTTTACTTCTCCCACACATTCCAGCCCCCCTCCTCCTTTGGGCTCTCCCAGATAGGCCGACATCATGCACCACCCAGCTAATCACCTTGTTTCCCTGTTACCAAGCAAATTGGACAGGGTTTAAGAAACTGGCATCCTCTGGAACAACTTGCCCGTGGAGATCTGCCTGGCTCCCTCTCTGGGTGTCTTCAGGAGTAAAATTAAGATCTGGTTATTTGGGCAGGCTTTCCCTCCTGCCATATCTTAAATTCTACATTTTTGCCATCTTGGATTTATGTATATGTTTATTGGTCTAACTGTTTTTTAAATTTGTAATGCCGCCCAGAGTAGACCTTTGGTCTAGATGGGCGGGGTAGAAGTCTAATAAAATAAATAAATAAATACAAAGTTGATGAAATAAAAGCTTAAAAGAAGGTATGAGGATATGATTAGGATTGTTAATAACTAGAAACATCTATGAATTTAATAATGAAGCCATATTTTATGACCAATTGTTTAAAAATGGATTTTGCAGAAGAAAAGTTAGCTGGAGTAGATACGATAGAAATGGAGTATCTGACTCCAAAATTGAAGAGGTTTCTCAGTTAAGAATTTTCCAAGTATATTGTAGAAAGATAGAATTACTTCACGGAAAGGCTGTTTGGATATTGAAATTTGGATTTTTCAAAGACCTATACTTTCTTCTAATCTTCACAGAACTCATTTTTGAATAGACACTTTTTAAGACTTCATTCCAGCCTTGGGAATTCAGACAGTGACCAAAGACAAGGCAAATCTGGGGCAATTATGAGTCAGCTAAGGTTAAATGCACTTTCATATACAGCTTTAGTGAAATGATGAAATCAAAAGGAGGCTCTGCCTAATGAGATCCTGTGTGCATTTTCTAATTTGAAAAACCTACTCTCTTGTTCATTTGTAGTTTTACCAGTTCAAGAATTTGTGTGTGTATGTAGATGAATGCATATTCTTTTTAATGCTTTGCTTCTCTCCTTGTGTCCTTGACTTTGCTAGAGGTGTTGTCTCACTGTTAGAATTGCCTGTACTTAAACATGTATGCACCTTTGAACTCTAAAAAATGTGATTTCCTTTTGCAATAAACTACAGTGGTGTGCTTACTTTCCCAAGAGACCTAAGCATTGCTTTCTCACCTAGTGTTTTCCCAAGGGATGTTTAGTCCACATCTTTGTTGAAGACAGGGAGCAGAGCCCCTTCTATAGTTGAGACCATTTAAAAACAGGACTATGGACACTGTAGAGGACAAAAGGGAAGACTGGCTGGAATGTAGGTTAGCTTAATTTCTGTAAATTAGATATAAAATGTGAGTAATGAGCTACAGAAGAGATTGAGGTAGTTAAAGAGATCGTGTGAGCTGGAGGACAAAAGTACAGAGAAAAAAGAGAGTGAGCTGTCCCCTCCCACGTCTAAGGCGGAGAATAGTAACAGTGGTGTGGAAAAGGTGACAGAAGAAGTGAAGGAGCTAGAGATAGGAGAAAAGGGGGAGGAGCAAAAGGAGGAGAGGAAGAGGGTAGATGTGTTCCTGACAACGGAGGAGAGGGATAAGACCGAGGAGACAAGGAAAGTAATTGTGTGGGAAGAGGAGAAGAAAGAGGAAGGAGAACCTCAAATCTTCAAAATACCTGAGAAAGGGGGGGGGTGTAAGAGATGAAACACAAAGAGTGGTAGAAAGAGAAAAAGGGGACAGAAAAAATACCCCTGGGAGAGTTAGGTCCAGAAGAATGGACAGTTTTTTATCCCCAAGGCCGAGGTCCCTGGAGGAAGGTTGTCCAGCTGGAACCCATCCCATCGAACCAGAAGCCACCAGAGGGGGGATTGGTCTCGCCACCAGTGTTGCGGGACTATTTGTGCAGTGAGGAGTGGTTACCTGAGAAAACCCATGGATCAAGAGAGGTTCGGACCATCTCCCCGGTGAGGACAGAAGATTCCCATGATAGTTTGTCCCTTTTATGGACAGAGTTACCAGTAGATGTTGGCCATGTCGGCCCTATTGAAGTTATTATTGACAAATCTGTTAGTACCGTTAATAAAAGTTTTATTACAGAGAACGCGACTCTTCCATTTTTCCCGCCAAAAATCAAGGAACTGTCATACACCAGTGACGAACCCTGTCACAGATAGTATAATGCACATAGTATATGAATGTGCAAGAGTCTACAAATAAGATCATTGTGATTGTATTATAATTTATATTGTTCTGTTATTTTTTTAAACATCTTTGTGGAACCAGCTCCCAGAGGAGCTTTGCCTGGCCCTCTCCCTGTTGACATTCAAGAGGCAATTGAAGATATGGCTCTTCAGGGAGGCTTTCCACTCTGATTTTAGTTAAGAGGAATCTTACATCTCCCTCCAGTTACTGTTATCTTTATTTTCATGATTTATCTTTCGCTTAGTTTCATCATTGCTCTAGCGCCTTCTGTCGTCATGTGGTTAGATTGTTCTACGGTTTTTATTATATTATTTTATGATTATTGTGTATTCTAATGTGAACTAACCAGAGTAGTGCTGTGGCACTAATGAAGTGGTATATAAATTTAAGTAACAAATATTTTTAATTAATTGTCAATAAAAAAGTTTTTTGAAAAAAGTGGCTACCATGTCTTGCTTTCAGGAGGAATGCTTCTGTGCCTTGGTTCCCATGTGAAAGGATCTGCCCTGGCCAGACCCTTTCCCCGATGACCTCTGGAACCTTGGCAGCAGCTAGTGAATTCAGGGAGTTTAGTACTCTGTGGTACTGCTAACATTGTGCTCTTATAGTCAGGCAGCACAAAGAGACTAGGACTTCTCATGGGCCTGTCGGGAGCGGGAGTGGCCAGCCTTAGAGGTAATGGTCCTCAGATACATGGCAGCACCAAGAGGAAGAAAAGGCTAGCACCAAATATCATGTTGGCCCATTTATCCAACATATTCTTTTTCAGCAAAGCATGCGGCCACACTGACCATTGTCTGTCATTTCGGGCTTGGAAGACCCTTGAGGGTTGGTGCAGGATTGCACCACCATGGGAGAAGAGTTGCAGGCTCCTTATGCTTCTGGCCATTTATTGCCATTTGGAGTATGTTGGACACCTTATGAGGTGGTCTTATTTCAGGCAGCATTTCTAGTTTCTTTCTTTCAGGCTACAAAGTCCACTATCCCCAATCAGCAGAGAATAACAGGTTGTGTAGTCTGTCACACATAGGACAATGGGATTAAAATAATAATATTTCTCCAGTTAGTGAAGAAGAAAGATTGCTTGTCACAGGTGTGTATGATGGGGACACAGGAGAGAGCCTTCTCTGTTGCTGCTCCCAGACTTTGGAACTCCCTCCCACAGGAAGCCAGTCTGGCCCCATCTTTGCTATCTTTTTACAAGCAGGCAAAGACTTTTCTCTTTAGGCAAGCCTTCCCTCAGTAACTAGCTACCTGTGTGAGATTTTTAAATGGATTGCTATGCATTACAGCTTTGACTGGATTCTTAGTATTACTTGCGTTTTCCATTTCTCAGAGTGGCATTTGTTTTTTTTCTTTTTAATATTTGTATACACATTGTTCTTAGCTTTAAATATTGTCTTTTAATGATGTCAACCACCATTGTATACTCTTTTCAACTTTAAATATTGTATTTCAATGTTGTAAACTGCCTGGGTCCTTTTCAAGGAGAAAGGCAATAATCCAGGATTAAATCCACCTGCCTTGAGTTGCAGAAGATTAGAACTTTGTGTTGGGAGCAGTGATTTTCCAATTACTTAGATGGTGGTGGGTTTGCCCTCATTTATAGTCTGGACAGTCAGCTATTAGCAAGTTGATCTCTATCGACTTCCTAAATTAAACCATGTTTGGACCAGATGATCTCCAAGACCAGACTTCGAAAGCAACTCCAGATATGAAATTAAAGCATGTTTCTACCAAAACCAAAGGATTATATGATTCTGCTTTATCTTTGCAGGTAACTTCAGTTACTCATGTATTGCTAATTTAAGTGTTGTAATTTACCATCATGTCGCTTCCAACATGTGGCAACCCTAACCCAGATATTCTAGCCAATATCTCAGTAGCTCTGGCCCCATCCTCATGTATGAACCAAGCTGGTTCAAGTGGTCCTGAGCTTGAACTACTATTTTGTCTGAACTGTGACTTGCTTGACATTGATACAAATTGCTATAAAGTATTCGTTGTTACTTGCCATCAATCCACTACTGACCTATGGGAATCCTAACAAGATTTTCACATGGGATGTGAGATGTTCATGCAGTGGCTTCCCATTACCACCACTACCACCCTAGTGAATTTCCATAGCCAAGCAGGGATCTGAGCCCAGATTTTCTGACTCCTTGTCTGACATTCTTATCTACTACACCACACTGGCTCTAATTTAACCTTTACTCTAGATCAGAGATAATGTTTTAAACAACTTGCCCAGTTGCCTTAATATGAAGCACCTGTTTTTAACCAAACCATTCTAAGCAGAGCTTCCTTCTGCAGCATACACCTAATTTGAGAATTTGAGGTATGTTCTTGATAAATTAGAACTAGATTAGCAAGAACCGAAAGGGACATGGATTGAACAAGTTTCAAGTGGAATTTTAAATGCAGAAGAATTTAAAAAAAATCATTTGAAGAGTTATAGGTCAGGTGGATTATAACTTGGAGCAGAATCCTAAAAGTTCATTTTTACAAATTAATGGCAGCAACCGGAGAGCTTGCACGGAACTTTGTTATAGGCAAGAGGAAAAAAGAATCAGCCTTGGGACAAGCAGATTATCTTGAGTGCTATGACTGCTTACTGGTGTGTGATTCCTCACACATTTCCCCCAGCTGTTTTGCTGTTGAACCAGTTAGGCAACTAATGACTTTTAATGAGAAAATAGTGAAGAGCTACCTTTAGTGAACCTAATTAAATAAACTGAATATAACTCTGACAGGGTTTTGAGTAAGTGTGTATGGCCTACTGGCAACAGAAGCTGCAGTAACAAGAAAACAGCCAATCCACTGTGCATTTAAGATATCTGGCAACACACCAGCTTCTTTCTACCACTTCTAGTTCTCTAAAATGAGAACATTCTTGAATCACCCTCGCATTGCATGGAGCCTAATCTTTGCCCGTCCTTAATTCTCCCACTCCCAAACAGGTGATATTCCTCAGGCTAAGATAATTATGCACTGAAGCAAAATCTCAACACATGTTTGGCATTGCTTAAGTCTATCTATACTAGTAAGTATGCTAGCATGACTCTACAGTGACATATTAACTTTTTTATATGTCTTCCAAACTATTATTTTATATTTCTGCAAGGAGGGGCAAGAGTTTTGCCAGGCCCACTACTAGCAGTGCAGAGCAGCCAAGGTTTTTCAGGATAACCCACATACAAAGCACGAGCTTTCTCACTGGGCTAGAAGCCTCTTCACTTAACAGTAGTAAAACAATGTTTCATTGCTATCTCATAGCTGCCTTATTCTTAAGTGCCTCTATTTACTTTCTAGCTCTGATTCAATTTCACAATTCATACCCCCCCCAGATAATACTCAATGAAGAAAAGACCCTTTTTCCTCAGCTAGCTAGTGTAGCTCCATAGAGTTTTCTTTTTTAACATTCCTTTAAAAATTCCCACAAAACCCAGGAATGTTGTATAGTATTAAGTGTTCTTTGCAAACACCACAATATTATTACCATGTGACACATGCACCTTATACTACTAACTAGAATTAACTAGTATTTAAAATTTCTTAAAAAAAACATACAAAATGTAGATAGAGGTTTCACTCCTAAGCTTTCTTCTACCACTAAGCTGCCTGATAGTACTTTCCCCCCTTCACTTCCCCATTACTATGATCAGTAGTTGAAAAATAAACACCTTAAATAATCTGCTACAGAAATGAACTACTCCTATTCCTTCCCTGAAAAAAAACAATCATTAAGAAGGACCATCAACCCTGCTGCTCTCTATATAGAGATTCTTTAACTCCACCTACAGATTCTCTCACCCTATCAGGTTTCTCTCTCAAGCCAGTTTTTTTTCTAGCTGCTTCACTCCTTAAAAAGGAAGCATTCCTATATGAAACTTAGGTTTGTCACATGGAAGTAAGTCCTACTGATTTAAAAGGAAGTAGGGTGCATATAATCATGGCCTGGCTTCACTTCTTTTCTTTTCTTTTCTTGGAAGGCCTGAGATCCTGAATTATTGAAGGAGTGGTTTTACCAGTTCCATACCTTCAATGAGCTTCCATGGCTGAGTGGGGATTTGAACTCAGGCCTCTTGAGTTGTAGTCCATGACTCTGTCTACTATACCATACTGACTATCCTACAAAAGCTATGAGGCTGCAATCTTCATCACTGTTATTAGGAGGTAAACTCAGTGGGGCTTCTTTCTGAGTAAACAAGTGCCAAGCTTATATCTGGAGGTTGAGACATTCTGGCAGCTGTAATCCCCCCAGACTAATTTTTCTAAGTTTGGAATATTTCACTCTAATGGCCAAACACAACCCCTTCCTCACCAGTAGTGCCTCAAGCACAGTTTTAAAAGCCAAATAAAAGGGAGGGCCATGCATGAGTTGCCGTGGCCACTAATGGCAGCAAAAGGGAAACACAGGAAAGCACAGAATGGTTTTGTGAGGGCAGGAGACAGGATGGTTTTTACACCTTGAGGCTATGTAAATGACCAGTTTTGCCAAAGCAAAGCCCAGTATGATCTAAGCACAATCAGGTCTAGGTGTCTGTGGACTTTTGGATAAGAGGCTATTACTTCCTTGTTCTGTTCTGCTCCTCCCCACTGAATGTGGCAGTAAAAATAAGATAATGCTCCTGAGCATGTTCAAAGTGTTCAACCTACTGCACAACTCTGGGCAGCCTAAAACGATACCTAAGATTAAGGGAAGGAACTTGCTAGTACCTTTCATTGTTCCCTCTGCCTCAGACTTTCAGAACCCAGGCAACCATAATGACACTATCCTTGCCCCAGAGATGTATCAACAGGTTTCAGGTTTGCTTGAGCTCTGAAAGCAACAAAAGGTTTGTAGATGGGTAAGGAAACTTTAAGGGGGGGAAAATGTTGTTTGTCATGTAGTTAATTTTGGTTCTCCAGCCCAGGGGCCATCCATCAGGCTTGCCAAGAACTGGCACCTCTGAAAAATGAGCAAAGAACAGAATGAAGTATGCATCTAACATGTGTGCAAATGCACTTGTGTATATGGCTGTCCAGTCAGCGTGCTCAGTGCCGCCGAAATGGAGCTTTTTTGCCCCCCCCGGCTGGTATGAGGCGAGACGTGAATCTCGCAGCTCATCCTGGGGGCAGGGTTTGGGGACGCAGTTTATAGCTGCCCTACTCCTCCTTTGCAGCCTCTTTCGAGGCTTTCTTCTCCTGGCTCCGGACGGTGCTGTGCTGAGCTTTGCAAATGCACGTGGTGCAGCTCTTTCACTTTTGGAGCCTGGACTGAGGGGGTGCATCGGCACTCCCTCAAGGTTTGGGGGACAAGGGCCCTTCAGTAGAACCCGTAAATTGCCTCAAGAAGGCAATACAAGTTCATTAATAATAATAATAATAATAATAATAATAATAATAATAATAATAATAATAATAATAATAATAATAATAATAATAATAATAATAAAGGAAATGAAAGTAAAACAAGATAAGGGGTAAAGGGGCCCACAAAGGGTGGGCAATGGACGCACTCCCATTTAGCAACCCCTCCACTTCCCTAGTACAACAGTAATATTTTATAAATAAAAGGAAAGTAGGGGGAGAGAGGGCCTGAGAGAAAGAGATGCAGACAGATTCATGGTGGGGGGTTTAGTCTCTAGTTAGGTGGAGGGGACACCAATTCTACCCCCCCTCCAGTGTTTGAGGTCAAGTATAATAATAAGAAAGAAAGAAAGAAAGAAAGAAAGAAAGAAAGAAAGAAAGAAAGAAAGTATAATAGCAATAGATAATTATAATTGCTCGAGTATAGGAAGAGGATTCCTAGGAATTTTTTAGTGTAAATATAATCCCAGACTCAATTCAAATAATAATAGAGAGAAATAAGTGACATTAAAAAAGGACAAGCAAAAGGAGTCAACAGAGGAATTTTATACTTGTTGTTGTTTAGTTGTTAAGTCGTGTCCGACTCTTCGTGACCCCATGGACCAGAGCACGCCAGGCCCTCCTGTCTTCCACTGCCTCCCGGAGTTGGGTCAAATTCATGTTGGTAGCTTCGATGACACTGTCCAACCATCTCATCCTCTGTCGTCCCCTTCTCCTCTTGCCTTCACACTTTCCCAACATCAGGATCTTTTCCAGGGAGTCTTCTCTTCTCATGAGATGGCCAAAGTATTGGAGCCTCAGCTTCAGGAGCTGTCCTTCCAGTGAGCACTCAGGGTTGATTTCCTTCAGAACGGATAGGTTTGTTCTCCTTGCAGTCCAGGGGACTCTCAAGAGTCTCCTCCAGCACCACAATTCAAAAGCATCAATTCTTCGGCGGTCAGCCTTCTTTATGGTCCAGCTCTCACTTCCATACATCACTACTGGAAAAACCATAGCTTTGACTATGCAGACCTTTGTCGGCAAGGTGATGTCTCTGCTTTTTAAGATGTTGTCTAGGTTTGTCATCGCTTTCCTCCCAAGAAGCAGGCGTCTTTTAATTTCGCGGCTGCTGTCACCATCTGCAGTGATCATGGAGCCCAGGAAAGTAAAATCTGTCACTACCTCCATATCTTCCCCTTCTATTTGCCAGGAGGTGATGGGACCAGTGGCCATGATCTTAGATTTTTTGATGTTGAGCTTCAGAACATTTTTGGCGCTCTCCTCTTTCACCCTCATTAAGAGGTTCTTTAATTCCTCCTCACTTTCAGCCATCAGAGTGGTATAATCTGCATATCTGAGGTTGTTGATATTTCTTCCAGCAATCTTGATTCCGCCTTGGGATTCCTCCAGTCCTGCCTTTCGCATGATGTATTCTGCATATAAGTTAAATAAGCAGGGAGACAATATACAGCCTTGTCGTACTCCTTTCCCAATTTTGAACCAATCAGTTGTTCCATATCCAGTTCTAACTGTTGCTTCCTGTCCCACATAGAGATTTCTCAGGAGATAGATAGGGTGGTCAGGCACTCCCATTTCTTTAAGAACTTGCCATAGTTTGCTGTGGTCCACACAGTCAAAGGCTTTTGCGTAGTCAATGAAGCAGAAGTAGATGTTTTTCTGGAACTCTCTGGCTTTCTCCATAATCCAGCGCATGTTAGCAATTTGGTCTCTAATTTTAATTTTATACTAGCATACAGGAAATTGGGCATTGATTAGAGTGGTGAGCTCAAGGGTTTAGCAGCCCTGGGGCTCAGGGTGTGAACATTGTAGCTGCAGCACAGCCTGCCTTCCACTCCCAGAGGGACTGGTATCCTTAGGCAGGGGCATCATGTTGGTATTTTAGATAGCAATCAGGGTACTTGTTACCTCTGAGTAATCAGCTATGGTACCTATGGAAGGCCAAGGTAAGAGCAAAGGTAAGCAGCCAGCAAAGCGCAAGGCATCCATGGCACCCCCACCAGGGCTTTCCTCTTCTGACAAGGAGAGTTGGCCAGTTTGGGAATTGCTCCATGCTAGGATTATTGCTCTGGAATAAACGTGGGCTGGGCAAGCCCTGGCAGCAGGCGGGGACCCCCAACCGAGGTGGTCAGCTGGGGATTCTATGGCGCACAAGCGAGCTAAGCTAAAGGCGTTAGCTGACAATTTATTGTCTCATTTTGCTGCTTTAGAGGGCAATGCTCCAAGCACATTGAGAGCGGCAAGAGTCAGTGGTGTGTGGTTGGCAGCTGAAGATCAGGGGTCTGGAGCAGAGGAGCCACTTGTGTGAGATGAGCAGCAATCTGTAGGGACCACCATGGGGACCGAGGTGCAACGTGGCAACCAATGTCCATCCAGAGGGTGAGGGTGGTTTGTTGTATCGCGAGGGCAACCCAGCTATGGCAGGTGAGCTAACCGTTGCACCAGACGCCAACAGGGCAATGGTGGTATGGCCTTGGAGTAGGGACCTGGCTGTTGAGCAGCCTGAGTTTGCCCATTCAGCTATGTGGGGATCAGGGGAACTGGTAGGCCAGGTGGCTTTTTCACAGCCGAACAACAATGTATGCAGGGCACCTTACCCTCAAGCATCCTTCCCAGCCCCCTTAGCACCCACAATGGGAGTTGGGTTATGGCCATATCCATCGGTGCCCAATACTGGTTACAATTCAGTCCCTTTGTGGGCTCTCCCATTTGGAGACTATTCCCTTCCATTAGGAGATCATCTGATCCCTGCCACGAAGGAGCATATTTGAAAAGGAAAGTATGTTGATGTTTTTGATTTACTGAATTGCGAGGTAGATGCCAAGATTGTGGAGAAAGAGGCTGAGAACGAAAGACGTTGATGGAAGAAGCCTGAGCGAACCTGGACCAATTGGTTACCGGGTTTACTCATTTACTTTGGAGTAATTGTCAAGGCTCAGCCGTGGAGAGTGTTATCGTTAGTTCAGTATCTTGACCTCATTTATAGGGCATATGTGGATTTCCCGGGAAACGCGTGGCTCCTATATGATCAAAATTTTTGTATGAGAGCTGCGATACACCCAAATATGAGATGGGACGAACCACATCCTGGGCTTTGGCTTCAAACAATGACGCCAGCCCATCCAGCTCAAGGTGACCAGTTTGATAGTGGCCATCTGATCCGAAAAGCAGGTCAGGCGAATCTTCCCCGTGTTGCAGCGGGGCAGGTGGTTCAACCCTGTCTGTTATGCGGGGAGTTCAACTCAAGGCGTGCATGCTCCAGGAAGGTATGCAGGTACTGGCATGAATGCTCTATATCTGGAGGGTATCACACAAGCCTGAGATGTTTCAAAGGATGACCACAAAAAGGGGGCAGTAAGGATGCAGGTGGAGGTAGGAAGCCAGATGGCCCCTCTGCCAATGCAAGAGGGATCCAGCCCCATTAAAGTTAAGGTTCTGTGGCAATGGTTGTTGAATTATCCGAGAAAGGAAGACACCGCCTACCTTTTGGATGGTTTTCAATTAGGTTTCTGGATCCCAGTGACAACAGAGTGGAAGGCTGCCTTTGCGAACCATTTAAAGTCAGTAATTGGGATGGAGGACTTGGTTAGGGCTAAAATAGACAAGGAAGTGTGAGAGGGCAGGGTCATTGGTCCATTTCCTCACCCACCAGTGCCCAATCTTAGGGTAGTTCCCAACAAAGTTCCAGGTGAGTTTAGACTCATTCACCACCTGTCTTATCCAGAGGGGGAAACAGTAAATGATGGCATTCCGCAGAAACTTTGCTCAGTGTGATATACTTTATTTAATACTGCTTTGCATATGATAAGGTCCTGTGGGGTAGGAGCTGAATTGGCAAAGTGTGATGTCAAATCAGTGTTTCGTCTCCTCCCAGTTCATCCCGACGATTTTGAATTGTTAGGCTTTGCTTTCAAGAGAGCATTATTTATGGATAGGGCCCTGCCAATGGGCTGTCCAGTTTCCTGCACAGCTTTCAAGCATTTCAGCTCCTTTTTGGAATGTCAGCTGCGACGCAGGACAGGATTAAATAGCTCCACCCATTATTTAGATGATTTTCTTTTTTGTGGGGAGAAGAGTTCAGGATGCTGTAAGTTGTTATTGGAGGCATTTCAGACAATGGCCAGCAAATTAGGGCTTCCATTGGCTGATGAGAAGACAGAAGGGACTGCCACAGTTTTAACTTTCTTAGGCATAGAATTAGACACCTGGCAGCAGATCTGTAGGCTGCTGGCAGTGAAGATTGCTGAACTCAGGGTAAGACTGAATCATTTAAAGGGTCAGAAGAAAGTTGCCCTCAAAGAGGTCCAGGAAGCAGTTTTGCACCTTAATTTTGCTTGCAGGGTTGTAGCACCCGGGAGGGCATTCATTAGGAGGTTATGCGTGGCCATGGGGGGCCTAGGCAAACCCTACCACAAAACAAGGATGACTCAAGGAATGAGACAAGACTTGAAAGTATGGCTTCAGTTCTTCGACAGTTTTAATGGAGTATCATTTTGGAAATCTGAGCTTAGACTGGGGGTGGAGCTTCAGGTGCAGACTGATGCAGCGGGATCTCTGGAGTTTGGCATTTATTTTAACAGGCGTTGGTGTGCAGGAGTCTGGCCTGATGAGTGACACAGAACAGGGTTGACAAGAGATTTGACATTTTTAGAATTTTTTCCCATAGTGGGCACCCTTTATTTGTGGGCCCGGGGATGGGCCAATGCTGTGGTGAAGTTTTAGTGTGACAACTTAGAAATAGTTCACATCATCAGCAACTTAACGTCCAGATCGGAACGGGTTATGTGGCTAGTACAGGCATTTGTGTTACGTGCTTTGCAATTTAACATTGTTCTACAGGCACGGCATATTCCTGGTCTTGATAATAGCATTGCTGATGCCCTGTCCCATCAACAGTTCGAGCGGTTCAGGGCATTGACTTGGGGAGCTTGCAGGTTGCCTGAGGTTCTTCCAGTAGAGGTATGGCGGATTGGAGAAGGGAGGCCACAAGAGCAATAGGGCTGGCACTTGTCCCTAATACTCATCGTGGGTATGCAGCAGCAAGTGAAGAGTTTTGGTTGTTCTGAGTGGTAGAAGGATTGGAACCAGCATGGCCGGTGCCAGTGGAACACCTGCAGCAATTTGCAGTTTATCTGCATAGCAAAGGTTTAGCCCCAAGTTCGATTCAGGGCAAAATGTCTGCATTGGCGTTCCAAGCTAAGGCACTGGGGGTTCAGGATTCCACAGTGTATTTTAGGGTCAGGAAGATGATTGAGGGGAGGAACAAGGAGTGGGCAAGAACACCCGATGATAGGTCTCCTATGACCCCAGACATATTGGTTAGATTTAGCAGATTGTGGGGTACTATCTGTCGGGACAAATATGAGGTGGCTCTTGCAAGTGGCCACATTAGTTGCATTTTTCAGAGCCTTGAGGGTTAGCAAGGTAGTAGCCGCTGCAAAAATTGACATTTCGCGTATGGCATTACAATTGGAGGATGCGGCTAGTCTAAAGGGGGAAATTAACTTACACATCTGTCAGTCCAAGTCAGACCAGGTTGGTAGAGGAACTCATGTTACATTAGGTCCTTGCTCCATCATAGAAATTTGTCTGGTACGGGCGTTGGAGACATTTTTGAGGAACAGGGGACAATCACAGGGATACCTATTTTCCCACAGTGACGGTTCCCCATTAACCAGATACCAGTTTTGGAAGCTTACCGACCTTGCTTTGCAGCAGGTGGGTTTGCAAAGCAAAGTCGGTAAGCTTCCAAAACTGGTATCGTTTTGTGATACATTCATTCCATATTGGGGCAGCATCAACGGTAGCCATGTTGGGATACAGCCCGGAAGCCATTAAGAGACTGGAGAGATGGTCATCAAAGAGGTGTAGTCTCTACATGTGTGACATGCCACAGCTTTAGGCTGGCGTCTGGCTGTGCTTTTGTTTTTGTTTCAGGTATCTGCACACCTGTGCAGAGATGGAGGATTCAGATGGTTGGCCACAGTTTTATCTTTTGGGCAGCCAAGTACGCTGTCAGGACAGCATGGGCCCAAAATTTAGGCCTGGGAGACTCTGCCTGGCTGAAATGGAAAGGACAGAGAGGCATGATGTTGGCAGAGTTCCGAGAAACAGCCTACCCTGGAGTTTCGAGTTTGCCACCGGATGTCTTGTTGGTGCATCTAGGAGGCAATGATTTGGCCAAGCGTTGTGGCAAAATTATTATTTTGGATGTGTTAAGGGACCTGCAAGAGTGGAAGTGCAAGTTCCCTGCAACCAGACTGGTTTGGTCCACCATGGTTCCACGTTATGTTTGGAGGGCAGATTGTGGCCTGCAGTACCGAAACTGAGCCAGGAGGAAAGTTAATAAGGATGTTCATAGGGCAATGAGTCAGGGTTTGGGTTCAGTTATAAGTCATTCGGATATCCTTTTGGATAGGCCGGAGTTGTACAGAGGTGATGGTGTTCATTTATCTGAGCAAGGTATGGAGATATTTTTGAGTGATATGCAGAGGGGCCTGCGTGCCGAGATTCTCGGTTTGATGGGGGAAATGGAGCATAGCTGAGTTAGCCCCATTCCTGTGGCAGGTAGTGTGGAAACAACAAGGATTAGTGAGTGCTCAGGAGGTACAAGGGAGGTGATAGCCTGACTAACCTCACGGCGCTGTGGATCGTGAGGTTACAGTGCCGGGGGGGAGGACGCGCTGGGGCCTTCCCCAGGTTGAGGGTCACCAACGAGAGGGGGCTTACAGGCTTGTGGGTGGTTGCATAAGGCGCCGGTCAGCATCGCATTGTCCAAGGGACCATGAGACAACGGGGAATGGGACTTGCCCAAATGTGGTTGGGGAGGGGGGCCGGTGACATCTTCAAACTCAAACCCGATCCTGCACTACCGCAGGCTCCTCTGCTTGAGAACAATAAGAGTTAAAGTTACCTGTTTAATAAAGTGTGGCCCTATTTAATCCAACACCTGTGTCTCACCTCTTTATTCCAGGGTTTGGGGGCAATGTACATGTGAGATGGCCCCACATTGCCTTCCATTGAAAGGGTCAGTTGTGCACCTTTAAGGGCACCAGGGAGTTTGATGTTCTCTCAAATGAATTAAATGCAGTCTTTTAGGGCTGTGGAGGCTGAAACTCAGACTCCTCCATCAACTCCAACAAACCCCTCAAGTAAGCAAGGCAGGGGGTGTTACAGCAGGGATGCTGTATGCAAGCTTGCAGACTTCCCTGCACTCAGGTAGCTTCAGCGCTCACCCCACCAGGTCCAGGATGCTCAGCCCAATGCACTTCCCCTGAGGCATGGCCCAAGTCTAGTTGGATCCAGGAAGTCTTGCCTGGCCAGGGTGGTGGCAGAGGTGGTGGGGTAGCTGGTCGAGCCTGTGGGTTCCCCTGCTTGGGAAAGGGTCGGGTTGCATTTGGTGGCAGCGTGCCAGACGTTGATCTCTCCAATGCCTCACCTCTCGTTGGCTCTCCTCCTCCTGGCGCACCCTGGCAGTCTCCTCCAGGGGAACACAAAACTCCACCCGCCAACCGGAGTCTGGATCATGGCAGTAGATTGTCTCCCAGCTCTCCTTGGAGTGTCAGGCCATTGTGGTTTTCTCCTGGACCTCAAGTGCAGCAAAAGCATCCTTCCAACGGTCCTCCCTCTCTGACTCCGTCTCCTCCTTACAATCCTCCACTTCGGTGCTCACCTGCAAGCCCTTGAGGGTGTCACTGGCCTCTCCACCCCAGTCCAAAGGCAAGCTGCAGGTGTGTAGGCATGGACTGGGTCAGGTGGAAGTTGAACAACCCATAATCCCCAGTGGGGATAGAGCTATTGGGCTCACAGTGCATTCAATGGACTTGGTGATGAGAAAAGAAAGTAGTCTGTAGGAATGGACAGAACAGAACCTACCTAACACTGGACAGTTGCTTTATGCTTGTGCCCATCCCGAGACGTACACTCACTTTTATTTAATTTTCCAAGGCTATGGAAAAATAGTGAACTGCTGTGCTATTGCAATTGCTGCTCGCAAAGCTCCTTCCTTATACAGAAAGAACAAAATTAATATCTTCTCCTGGGCTGTCAGATAGATGGAAACTGAAGTCTGTAATATTGATGGTCCTCTGTGCTGCTGAGCCGGCTCTTGTCTCTCTTGGGAAATTGAAGTTTTCTACTTACTAGGACAGGAGAAACATTATATGCGATGGAACAGAGTGTAAGAAGAAGCTGAGCTCATGTTTCACTTACTTACATTGCCATCTTACACCCACTCACCCAGGAGCAGCCTCCACTGAACCCAGTGAGACTTTCTTCTGAATAGACATACCTAGTATTTGCACTGTTGATTTTTTTTAATGACTCACAGTGCTTCAAACCTAAGAATGTATTTTGGAGAGAAACAAATATTTAGTATTTAATTACTAGTTTGTGGTTTAAAAGGGGGATGTTGAAAATTAACATTAATTATTTCATACTGAAATTTCATTATTGTTGACCTGAATGTCTTTTGCAATTTTTTTCCATTAAGAAATCTTCCTTTTTCTGCTCTGGAGTTAAAGAAGGAAAATGAAAAGAAAAATCATTTATTGCTTGTGGCCATTCATCATTTTACATAAGGGACCAATAATGCAAAGAAACATCCTATTCTGGGCCCATTACAAACAAAGCAGTGTAAGACAGTGTTTAATAGCCATATATTTCAAAGGGCAGGGGAGAAATGTAATGAGTAAGTAACATATCTTCACCAGCCCCAAGAAGCACGCAGGACACTAATGATCAAAACCTGCCTTCTTCAACCTGTTCCTCTCTTGGCCATGCTGGCTGGCAATAATACCATTTATAATCCAACACATCTGCAATGCACCAGGTTGAGAAAGACTGACTGAAACAGTTAGGGAAGTACCTGGCAAAGAGCTTAAACGAAGTTACTTTGGGGACTACAATTCCCAAAATCTCTTTATTGCAATGAATTTTCCAAGCATTGTTTTGCTATTTGCATAAATGGAGGGCATGGTCAGAAAATTTAGGCTTTAACTTCAGCCAAGTGAATACAAAGTTTGTGTTTCTGTCTCCTGTTGTATTTGAAGAATACACTCGACTTCCAGACACGTTTCACCCAGTTGAATTATAGTCTAATCATTCTGAAATATGAATTTTATGTGCATTTTGATACCATTAAAATCTGGCTTGATTCCCACTGTGGTGTACTGCATAGAATGCTGGACTAGGACTCTGGAGAACAGAGTTCAAATCCCCATTTGGCCATGGAAACTGACTGGGGAGTGGAACTGGTAAAACCACTCCTTAAATATCTCATTTACCTTGAAAGCCCTCTTAGGGTCACTATAAGCCAATTCCTACTTGATGGCACAGAACACACACAAAATCTGCCTTGAGATGGAATTAGATACATGACTTCCTTCTGTTTGCACTACACAGTTTGTACCAGGGCGATCTAAGGCTTACAATGAGCCCATCGTTGCATGGAGCTCCCTAAAGTTTGCATTTGTTTATCCTAATGCAAACTTTCTCACCCTCTGAAAGTTGCAAATTATTTGCTTTTGTTTTGTGATTGATTATAGTGAGATCAACACAGGCTTTGTCTGCAAGATGATTGTGCAAACACAGCGCTTTTTATGATTGTGTCTTCCAATGAAAAATGTGTTATCATCTCCTTATTGCAAAACCAGAATCTCATGTAAGAAATCAGCAACCCCGTTCCTAACTCAGGAAGAAGATAAAAGCAATACACAATGAAGAAACGGCAGCAGGCACTCTCATCCAGCATAACAAAAGAGCAGTATCTCCATCAATCATCCTGTTGCATCCAGACGAGGATCTGTCATAGCAAGATGTAGGAAAAGTATCAACTGTATTGTTATGGCAAAAGCATAAAAACTGTCAATTATGAAATCATACCAGATACCTTCCTATTTTGAATCCCCAAATGCTGATATGCAAGGAGCAATACCGTATGATGGAAACTTTTGTTTAAGTATAACATAGCCCATGCTTGCTTGCAGAATATAGATGTAAAAGTAGCAATGCCCACTGTCAGTCAATATAGTTGGACATACCATTGGTCTGAATGTCAGCATCCAATTTGCCTACCACTGTGCTTCAGAAAATTTATGGAATATTCCCATGAATGGTTCACTGTTTCATAGGGATGTTGTGGCTGATTGCAGAAGAGCAGTAGGGAAGAGTTACACCAGTCAAACTAGGGATCACTGAGAGTTAGAGAACCAAAGAGAATCTTGCTTACACACTCATCTACAGCTGAATGTGTTCCTGTAGGAAGGTCTTGTGTTATATCTTCCAGATTTTTCAGTTAGCATTATGCTTATCTGCCAGTTCTTCACTGTCTTGAGTGTACAAAAAAATCCATCCCACCCAAAGGATCAGAGGAGGAACACAAGTTTTAGAGATGCATCCACCACAGTGGAGTTTGATGTTTTAGTCCACTATGTGATGCAAAAAATGGCTGCAGCCAATCAGTATATCTGATCCTATACAAGCAGTCCCATATTTCCTTTGTGGTGGACAACCAATCCCATTCCTTGTGTGCATTGATTCACTATCCTGTTCTTACTGATAGGCATTTTAATTGCTCCCTGATACATTGCTATCATTTTCCTACAGTCCTCTAGAATGGTGTCGGTCATCATTCCTGCAATGCTGTCAGTGAAGGCTGTTGTGTCCTGGCCAGTCAATTTATCTGGAAAAGCCAATAAAGGACTTGCCAATAAATGTCCAACTAAAAGGAACCAGCTGCTCGTTCTAATGAGCTATAAAGGCATTGTGTTCAATTCTATCAGTGTATAGACGTGACATGTTGAGAAAGGGCCTCCTTCTCCATGCAATCTGGACAACCACAAGAACTCAGTCCAAGTTAATTCAGACTGAACTTCTGCTTAACCCCATTTGTGCAGTGGTAAAAATGTGGGCAGATTCTATGCAAAATAAATAAATAAACGGGCACAGCTGATTTGGCTTGATCTGACATCTCCATGGGACTGAAAGGAAACGTCATTTCCAACTAGTAAGTATAGAAATACTGCCCAGTCAACTGTGAAGAGACAACAGGAGCCATGCAAGTAAAATTCACAGTGATTTGTATCTGAGGTGAGAGGATCTGCATACATGAAAAACAGGAGGAACTGGAACATTATTGTGCTCAAATCCTATCCTCATCCCACATCTGCCATTTCTTCTTCCTGCACTCTTCAGATTATGTACCAGTACTAAGGTTTTGCAAACATTTGATCTTTTGCCTACCCGTAATCCAAAAGATGTTGTACACATCCATGGGATTGCAGTCCTGGTTCTGTTAAGTATGCAAAGGTTAGCCTACTAACTAAAACTGCAGAGACTAGCCTAATTTAAGCAAGGCTGTAAAGACAGCTTCCATGTTTGATGTATCACCTGTTGGTCTGAAGTGTTCCAAAGAATGGTAGTGCAACAATTTCTCAAAGCATAACCTCTGACCAAAAATGTGCATGAAGAACTGGATCTGCTTGATTGGGAAGGACAATCATGGCAGGCAACTGCCTCAGGAGATCACCCAGCTAGAGATATTCAAGGACCCCAAATATCATTAAGTAGTAAAAGGAAATGCGGTCAAACAGAAATCAAAGGACAGTTTTTCTGGGTGGTAATATGGACTTCATCACATACTGCAAATTTGTTTGCTAGCTTTGGCTGTTAAGATAGACAAAGAGATAAAAGCTGGATGTTTAATTAATGGGCACCACAATGCAAAGATGGTTTAAGAAAAATTAAAGTTTTTTTCTAGTTAAAAGGTCAAGAAACAATAGAAGAAAATGTGGTCATGAGTAGCAGAGGCTATGTCATTGATTGCCTATTTACCTATTTATATTTTATCATTATATTTGTTTATCATTCTCGAGGTAAACAGCAACTAATTTTTCTTACTAAGAAAAAGAAAAGGATAAATAACTAAAAAGCAGAGAAATGTGATTTAATGTTTTAAAACTATATTGGTCAAAATCCTGTTGCATAAGTTATGCCCATGAAAGGGTGATTATGTCATCAGAGGGAAGATATTCAGTAATGATAGAGGACGTACCTCAGCCCTACAGCTTGCCTGAACTGCATGCAATTATTTCCACTGTGTGCAAGTTGTGGGAGCCGTGGAATGGAAGAAGAAACTCTTTGACTTACAGAAAATTTCCCCTGCCAGTGACATCATCACCCTTCTGCAGATGTAACTTACACAACAGGATTTCGGCCAATGCTTCATATTATATAATATTCCATAGTCTGTTCAATGTGATTTCAAATCAAACATAAAAGTCCATTAAAACCCCCAACATTATGAAAGAATGGTTTTTGTGGGGAAAGCGCACAAGTAATTTCAACTGAAAGAAGTAACTAAATGAGGTTTACAGCTACTGTTTAAGGCAGAAAAACTGCACTCTGCTGATGCTGGCATTTCAAACGATGCTGAAAAATAAGACTGCTCTAAGGCCAAATTATATTAACATTTATGTTAGCACTTCAAACTTCAGTAACATTATGTGCTGGGAGTGTTTGCATTTTATGCTCACTGAGTAAAAATGTGGCTCTTTTTTGAGCTGTGATCATATAATTTGAGACAGTGTTTCCTCCGGGGAATGGGGGTTGAGTCTTCACAGGACTGAAGAATGAAACTGTTAGCAAGTACAGCCTAGGACTGAATGGCATCATAGTAAAACATGGGCAAGAATATCCAATCAATATGATTTCATTAGATTTAACTTGACCTTTCATTCAATTCAAGTTAACTACATTAAGGTGTGAAAAGAGACCAGTAAGGGGGTGAATAGGAGCCCAGCTTTTATTTGATTAGAAGCCATATCTCCACAGAATACCAACCTCCATGGCCAACCCACCTCTAGTAGTTCCAGAAGCTACCTGTCTTTGATGTGATCTACAGGGCCTTTAGTGGGGACCCATCAACACTCAGATCCTCCTGCGTGCTTATGTCTCAGGAGAAGGAGTTCTTCACTGCCATTTATAAGGATCTCTGGTTGCCAGGAAGATTTTACACATTCTTTATATCTTTGTAATAGCTGTTTGGCCATCTCATGAGAAGAGAAGACTCCCTGGAAAAGACCCTGATGTTGGGAAAGTGTGAGGGCAAGAGGAGAAGGGGGCGACAGAGGACGAGATGGTTGGACAGTGTCATCGAAGCTACCAACATGAATTTGACCAAACTCCAGGAGGCAGTGGAAGACAGGAGGGCCTGGCGTGCTCTGGTCCATGGGGTCACGAAGAGTCGGACACGACTTAACGACTAAACAACAACAACAAATAGCTGTCACTTCCCTCTATGTTGTAACCATAGGGGAGGCCATTGTGTGACATTGTTCCATGGCTCAAAGGACTGGAGATAATCAGGATATAATAGTAAAACTGTGTGTTTCTATGTGGCAGCAGTTGAATGTTATTGGGGAGAAAACATGACTGTTGATAATATCTTTTTTCCTGCTCCTTATCGCTTCCTGAGACTAATTCTTTATATTGTTGGAAAAGAGAATATATGACATAGATTTATTACTTGTGCAGAAGAAGCATTTTATGGCTCTTCTGGGTGAGATGGTTAATTGTGCTGCTGAAATTGAGAAAAAGAAACAAAAATGAGAAGCTGGTGGTAGTTTGAAAGTGGCCAGGAAAATTTGGGAAGAGAAAGATTTGTCTCTGGAATGCTAGGATGCTCTGAGGATGAATTCTTTCAGTCTTTTGCTATGAAGCTAGAACGCTCATGCTGAGAAGCTTACAATCAGATTCAGGACAGGAGCTTAAGTATTTCCTGTCCTCCTTGCAGGTGTTGCCTGGTTTAATTTATTTTCAAGAAAATTTTGGCTAGTTTAGCTTTGGGATTTTAGGTTAGTGGGATATTTTGTCCTTCATATGGATAAGGTTAGCACGGAAGGAGGAAGTGTTGCAGTTTTTATTCAAAAGGGTCTGAATTTTGCAGAATTGGGAATTGAAAGAGTCTGTCTTTCAGGCAGGCTTTCCCTCCTGCTGTATCTTAATATTTACATTTTAACATCTTGGATTTTTGCATGTTTATTGGTTCTATTGTTTTTAAATTTTGTAATGCCGCCCAGAGTAGACCATTGGTCTAGATGGGCGGGGTATAAATCTAATAAAATAAATAAATAAATAAATAAATGTCTGAATATCTTAACAGCGAATATTAATTCACAATATTTTCAGATATTTTGAGAGTTAATAGTCCTCATCATGTGAAAGGATTGGGTGGTATTTTTATGGGTGTGGAGAGAAGCCTTGTAGTCTATGTGGCAAATTTATGAGTAGAGATGGGGGTATTTGTATTCATATACGAATACCCCCGCACAGGTGGACATAACGAACCACTCCTGGCAGAAGGAGGGAAGATGAGCCTCCCTGCCAGGCTGACGAGTGGCTAGTCAACCGCGAGCTCCAGAGTGATTTGAAGGGAGTGCGGAGCTGACGGCAGCAGCAGACGGGTGAATGGACCCTTGTCATGTCCACCTGTGTGTGTGTATTTGTATACGAATACGAATACCCCCATATCTATTTATGAGTCACAGCTATTGAGGGAAAGCAAAGGAAAAAAAGATAATAATGGGGAACTTTTATTACGAGAATGAGAAATTTGGAGAAATGAGAAATTTAGTTATGATAACGATCTGGTTTTCCTCAAGGATAGTGTTCCCATTTGGCCTGACTCTTGACCTTTTTCCTGTTTGTTTGGGATACTTTACAGTAATCTGGAAAGTGATCACTTTCCATTTGTCATTTCCTATAGGGGTACAGGTTGTAATAAGGATGTGAATTATTTTCTTGAAAATTCAAAAAGGCCAATTGACTATTGTTTCAATGGGAATGTGGAATGTGCTTGAAACTTTGGGTGAGATTTATGATGCTAAGAGTTCTCTTACTAAGTTTGTGAAGGGTCTGCTAGCTAACCAACTCTAGCAGCTAAATGAAGCTAAGGAACATATTGTGCAGTTATAAAATATTTTTTTTTATTTTTTCAAAATATTTTTACCCCATCTTTCTCCTTAAAAAGGGCCCAAGTCTTTGCCTGCTTGCAGAATGACAGGAAAGACGGGCCAGCCTTGTTTCATGTGGGAGGGAGTTCCAAAATCTGGGACCAGCAATCAAGAAGGCCCTTTCTTGTGTCCCCCTGAAACACACTTACAAGGTGGTGGGACTGAGAGAAAGGCCTCTACTGCTGATCTTAAAACCTGAGTGGGCTCATAATGGGAGATACAGTCCTTGAGATAGCTTGGACCCAAGTTGTTTATAGGCTAGAACCAGCACTTTTAATATACTGGTCCTAAACAACAATGAATATGAATGAATTGGACGATAGCGCCCTAATGGCAAAGTATTGTAGCTGGGTGATTCACAAGCATAATTTAGCTTTTTGGAAAGTTTTGTATCCCTTCTTGAAAGTAGGTTTATTGGAGCATAACCAGTCTTAAGGCTCTAGTTAAAGGAGTGCTTGGAAGGATTAAATAGAGTGGTTGGCAACATTTTTGTGGTAATTTCTGTATACTGGTTTTGTTAGTGTAACATCAGCTAACAAGGAAGAATGTTGCTTGTTAAAGAAAGGACATTCCTGCTTTGGTTACTAAAGCAGAAGTGTGTGCTACTTGTACCCCTACTTGGGGGTATTTCAAAAGGTGAACAGCGAGGCAAATTTGTTCTAAACCCTTTAAACAGCAGTAATTGTCCTTGGAAGACATGCCATAACAAATGATTGGTCATTAGGAACAACTGATGCACTGAATATGGATTTTACACTGAGAAAATAAGAGCATTTGATCTGATAAGACTACTTCTCCTAGCCTAACATGTTCATACTTTTATTAAACCATTAAAAAAATCAAGCAAATAGCAGACAACTAGCTTCAACAGTAATTCATCTTCCTCAGGCTGGGGCCAGGATTTTGTGAATACTTCAGGAAAAAATATATATCAGAGTCCCAAGGTTTCATGGCAGTGGTTCTGTAAGAAAGGTATCGCTGGCTCCTGCATTTGTATTGTTTCAGGAGACCACACAGCCCATTTCTTATTTTTTCTTCTTCTTTATACTTGTTTGCCTTGCATACTTGTTTGTTCTTGGTTCTTGGTTTTTATAAACACATTTGGAAATAAGGGAAGTTGCCTGCTGTTTTGAAGCATGTAATTGTTGTTCCAAGCAGAGAGTCCGAAAATATTAGTATTTATTTATTTTTATTTATTTAATTTTTAACCCCACCCATCTACTGGCCAGGCCACTCCTCTGGGCAGCTTACAGTATCATAACATAAACACAGAATAAAACAAAAATAATAATCCAATAAAACATCAACCAAAGAAAACCAAATCTCTAAATATAAAACAACTAGTACAGAAAACACAAAAATACATATTTTGTCTATTATCACTTTGTACAGACCTATAAATGATAGGTTGGTGATCTATTTACAGAAGTATTAATCGATACCAGTGCAAAGTGTATGCTGTATCAGTAGGGTAACTATAGATCATATTGCTTGCATGACAACTGAGCTTTGGAAGTTTTTTCCTTCCAAGGAATTTTGGAGCTTTTTTTCCCCAACATTGAAAAATCATGGTATAGTATGGGAATATAACCTAGTTTTAAAAAATCATATCAAACGGATTAAAATTTGAGGGTGGTTTCATGGGCTTTGGGTTTTTTTTGGGGGGGGGGAAGGCTTATTTACTCAACAATGGATACTCAACAATGGAATTGTCCCACCCTTTTTAATGCAATGATTAGCATGTTATTCTCCAATGGGACTGCTCTAGATTTATACATGCATGAGTGTGGCTTATGGGCCTGTGGCAGAACATTGTAATTTGCTGAAACATCGCTCAATGCAACGTTATGTATGTAAGCTGGAAGAATGTCCTTGTGGCATGTCTTTCCACACATGCTCTAGGAATATCAATATCAAGATTCCAGTGTTCCTAGTTTCATATTTTAGACAATGATTTTTTAAAAAAATAGCCGGCTGATATGGGAGAATTTTCTTGACTCTGTGATTCATAAATGTGAAGTTAGGATAGATATATTAAAGACCACTTCTGGTAGCACATGGAGAGCAGATGGGAAGACCTGTTTGGTGTTTTATTGTGCCTTTGATGGATTGTGGTTATCAGCACGATGGTTTAGCCTCTTGTGCTTTGTTACATTGACTGCATACTGGTGCCGTTTAAGACTTTGAGGAGAATTAGTGGGCTTTCCCTTACTTCCCCTGGAAAGTTTTGCAAAGGACTAACGGTGACTCACAGTGTGACTTAAAGTCTGATTGATTAGATCTAATGTTGTGGGATATACTATGTATCTTTCCAGAATGCCCTAGACATGGTATATGATGAATGCTGAGAATTTGATTCTTCTGAGAAGCCAGGAAAACCAATTTTTCATACAGTCTAGATTCATCTTTTCATAGAAAAATATACATTATCTCACCATATTACTCTAAGAAAGGGCGATCTTGACTCCCCTCTTATTGGTAAATGTCAATATTAGTGAGATGGCCTTTCAGCAATCAGGTTGCTCAGATATGAAGGAAATAATTTTAATTACTGTAGGCTTTGCGGGTGGTTTGCCAGTGTCTTCAGCTTTCTAAGTTTACTGCCTCACTATTATTGCCCTTCTTTCTACATTTTCCTGTGCTCTCCTACATACTTAATAACTGCTTTTGATACTGTAGGCCAAACAGTGACCAATGGTGCCATGGAGGTCCTAGTGAAATAATTAGTATGTAGTCTGACTTCTCCTCTCTAATGCTACCCACATACTTCAGTTTTTTTCTAATCAAAGAAAGGTCATGCACTAGACAGCGTGCTGCAAATAGACGGCGTTCAGCACTGCCCTATTTCCTTCTCTTTATTCTCTCTGTCTATGGTGCCAATGCTTTCTTCTGCCATTTTCTACCTTTCCACAATGTATATTCTCCTGGCAGATAGTCTGCAGGTGAGGGACCCTGCTGCTAACCTCACAGTTGTTGCTGTGAGGTAAGAAGTGAGGCTAGGAATGAAGAGATGAGGTACAAAAGGGGAAGCAGTTGTGGGGAGGATTTGTGTCTAGGATACAGTGGGAGGAGAGTTAAAGCTGCACCCGCTTCTAATGGCTGCATGCCACCAATGGTATAAACACAATATCCTTCAACACTTACCTGCTACCTACTGCTACTGAATTGTTTATTTTTGCTGCTTTGTTATCCAGGTTCTTAAAAAAAAATAGAAAGGGTACACTTCATCTATGTTCTAGATGTTTTCTTTGTCAATAAAATTTCGCTCACACAAATTATTTTGCTGTTGCATTGCTATGCCTTCCACACACAGCCAACTATTGGCAATGCAAATGATTCCTCGTTGCAAGATGCAACAGATAATGATTCAGCACAAGAAGGGATTAAATAAAAAGGTGTGCTGATCTTTTGCGCTGAGCTTTGGCAGCCATTCAAACATCATTACAAACAAAATGGCAAATGCAATGTCTTGCAAAAGAGTAGAGCTTAGAAGAACTGCACTAATTTAACATGTTAACCATTAATATAGCTTTGCATTAAACTGGAGGCCAAGCCATTGGACATATATAAAGAATAATGATTTAGGAGTAAGATTTAATGTTACACATTTTAATGTTTTAATATTGGTTATAAAACATTGTTCTCTCTCTCTCTCTCTCTCTCTCTCTCTCTCTCTCTTCAACTGAATCAGTACATTACAAAAATATCAAGGGTACTTGTTGCTCAAATGTTCAGATTCAACCTGGTTATTACCACACATATTTTGTTAACATAAATATCAAAATGGAGCATAACACTAGCTCTTAATTCAGCAACATATATATTAAAGTATAAGGATACCAACCTGATGCATAAAATTCGAGCCATTATTTTGAAGGCACTGTTTTGAGAAACTGAGCAATAAGTCACAATCTGTTTAGACCAAGATTAGAACAATAAACTAAAGGCAAAAGAATTTTGCTAACTTCACTTTCATATACATAAACAAATTGTTCTGTTGATAATTTAATTTTGTTGTAAAACAGGTAAATTTGAACATTATGAGTAGAAGGATCTACTTCCACAAACTGACTAATTGATACAGAGGTACACACACAGGCGTCTTCATGTCTACAAAGCAGACCACTGATATTGCCAACATCAGTTGTGCAAGCAAATGGGCATGATGACTGAAAAGGGACAACTATTAATTGCTACATGTCAAAGCAGTAAAGCTGAGTGATTTACTTCACTTAGAGCCTTCACACACATCTGCTTCTTGTGTGTTAAATTTGAAGGGGATACACTGTATACCTGTAGCACCTAATTTTTCTGTTACCGTGTTTCCCCGAAAATAAGACAGGGTCTTATTTTAATTTTTGCTCCAAAAAACGCATTAGGGCTTATTTTCAGGGGATGTTTTATTTTTTTCATGTACAACAATCTACATTTATTCAAGCACACTCATGTCATCTTCTTCTGGTTGCTGCACAGTGGTGAGGGCGAGGTTTCACTTAACTGGGGCTTATTTTTGGGGGAGGGCTTATATTACGAGCATCCTGAAAAATCATGGGCTTATTTTCAGGTTAGGTCTTATTTTCGGGGAAACAGGGTAGAAAGTGGAATATTTGTCTACCGGCTAATGTACATCATAAAACATGTATCTCATTATAATCAACCATGAGTTTCTTCTTTGCCCAGCCATTTATTAAAATGGACGGTTTAACCCAATTCCTTGCAAAGGTTTTCTGTATATCTCATGGATTGTTCCAGCTTTCTTTTCTCCCAGATGCAATTCCAGCAGTGGCCAGGGTATCCAGATGAAGAAACTTGACCACAATTCCTGACAAATATTCCATTTGATAAAACTTTTTCACCATTTTCTGGTATTCCTCTAAATTTCAGATTATTTTTACATGGTTTTGCTTGGAATTCTTGTATTTTCTTTTATTCAAATTGTCTTCATATAAGGTTTCCTCACTTCCTCCTTCACTTCTTTGGCAGTCAAGTGTTGTTGTTTTGGCTCCCTACCCCCCATTCATTATTGCCATTATTATTCTTTTACATTTACAACCAGCTTTTATACATTACAACAAGCTGTAATATACTATTAGTATTAGTGCTTCTGTTCAACATGATAAATTTGTCATGGGTATGGAATGGGAAATTATACAAAGCTTCCTTATCCCAAGAGTTCTCCTCAAAATATTACCCTGCTCAGCAATATATATACATTTATTAATAGATTAAATCAGTACACTGTTCATTTGTAACTTAATCTGGGAAATAATCTACGTGGGGCTGCCCTTGGGGCTGTCACGGAGCCTTCAGCAGGTCCAGAACTCAGCCGTCAGATTACTAAGTGGGGTGAGGAGACATCAGCATATCTCCCCCACCCTGGCCGCCCTGCACTGGCTGCTATTTGTTTCCGTGCCAGCTTCAAGGTAATGGTGTTAACATACAAAGCCTTAAATGGTTTGGGACCTCGTTATCTGGCAGAATGCCTCCTTCCGACCAGATCTGCCCGTCCTGTAAGATCTTCCCAGGCTGGGCGGTTGAGAGTTTTGACCCCGAGAGAGGCTTGGAAATCGGTGACCAGAAACCGGGGCTTCTCAGAGGTAGCCCCGCAACTGTGGAATGCTCTCCCACCTGAAATTCATCTGGTGCCTTCACTGGGAACTTTTAAGTGATCATTAAAAACATTTTTATTTAGACAGGCCTTCCCGGACTCTACTGTACCTTGATACAACAGCTAATGTTCAACCCCTGCCATCCTTTCCTTATTTTAATTTTAACGTTTACTGATATTGTCTTCTTTTGTTTATATTGTATTGATTAATTTATACTACTGTCCTGTTATTGTATTGTTTTTATGCTCTGTTTTATTGTACTGTGTAAACCGCCCAAAGTGGCCTGGGTTGCCAAATGGGCTGTATAGAAATTAATTAAATAAATAAATAAAATTAATTAATTAATTCATCTTAATTTAGTAATTTACAATTATTTATATAACATATACCACCACCTCTCTCTCTCTCTCTCTCTCTCTCTCTCTCACACACACACACACACACACACACACACACGGAGGCCATTCATTTACTACTTTAAAACAATACATTTTCTCACTGACACAAGATGCATGGAAATAGTCCTGCCCACAGGAGTGTAGCTCTGTTTGCTGTCTAGTTAAATATATCAGTCTTTTGGCATTCTTCACACACCCCTCCTTAGGGAGATGGTGAGTCTTTGAATAGCGCCAATCACAGTGAAGTCGTAAACTCTTATAGTAAAAGACAGGACAATGTCTAGGTCAAACTACCCTCTTCTGCCACAGACCAAGCTTCTCCGTTCTTCTCCACTGTCTGTCTTTGAAGAGTCCATTTCACATCAAAGCAGCAGTATCCAAAATAGGATGGCATATAATCTAGATCCATCTCTGCTCCACCTCTCCTCTTCTGTCATTTTAAAGCAGGTTTTTATCCAGTAAAAAAAAGTCAGGATTTTTTTTTTGCCTCTGAGCTTCTATTTCCTCTTGTCTAATCTTAAACCTGTTTTTCCACCCTGTGTTCAATAATCTCAGTCTACTACCAAAAATAATGTCATCTTAAAGCTCTCAGTGTGCTCCAAATCTTATTCGCCTCTCCGAAAGACTTCTCTTGAGTAGTGTCCACACCAGATAATTTTTTAAAAAATCTGCAATCTACTTAGCTGGTTCAGAAGACGAAGGGCAGGGAGAAGCTTTATAACACTTGACTTCGTATCTGTTTCTTTAGGCAGGTTTTCCAAACACAATGGTGATGCTGGTGGAAAAAGAAAAGAAGAAAATCTTCATCTCTCTCATCTCCTCCTCACTTCATTCTGTTGTTACTAGAGATGGGCATGAACTGGAAATCTGGTGGTTCTTGATAGTTCGTGGCTACCCACAAACCACAAACTATTACAACCCTCTCCCCAAAGAACCAGTTCACAGTTTGTTTGGGGGGTTTGTGCTAGGGGGACCATCCCCATTACCCTCCCCCTCTCACTGTCCCATCACCTCTTCCTCTGCTGCTGCCATTGCCATCCTGCGTGTGGAAGTTGGGCCTGCTGCCTGTGCATTTGAGTCCACCTCTCAGCTGAGTGCCAGGCACATGCTCACAGGCAGGAGGCCTGGCTTTCATGCAAGGAGCCAAGCCTGCTGCCTGTGTACATGCACCTGCTGCTCAGCTGACAGGTGGGTCATATGCACAGAAACAGGAAGCCTTGCTCCTTTCAAGGAGCCAGACCTGCTGCCTCTCAGAATGGTGGTGGCAACAGAGGAGGCGGCAGCGGCTTCAAGACAAGATAGAGAGGCAACAGGGACAGTGGGAGGGTGGGTGTCCCATTTTGCCAAAGCAAAACAAAGGGCTAAGAAGAAAAAGTTCGGCACTTTGTTTCATTTTGGCAAAACTGGCTCCCTGAACTGAACCACAGACCAAACCACAAACTAGCTCAGTTCATGTTTTTTTCTTTTCATTTCTGGTTCATAGTTTGGTTCATGACCATCACTAGCTGTTACCATGATTTACAGGGTTTTTTAAAAACAGTTGTGCTCTGATGACTTCACGAAAAGAGCTACAGATGGGGTTCTTCAGGCATTCTTCTTGTTTCCTAACCATTTAGAAGGACTACCTCATCTCATTCTCCTCCCTTCTAAGATATTCCTTCCTTAAGGCTGGATCCATGCCTCCTGTTTAACGCAATAGCAATCATTTTAACACTAACACATTACATTTAGCACATTCTTTTCAAGTTCCTCAACCAAGAGGTTGCAAGGAATTTGGCTTCCATGTTTAAAAATTAGGGTGCGGAAGACAGAGAGGAGAGGAAGGATTAGAGAGAGGAACAGGAGTACTCTTTGGAAGCAATTCTGACTCAGTGAGGTGGCAGCAACAATTCTCAAAGCTCAGATCCATTCTGTTTTTTTCAGAGACTCTGCAATGAGGCTGTCATGAGCCTACCAAGAAGCATCAGTGCCATTAATATAGCCTACTGCAGATATTTGATAACCAGGCTAATTTAATATGTCCACAACCCGCCACCACAGCAGTCAGAAACACAGGAAAAATATGGTAGTGAGGAGATGGAGCCACTCACTTCTGTTGAAATTACACACACACACACACACACCTCAAAAGGAGAATAATGCATAGTATAAGCAAAAAAGAACTTTAGGTCATGTTCTTCTAAAGAAGGAGAAATATATTTTGAAAAAAGTGAGGCATTCAGTTTCATTAACCTTTCCTTGTATACCTTAGCTTTCAAATATCTGGCAGCAAGGAATACCTTATCTATCAAAAATGTAGTAGCAGCCATCAAACTACACTTACAAAACAGAGGTTGCATAGGAAACTCAAGTAGGACAATTCAGCCACATGACGTTTAGCATGGGTGAGATTGACAAGCCCTTTAATCAATATGCCTTCAGTGGGGAACTAGATTCCACCAGTGTTAGTACTTTAGTTTTGAAATGTAGTACACTGAAAGCATGAAAGTCTAGAAAATGAATCATCAGTTGTTATAAAATTGAAGATGATGTGCTCAGAAGGAAATAAGGAAATAAAAATATAATATTGTCTGTGTAGAGCAGCGGTTCCCAACCTTGGGTCCCCAGATGTTCTTGGACTAAAACTCTGAGAAGCCTTCACCACCAGCTGTGCTGGCCAGGGGAGTTGCAGTCCAAGAACATCTGGGGACCCAAGGTTGGGAACCACTGGTGTAGAGACTATAAGAGGCCTATGTTGGAAGAGAAATCCTCAAAATTACTTAACTATAATCCTTAATGAATGATAGTAGACAAACTCCCAGACAGATTGACATCTTCAAGGTTTCTCTAGCATACAATTAATCAAATCTCTTCTGTATGTTACAGTTCTGTTCTTTTACTCTTATTTTGATGTTCTCAATTTATCGCCCAGAATCCTACTGGTTATTTATGCCAGCAGTGGTTAAACTGCATAGCATATTGCTGCTAGTTAATGAGTTGTCACTTATATTCCTCCTCGAATGCGACGTGAGATGAGGAATATAAGTGCTGACTCATTAACTAGTGGCAATAGGCCACTGCAATTTACATCACTGTGCTTATGTTGGCACAAATAATAAACATCCTTTATTTGAGACTGTTTTGTTTGACATGTAAAGCCTTTTTTGAATTTCAGATTAATATTCTGCTGTTATGTCTGGATGCTAGTGCAAGATTGGGCTAAATCCAATTCTATTCCCATCTAGAGTAAGTCCAATTTAAACTGATGGCATTTATCTCAGTGTTTACTAACAATATATATATTGTGCACTGGTAAACCAGGCTCTGTATGTTCCCTGTCTCCAAACCTGCATTCTATCAATGTGGTGCTGTTGTCAAACAGACTTTTTAGTGTGCATTAGGCTGTGTTCAAGATTCAAGATACTGCTTTTGAAACAATCAATACTCATTTACTGGTTAAAATTAAGAACAGGTTTTTAAGCAACCAATGCTAGGGGATCATGGTTTTCTTTTCCATTTAAATTTTAGAGGTACTAAATCACACAAAAGGAATTGCCCATTAATAACCCCTAAATTTTAATTAACATTGTTTCTCATTCATGTACAAAATTAAAAGCCCATCTTTTCTGGAAAGTCTCCCCTCCCTTAATTAGGAGTTTCTGCTACAGTAATTGTTACATTTCTTCACTCTTTTCAATTCATGCTAATGATGGCCAGATGGTTCACCCTCTTTAGATTACTTCTGAAGGGCAAAATTCTCCTCTGCTCACACAGAAGAAAAACAACTCCTTCTGTCAACAGTCTTCTTACATCAGCAATATGACCAATTTCTAGAGGGCCACAATATGTAGAATTCAAGGACTTCCAGTATTTGCAGGATTTTACATATAAAAGTTCCTGCAAAAATCAGTGAAAACTTCCAACTTATAACCATAGACACATTTGAAATTAAATACTCAAATTAACCATGACACTATGTATTGTGCTCTGTTTGCAAGTACAACACGAATGAGGAAAAATAGAATTTTTAGATTTGAAATGAAGGGACAGGTAAAGGCCGGAATGGAAACGGCACTTCATAAATATCAATGCCAAAACTAGCACAATGTGATGGACATGCATCAGAACAATATTTTAGACAAGAAACCTTGCTTTCAGTAACCATGTATTGCCCCCAAACCAGGGCACCACGGTCTGGAATGGCAATTTCTGAGTAGGATAAAACAACCAAATTCATGATTACTAATTAGCTCAGTGGTTTAGGTATCTGGCTGCAGTGCTTATTTGACAGTTGAGAGTTTGATTCCCCACTGTGCCTCCTTGACAAGGGCTGGACTTGATGATCCATAGGGTCCTTCCAGCCCTGCAGTTCTAAGATAAGATTGTTATGACACAAATGTGACTAGATTAGACTGATGCAGCAAGCCACAGAGCTTCCCCAGGAACAATATGCTGCTATCCATTCCAGGCAGAAAATCAGTATTGCGAAACAAACAGCCCAGAATGGTGACTTCTGAAAGAAAAGCCCAATGAAATTTACTCATCCCACCAGACTTGAGGGGCAAGCCACAAAACAGCCCCTAGGACTATCTTCCTGTGCCCATTCTGGGCAGAAAATCCATATTGCACAAAACAGTGAAATTCATCTCTCCCATCAGATCAGCATTGAATGATGCAGCAAGCCACAGAACATCCTTAGAAAACACATTCTGGTAGCCATTAAAGGTAGGAAATCAACGTGGTGTAAAGCAGCTCAGAATGGCAAATTCCAAGTAGTACAGCATGACAAAATTCACCCCTCTCATCAGACTAAAAGGAACCAATGCATCAACCTACAGAACAGCCCCAGGAACCGTATTCCAGGGCCCACTCTGGAAGTGAATAGATAGGAAAGGGAGTGGGGCTTTGGTCTGGCAGGCATGGCAATCCACTGGGGGTGTGTAGGTCCAGTAGGGAATCCAAAGCCCGCAAGCTGGATGAATTGAGACGTATATCTGATGTTATGCTGTCCCACATTGCAGTTTGGGAAGGCGAAAGTACGACCCAGGCAGAAACAGCAGCTGCACGTGGTTCTGGAGGACAGCAGGCACAACGTGGTCAACCAGCAACAATGGAGGGTGAACCAGTCCGGAGAAGGGAGCGTAGAGTGCAGGTGGCATCAGCGGGACCCAGGTCTCAGGTGGAAGGCAGTGCAGGGCCAGTGGCTAGTGGGGAGAGTGGTGGTTCGGGCCAGGCACCAGAGGCCTGTTCACAGGGTGAGGAATCAAGATGCCTGTCGGCAGGGATGTAAGAAGATTTTCATGTTAGGCTTCAGTTTCTGGACAGTTTTAATGGTGCCTCCTTTTGGAGAACCAAGTTGTGTTTGGGGGCCGTGTTTCAGGATCAGACTGATCAGACTGATCACACTGGGTCCCTAGGATACAGTATGTATTTCCATGGGAGAAGGTGTGCTGCAGTATGGCCCACGGACTGGAGTGAGCAGGGAATTAGTCGCAATTTAACCTTTCTGAATTTTTCCAATGGTTGGGGCCCTATGGTTATGGGGTGCAAAGGGAAAGGTTGCAGTATCAAGTTGGGAAAGTGTTCCATAGCAGAATTGTGCCCTGTTCAAGTTATGTACGAGCTCCTGGCACAGAGGGGTGACTGAGAGGGTGAGTTGTTTTGCCATAGAGACAGGACTCCTTTAACTAAATATCCTTTTGAGGGTGATTTCCCAAGCACTTCAGAAGGCTGGGGTTAAGGGATGGAAGTTTGGGCCCACTCTTTTTGGATAGGGGCAATGTCAATGGCTGCTGCAAGGGGCTACAATGCAGAGTGATCAAGAAGGTGGGGAGATGGGCTTCCCACAGATGTCGCACATACGTGCACACCCTGCCACAGTTCCTTGTGCTGGCTTGTTCTCCATTGTGTTTTTCAGGTCTGGAGCTCCCATTGGGCAGGATCCAGGTTTTATTCGTTGGCCACAGTTTCATGTTCTGGGCAGCCATAGTTTGCACGTTGTTCCAGTTAGGGGCAGAACCTGGGCCTGGGCAACGTTGGAGTGAGAGGCCAGAGAGGACTTTTAAGGAATGGCTTCATGGACCTGGTCATTCAGCAGTGCACAGAGATGCCTTTTGAGATACCATATTTTTCCGTGTATAAGATGATACTTTTGTCTAAAATCTTTAGATTAAAAATTGAGGGTCATCTTATACACGGAAGTAAGCTGAGGAGAGAACAAAATGGCCCGTACCTTGCCTCTGCAAACAGGCTTCCTTCAATCACTGAGGCTTAGCTTCCTACAGTCAGGAGACTTAGCTTCCTCCAATCACGAGCCTTATGTAACTGATGTCAGCTGATGCTGAACAAACCAATTGGAACACACCTCACTGCAACAGGGACAGTACTGGTATGTAAATGTTACCTAATTACCAAATAAAAAATTATTCTGTTTTATGTTTAAAATATTGATTTCTTAATTTGGGGTTAGAAAAGTACATGGGGGTATCTTATACACAGAAAAATATGGTTGTTGTTGTGCACCTAGGTGGGAATGATTTGGCTATGTGGAAAGGCAAGCCCCTTATATTGCAGGTGACCACGGATCTGCAGGCCTTAGCGGCCTAGTTCCCTGCACTGCGTATTGTGTGGTCAGCAATGCTACCATGGTGAGTCTAGAGGGTTGATTGCGACCCGAGGCACATTGACAGAGTGTGGTGTCAACTGTGAGGTTGCTAGAGTGGTCACAGCTGGGCCTTGGGTCCATGGTGGCACACCCGGACATTCGTAAGCAGCGCCCTGAGTTATACTGGAGTGATGGTATCCATTTATTTGACATCGGTCTTCAGTTATTTTTGTGTGATATTCAAGGGGGCCTTAGGTCCGAAATTTCAGCGATGGGGCATACTGTGGCTTGGGGCATACTGTGTAGCCCTTATGCAGTGGTGGGTAGTGGCAGAAGTCATGAGTTTGAAGGTAAGCTCAAGCAGGCACCCAAAAGGGGTGTAAGCCATCCCACTTCATAGCACTGAATGCTTGCTGGTTTCTGCGCTGGGACGGGGAGGAGGGGGGGTCCCCTGAGCACGGATCATCTTGAGGCTCCTTCGGGCTGCGTCCTTGGGGGGCTTCCAGGTTTTACCAGAACTCAACAGTTAAGGCCTGTGTCTGGGGCAAGACCGGCCCCAGGCACACAGCATGACTCTGCCCTACATTAGGCCCCCTTTTTGAAAGGGGAATTTTGTGTTAATGTGTTAACGTTCAATAAAGTGTGGCCCATGTTTAACCCATCTCCTGCTTCGAGCCTTATCACTCCAGGCTGGACGGGCAATGCCCCTTTCTGAGTTGGTGTCACTAACCAATTCACCAGTCACTTATGACTGGATGGGAGTAATACATCAAGTCACTGACCTTCCAAAGGAACCACAGTCCACGCACACCAACACAGATTGTGGCTGTGGTTCTTTTGTTTGCTTGTTTGTTTATATGCCACCTTTCTCCTAAAGGATTCAAGGAGGCTTACAGTATTAAAAAAAAAAAAAATTAAAAGCTAAATTATGAACAATTACAATATTAAATAAGCATTAAACAGATATATTAAAACACAAAAATAAGAGGAATATTAAAAGCTCAAGTAAAACAACAGAATAAAATTGTCCTTTTAAAGAATCACCTTGGTCAACCATTCATTTAAAGGAAAGCCTGCCTGAAGAGTAAAATGTCGGTGTACTTGTTTTAACAAAAGAAGCACATTTAATTGAATGATGTCAACACTTTTAATAAACAAACAAACACAGAGACCTTTGTTTGCTGGCTCTAACAATCAAAGACACATTTATTCAACTGCTAATGATTCTGTTGTATTGTTGTTATACGTAACAAATCTTTTTAATTCAAACACTGAAGTGTGGGTTTGTTTTTTTAAAATGTTGAAGAGCTAATGTGGTGTGTTGGATAGATTGTCAGACTAGGACTCCGGAAACTCCAAACTCCAGTCCCTGCTCTATCAGGAAAACATCACCAGGCGATTGCAATGTAAAATACTCCTTGAACATCTCATTCACCCAGAAACAGCCTGATGGAACTTAAATCAATTTGAGAGCCATCTCAGGTAATGTCCAACATAAGATTTAATGCTATGTATATTTAACAGAGAAACACACTACTACTGTAAATATCTTTGCTGTATTTGTACCCTTGCAATGATTAATGAAATGGATACATGTCTTTCAGAGATGTGAAGATGTTCTGGCTATTTTTTCCCCTTTCCTGACAAGTTCAGTGATCTTGATTGCCTCTGTTGTTAATACGTAGTTTCAGGTGATAAGGACTTCCTGTAGTTTACTCCTCAACCCACTAGGAGGAGCTCAATAAACTGTTGGTTTCTGCAGAGACAGAGTGTTATTTTCTTTTTACACGCCAAACAAAACTGTAAAGTTAAAAGTACTTGTCAGCTATATCATCACCATGAAAGAGGCTCAGTAGCAACAGGTAGTATCTTCACTCATTACGTACAACAGGAAAGCAGGTTAATCTTCTAAATTATGAGTGTTGGTGTACATGAGTAAGTTTGACTTACTCATGTTACTCCATATGAAGCTTTAGAAATTCTGAGAAGCCCAGTAGCAAAAAATATACAGTACACTGTATCCTTTTTCTCATCTGCTAAGCCAAAATGTGGGCAACTGTTTATTGTTACACAGACCAGAAACACAAGAAAGAAGACTGGAGGTGTAATCAGTTTAAACGGCTTTGAAGACCCAAAGGACACGCACAAGATCAAACACCGCATAGGCACAGCCTTGTCAAAATACCAGGGGCTCCTGTGCTACTGAGCCAGTAGTCGTTCCCCTCAGCCTCATCAGACAATGACTTACTTCAGGATGTGCTACTTAGTATTAGGCATCCTTCAGTCTCGAAAGACTATGGTAACGTGCTCTGTATGTCTAGTGTGGCTGAGAAGGCCAATTCGAGAGTGACAATCCCTTCCACACTGAAGACAAATACAATCTGTCCCCTGTCCAGCTCCCTGATTTTGCTGCTTCCGTGACTGCCTCTTTGCCTCGGTCTCCTGGACAAGGGTCTCTTCAAAATGGGAGAGGCCATGATGCAATGCCTGCCTCCAGGCTGAACGCTCAGATGTCAGGGTTTCCCATCTGTTGAGGTCCATTCCTAAGGCCTTCAGATCCTGCTTGCAGATGTCCTTGTATCGCAGCTGTGGTCTCCCTCTGGGGCGATTTCCCTGCACTAATTCTCCATACAGGAGATCTTTTGGAATCCGACCATCAGCCATTCTCACGACATGCCCAAGCCAACGTAGACGTCGCTGTTTCAGTAATGTATACATGCTAAAGATTCCAGCTCGTTCTAGGACTACTCTATTTGGAACTTTGTCCTGCCAGGTGATACCAAAAATGCGTCGGAGGCAACGCATATGGAAGGTGTTCAGCTTCCTCTCCTGCCGTGCACAAAGGGTCCAGGACTCACTGCAGTACAGGAGTGTGCTCAGGACGCAGGCTCTATATACCTGGATCTTGGTATATGTCGTCAGCTTCTTATTGAGCCATACTCTCTTCATGAGTCTAGAGAACATGGTAGCTGCTTTGCCAATGCGTTTATCCAGCTCGACATCTAGAGAGAGAGTGTCAGAGATCGTTGAGCCAAGGTACACAAAGTCATGAACAACCTCCAATTCTTGTGTGGAGATGGTAATAGAGGGAGGTGAGTCCACGCCCTGGCCCATGACTTGTGTTTTCTTCAGGCTGATTGTTAGTCCAAAGTCTTGGCAGGCCTTGCTAAAACAATTCATGAGTTGTTGGAGGTCTTGAGCAGAGTGGGCAACAATGGCTGCATCATCGGCGAAGAGGAAATCCCGCATGCATTTCAGCTGGACTTTGGTCTTCGCTCTCAATCTAGAGAGATTAAAGAGCTTTCCGTCTGATCTAGTCCGGAGATAGACACCTTCTGTTGCAGTTCCAAAGGCGTGCTTCAGCATGACAGCAAAAAAGATCCCAAAAAGGGTTGGTGCGAGGACACAGCCCTGTTTCACTCCGCTTCGGATGTCAAAGGGATCTGATGTTGAACCATCAAAAACTACAGTGCCTTTCATTCCCTCATGGAAGGACCTGATGATTTTAAGGAGTCGAGGTGGACATCCAATCTTGGGAAGGATTTTAAAAAGGCCATCCCTGCTAACCAAATCAAAGGCCTTTGTGAGATCTATGAAGGCGACAAAGAGTGGCTGTTGTTGTTCCCTGCATTTCTCCTGCAACTGTCTGAGGGAGAATACCATGTCAGTGGTGGATCTATTAGCTCGAAATCCACACTGTGATTCTGGATAGACTCTGTCTGCGAGCACCTGGAGCCTCTTCAGCACAACACGGGCTAGCAGCTTCCCTACAACGCTGAGAAGAGAGATGCCACGGTAGTTATTGCAGTCGCCCCTGTCTCCTTTGTTCTTGTACAATGTGACGATGTTTGCATCCTTCATGTCCTGTGGTACTCCACCTTCCCTCCAGCAAAGACAAAAGATTTCATACAGCTCGGTAGTGATGGTCTCTTTACAGCACTTCAGCACTTCAACAGGGATGTTATCCTTTCCAGGTGCCTTGCCAGAGGCGAGGGAATCCAAGGCCGCTTTTATTGCTGCTAAGGTTGGTTCGCTGTCCAACTCTTCCAAGACAGGCAGGCACTCAATGTTATTTAATGCTTCTTCGGTTACTACATTCTCTCTGGAATACAGCTCAGAGTAGTGTTGCTCCCAGCGGTCCATCTGCTGTGCTCGGTCCTGGATGATCACGCCTGTAGCAGACTTCAAGGGAGCAGATTTCTTCTGTATTGGACCTAAAGCCTGCCTGATACCGTCATACATTCCTTTGATGTTACCTGTGTCCGCTGCTATCTGTATCTGAGAGCAGAGCTGAAGCCAATAATCGTTGGAACATCTCCTGGCAGCCTGTTGGACTTGGCTACGAGCAGCTCGAAGAGCTTGCAAGTTGTACTCACTAGGACAGGCTTTGTATGCTGCTAGAGCTCTCCTCTTATCCTCGATGGCTGGCATCAACTCCTCCGAATGGGCTTCGAACCAGTCGGCCGTCTTTTTGGTCTTCTTGCCAAATGTGGACAAGGCGGTGTTATACACAGCGTTCTTAAAATGTTCCCATCGTTCAGGTGCATTTGCATCAGCCGGGCCTGGAAGGGTTTCCTCAAGCGCTTGGGCAAATTCCTCCACTTTTCTTTGATCGCAAGTCTTCCTGATGTCAATACGTGGTCTTCCTTCCTTTTTCGTGTGATATAATCTCTTTGTTCGCAGTTTTACTCTACTACACACCAGGGAGTGATCAGTATCGCAATCAGCACTCTGGTAGCTGCGTGTGATCGTAATACTAGGAAGGCTAGAACGTCTAGTGAGGATCAAATCGAGCTGATGCCAATGCTTGGATCTTGGATGTCTCCAGGAAACTCTGTGTTGAGGCTTCGTATTAAAGAATGTGTTGCTGACGCAAAGACCATAATAACAGCAAAACTCCAGCAAGCGTTGGCCATTTTCGTTCATCTTTCCAATGCCAAAACGGCCTAGACAAGTGGGCCAAGAATTGTGATCAGCACCAACTCTAGCGTTAAAGTCTCCAAGAATGAACAGTGCCTCTCTTTCAGGGACTTTTTTGATAGTAGCTGCCAGATCGTCGTAGAATTTATCTTTCACTTCTGTAGTGGATGACAGTGTTGGTGCATATGCACTAATGAGGGTTACCGGTCCCGCTGATGAGTGGAGCTGCAGAGACAGGATTCTTTCACTCCCCACAGTAGGTGGAACAATGGATCTCAGAAGAGTATTTCTGACTGCAAAGCCAACACCATATTCCCTGGTCTCATTCAATGGTTTTCCCTGCCAGAAGAATGAGAAGTTTTTTTCTTTGACAGATCCCGAGTCTGGCAATCTCGTCTCTTGCAGGGCAACAATGTCCATCTGCAGTCTACTCAGTTCCATGTCGATGACAGCTGTCTTGCGCACATCGTCTATTTCCTTCAGGTCGTCAGAAAAGCCGTGGTCAGAAAAGCCAGGGGTCATTGTCCGTACATTCCAGGTGCCCAGCTTTAGGGCAGAAGTTTTCTTATGATTGTTGCATGGTGCAGGGTTATCGATCTGCTTGTCGGCTTTTACCCTAAACCCCACGCACCCCGTGAGGTTAACAGACCGTGGCGAGGTAGCACCTTACTGGCTGGGGGCTGCCCAGCTTAAGGCGGGCGGTATCTACCTAGTGAGGTGCAATGACCTCTCCCACCGTCAGAAGTAGCCCCTGGCGTCATGCTCTACGCCAATTGAGCAAAGACTTATAACCGGTAACTGCTACTTCCCGTGTTGTTTCGACGCTGTATGCGAAGCTGGAGTGTGCTACTGGTATCCTTCTTATTATGTGATCTTCCCTGACCATTTTCTCCACTGTTTCTCTGTGTTTGGCTGTCACTCAGGTGAAGCATCAGGACTGAAATCAGAGGAGGAATCAGGTGCCGTTTCATGAGGCCACTGTGGTGGCTCACGGTGCTGCTAGGGCTGACCTGCCCCTTCCGTGGTGTGTGAAGCAGGCTGTGAGGAACCATCACCACCCCCAGGCTTTTGGGCAGGTTGGGCACCCAGTCACTGAACTAAGAGAGCTAAGGTATCAGAGAGCCCCTACATGAACTGGACTTTAGATGGCAGTGGCGGTGGCCACCGACATGTTGCAGCAGCACCCCCTGCCATCCGACCACCCACCCACTGATGTGGGGTAAGCCTTCCTCCCTCTGACACCTGGGCATCTGTGGCCCGTCACCGAGGGGCCAGGGATTCCAAAGCCACCCTGGTCCTAGTCACAGTCCCTGCTTGCTGGGTAGGAAGGCCCACCAGCCACCCATTTGCCTAGGCAACAGGCCATGTCCACCCAGGAGTAAAGATTAGGTGAGGGAATACAAACTGCTTCCCTTTTCAGCTTGTAATAAAGGGTGTAGCCTATCTGGTGAGCTCTTGTGCTATTGATGTGCTCCTCTTCCCCCTCTTTTTTCTATCTTTCATTTTTGTTAAGTGTGTTGCTCTATGAAACCCATTGTGTTACCCAATGAGGGGGTAATCCATGAACAATACTTCCCAGGAGTGTGGGGGTTGGTTGACTCACCCAACCTGTCTATACCTTCATACCCTGGATGATCCCTTCCCCTAACATTTTCTGGTTTTTTACTTAACACATACACAAACACACACACACACACAGAGATATCAGGGGATCCTGCCACTGCTGCCCGTGTCATGGTCTCACAGCCACCTTCGCACTGATGACAGGAAACTGCCTGTTGCCACCAATCAGCTGATCCACTAGTCAGCTGAATGTCAGGATCATTGCCCAAGCTGCTACACTGCCATGAAGCTGTTCTACCACAGAGCTGATAATCAAGATAGTCCAAGTTGCCATGTAGCCCAGGAGGCCTCCACCACAGCCATCAAGCAGCTCATCACCAGGCCAATCAGCCCAACCTGGCTGGGCACCCCTCCCTGAAGCACTGCTGGCAGGCCATGATTAGCTTGGAAGTCCTCCGGTGCTAAGGCTCCTGGGAGGGAGAAGTTCCCCTTCTTGGGCCTACTTGCATCCCTGCTCACTGGGTTGCAAACACAGCCCCTCAGCAGGCAGTGCAAGGAATCCTCACTTGCTTCCAAGGAAGTATCTTCAGATAAGGAATGTGTTGGCTGATTAATCCAGAACAAATGAGATTTGTAGAAATTCATAGGAAGCACCTGGAAGGAAGGATGTTCTGGGAAGGATGGCAGAACTGAACTATCCATACCTCACAAAAATATGAGAAAAAATCTGATGAGTTTTCATGTACGTACCGCCCAAACTGTAGTGTCAGAAGCCAAAAAAAAAAAGGGGGGGGCGGGCAATGCAAAATTAAAGAGCACAATAAATGTACATGAGCTGTTTCTGTCCTTTATTTAAAAAAACACATGTGGCCCAGATCAGCAACGTTTCCACTCTGACAGTCATATACAGGGAAGTAGCTGTGTATGCTATAGAAGCCACCATTCCAGGCTGCACCCATTTACTTTGCTGGAATCATAATTTATAAGGATGTAGAATTCTGGATCTCAGCACAGAGAGGAAGGAAAGCTGATTGGAAAGTTTATACCAACAATATTATCCAGCTCCGAGATAGCAAGGATGAAGATGAGCTTGTGAAATTACTAGGGAAACTGAAAGAGAGGTGGAGTGCAGCTTTCCTCTGCTACTTCGATAAAAGGCTGAGGAGAGTTATTGTTACTAGCTGTGGGAGATGACTCTTGGGGAAAGAGAGGCATCTATACAGAAACTAGTGGGATTATAACAAATGTGTCTGAAAGCATAAATGCCGTATTCAAGAGGCTGTGTAATGAGAAGGAACTGACCATAGATGAAATAAATGATACTGCCAATTTTTTTTTCTTCAGACATTTTACCTAAAAGAAATTCTGAGAGGCATGTGTGGAATAGGAAGCTACTACCTCCTAGCACTACATAATTGCAGAAAACTAAACTCTGATACTACAGACGTTGTTCCTTTATATGAGATTGCCCATTTCATAAAACACAGCAGCAAGATGAGGACAGAACTTGCAGCTGAACTTCAGAGAAGATATCATGAATCAAAGACCATAGAAAGCCAAGCAGATCTAATAGTGCAACAAAACGACATATTTTTACAAGCACAGTCAGACTGTTTCCTAATCAGACTACTATGTGAGAAAGAATATGTTGTAAAATTATTCCCAGTAGAGACATGTTCTTGTAACACTTTGAGAACATGCTATCATATAATGGCAGCACAGATGTCTGTTGGAAAATGTGTACTTCAGATGAAGATGATGTATTTTATTAAGAAGCTAAGGATAAATGGATGAAAAGAGAGATGTGGAAGAAACTGAGATAAAAGGATGAACTAACCATCTTAGTTGTATCAGATTCCCTTCTGATTCAAGATGACTCAAATGGAAGATGCCACACAAAAACAACAAAACAGTGAAGGGAGACAAATCAAAATAAAGATGTTGGCAAAGTAGGTCATTTATATTCTCTTATCTCAGGTGTTGAATAATAATGTCCACATTGTACAAGTATCCCTGAGAAACCCCATCAGAAAAAACCTACAGGAACACATGTTCACATTCCTTGGCAACCTCTTACTGGCTAGCCATGCATAAGAAATTCAACCACTGAAGGAATCCACATAAATACAGATGGCATTAAGTCTCTTTTGGACCAAAACTGGCTAGTTGACACTGTCACTGAGGGCTTCATAATCACTTGAAATAATTTGGGGGCTGTTACAAATATTAATGTTGAACTCACTGTCATCAGTCCCTTTATCATGTAGTCCATGGAATTATATGGGCACACAACAAATATTCCCAACTTTGGAATGAATGGTGCAAACATTTGCTGAGATGCAGTCAGATTCACCAATGAACTGGTCAGAATGGCTCGTTCATGCTCCACTTGATCTGCCATTTCAGGAGGATTCTCACAGCTGTGAAGTTTTGTCTGTATCTTTGTACATGTGTTGTGCAGTGGCTCATTTGTCCCTTTCCTAACAAACATGGTCCCTGTACGGCAATGGATTGCAACTGTACTTTTCTTGCAAAGAACGTATCTTCGATGGTCAACTTTAACTTAAAGACCACATGAGAGAGAAAGGAAGCAAAGAGCTGGGGAGGAGATATATATTTTTTTTCAATACTCTTGTTCTAGAAATTCACCACCAAGGGCACCATCTTTGATTGAGTTTCTGTCTTCAGCAATCAAGAGTACACTTAATCTTGAACTTTATCTTTATTGGGTAACCTATGCAAGAAACCTAGGAAGGACACACTACAACTGTGCCAGGTTAAATGTCGGGACTGGTACCATTTGTTCTTCCCTAAGATAAAGAAGACTTATTCTGGTATACTGAAATACTAAACATGTTGTGGCAAATGAAGAATCCAGATCTGCCTCTGATTCTGATATTGAAGCCATATGTGATATTTACTAGGTGCCTGCATGAACTGGAGGTCATATGTCTACTATTCTTTATCACTGGAGCACTACAATGACATATCTGTTTGGTAGACCAATATGGACTGTCAGGACATGTTGCAGTTCCAATCAGATGCAATCTAGGCCAGTGGGAGCTGCTGATTTGGCGCATACCTGAGTGATCATTGGTGTGTGCAGAAGTGGCCAGAACAATGGATCAGAGGAAC